>JAXRJS010000065.1:285000-1485000 GCA_037127375.1 Dione juno
ACAGCTCATAAAAAACTCATTCGGCCCGGTGTCATCACTAAAGCTGGCACAATTATAGACCCAATGGATGAAGATGAATTGTTAGTGAAAAGGAATCTTACATTTAAAAATGAGTCTGTTATTAAACTTTTAGCCAAGAAATAAAATAAAGAATGCATTTCATTTTTTTATTATCCTTAAAATTATACACCAACACGGATTGGTGGAGATACTAATATAACACCATCTCCTCTGACAAATAACATGGGAATATTTCTTTTTGTAGTTCTGTATACTTCTTCATATGTTTCTTCATCTATTTCTACTGTAGTGATGGTCTCTTCAGCATCTCCCAAAACCATATTTAAATGTTGATCATATGCCTAAAATAAAAAAAATACTTTGACTATGGTACAGTTATTTAAATAATAAAAGATACCATTGTACTAAGTGGCTATGATTAGTTGGTATATCAGTCTATTTTGAAATTTAAATGAATTTTAATTCTTAAACTAATACAAACATTAATAAAAATATCATTATCTGTTTACTTTTAAACATTGACAAAAACCTAATACTGCATAGCTAACAAATTAACTTAAAATGTTTTATAATAAAAATAATACATTATTAAATTTCAATGTATCAATTAAATTATTTGATAGGGATTACTGACATGTAGTTTTCCGCGAAGTTCCCGCTCGTTGCGCATTTTAACGTATATTCTTTCATCAAGGCTTAATCTGATTAAGTCGAGAGGTTCCTTTACTGTCATTACAGCTACCTGCAATAAACATTTATTTTCATCAATATATTCCAATATGTTTCGTATTTTACTGCGACAATTGCAAATAAAATTCTTACATTATCACCGTCATCAGCCATTATGCTTGCAATACTTAATTAGTATATATCTAAGTACAATACTACAAAAATACTACATTGAACTAAACAATACACAGATTTTTTTAGGTTATAATAATGCATACAATTTAAATCAATTCTAAGAGTCGGTTACAAAGGAATGTACCAACCAGCCAACACAATTAAAAGAGTGTTCGTTGAAATCACAAAGGGAGCAAATTAAGATGGCGCTACTTTAGTAAGTGGATGGGTTTATACAAACAATGCCAATGTTAAAATGATAATACATTAGAGTACTGATTCAGTATATTAAAAAGTGTTCGCTGAAAGAGAGAAAACCTTTACTGTTAGATAGAGATATTTTTTAATAATTTTTTTTAAAATTTTTTGGACCACGTGGGGCATTTTTAAACAAATATATTTGCTGTATAATCTGTAATGACTTTTGTGTTTGTCTTTGGTTGTCTGACATGAAATGTGTTTTTATACATTCAACTTTCAGGATTAAATAGGAGTCGATTTCAATGTTGTTTTATAATTTGTAAAGCTAAGATTTTGATGTTTATAGTAAATAAAGTGTTTTTCATAAATTATGCTAGTAATAATTTACTTAACGTGTGATAGCAAACAACTTATTTTATCTTGATTATTTTCAATTGTCACTGGTGTAATAATGGTTAGGAGTGGGTGAGTTTGATTGTGAAACTAGCATATTTATGGTTTTGTCAATAGTTTTTCATATTGTATGAATATTCCTTTGTATTGGTTTATCTAGCCGTGACAGAGATCGAGATCGTCGACGTTCCCACAGCCGATCTGTGACTCCAGAGCGAAAGCGTCGGCGATCCCGATCAAGGAGTAGAGATAGAAGTTCCAAGTCGTCCAAAAGGAAGCGCAGTCGTAGCAGAGATAGAGAATCAAAACGAGATCGTAGTAGAGATCGAGATAGAGATAGGAAAAGGTGAAAATCATACATTTAATTTATTTAACTTGTACATGTGATGTAACTTGTGATGTTTGATGAAATAACTGGCCTGAAGTGTTTCTTTGATATTTCATAAATTATATCTTTATTTATTGTAGTGATAAAAGGGATGATAAGAGGAATGGGTCTAGTAAGTCTAGGAAAAGGTCTCCAGATAGAGACAAAGACAGAGAAAGATCTAAATCTAAGGAGAAGACTATTAAGTCTGAATCTGGGGAATACAATCCAGGAACTGTTGACAAGGTAACACTGTTTTAATCAATAAAGTAAGAGTATTATAAAATATATTTTTTAAGTTGATTAGTATGGTAAAATATTCATTAAAATATATAACATATTCTTCTTCCTTAAAATAATCCTTCATAATAATAATATAAGTAAAATAATATTTTATTTTTATTATATTATGTATTTTAATTATAGGAAGAAGAGCAAAGCCGATTAGAGGCTGAAATGCAAAAACGACGTGATCGTATTGAAAGATGGAGAGCAGAAAGAAAACGCAAAGAATTGGAATCTGCCAAAAAAGAAGTACAAAAAGGAAGTATTGTCACAAATATACAAGTGCCTACTGCAAAGAAATGGTCTTTGGAAGATGATTCTGGTGATGAAGGTATGTTCTCATTATTCAAAGAAATAAATTGTATATGTGTCCTCAACAACTGTTCTTAGCACTGAAAATAATGTGGCTTACATGTAAATGTGCATGCTCAAAATGCTCACACTCTATTTGGTAAGTTTTGCCCTTTTAAATTATATTATATCACAGTTATACATAATATACTCGATCATAAGTTTTTTCATAGAATAAATTTCTTCTTAATTATTAATTAACATGTTAAGTCACAAAAAAATGTCTCATATTATGTAAAATCAATCAATTATCATATATCATGTAAAAGAGTTGTGGTACTAAATAGTAACTAAAGTATGGAATAACGCCTATGTATAGTGGAATGGTGGAAGGATGAAAAGATAAATTATATTAAATTATATTTTCTTAAAACAAAAGATCAAAAAGTTCTTAAATCAATAATAAAAAATAAGTAAGTAAATTCTTGTAATTCAAAAATATATTTTAACTTATGAGAGCTTATCAAGTAATGTACTTATAGTTGAACTTTTAAATATAATTATTATTTTATGTACCATGGAGTACCAATTGCACAAAGCTTTTCCTATAAATGCAAAACATTTCAATACTGCACTTCACTGTATATTAAAAGTTAATAGTAAAGTAATAATATATTGTATTATCAAATATTTTTTCCCAAATAACAATTATTTTATAAAAATATACCTGATTTAATATTTTCATTATTTTTAAGGTGAAGATGGTGAACCTAAAGAAAAACAGCCTGTTGAAGAGAAAAAGGTGGAAGAAGATGAAATAGATCCTCTTGATGCTTACATGCAAGAAGTGCAACAAGTAAGTCTTTTATAATCATTTTTGTTAGGGTAAATTATTATCATTATGATTGATGCTTCTATACATTTTGTTCTTGTTTCTTATTTTTTTATAACTAAGAAATGTGATACTATTGCAACAAAGTTAGAAACTATGTCTTTGTATCTCACTTGATTAGGGTATACCAGGCAATATTTTTCTCACCATTGGTTGTTTTACTTTAGGGTAAAAGCTTCCCCTATTTAACCCTTTTTGTGGAGTGTGGCAACTCTTTGTATTGTCATCAGCCCACCTTATTCCTTTTTGAATGTTAAGTTTATAAAGCAAATTTCTGTTTGAAAAAACTAACTTTTGTTCCATAAGTATGTTTACTGCCATACAACAAGATTATTCTGCAAGGTGTAGTGATATTTTCAAAAATATGTATATACTTAGTTACTATACTAAAATGTTTATTCTTCAGGAAGTGCGTAAAGTGAATCAAATGGATCAATCTAAAGGTATAATTAGTGTACCAACCACTGGTGGAACAGGTGTCATGATACTGACTGGAACTGCTAAGAAAAAGGTTACCGAACAGAAAAATAAAGGTAATCATTTTATAATTCATATGTTAATAACGTAATTGTGGTGTAAAGTAAATGATGTTATAATATATAAATACAACCTTTATCCAATTATTGCAAATAATTAAAATTTTATCAATATTACTGAAATGTACTGTTTTGGGAAAAATATGTCAGTTTATTGTTTTTAGTTAATATGCGGTATTAACAACCTAAGTAAGTAATATTTAATGAAATTCAGATATAATTAGATATATAAAAATATGGCAATTATTATGCACGTTTTACTTTTTCTAGGTGAACTTATTGAACAGAACCAAGATGGCTTAGAATATTCTTCCGAGGAAGAAACTGAAGATATCAAAGATGCTGCAGCGAACCTAGCCTCAAAGCAGAGAAAGGAATTAGCTAAAGTGGACCATGCTAGCTTAGATTATATGCCTTTTAGAAAAGCTTTTTATACTGAAGTGAGTTTTATAACATTTTATTATTAATAATACTTTTTACTTTTAACATTTTTATGTGTATTTGCACAAAAAGGATAGAAAAATATATTTTAGAAAACATTACAAATTTGCTTGGACTTTTTTTTGGATAAAGTAGAAACTATATTCTCCTGAAATTAATTTCACAATCTTTACTATTGATGCTGGCAAAGCTCAGGCGTCATAGTATCTGTAAACGAGACCTACTTGCATGGGATACAATGTGAAGCTACAGATTATTTATTTTTTTTATTTTACTATTTTTTGTGTTTTTTAATGGGATGTAAGCTTTACGCAAAAGACATACGTCATCAAAATACTATAAATATTCATAAATTTATGTTTTTATAAACTTTAGTTAGATTCTTAGATATCTTCTAGATTCTTCTTAAATTAGTATAATTGTGCATTTATTTTAAATGTATGAATTTTCTAGGTTAGTGAATTAGCTAGAATGACTACAGAAGAGGTAGAAGCATATAGGACCGAGCTAGAAGGTATAAGAGTTAAAGGGAAAGGGTGTCCAAAGCCAATCAAAACGTGGGCACATTGTGGTATTAGCAAGAAAGAATTGGATATATTGAAGAAATTAGGCTTTGAGAAACCTACACCCATTCAAGCTCAGGCAATACCAGCTATTATGTCAGGAAGGTAATTTAAAAAAAATCTTAATCTTTACAAAAGATTCTTGCAAGATAACAAATAGCTGTACTCAGAGATGACATTTAATTTGAACAGTTTATATTTTCTCCGAACTAATCACTTTTATTAATGATCAGACTATATTATTATTAAAGGGCAAAGGCCTCTCCATTTCTTTCAGATTGAAGCAAAAGTCAAATAATGATTCAATGATCCAAGTCAAAGAAATAATTTATTTATAATAATTACATTTATTACTGTTATTTCATAAAATTTTTGAACTAGATAATTTTAAAAATAAATGTTATTTTCAGAGATTTAATAGGTATAGCGAAAACTGGTTCCGGTAAGACATTGGCCTTCATCCTTCCCATGTTTCGTCATGTTTTGGACCAAACTCCCTTAGAAGATACAGATGGACCAATATCACTAATAATGACTCCCACTAGAGAACTTTGTATGCAAATAGGAAAGGATATTAAGAAATTTGCTAAATCCTTAGGATTGAGAGTGGTTTGCGTTTATGGTGGCACTGGGATTTCTGAACAGGTAATATATTATGATCTTACCTTTTTTGATAAAATTATTTTTAATATTTCTACTTTTTAAGATCTTATATTTTTTAAATCATTTTATAACTGTCTCTGAATCTAAGTTATGTTTTTAATGGCTACATACCTATAGTGTCTGTATTCAGAGTTACTTTAATATCGGCAATTTAATATAGCATAGTACACACTGCATCAACTTCTGCTCCTCAATCCAGCCCTTAGAGGGAAATTGAGTCATTAGTAGTTTGTGTATGCAGTAGATATCTGGTTATTTTTGCATATGTTGCAGTAACTATTGAATAACTTTTATTTGTTGTTTATATTTAATATTTGTTTATTACATCATGCAATGGTTTAAGATTTCACTTACAATTGTTTTAAATTAAGATGAAAACTATATATGCAATAATGACATTATCTCAGTCAACTTTGAAAAAATACTATGCATTCATTATATTGCATTTAAATGATGAATTAGTAAAGTATCTCTTAACATTTTATATATGTTATTTATCTAACAGATAGCAGAACTTAAACGCGGCGCAGAAATGATAGTATGCACTCCAGGTCGTATGATCGACATGTTAGCTGCGAACTCGGGTCGCGTCACCAACCTGCGGCGAGTCACCTATATAGTGCTGGATGAAGCTGATCGCATGTTCGATATGGGTTTTGAACCACAGGTTAGTGTAAAGGAAGCTGCTAAACATATTTCATTCAAAGTTTGAAATGGTATGTCCCAGTATTAGTTAAGCTCAGTTACTACAATTATATGTTGATTAAATAGTGTTATATATTTGAATACAGGTGATGAAAATAATAGACAACGTGCGTCCCGACCGCCAGACGGTCATGTTCAGTGCGACCTTCCCCCGACAGATGGAGGCGCTCGCGCGACGTATTCTGCAGAAACCTATTGAAGTCCAGGTAATTTTTTTAAATATACTTTATCATATTGTGTTCGGATAGTTTTTTTAATTAGATATTTAAGAAGGTACCGTTATTTAATTAAATTACAGTATGTAATATTGTCCATTAATCCTTTGCTTTCTGTACTCTCACATGGGATATTAAAAGTTTTGACACTAGGCAGCCTGCCCCCCTCTATTTTTACACCTAGGAGATTACCTAGAACCATTCTGGATGATTTTCATAATAAGTTTAATATTTGAAACAAGTAATTTTTAAGTTACTTTCTTATTGTCTGGTCTGAACCTTAACATGCTGATATAATAGTACTATGGAAATAAAATCCATTAATATAAATAAAATAATAAATAGCAAATATTAATAAAAATGCTGGCAAAAGACATGGTAAATCACCATTGCTTTCCTATATTTGAATTTTATAGCAAATATTTATTATTATAATTTTCAAAGGTGGGAGGACGCAGTGTTGTTTGCAAAGAAGTGGAACAACACGTCGCCATCTTAGAAGATGAAGCGAAATTCTTCAAACTTCTAGAATTACTTGGACTTTACAGTCAAATGGGCAGTATAATAGTTTTCGTAGACAAACAAGAGAATGCTGACAGCCTATTGAAGGATTTAATGAAAGCGTCTTATTCCTGTATGAGTTTACATGGGGGTGAGTGTAATATCTTTATATAAATGTATAACAATAGATTTTTGTCTATTTTTGAACATAACAATGGATTATAATTTTAAATTAATATTAATATAATACTTTCTTATGTTTGTGTATATTGAATGTTTTTGTATGGGTATAGATTAGTTTTGTCTTGTCTTTTTCATAATAATTATTTTTAAGGGAACGATGGGACAGACATTTTTGTATATTGTTTACTTAAAAAGTCCCTAAAAAAACAAACAATAAAAACAAATCGTTTTAGATTTTTATTTAGACTTATACTTTTAACAGATAATTAAATAAATTAAAGGGTCACTCTCAATGGAGTCTCAATGGCTGCTACATTTTCATTAATATTATTTGATGTATTTGACTTGAGTGAATACAGTAAATTATATAAAATATAATATGTAAAATGTAGTATATAGATATGAATAGCATATTAAAATTTTTTGCTAACTTTGAAATTATAATGTGTAACTATAATATATATCTATGTATACACAATATTATTAATATGTATCTGTTTCTATTACAGCTTGAGTTCCTGGTTTACAATTTTGAGGAATTTTGTCATAAATGTCTTTCAGTTTATGCGAACTGTCCTTTTAACTGTTACAAATTTATCCATTTGCTAATTTATCTGTAACATATTGCTAATTGAATAATAGTTATATTTTTAATGCTTATATTAATATCGCTTATTTAAATTTATGTTTATTAATTGAACGTCATTTGTTCTTATCTATATCTGCCATGACCTTTCCTTACCTAAGTACTTTGAGTAAATTCATTAAGATAATCGTTTTATGGCAAAACATATTATTTAATGCCACTGCTCGCCTCCCTTGTTACTCTTCTATTCTAAATAAATAAAAATCACTTACTCAACTCGTGAGGTTTTATAAACTAGATATATATATATATATATATATATATATATATATATATATATATATATATATATATATATATATATATATATATATATATATATATATATATATATATATATATATATATATATATATATATTTCTTTTTTCAAAAAATATTCGCGTTAATTGATAATAATAAATTCGATGATCTATACACCAATAATGGCCATATAACATATTGTGAATTAATATAGTTTTTCGCTTCTTCATCGAGTTTCAAGTTTCATATCTTCTTTGTCCGATATATCATGAAATATTATTCCTCAAACGTTTCAATTAAGTGTTTTAATATATCTAGAACTTAAATATGAAATCTACAATTCTTTCTTAGGAGTCCCCACTGAATTTTTAACGTGTTTGAGTAAGAAAGATTGACTCGTTCAATAAATTTAATATTTATTTATACCCATCAGACAGTACGCAAAAACTGACACATAATAAAAAACCGACATATACAATGATACCGCCTGTTACAGGTATTGATCAATTCGACAGGGACTCCACCATCGTGGACTTCAAGTCCGGCAAAGTGAAGCTGTTGGTGGCGACCAGCGTGGCGGCACGCGGCCTCGACGTCAAGCAGCTGGTGCTCGTCGTCAACTACGACTGCCCCAACCACTATGAGGACTACGTGCATAGGTGGGTGGGTGCTGTACAAACGGACTTTTGTGCGAGATGGATAAAATATATAATTGATCTCGTTTAGATCGGTTTTTTAAATATCACGTATGTATAATACTACACACACGCGCACACGCACGAACACACACAAATACACACACACACACACACACACACACAGTGAGAGTTACACACACATGCACACACAGTGAGAGTTACACACACATACACACACAGTGAGAGTTACACACACATACACACACAGTGAGAGTTACACACACATACACACACAGTGAGAGTTACACACACACACAAAGAAAAGTGAAGTGAAGCTATTGGTCGCGAACAGATCACTCCTTTTTTAAATTTAAGAGTATGTACCATAATGAGCATACATTTACCAAACGTGAAACGGTTTAAACGTATTAATGTTTTTTGGTATTTTTATCCTATTAATATTTCTTACAAGTTTTTAGTATATTTTATGTTTAATATATTGAACGTGAGTAATTTATTCCAACTAGATGTGGGCGAACAGGCCGAGCAGGCAACAAAGGGTACGCGTGGACGTTCCTGACGCCGGAGCAGGGGCGCTACGCCGGCGACGTGCTGCGCGCCTTCGACCTCGCGGGCACGCCGCCGCCGCCCGAGCTCAAGCAGCTGTGGGACACCTACAAGGAGGCGCAGGAGAAAGATGGCAAGAAAGTCCACACCGGTGGAGGGTTTAGTGGGAAAGGTGAGTCGTTTTCTTTTGTGTTACGAGTGTTACTCGTCACACTTCCCCCGCACGAGTTCAAGAATTTCAATAAAGTCGAGAAAACGAAAAAGGATTTAACTGTTCGTTTTTCATTTAAAAAATATTTGTATATGTGTAGGGATTTTGGGGTTACAAGGTAATTTGAGGTAAATTCATTCGTTCAAATAAGGTGTTTAAAAGACCTTTTAATGTTCGCTTAGATTGAAAGTATCAAATACAAATGAACAAAATTTTAAATACGTTATTAGGTTTCAAATTCGATGAATCCGAAGCCCAAGCAGCCACAGAGAGGAAGAAGTACCAGAAAGCGGCTCTCGGCTTACAGGACTCCGACGATGAAGACGTCGAAGGCGACCTCGACCAACAGATCGAGACTATGCTTGCTGCTAAGAAGATTGTTAAGGAGATTAAGGTTTGTATATATTTTGTTATAAATATTTAGATTTGAAAATATATGTTAATGGCGTATACATATTGTTGCAACGAGTTTTTGTACTTTAATTATGTTAATGTTATAAAAGTAAGTTCTTATTAGATTTCGTCAATTTTTAAAAGTAAATGTTCCACTTACAGGCACCTTCAGCATATAGGCATTTAGCATTTATATACATACCTATTTAGATAGTAATTTCATCTTAGTTGGCCGAACAATGGTTTTGTACTCGAATTCTAGCCCCATTATAATGGAACCATTTTTTCATTCTGTCAAGACAAAACATGTCATCAGGTCCATTTTAATATGTATAAAATGTGCGCCGAGTTAACCGTATACCGTGGAATAAAAAAAAACAAATGTAATAATATCCTCAAATGCTCGCAGCCCGGAGTGGCCGCCGCCCCGCCGACGGTGGCCGCCACCGCGGACGGCAAGCTGGAGCTGGCGCGGCGGCTGGCCTCGCGCATCAACCTGGCCAAGGGGCTCGGCGTGGAGCAGAAGGGCGCCACGCAGCAGGCCGCCGAGGCCATACTGAAGGGCGCGCCCTCCGCGCACACGCTCATCACGGTAAGCCCCGCTTACATATATATATATATATATATATATATATATATATATATATATATATATATATATATATATATATACATAGTAATGTTATGAAAACATAAAAGTCATACCACAGTCACAAGATGGTTAGCCGTCACATGACGGTAAAATAGCATTTGTACTGTGAAAATTACCAAGCAAACGCTGACACAATATACAAATAAATAGTTAGTACCTTTTATAGTTATAATTGTATTATCATATAGAAATTAATCATCGTTGTCAATGAACTGTGATTTACTTTTGTGATCATTTTCAATGGAACTAAAACTGTTTGTTATGGTCTTTTGCCGTTTATATTGGCAAAATATAATTATAGATCATCATGGCACAGTATCACGTCTGACTGAAAACGCGAGAGTTGTGAGTTCAATCTCCACTCTGAAGAATACATCATTTCTGTTTAATTTCTTTAGTAAAACAGTGCAGTGTTGATTATCGCCACTTGAATTCTGGCGGAAAATGAAGAACGCAGTGTTGACAGTTACAAACCAACCCTGCTATATATATATATATATATATATATATATATATATATATATATATATATATATATATATATATATATATATATATATTGAATTTTCTGTTTACAGGCAAAAACAGTAGCAGAACAACTAGCGGCGAAACTCAACACACGTCTCAACTATCAACCAAGAGATGAAAGCTCGTCGGAGCCGGCGGAAGAAGTGTTCAGGAAGTATGAAACTGAACTGGAAATTAATGATTTCCCTCAGCAAGCGCGCTGGCGAGTTACTAGCAAGGTATGTAAAATTCTAATTTTAATGAGCTTAACAAGCCTCAGTCTCAGCCTATCCTGCATTAAGCAGGATAGGCTGAGGGGGCCTAGTGTTAAGACATTCCGTTCCCCACTTTCTGCTTAATTTTTGTGACGTTGCATGTTGAGTGGCAATTGCAACCATTGTCTTGTTACCAGAGTGATGAAAGTTTTTCATTTCTGTAAATGGGAATCAAACCCAGAATCATTGCGTTTACACTCAGACACTGTGCCGCTGCACTACGACGGCTACTATTTAGTGAAAAATATTAGATTATTTCATAGAAATATAAATATGATGAAATCGAATTTCATCATATTTATATTTATATATTTATATTTCTTTATGTTTCATAAATAATCATAAAGTCAGACAGATGATGACAGATTGATACTATTGATAGATCTTTTACGAAATATGATATAATAAATTAATATAAATATTATAAAAATCTAATAATGAATTAGTTAATTTTTTTTATATATAAGTAAAACTTTGGTAGTATAATAAAATATAATTATTCTGAAACCTGATGTGAAACTCGCTATCATTTGAAGCGTTTAATTTATTATTGGTTATTGGCTTTTAATGTATGCATATACTTCATACACACAGTTCAATTAATAAAAAACTAATATATTTTTATATAGTCTTATAAAATACACATTATTTTTTATGTAAAATTATTATAATATTTAAAAGTTTATCTGAAGCATTGTTAAATTTAAGAAACGATTGGTTAAATTATGCACCACTTGCAAAAAAAATTTAAAAACTATTTCTTTTTCTTATAATTTTTATTTAGCCCAAAGAAGCTAGTTTTTTATAGTGCTGTTGTTAATACATACTGACACTTAGTTTGACACTTTTGTTTCTATATCCGATATGTCGTCATCCTGTGTGAATCCGCCTTTTACAGCTGATACTATAAGGCTTATCACACGATACTGTATATGTTGTATATGTTGTTGTCTTACAACAGATATGTTTTGAAATGGTATATTTCTATTCAGGATCTAGTAACTAAGGAACCCCACACTAAGATTTTTTAAAAATCATGCTTCATGGCTTCTATGAGCTTCTTGTGCTGTTTTTATAATTTTTTGGCCAAATTTAGTGTCCCTTTAAATTAATAAAAATAATTAAAATATGAGATAGTCAAATACTAAAGGAAAAAAAAATTAGATACGAAATTCGTTTACCAAGAAACAATTTATCCTATAAAATTAAATTACATTTTTTTAATCAAAAATTTGACTGATAATTGCCAATCAATAAAATCTATAGCCCTATACGGTATAATTTTATGAATATAAAAGTATTTGAAAGTGTGAGTTTTTATAATAAAAAAATTAGAATTTCAAAATATACACAATTAATCTGGTAAACGGGTTTCATTTAAAATGTGTCAAACTTGTGAAAATCAAAGATGAAATATATTACATTTTATTTATATATTCAGTGTTTTAATAAGATGATACAATGAAGAGAACTATTTTTTATCTATATGTAAACTTAATATATGTATGTAAATATTAGTAGTATGTTAATTTATTTGTGTTTACACAAATTTAAAAAATAAAATTAAAATTTAAAAAATACTAATGGACGCCCGCCCCCAACTTTGTTGGGGTGTTCTATCAAGATCCTTGATCCTTATATAATCCTTGCCACCCTACGGACTGCTGTTCATACTTTATCTTATTTTATAGTCTTAACTTATCTATTTTGGCTCTACATCACGTGTTCCAGATGCTTGATATTATATATCAAAATGTCAATGGAAAATGTCCATCACGTTAAATGACTTTTACTGAAGAGCCTATTTCCGGTTTCTCATAGATTAGATATTCTATTGTAGCTATACATTAGGTGGTCAACATAACAACCCGTATATAACAAAAAAAATCATTGCACAAACAGATAAATAAAATTTTTAAACATCATAGATTCATATTCTGTTTATATGTTTACATCGCTCTGCGTCATTATTTTGTAAAAATATTAAATGCAATAACAGACTTTTTACTGTTTAATTATAGTATAGAGATATAATGTCGTTAAAAATATTTTTTTGCTTTTGGTGCCATTAGCCAAGTGGCATGTTGAAGGCGTGTATGCCAAAGTACATATTGTGTTCTTTTATTATCCATTGATCGTAACAATGTTAATTAGTTCTGATAACGTATAATCTGTCGTGCAGTACAGACCGACACGACTCTTGACGTTGTAAATCACCTGAAAATAGCAAAAAATACTGATAATGCATTGCATTATCTAATCTATATAATCTGTCACGCATTTCCGTTATATAAATAAGTATGTATTGTGTGTTACTACTATTGATTTGTGATATTGTACTTAAAAATATCGTACGATTTTAGATAGGTGCTTAGGAATATTTCGAGTGTTTGTTTGATTTGACACTTGATAAATAAATGGGATGGTTATTCGATTTTTTTTCCATTTTTTTTATTAATATTTTATTGTGAATGAATAAACTTATTAACTAATATATATCTAAATTATTATTTTGATAATCCATTTTATATTTTTTTGATATCTACCAAAAATTGTAAATAAATAGTTTGCTACGGATACATTCTGTAAGTGTATTTATTCTGTAACTTTACTATGATTTTGATACAATTTCTATATATATAAATTTTATTACAATGTAAGCTTGAAACGTAAATATTTTTCTCTTTATAACCTTACTATTTACTTATGGCTGATTGTTTTATTGCCTTTAAGTCCATAACCCCATCATGTATTCTATGTATTGCAATGAGTTCATAATAATTAAGATAACCTTTTGTATAACATATTTATGCATCTAAGAGGATATCATCGCCAGTACATTTCCTAAGATCGAAGTGAACAGTGCAAAATGCTGTTGAAATTAGCAATAGTCGGTGTTATAATATTCATTTGTGTTAAACTTATGAAAAGGCGAAGATGCTTTTATTGTAATTAGTAAACAGGTAGTTTTTTTGTACATATATTGTTTCTGTATAGTGTTGCTAGTCTAGGGGTAGGTCATGGTTTTGATGCTACAAAGTTGTTTTCTTTGTTTACACTTAGATATACTTTACTCCTATAGTATTTATATTTAATAAGTAAATATATTTTATTATATATTATTAGCTTTAATAATTTTAATTATTACCAAATGTATATGAACTTCTACAATATTTGTGATTATTTTATTCTTAAACTATGTAAAAATTATAACCGTATATTTTTTGTTTTGTCAGGAGGCATTGGCGTTAATAAGCGAGTATTCCGAAGCGGGTATAACAGTTCGAGGTACATACGTACCTCCTGGGAAGGCACCGCCTGAGGGCGAGAGAAAATTGTACTTGGCCATAGAGAGTTCACAAGAGCTAGCTGTAGCTAAAGCCAAATCGGAAATAACTCGACTTATTAAGGAAGAACTACTCAAACTACAGACATCGGCTCACCACGTGATCAACAAAGCTAGATACAAAGTTATTTAATGTATGCAAATATAGTTTGACGCATCTTTTACTATTTTGTGGTTTTATTTCTATTTTTGACATTTAGTATGTTTCGTTTGGATACATATATAAAATTGGTGGGAAATGACGTACCGTATTTTGGTTCTCGTTTTGTAAATAATTTGTTAGATGTAGGAATCGATTTAAATTATAATTGACTATATAATTTATTAATGATAAACTATAACATTTGCATAGAAATTTTTGTAGTCAAAAAAACGAATATGCATCTTTCATGGACATCGTTAACTCAATCAATTCAATTTTTAAGTATCTAATTAAAACATTCTAGTAGGTAAAAATTTGAATTGGGTTTTGCCACTCAGTAAACTCAGCAAAGTAAAAACGTAAAAAGTAGTGTCAACACAATATTCTCTCTGCTTATTTATTATACACAATACCTCATTTATAATACGTCTATATAAATCTTAAGAGAAGAGCTTTTAGCTGTTTGGTTTCATGCGCAAATTTCAGGATCTATTGGTTCTAATGGATTTGTTTTTTTTTCTGATCCTCGATTCACCGATGAAAGCTATATATCATGATAATAGTTTAGTATTACTTCGGGTGTTTATAAATGTCAAGTGTCATATATGTATATCTTGTAATTGTTTCCATTAGAAAATTAAAACGAAGCCGCAAATAAAAGCTTGTTTATATTATAAAAAGAAAAGAAAATCTACTGATTTTCTTGTTCATTTTCGGCTTTGTAGTTTCTTGTCCAATTACCTAATAATATTAAAAACACACTAACAAATTTCCAATCATACAATTTGAATAAGCTGAAGTATCATTATATTATTATACATTGTGAAGTATTACGTACGTACGAATAATTTATTTTATTTTATTTCTTTCAGTCTGGATTTATGAAACGCGGTGTAAGGTCCCGCCATATAATAAGTATGTAATATCCCTGAAAATAATTGAGAACGTCACCTTGGTATTCATATTTCCAAGTCCTCTCCACTTAATGCTGATCTTGGACGAAGCCAATGATAAAAAATAGTCCGATTTAAAATTAAAAAAATATTTTCGATCAAATAGTAAAAAATTAATACGTATATTTTATTAAGTTTTGATCCGTCTTATGTTCGTAGAAATAAGAAAGATTATATCTATATAATAATTATTATTATAAATATGTACACAATACCTATAAAATATATTTTTGGAAAAGATTTGAATTAATTTAAAATAAAATACATGAAATTATCAAATAGGTACATACGAGCTCGATAGAGATTTCTAGATAACGATTGACAAATTAAAAGGTTATATAAATACGAATAGGTTAAAGACTTAGGAATTTTCGAGGCCATATCAGGTGGTACTAGCGCGTGACATGCTCATGATGTATCATCAATGATTATAGAACATCTCTTGAGGAGTTGTCTTAGCTATACTCCAAGTGGTACATTCGCTTATTCTTTTTTTTTTTTTTGTCACTGGGAATTGCTTTTACGCAGACCATCCATGTGTAGGAGAAATATCTCCAACAAACGGATGGTGCTGTAGGACTCATCGAAACTCGACACTACCCACTAAAACCCAGCGGAAATCCTCTTCACCTATATGAGACGCTGTAGGATCACTCGCGCATGCCACTACAGCGCCTCGGTAGAAGGCCCACCTATTGTAGGTCACCATCGCCTTCAGGGTGCCCCAGAGTTTCTTCCAGGGCACCCGCAGCCTCGATGACTTCCAGGATCAAAACATCCTGCACTAGTTCCTCTACGGTTAGGGGGGTTGGAGATGCGCGTATCGCCTTCTCCCACCTCCTAGTCTGCGGCGGCGGAGCGGATCTGCGTTTCCGCTCAACTTCGCGGCCTCCTTCCGTGCGATAACTGATTCGCAGAAGGAGACTACTGCAGACCAGTTCCTCTCTCTCCAGCATGGTTCCCACCACACTAGAGAGTAAGAAGTACATTCGCTTATTCCTAACTCAACTAAAACCAACAGTATGGTATAGTTTACCTATATCTATATAAAATGAAACAAGACGCTTGTGAGGATGTAGCAATATTTATACAATAATGTATATTAATAATTGTAAGTCCGATATATCGTAGAATTTCTGTGTTTCAGTTAGAGTACCCACTAACAACTTCGCTTCCGTGGTGAAATGGAAATAATTAGAAATAAATGATACACGTTGACATCACGTTATCTAAATGCCCGGGGCAACTGACCACAAGTACAATGGGTTACATCTAAACGATTTACGTATTATAGCCTTCTTCGATATTTTTTTTTGTTTTAAATTTGAATCAGTAGTTTCTGATTATAGCATTAGCGTGTACAACCTAACAGCCCTTCAGTTTAATAATATTAATATCAACCATTTTGTAAATTGTAAATTGAGCCCCAGTGCATAAGGATAGTGGTCTAGGGGGAGGGGTGCTTGCAGTTCCATCTATACCATACCTTACTAGGGGCCTGGCGGCTGTGACGCGGGGATCTTGAATCTTGATCTTACTTTTTCTTTTTACATTTTTATCTGGACCAATAATACACATGTGCACAAGGGTCCAGAAGACTTAAGACAACACAAGTGTTTGAAATGTAGCATTAAGTGCAATAGGTAAAATCAATGTCGGTATAATAAATTCACATTAAATTAATTTATTTTTCAACGAAACAGAGATTCCTTAATATTTAAAATAGATAAATTATTTCAAATAATTTTTGGGCGCACACTTATCATGTGCACCTGACATGTCTTTATTACGTCAACAATCTTAATAATTATAGATACCAGGTTCATGGATAATGTCAACCACAATAACTAACCTATATAAATGTAGGTATTATAGTAATAAATTCTAATAAACAAGCGATGGAAAGTTTAACATCTATTACCTCTAATACATGTAAACATAACCAACATATTTATCTAGATAGGTATATTTGTGTGGCGTATTACGCTGCCTCACATTGTAATGGGTGACGTAAAAAGCTTTATTGTTATGTCGTGACGACATAAAAAACGCAGATAACAGTAGGTATTTATTAACTTTTTGTTAATTATATCTATATATTTTTATTTGGTTAATATAAAGCGTTCAAACGCTGTTTTTAATAATTTTTATATATAAATTTTACCACCAGACACTAAATGAAAATTAACGATTTGATATAATTACTAAGTTCAAATTGTCGCATTCCGAGCTAACTACAATTTACTATTATATATATATATATATATATATATATATATATATATATATATATATATATATATATATATATATATATATATATATATATATATATATATATATATATATATATATATATATATATATATATATATATAATATAAATTCTCCTCACGCTGTATCCCGCACGTAGCAGGATAGTCAGAGGGAACCTTAGATAGAAGCTACCTAGTGTTAAAACACTCCGTTCCCCACTTCCGTTTTTCGAGGCATTGCGTGTTGAGTTGAGGAAGTCAACGCCACGCCTTATTGCCTTGTTGCCAGAGCAAAGAAAATGAAAATAATTCATTCTCCCCGAGTGGGAATCGAACCCATAAACCGTCGCGTTTACAACAAGACGCTCTGCGCCACGATAGCCCTAAGTTATTAATAATTAATGCCTGTTATAAAGTACTGTTATAAATAATTTATTTTTAAAAGTTAATTTTTACATAATTTTAATAAACACACGAATGTTTAATTATATATAACTAAACTTTACAAAGTATTACAAAAAACGACCACTGAATACGACATTGACAAAGTAAACAGAAATTGCTAAGGAACTGTGTAAGGCGTCTATCAATTTCGCTCAGCTCTAGCGCAGTGGAATGTTACATGCGAGAACAAGTAATGTTTATGGCAATTAAGGTCTCAATGGAGAATTCCAAGGAGATAAGTAGGCACGTGTTCTACCATCCGGAGATAGCATGTGTCAATAATAATTGTATCATCGAAATTATAAATAACTCTGTGCGTCTCGTGCAGGCGCCTGAGATACTGAGGTTATCTGGCGGGAAGATTCCACCGCAAACAAAGTGTTTCTATATGCTGGTTAGTGACGACCTTATGGTTAGATACGTAGAAGAAAATCAAAATATTTTTATTAATAGAATTGCTAATGGAAAATAAATAACTTTGATCTTTTTGAACTTGATTTTCTATATTTTTGTGTGTAGATACGTCTTGTGCAATTTATATAAAGAAAATGTTGTGTATAAATAAAAGTACCTAAAAAAAATATGATCAAATTTTATGCCATTTATTAAAAAAAGACACATGAATTCTACGTAATCACCCAACCTGTTAAAGAAGCCGCTTTTTATTCTTTCTTTCAAACATTATACCTACTATAATACGGCGCAGTAAGAGATAACATCATATGAAGATATATATGTAAATTCAAAATTAACTGTGAATTTTTCTATATGGATAAATATATAGAAAATATATAGAAGTAATTAGCAATCTATTATTTTTCCTATATAAAATATAAGTAAATAATATAAACAATCATATGAGCACTTATCAGTTCCTGTAATAACTATATACATATATGAACTGTTAAGATAAAAGTATGATTGAATATTTGCAGCTATTTCATAACTTGTTTTTTTTAAATGATATTCATCATTGTTAAGCAATCATTGTTTTATTGTGAAATTTTAATATTAATCAATAGTAATAATGTAATTCTGGCGATAATCGGGAAAAGGTACTTACTACGTTCGTCTCCGTCCATGTCTTGAGAATAGGCTTACTTATCCTGCTAAGTAGGTATAGGTCGGCAATATATATATATATATATATATATATATATATATATATATATATATATATATATATATACTATAGTGTATATATATAAAAATTAGTGGTAAAATTTATATTTATTTCGTCTCCGTCCGTGTCTTGAGAATAGCTTACTTATCCTGCTAAGTAGGTATAAGGTCGGCGGACTTAGCGCACATATATATATATATATATATATATATATATATATATATATATATATATATATATATATATATATATATATATATTAAAAATTGGTGGTAAAATTTATATTATTTCGTCTCCGTCCGTGTCTTGAGAATAGGCTTACTTATCCTGCTAAGTAGGTATAGGTCGGCAGGACTTATCGCACATATATATATATATATATATATATATATATATATATATATATATATATATATATATATATATATATATATATATATATATATATATATATATATATATATATATATATATATATATAAATTCACCATATGATAGAATGATTTTTTTTTCATAATTATCTATAGTATTAGTTAAGGAAAAAACTCTTCCGGTCTGAGTAGTATAAAATTCAATGAAAATGAACTTACACTTGTAAATTGTAAAACCTACTTGAAAAGTCCAATTTTATAATACTATAATGATTAAAGTTCTTGAGATGGGTATATTTTTTAATATTAAAATTGAGAGTTATAGGCTGTAGTCTGACATTCGTCCTAATCTCTTCAATTAATAGAGGAATGCATACAAACGTCACAGATATTAATAAATAAATTATTATCATAAAAATTGTGTCGAAAATAGTAGATATAATATGGTCGTTATGTCACCTATTGCCCTAATATCAACTGAATTCCAGTGATTTCTCACAATCACGACCAAGTAATGGTTTATTAAGAAATAATATAGTGCCAATGTCTTCACTTGTGACCTCTTGTATCGAAATACAGATAAATCTGTTTGGATTTTTTTTTGCGCAGGAAAAAAAATATTATCTTTTATTATATAACAAATTTCACTATTTTTCAGTACGTAGATTAAAGCTATAAAGCGATTTTTATCTATATTAAGTATAATTTAGTTGTATAATTTGACCATCTGAAATACATTATGGCTGAAATAAAAAATGAAATTGGCAGGTTGTGTCCGTGCGTGACAAGGATAGCTAGTATACTTGTAGCAAGATATGCTAGTATACATTACGAGAACAGTGTCAAATTTTGGCATTCTAGACGTTTCGATTGGTCAACTTATATGTATAAAGATACTTGGGACAACGTTGGGAGGTACATACGAAAATAAAATCATAAATAAGGTTAACCTACAGTATAAGCGACAAATTAGTGCTCTGTACACTGATCTGTAACGTCATAGTGCGGATTTTGCGCTCAAGAATTAAGACCCTTGGATATAACCAAAGTACGTTGCAAATGACAACCCAATTGTGCGTCATTTTGCGCTGGCCGTTGTAAAATAAAACACTCGCACTGGCAATTATCACTTTATGATAACGTAACAAAATATTTCAATTATTTACATAAAAATTTCACATACTTATGTATAATTTTTGATATATAGTAGGTACTTGTAGGATATTTTTTTATCATGGATCATGTAGTTATAGTATGTACAAAACTCACAATTTCAACAATTCCTCGTTTGTGCAAGCTTTTAAATAAGTACAGTATGGTTATAGATATTTTATGATTCCTTTAATAAATTTCGATATTATATATTAACACATATGAAATAAGTTACAGTTAGTTAGTTATGTTTAAACACTGTATGTATTGTTATAGCTTGTATTAGCATGTTAAAAACTATAAATACTATATATGATTTTTTTTTCTTTTTAAGGGTATTAGTGTTAAGTATACTGGATATGGCAATTACAATAAAAATAGCATGTTCTGTTTACCTTGTTGCATGTATTCATTATAAGATCATTATTGTAACAACTGCTGGTGAACCATATATAAATAAATATATTACGCAAATACTTTTGGTATCATAAATCTTCGGACTCGAATCGTCAGACTTATAAAGTGAATTCAAATCGAGATATTATACTTAATTTTCTTGGAAAATTTCATGACCAAATATTTATCATTGCATTGCTATTGTTGTTGCAAATCTTGAATGCAAAACTGTCTTGATTAGATAAAATATGATACTTATATACGCCGCTGAATACAACCTCATTTCTCTAAATGTGTACAAACTTCTCGGTTCAATTATAATTACAAATTAATATTTATATATACTATAATATTAATATATGTGTTTATATATAATTGTAATGTACTCAAGATTATAATATATATATATATATATATATATATATATATATATATATATATATATATATATATATATATATATATATATATATATATATATATATATATATATATACATATATATATATATATATATATATATATATATATATATATATATATATATGTGTCTTCTTCTTCTTCCTGGCATTAGTCCCGGCTTTTTGCCAGGGTCTGCCTTCCGACTAAGACCAATCGGTCCATATGAGTGGCGAAGTGGTTTTTGTGGAGCGATTGCCATCTGACCTCCAAACCCATTACTGGGAGAAACCAGGAAAGGAAAGGGAATAAGAGGCAGAAAGACTTGGAATATAGGGGAGGGACACCACTTACATGGATTGGATCGGGTTATGAAAGTGGTGGCTCGAGGTCCCGGGGTCGCGTACCCGTATGCCGGAAACCAAATATCGGACAGATAATTGGATATATGTGTGTCAGATTATAATACTGTACAAGTTTACTTTTTATTTTTGTATATAAGTTATACAAAAATTAGATATCAAATGATCATTCTATTATTTAAAAAAATAAAATACACGTCACAGTTCAATAGTTATGAAAAGGAGATAACAAAAATAAAAACAAAATTAAAAACGCAGTACCTAAGTATGAGATAGTGCGTCAGTTGTTTTCTCACAACAATCTTGGGGTCAGTATGTGTCGTGACAGAGAAAGGACCGTAATTGATACCACTAATTAGTTTGCCTTCCTTTTTTTTTTAATTAGTGGTAAATTACTTAGGCGCCATACTAGGATTTATTGAATATTTACTAATTCAGTTCTATGCTTAATGTTGAACTATTGCCTAGGTTAGGTTAGGTTAGTAGTATACAGTAATAATTTGGTAATAACTACGTAAATATTAAGTACCTGATATATTTTTGGTATCTATAATTAGCTCTCCATATAAATATGTCGACCTCATTGCACTGAGTAGTAAATAAAATTCTAAATGTTATTATTATTTTATCCGATTGAAGGACAAAACGGGGTGTAATGTGTGTGTCAGTCTATGTGTGTATGTATGTATATATTAAAAAGTATTAAAATCGGTATTCACTTTTAAATTAACTATTACAATAATATATACTCATATTCCAGGAATTACAGTACTCTAAGTAGAGTACTCTTCCAATTCTACCTAAGAATATATTTTATTATATGCGTCATCGATTTATATATGTCATTATATGATTATATAAGGTAAAAAAACATAGCAGGTGTGTCTTTGAAGATTTCATAAGCTCCATTCGTGACAATGATAAGAGTCACACGGTGGACACGAGCCCATTTATTGTTTATGATTAATAACTATTGATAACGTTAATACATGACGTAGGTTGAACAAATAGCATGTCAACCCGGAAGATTGTATAATATATAGATATATATATATACAGGGCAATAGGTAATTCGATGTATGCCTCCGTATAGAGAATATTGATGAGGTCCTTGCGAACTGATTTGGTCCTTTAATACCATTATTTAGAAGATATGCCAAATGTAATTTACCAATTCTCAAATAGGTGTCATCCGCAAAAGATTTGAAATGAAATGTAAAAAATGTCAACAGATCATTAGCTATCACAACTTACGTCATGTACACAAACTATGGTGAAATGCGATAGCAAAACCAAAAAGGTGAAGAAAATCTGAAAATTAGTTGCATATGAACAATACAAGATTTGTGGCGTTTTTTTAAAAAGAAAACAATGAAAAATGCGAGTAAAAACTTACAAGGCGTGGAAAATACTCTTCAAGATGCAAAAGATTGCAGAAATCGCAGTAAGTAGTGCCGGCATGCAGCTTCATGTATGAGTAAAATTGATAAATCAATAGAAAGCCAAAATCTTTATTGTCTTCATAGTATATATTTGTATTATAAATTATTATTTGTATTATAATGAAAAAAATTAATAGGTCTTTCTTATTTTTAGAAATTTAAATTGAACAAGTATATAACATTAAGTGTTATATTAATTTACATATATGTCCTATTAATTGATTCTTGTAATGTTTGTATAAGTGAAAATTTTGTAAGTACAATCGATGTACCACCACAGAGTCGCGTGGCGATACCACGATATCTTGTATTATAAATGCTTAAGTACCCACTCGAGTTAGGGCGTGACTGTATCTATAATTGAACGGTTTATTATATTTATATATAATTATAATGAAAAAGCCAATATTGTTAATGGTATTATTATTATCATACACATATATAACGTTATGTCTTTATTTTCGTGGTCACAGGGAGAGTAAACACGGACGATTGCAAAGTGTTCGCAACTGTTAGGTTTCTAAAAAAAGTAAAAAACAAAAATATACATAAAGAATTTCATTGAAAATGTGTATAAATCGCGACTTGATTTCCTAAGCGCTTAAAATAGTTATAATAGGCAGGCGCTGTTTATATTTCACTAGAGAATTTGTGACTATCATATCATTATCATTGTAACGATAAAAATTATTTAGAAGCTACATTAGGTAATGTTTAAATCGTTATTATCTAGAAATCCTTAACTATTATGCCTCAGATTGGGGATTTTATTTGTATCAGAACGCTCTTTAGAATAAAAATAATGTAGTCGAATAGTCCGTTGACAATAATTTTGGCAGAGATATTCTCCCTATTTTTGCTTAGCTTGGCCATAGTAATTAAACCTAGTTATAACCAGTAAATAAGAATATATTTCTATTATAGCACTAAACTACGGCAAACTAAATTATGTTAATTAATCGTTTTTAAAATCCCATAAATTAAATATATGTACAAAGGGAAAATATATAAAAAAATATAAAAACTGATTTAACACGATGCAAACATATGTGATGCAACAATTCCCAATTTGTTATACGAGATATTTTTAAATACCCTGTAATTATATCAGTAATGATGCAATAGAAAAGACTCCTGACTCAGCGCGCTTTATCGCTTACCCCAGGGATCAAGCGTGTGACGGATGACCTATGAAGTCTTGTGAAATTCTCTCAATTTATATATTAAGCGTGATTTTTCTAAAATTATATTTTGAAGTTAATGTAGGTTAATTTACTTTAAATATTTATATATATATATATATATATATATATATATATATATATATATATATATATATATATATATATATATATATATATATATATATATATACATTTAGTCAATATAATACAAGTCGAGAACCATATCTCATTAAGTAATGTTGCATAAAACAAAACATTGCAGTTTATACTCGTCGCTATTGCTAATATTGGCATTCGTCTTATAATAATCGATATAATTACTTCTTTACATATTACCTTAAAGTTTTTCGAAAGTTATTGAAAGTACAAGAGCTTCCCGAGAGATGGCATTGGAGCTTTTAAGCTTCCATGTTGACATTTAATGAGATGTAGATGGCGTTAGGAACTTCGTTTTGTGCCATAAATACTATGATAACGTCTACTAAACAAGATTAATTTGAATTTGGTATTTTGATTGAATATTGAAAATATTTAAATCGATAAAACAACAAAAATGTCAAAAAAAATATTATAATAATAATAATTGGTAAAATTTAATAAGCTATTTTTATACATATATTTGTTGGCCAAAATATTAAATCTACCTATATAATATCTATTTTTTTATAGACTTTTTTAAATTATGCTAATTATATAAATATATGCAAATTTTCCTGACCTGTTAAATATCTAGTCTTTTACGTCATCGATTCTAGAATTAGGTAATCTATGCAAATTTTCTGTTCTTGATATAATTGATAACTATTAGCTAGTAGGTACATATGTAATTTGAATATAATTATCTAAACTGATACGTATAATGACTTTAGTAGGTACAGTTTTAGACGATAACGTGAATCAATCATCTGAGGAATTTTTAGAAACATTTTAATTAATACTTTCGTTTAGAACACATATTATACAAATATCATAAATATTAATGTATAACATAAGGCTTAGAAAATTAGATTAAATAAATTTGAAAATTCTATACATAACCATTGTATAGAATTATTATATTGTATATAATTTTTAAATTTGTTGATAAGACACATCCTAAGAAGTATTTAGTTACATATATGGATTTCGTGTCGTCTTCAGTATAGTGTACTGTAAACAGGAAAGTTACTGAGCACGCGCGGAGGCTACGGTGTCAGAGGTCCGCGCCCTTAACCTCTTTAATATTTATCACGTCTACTTTGTATTGTTTGTATACTAAACTAATGTTTATCAATAATTATTAATAATTAATGTTATTCTAAGTCATAATATTCAGCTTATTTTTAATTTTGTCTAATATATTTGTAACAATAATCACTTATGTCAATCTCAATAATATATTCATTGGATTTAATAGGGATGTTGAAAATAAAATGCAGAAATAAAATTTATAATAATATTGTTTAATTAAATTATTCTCTTTTAAATGTTCACATTCCTGTGAAATCTTTTTAACGATAATAAAATAACAAATATAACCTTATCAAAATCGGCAAGGCTCGATATCTCTTTACAATAATATTATTCTTTAATATCACAAATAAACTTAACAACTACTTTGATTAAAGCTTTCAGTTTAAACTTATGAACTACATTTTTAAACCTACACTAATAAGTTGTGAGATCTACAATTTCTTGATAACACTTTAGTATGGATCAGGGCGGACACTTGAAGGGGCGTGCGACTCCGAGCGGTCTTGGAACAGATGTAACCGTGGAGCCGGGTCCGCCCGCTCCGAGTACCGCGCTTTACCACGGCCGCCACACTGGGGAGGACTTGGGGTAGCTGTTTGTACTGCAGTCCAGGGGCATGGCGGTGTGCACTGGCACCGGTGAGGCGGGCGGTGATGGAGACACGTAACCAGATGAAGAAGACACAGTTGAAAGTGCTGGGCTAGGTGGGCTGGCTGGAGGTGTGTCACTGCCGGCTGCTGCACGCTGGATGTCGTTCAATTTGTGTCCGAGATGGGTCATGAGTTGCGTGCCTAGCCTCACATCCACTCCAGGAATGGAAGCTAAACACCGAGACACTTCGTTAGCAGCATGAGTAAATCCAGCACGGAAGCGATCGGCGTCAACTGATGGGTTCAGAGACAAGCGACGCTGACGGCGAAGTTTGTGAAGATGGCGAACGGTCAATTCCAAAATATCAGCTTTTTCCAATTTGGCCACATTTTCACCCTCCGACTGAAGAGCGCTGACCATGAGCTCCTTAAGCTCATCTAGGCAGCGGTTGATACGAGCGCGCCTTTTGCGCTCGAGCATCGGCTTCATAACTTTGCGATATTGATAAGTGCGCGAGACTGGCTGCGGGCCGTCTTCTGTGAGCGGATACGCGATATCGTAAGACATGGTAGACATTTGTGTGTGAGTGAGTAGTGAGCTGCGTTAGCGCTAAGCGTTGAACGCGGAATGTGGTCTGCCGGTAGAGCGGGGGCTTATATAGGGAGCGGAGGGCGCGCGATCGTGGGAACGCGCAGAGCCGTCGAGTTCCCACACGCGCCACCTGTGCGGAGCAGCTGCCGCCGGGGCGCGGGGGGACACGCGCCGCGCCGCGCGTGCGAGCCGTAAACAATCGCCGGCGCGAGCGCACGCCGCGACGCCTGGACGCCCTAACGCTTGGCCCCTCTAATTGTTGCTCATTGCTCTCGGTTCCATCACATAGATGTACTAAACGCTATTTAGTTTCCTATCTAAATATCATCACGGGCTTGTAGTTGGTTTGTCACGCTATAAGCGTCGCATTGCTATAGATCCTAATATGTACCAACAAGCGGAGGCTCTACTTATAGAGTCAGTGCTGTAAAATATAAATAATGTGATTTAATGTACATAGTTAACAATACTTAACGCTGTGGTTGACTTAATTTATTTTTCTAAATTAACTAATACATTAACACTTAATGTTTCGGTTAAATTTGTATTTTGGTTTAAGTATTTGCATATATGTAATTTAATAGCTATATTGAATAAAATATTTAATATAAAATTTAATTTGTAGATTTTGAAGGGCGGTCGTTTATCGCGATTAGTGACGGTCATTCAAAAATACACAATATATCGGTTCTCACAGTAATATGTCAGGGATTCTTTTCACAACTTATGTGTAATTAGACTTGCATTAAATTAAGAGTACAGATTTATTATATATATATATTTAATGTCGTAACATGAGGTTGGTGCCACAAGTCAATCAATCAACCGACGGGCGCCGCGCACAATGGCCGGCGTCAATTATAACTTGCTACTGTTAGCGTTCATCAATCATGGATTATGCGGAGTTATAATTATTGACAGATAGAATTACAGATGACGTTGCATTAATGTACTAATAAGAGTAACTGTCTTTTGATGCACTAGAACCTCGAAGGTAAGCAGAAATCTTAACTAAGGATGCGTTCGCAAGGATGTTATTATGTGAATAAAATGCAAGTCTTGGAATTGAATTCGCAGA
The DNA here is from genome assembly GCA_037127375.1 of Dione juno. Taxonomy (NCBI): domain Eukaryota; kingdom Metazoa; phylum Arthropoda; class Insecta; order Lepidoptera; family Nymphalidae; genus Dione; species Dione juno. Next base: position 313,294 of record JAXRJS010000065.1, read on the forward strand.
TTCATCACTGTAAGATATGTTTATGTCTTATTAATAACGTAAGGTTTTAAATAATGTAAAAGACTTTGAGTAAGCTATTGAATATAGCATGTGCGAGTGGCGTGCCGGTAGCTGATCCAGGGATGGGCGCATTAGTCAGACGCGTGGGCGGTCACCCACGCCAGCGTCAGCGCTGAGAAATTGTCCACTCGACTTGTGCCGACACATCCTACGTATATACAGTTCAAATTATCTTCTTTACACACCTACTTTCTCAAAATACACCTACATAATATGTTCTTATTCATATAAGTTATTATCACATATAGTAATCAACTATGTCATAAAATCAATTGAATTCAAGTACATATCATGACATGAAGTATTGTTTATCCATCCATTATATTTTAATAAAACTTATATACTAATACTGATCATGAAACTTTTACATCTTGGATAATTATTTTAAATTAGTTAAATCACGTGTTTCTAATATTTTCAATCTAAAGGTATAAGTGTGGTGATGTTATAAATTAAATTTATAATCTATATATGTATTTGTTTCTTGACCCTTCCCTTTCCTTGTATTAATCTTCTCAGGTGCCTAAATGGTTATGATTGTAGTAACTCTTAAGAAAGATTCGAGTTTAGTTTCAACCAAATATATATAATTTAAGAAAAATCTATTTTTTTTTGTGTAAGAATAAAAAACATGACGGATAACTTGTTGAAACATTTCTAAGACATTTAAGAAAAAGTGTGAGATTGTTGTTCATTAAAGTGCGACGTTCTGTTGCAAAACCCAGTTTGATAAAATTACAAATAAATATTATCTTATGATTTATATATATATATATATATATATATATATATATATATATATATATATATATATATATATATATATATATATATATATATATATATATATTTGCATTATTACAAAGAATGCTAATTAGTTGCATATAACATAATTTATGCAAATCATGTTTGACGCAACGCTTTTTTTCACACGGAAAGTCAACACGTTTGTATACGAGTATACCATTTCCTGATTTCTAGAAATTTCATTAAAATTCACGATGACCTAGAGCCGATTTACAACATAACGATTGTTGTTGGGAATATTTTAAATATGATTAGATTTCGCTAAATTTTCCTTTCTATAATTAGCTGTTAATGAATGAAACGATTTAAAGTCTATTTGCGACACATCTTATCTAAAACGCATTCGGGTTAATGGTTGGTCATGTTCATTCCACAATTGACTTGTACTTGATAGTAATTATAGGAATTTTCCTACATATTATTATAGTAGTTATTTGTGGTGTCACCGAGCGCACGCGCAAGTAATTGCTCACCGATACTAAGTAGTCATCGTATCAGATAAGATATCGCGCATGTTCCATTTATAAACGAGATAGGTACAGGGCTACATCAATCACCGCCGCTTCTGGAGCTGTCATTTTCATGACGTTCTATCGTCATTTCTAATTCACGTTATTTTTATCAACTTCCTTGCAAATTTTCATATAAATTTTTGTTACACAATGTTTTGTCTCATATATTTGTGTTTATAGAACGCTTAATGACTATTTCCGATGTAATTAAACAAATATAGAACAGGATGTCCACAACGCATTTCGTCAGCATATTACTATTTTGATCTTATTCACATAAGATATACACCGGGATTTTTTTAATTTAAATGTTACTACTTAGTTAATTAAGGTAGGTACTTCCCTTAAGGTATTCAGTTTTTTTTTGGTTTCACGCTCTTTAGTAGGATAGGCAGAGAGAAATAAATCAGTTTAAGCTGCTAAAACACTCCGTTCTCCTCTTTCCACATTTCCAGCAAATTGTATATTGATTAGAGGAATTACAATTTGCGTTTTGTCTTGTTACCAGAGCAAGCAAGGAGAACTAATTGTCTCCGAGTGGGAATCAAACCCACAACCGTCGCGAGTACAGCCAGATGCTGTGCCGCTACGCTACGACCCGGCCCGAGTTGTAGGCACAGTTATGATTTATTAATACCGTTTTATTTAATAACGTTGTAAAAATATGCAACCTTGAAGGTAACTGTAGTCTAGAATAGTATTAGCTTTATTAATATATATATACACATTATATCTGCCTATATTAAAACATTATTAATAATAGTAATTATAATATTGTGATTGCCTAATAAGTAATTTACAATCCCTAACGTAACATTATTCTATTATAGTAGCTACCTACAATGTTGACACATTTAATATATTATATTAACAAAGTCGGTTTTCCTCAATTGTCATCAGCGTCTAAGTCACGTTTACAAAGCATAGGGTAAAGTGTCAGCGAAACTGCGCGTACGTGATGTTAGGGACATACTCGGAGGTTGCCACGCGTCTCGTGACTCATGGCCTGCGCGTGCGCGGGTCGCGGCTCTAGATGGTTTACATTATTCTTTTTGTTATGAGAATGAATAGCTTTTTGTGATAGTTAAAAGGTGAAACAGATTGAAGAAACATTAAAAAAAAAACAAATAATAATTATATATGCAGTGTAGAAATACATTCGTAATTAGGAATTCTAAATAAATTCTATTTCCATTTTAGTACAGTCTTAAAGTTAACATTTGGTAACAAATATTTACATAAATGATAAATTAAAGATAGGAAAATTTCAGATAGCTACTGGAATTACTTTAGCGTTATATGTTATATGCTGATAACTCCAGCATGATAACCATCTTAGGTTCCGGATCGCATGACGAACTTATTATTATTCATGGTGAACCGGTTCTTACTTCTGATGGCTAATCCAACTGCGGAGGTCGCCTGGGGGCGCTTATGTGACGTGTCGCTTCGTCAAACAGTAATACTGCCACTTTGACGTCATTTGCTATTCACGCAAAAAATACCTCTGACTAAGGCTGCCTTTTACACACTTTATTGTAAAATTGTGTCATTAACTTAGTAATATTTAAGAGGCCATCGCCTTTGTTGTGTACATTCGTGTGTGTGTGTTATTAATTTTAACTTTCTTGTTTGACGTTATTATATATCTTAGAATATCCTATCTTGTCTATGGAAATTATTCGTCAACAGGAATATCTCCAATTAATATTTCTAGAATAAAAATGTAAAAATATTCTAATAGGCATGAAATTATACGTTTTTATTGCGAACTCTATATACCGCTACATTTATGTCATTTTTATGTTAATTATTTGATATGTTATCGATTTTGCAAAGTACAGGCAGCTGTTACTGGTTTTGTTACCCGTTAGCCGCCTATTAGTTCAGTTTCGATACCTAATCTCATGGTCATTTGTGTTCATTTGGCGTCTCTTCAAATATTATTTTAGCTGCCGTCACAAAGTGTCCCTTGTCGGCACTAATAAAAGGCAGCGGCTCCTCTGTCGTCTCGGTGGCGCCGAGATTTGCTAGCATCGCCAAATATTTGAGCTCAAGATGCCAGGCCTAACTAATGAGTACATGTGTGTAATTTTTTTTTATTTACTTTTTCTTTTTCGTGAGCGTCACAACTTTGTGAATTGTCTCTAAAACTTTATCATTTTAAACATCAGCGGTAAGTCCTGTTAGGTAATAAATGAAGTGTTAACAATTAACGGACTTTGGCCATAAAGTCAGAACTGGCGCTGTAACTTGTTTTTGTACATTATTAAAGTTATCTCATCGGCATCTTTTAAGCCCGTTCGAGGAAGACAAAGGCCTACAAAACTGCCCAAATGACACGTGTTCGTGGCCTCCTTTGTCTATTTGTTTCTTAGAAGTAAGTAGACAATAGTGTTCGATGTTGAAACAGGTAGGTACAGCAAGTGCATGTGCGGAGCGTAAACAAAAAGTTGCTCTTGAAACAGTTACAAATCCCGAGGGCTGAGATAACAATGCGGCGCCAAGTTTTTGCCACTTGTTTCTCTAGAGATTACATTTACTTGGGGAGGTGACGGGACAAATGACGTGAAATGTCTGCTTTTTGTATTAACCGTCAAGTGCCAGGAGGACGACTAGAACACTTGAAATGCTAAATGCTAATAATTATTTTCAAAATAATTAACGCAACGGAAATATTATACTTACAATTTTTATCTTTACGGAAATTAAATTATTAGAATACGTATTGACAATTAAAAGCAATGGTGCAGTAGGATAGGGGCTGATTGTAAGCGAGATGAATGTGAGTTTGATATTCAATTACTTTGGTAACACACTCGTAACACAAAGTGCGGGGTTATGTTCCGCCAACCATCATGTAACCTCTCGACTTAGGGCAGAAAATTTAGAACGAAGTTTCTTAATACTAGATTAACTCTGCTACCTTGCTATATGCGGAACAAAGCTTTAAGCAGAGGATAACTTATATTAGTATAATATACACTAAATGTTGAAAGAAAATACTTAAAATATATATAATAATACTACAAAGCCTTCTGAAGAATGGTCATATGAAGTCAACAGAGCGTATTATTTCGAACTTTATGTCACTATTGGTAAGCAAATTCCGCCTTTCATAAACTTTTTACCATTAACCAAGAGGGAGTTAAAATTTAAGTGTTTTTTTTTGTTCTACCTAAACAGAAAAGTTCTGAGAACGTTGTAAAATTGAAACCCTTTCTAGTAAAATGTTTGCTAATATTACGCGCCGACAAGGAGACCTCAAAGAGTGGGTCTTTACTGCCTTAAGAAGGACACGCTAGAAATAATAAAATGCCTCAAGCCGTCAAAAGAACCGCTTCTCACTGAATAGACTATGATCCAACATTTTAAAAGTCATATTTTATTGTTGTCTAAATTTTATGGTCGCTCTTGTAATTTTATGATTTTCTATATTATACTTAAGGATCCTATTCTAATATATAAGGACTCCTTTGTCGTGTCACCGAGATTTTACGGTTATTTAGATAATTATTACGAAAACGTGTTTGGTGAATAACAATATGTTTTTTTTTCTATATCTATACATAATTCTTACTTTAAAAAGAATTGAATATATCTATCGAGCTAGCTAGCTCGGCTAATTATTATATAATATATTTGAGTATTAATTTTAAAAAAGTATTCAGGCCTTCACAAAACAAAGCGCGTTCCGCGTTGAGTGTTAAGTTCCGAAATGATGATGAATGAGTAAATTTCGAGCTTCTTTTTATTATTTTTTTTTTGTTTAGAACCACATTTGAGTTGATATGATATTATATTAAGTATTTAATTTATAAGTAGTAATCAAAATATATACAACGTACAGTTATTTTTTTTTATATTGCTAAAGTTTGATTATTTACACGTGTAAAAAGGATATATTTACACTTCTATATCATATATTGCTGTAATAAAAATTAAACAAACATAAATGACACTATCACCATCACGTTCACTATTTTCGCTTTAAAGTCAACAAGTATCTGAGATAAGTCGATTATAAATTGAGCACAGTATAAGGCATGCCAGGTACTATATAATGGCATGATTCGCCTCCGGGAACGGTAGCTGATGTATGATAGTATCTCGGATAAATTGTTGGGTACCACGCAACAGGGTGGGAAGCAGACGACAAATAGTTATTTAGTCATTTGTTAGTCGGTTTGTGTAAATAATACTGTCTTTGAGGCCGTTGACTTAGCTTCTATGTATATTTATGACTATATATATATATATATATATATATATATATATATATATATATATATATATATATATATATATATATATATATATATATATATATATATTCGATAGATGTTAGTGTTGATGTGAGTGATTATTTAAATTTATGCTCATAATATGAAGACTATCAACATAATTGCTTAAAACATTTCAATTTGTTTTATTCTTCACAGAAAAAAAGGAATCACACGTTTCTCCGTTTATCCAGCAGTAGGCAGGACACTACCTGTTGAGACACGACACTTCAGGCCGTGATTTTTATTAAAGATGTTTAAACAAAATAATATAGTGTTAGTTTTTAGTGTTAGAAGTTCGTAAGCTTAGGAATAATAGATATAATATAAAGTTTGAATATAGCTCTTAACATTTGAAATGCATTCTATATGGATTTTATATTTTATTTTATGATTATTTTTACTATTTATGTTTAAATCCTAATAATAGATAACAGAATAGAATTTATTCTTGATTTTTCTTTTAATCTTTCTTAATTTTCTGTCTAGTACGTTAATCTTGATCTTCAACATCTTAGTCGTCAATCGATGCCAGCGACTTTTCAACTTTAACACAAATATATATATATATATATATATATATACATATATATATATATATATATATATATATATATATATATATATATATATATATATATATATATATATACATATATATATATATATATACATATATATATATATATATATATATACATATATTTATATATATATACTATCATATACAATACCAGTATTCTATTTATATATGAACACAATAGTAACATATTAATTAAAAACCTCGTTAACCTTTATCCGATTATATAGAGACATGTTTTATTCACTAATTTATTCTGTTAAGATTAAATTTAATTATAATTTACATATATTTGGTGTTCACGTGTTTCGAGGTGTTAACTGTAACATAATGTAGTCATATCTTGATATACGTTTCCGTTTCTAATATAAGATCAGATATAAATATTATATGAACCTCATTAGGTTACGTGATTTTAGTAGAAAATTAAATACCTACATATGTATTTTGTTCCCGCGTAAAGCAAAGACACCCTGGTGTTCGTTTTAAGCATTGCGGAACTCAACGCTGGACCTTGTCTTATTATGAGTGGGGACCGCAACGTGTACAGACAGACTGTCTCACTTCGCCACGATATATAACAATAATATAAATGCAATGATATAAAAATATGATATGATGTAGTAGACAAAGCGTCAGCTCTGCTTGCAGTAAATCAAAATAACAAACGTTATGTCCAAACCAGTTATCACTTTAGTATGTACGATTTAAATCTTATATCTAGCTACCACTGCCTGCCTTTGGAACTTATCTCAATCTTTAATCAGTACCGGTCATTCTCTATAGAGATAATAACTCAACTTGTAATGTATTCGATAGCATGTTTATTTAGTTTTGAAATAGGTTGTGACTGATCCGGTTTCTGTGATATGTTGGCCATAAATAGTTTTCTATATTGCAAACCTATGTATGTATTTAGATAAATTCTTAATTTAAATAAATACATAAATTTAATTTTAATAGTAACACATCATTAAAAAAATTACATAGTAATATGTATTTTATTAAAAAATATTAAATTCTCAATATCGTTAAAGAATTAACTTATTTGAAATTCAAATGTTGGCGCATTTCTTACGTAGACATGTTATTATTAAGTAACAAGATACCACGAGCAATTTGACGTAAGTAACATTAAAAGCTTATCAATTTCTCTTAAAATTATCTGTTTAATTGAGAGGCAGGTGCAACCGTTATATTAGATGCCTTATTCCTGAACCACTTCCGTCACTTAATACTACATTAGGTGGTTATATTCGTAATGATAGCGATTATTGCTTGATAAAATAGGAATGTAATATATTCATTTACATCATATTATAAAACATCCGTTCAAGTTAAATGTCTTAGCAGATATAGGTCAAAACAATGAGAAAAAATAAACTGTCTAAACATCAAAGCTTATCATCAATTGACTTTGAACTATGATATATAATACATAGGTATTTGTGGCACAACTTCTTCAAGCAAAAACTTTATTGAACTTTAAACATATCCCATATCTAGAGTAGGGTAGATGAAGGTATCCTATAAACTGTAAACATATTTCTTAAATGGATCTGTTACTGTGTACAGTTATGTAGAATATCATTCAGTTTGAAAATTCACAAATACTTTTTTATAAACTTCACGCTATACATGTATTTCACATATAGCAGGGTAGGCAGAGGTAATCGTAGGCTGAAGAAAGCTAGTGTTAAGACACTCCGTTTCCGGCTTTCCGACGTTTGAGGCATTGTGTGTTGAGTGGCAAACCTCATCTCAGATTAACTGAGATGAGTTTCGCCACTATTTCGTCAAGCCAGATTGGAGAAAAAATATGCATTAATACATTTTCAAAGCAGCATTAAAGTATAAGAATAAAAAACAAATTAGCATTATTTATTTTTTACGTTGTTCTTTTAAAAAATTATTGCTTATTAAGTGGTTAATGATATACTACCTAAGTAAGAAAAAAATCTAGATTTATATAAGTATTTATTAAATTTATATACTAGATTTAACATTTTTGAGTTAAATAATGGTTATGGCTTGTAATATATATTATAGAGCTATATTCAAAATGATGCTTTCATTAGTATAAAATATTTAAATGAGTATCATATATAACACTTTTATGACAATTGTTTGTTTCAAAAGTAAATCTTTATTGTGTTCATATGCTAGTTTTTATGCGAATATGGAAGACTTCTAATAATACCGGAATTTATAAAATAAAATCTTTTTTTTAAATTAGACAAACAATCTAGTATTTTTTTATTATATGATTTTTTTTAATATATAATAAAAAAAAACTATTTATTAAATTGTTATTTTAGAATAACCATACAATTTCTTCCTTTATTTAAACTATTTTCAATTTGCACATCAAAATTTTGCACTGGTATTATTCGAGTGATGCAATTGTATAGTTACTATAGGGCAAAGCTCGTTATAACACTTTTATCGAGTATTGCGCTTTTATGCACTTTATCAAAACTCATTACTAAGGAAGCGAAACATCATGATTCCAATTACGAAACGGCTTTCACGTCCTTCGCGTAATTTTACGTCACCTTTCTTATATCTACTTACATTTTTAAATTATGACTCAAATTTAATTTTAAAAGTTTATGAACCAAACGAAATGCAACTACAGAAAATGGAATATGGCGTCACTGCGTTCTCTGCTTACCCTGCTATTTGCGAGGCAAGAAATAATTATAAAAAGTATATTTTATTCCGAAACAGATCAGACAGTTTTAGTGTACCTATACTTACTTTTTCTTGTATTCAGGTCTCATAGTTATCTCACATTGACTCCTCATAACTTCTCTAAATTGCTTAATCTAAACACTTGATTCAGTGTTGATATATCTAATATTATAAGTTTTTCTTTAAGGTCCATAAAAAATAACTATATGTTTGTAATTTACAGCCTTTTGTCTACAACTTCGCCCGTGGGATGAAATTGAAATAATTTAGAGCAGTGTATGATATTTGATACACTCTAAGTGCCCAAAGCAACTGAACGTACTCATATTTGGTTTTATCTAATCGATTAAAGGGTTATTGCATATAAATAAAGTAGTCCACCATAAAAGGAATATTTCAATTTGAACTAGCAGTTCCTGAGATTATCGCGTTCAATCAAACTCTTCGGCTTAAGATGTTAGAAAAGTAGAGAAAATTTATTAAGAAAAATGTGGATATTTTTTTTTTTAAAATTAAACTGGGAATCTTTAAGAATAACTAAATTGAACTACTTCAAGCTTTAATTACTGGAAACTATATAAAATAAATAAAATGTATAAAACACCCTTTTCTCTACTGAATAAAAAAAAAAATTTAACTAATTAAATATATTAATAAATAATATTTGAATAATGTCAATTCTAAAATCAATCCTGTATTTAAAGTGTCTTTAAAAGATACAACATGTACTTTAATTATAGCAAGTAGAGGCGCATGCTGCTTTGATTGCTCATTATTTTTCTCATTTCCTCTCGCTGTAGAAAAAACAAATTGACTGTTTGAAGTAATGAAGATCCTAGATGGTTATCGTTGATTAGTTTACAGTCTAACTATCTAGGTTTAGTTTACCTTGTACATTGTGTTTATTAGTTTTTGCGAGCACCTTTGCTCTTTTGCTCTACTTAAGTATATATTACGTTGTAATATAGTATGTTAATATTACATTATTATATATACTATATTTATGTAGGTATTTGTATTAAGTTTTAGTGTTCAATATTTTTAAGTATATTTTTATTGTTTATATTAAAATATAATAATTAAATATTCTTCACGTCAAAAATAAGGAGCTTTTCAATGGCAAATCTTTTAATGAAAGTTATACTTTCATATATAATAACAATAGGTACCTACTCTATATATTTTAAGCGACTCTACATCAATCCATCTGGGAGCTTCGTGACTGGGTATCGTTTATTTACTCTTGAACTTTTATAACTTGAAGCTTCACGTCGTATATAATCATACAAAAGGAATAAATATTAAAAATTCACGACATCAGCTATTTTAATACCTACTTGAAAATAATAACAGATAATTTTGAAATGATGCAAAGAAATGATACCTTCGTCGCAATTTACTTATACACATTTAAATATTTAGGTATCTACGTATTTTATTCTAGGAAATGTTAAAATGAAAAAAAATATCTGATTTTGTTTTTAGTGGAAAAAGTAATATTAACGAAAATAGTAAAAAATATTATTGCCCTAATGGAAATAGAACCCACAAACAATACGTTTACAGTTAAACGTTATCAAACAATGATTTGTCACAAATGTTGAAATAACCTTTTAAATGCGGAAACATGTATTATAATAATATTAACTTTAGTAAAGAAAATATTGAGTGAAGTTATTGTTATTTTAAATAATATTTTTATATTGAACCAAATATGTATATCACATTTATTATTTATGTTTTTTAGATGTATTTTAGCATACATACTGCGATGTGATTATGGCTAGCAAATTAAAATATATCATGTACTTAATATAAAAGGTTTCTGGCTAGTTTTTTCAACGTTCAACGGCTACGCATTTGTAAGTATTCGCCATCCTCACGGATGCGTTGCTATTTACTCAAGTGTTATTATCAAAATTGTGTGATGAATGAACGAATTTACAAGCGATTTTATAATAATGTCTGACACCTGAAGCGAAATTATGTGAAGTTAGCAAGCTCGCCACTCAACACGCAATGTTACGAATGGAGGTGGAAAGTAGAGAACGCGTTGATTGATTGATCTTGATACTGAATTTTCTCTACATATTTTGCTCTATACGGGGAAAGCAAGATTGTACCGGACGCCAACATAATAATTGTGATAATAATAATTTAGGAAATATTTATTTATTTTTAATAATATAATATATTTAATAATATAATTTAATAATATATAATTTAATATTTTTTTTTATTCTTCATCTAGTTAGCATGGCTACGACGTTGAATTTACTTTCTCAGCATGTCATTTTTCTAGGAAAGTGAAAAATTCACTCACTCACACACTACCTTACATTGTGCTTCCTGCCTTAGTCTCTGTCATGAAGACGTGTAACAAAATATTTGTTTCAACAATAAAATTGCAATATTACGACATCGCGATATCGTCTGCCATGCCATCATATTGCCAAAAAAAATAATTAACCGGTTATCTCAATATAATATGCACGCGCTAATAGAATCAAAGCTTAATTGGAAACTCGTTCAATGTAATTGTCATTCTAGAAAAAGTAAATTTTTCTTCTTTTTCGTGTCAACGGCTCGAATACACTCAATTGATGTTCTGCCAGTGTCTTACCGCGTTGACTGCATTGTCCATTGTTCTACTATTGTTAGATCGTCGTTATTTTGGTCAATCGTAAAAGTCAATTATTTATTTAGATGATTAAAATTATGATCTTTAAAATATTAACTATCTAGAATATACATATGCCAGTAACTAATTTTTCAATATATATAATATATAAATGCATCATAGTAGAGGTTGACACATCATTTCTATTAATTTTATTTTCAACTTTCTTTCGCAGTGTAGGAAATGTGACGCCCACGCCTTTCTTAAAGTACACATGTCGCCTAAGGTATTTCATTGAATTTTAATGTGATATAACCTAATTCATTCTTACTTAATGTATGTGAATGGATAGACGATGTCAGATGTTCATTCACAACCAAATATTTAAATTATTACCAGACTACTCTAATGAGTGTCGCATTTTGTAATAAGTAAATTTTAGTTTATTAATAAAAGACCAAGATAAGTTTCCATTTTGCACTTAAAACTGCGTAATCCACAAATGCACGTATCAACAGACTAACAAAGTAGCTCATGCCTTCATAAATCACGTGTGCTCAGATATGTTAAAACAATGAAGTAAACTTAATCCCCTGTAAATCTGTGACGCGCGCCCGCCCACACGACCATAAAAAATGCCGGCCACGGTGTTACACACACAAAATAAAATTTACTTGTACACGCTTATACATACGTATAAGTTGCGCGTGCGCCACTCGCTCCACAGCTTCTTATTATTATTATTTATTGTTGAATAATGTGAATGGTAATGCGTGGTTGTTCACGATCCCGCATAACACCTGCCGTCTTTTCCCACAGTGTTGAGGATGTGCGAGCGAGAGGTACAACTCGCGTGGTCTGCGCGTGCGCAACCGGCGCAGCGATAGCGTAGCGCGTAGCTCCGTAGCGCTGAAAAGTTCAATTAATTAGATTTATTTTAAATATTTTTTGATCTTAAATAAAAAAAAATTTATTACTTTTAATTTTGACAAATTATAAATAAAATTTTCAGGCTTTAAATTAAATAAAGTAGAACTATACTAACTTTATTTGTTGATTAACGTATGTATCTTCTAATTAACTACACATATTTAGACTGCTTTCCTTTGAATGCTAACAAAATAAAACTTTTGTTGTATTTGTTTACTAAATTATTATTATAAATATTAGTAAATAATTCAAAGTATTCTATAGAAGTATATATTTGTAGGTACACTGAATGAGCTTAATATAAAAACCTATAAGCAAATATACATAAATAAATAATACGGAATCTGATACGGAAGGATATGATCTTGTTTAATGAATCTTTGAATTATTTTGATCGTAATTTAAGACGTGATCTAAGAATATGAAAATGTGTAAATTACTACGATGGCCTCATGGCCATTGTAGCGCAAGGGACTACGCCTGACTGACACGTTGGTCTTATTGTTGGCTTAGGCGGAGAGTGGAGAACGGAGTATCCTAACATTAAGTTTCCTCTGCATACCCTTTTATATGGAATGAAGCAAAAAGCTGCAAAATAAATTGTAATTTTTCAATTAATTAAATTTCTGAGATTATTTATTTAAAAAAATATTTTATCATTTAGATAAAACTGTGTCTAGACTATATCACTTTCAGGTGCCAATTAAGTGGGGGGATTTTGTAAATATTAAATATATATTTAATGAGTTATTAAAATAAATTAACAATATTTATCATATCAATCAATTTATAATTAAATTTAGTGGTCTACAATCTAATTCTAGTTGTGTTAGTGTGTTATCTACTATATATATATATATATATATATATATATATATATATATATATATATATATATATATATATATATATATATATATATATATATATATAAATACAAGTACAAGTAAGTACAATAAAAGTGTTACCTTGCATTATTCTTGTAATTTACACAATAATAAAAGTAAGTGACGTGTTTCTTTTTTTTATTTTTCGTTTACTGAGATAAACTGTACGTTGTATACAATTATCGGGTATAGAAATGTCTAATAAATCAACATAATTATATATATAATGCAGCAAGCAAATTTCATGATTATATAATTTAGCATGACGAGTCAAATTTTGTGAGTGCATGAGATTAATATTCACATCTTGCCTAGGTATGGAAAATGGCTTAACGTCTGCCAATCATCTACATTCATGCAGATATGCAACGCATTTCTGGTATTATAATTGCGTGCTTCTGTCTATAAATAACTTACCGAACGAAGTAAGTCCTGTTACGCACACCAAAGTTGCCAGTACATGAATAGATACCCCGGATGTTCGCTATTTAGTTTAGTACAAGTCAATGGATGCTATAGCTGAATTAACAATAAAAATTGCTCATCTCAGCTTTTCAATACGTCATCGATGCTTAAAATCGATTTCAATTCTAATTACTGAGGCATAGAGTTTATTTTGTTAAAATAAATTTCTTCGAAGAGATTGTCCACCATGTAGGTCAGTCTATTAATCGGGTTGCCGAGTGCCGGATGAGGTTATTAAGTTTCAGAGATTTAACAAAAACTAAATCTTATGTTACATCACCTTATACCTTGTTTACTTGAAAGCGTTATTATATTTTTAAAGCTTATTTACAAAAAATGGTCTTATACCTATTGCTTATAATTATTATATGATTAAGTACAATCTATGTATGAGTATGTTTTTATGTTATGAAGAATAATTTGATAAATAGATTTACGTAGAATTCTAAAGCTTATTATCTAGATTTACTTATTCTTACTATTCATAGCTAGTCTCCTGATAAACAAACGAATGTGGCGCTGTTAAAAAAAAAAAGAATCCTGTGATTATATCTTAATAAACCATTAAGCAAGTAATTTTTATTTTGTTTTCAATTTACTCTCAATTATGAATCACGTACAAAAGTAGGATTTCCAAGTCGTTGGTTTCACGGCGGACTGGGTCTAGACCTTAATGGCGGGGTTTTTGCGACATTTGGCGTCTTTCGGGGTCAGTGTGGTCGCCAAATGTGCTCGTTCACAAGAAATCCGAGCCGTGAAAGTCGATCCGGACGCCGAGATTCGCGACACATGGACACGGTACGCTAAAGGTCGACCGAGGTGGTATTTTTTATAACCATCCTTGTTTATGTCACCATAATTCAAGATTACGTTACGTTGCCACATCTTACAGAGGAGATTATGAACCATCAATAAACAGCTTACATATAAATCGTTAATTTACAATACACGAGTGCGATTGCGAAATAATAAACGCATAAACAGTAGCAACGAGCCGCACTAAGACACCTCCGCGATAAATCAACATCTCCATTATAGTTTTATTCTTTAGAGTCCCTTTCACGGTCCTCGAACGAAGGATTCGGTCTTGAACGCTCACAAATAATTGTTGGTTGTTGTTATTTTATTGTCGTGTAATTTTTTCTTTTACTGTGTCCTTGTCTCACCTTAGCCATTCATGTGCGCCATCTCGCTCTGTCTCGTTTGGATTATAGTAGCGTCGCGAGCACGTGCGACACGTTAAAGGCAGAGCGTTCCCACGGTGCGGGCTCGAGCGACCGCCGTCCCCCGCCGCGCCCGCCCCTCCGCGCCAACCCGCGCGTGACTTCACTCCGGACACTCGTGCCAATGAAATGAAGTGCCAGAGAGCCAGCACGTTCCAATTGCAAAACGCTGCTTGAATATTTCTTGGTAATGAAAGTGTTGGAAAGGATAACTTGGAGGGTTGAGTAACTCTCGGACCTCGTCATTGCTGCCAGATATCGTAAACCATTTTTAAAACGTAATTGTTCATTCATAAAACATTTTGCAAAAACTCTTCAGACTGATTGCATTTACTTTTTGTTTTGTTTCTGGTCATACTCGGTTTCCGCGGTTTTTACTATTCAAATGGCGATAATTTTTTTATAGCTACGACGATTCGTTTTTTTTTGTGACGAATGCGTTTTTGATTACGTTCAGTAAATGATTAAAATGTTCTACAAACTGGTTTGCTTCCTACGCAATAAGTATCTATTTTAAAGCCTTGTTAACTGTTCGTTGCAATAAATTTGAATATAGTTATACAAGTTATTTATCAGGGAATGTTATGTCATACGATACACGATTGAGTACCTATTGATCTTAGTTATTAGAGTTATTCTTTAATACGAAGATGAAACAATAAACTTAAATATAGAAAATAATACTTTATGAATCTGTTTATTTTCAAGAACTAACAGAATCTCAAGAATGTGAAAATTAGCAAAATGTCATTAGTAATCTAATCTAACTAAATCTAAATCTAAATCTAAAATCTAAATCTAACAGAATTTAATAATTTCGAATATACAAAAGATAATATAGATATAGCTTTGTATACATTATTTTTAAGACACACAAAAAATATATTTGTTATATATAACAAATATATATTTTTGTGTCTTATAAAAAATTTTTAATCATAGCATAAATTATTAAGCGTACGTAAAAGCGATATTAAGCTTTCTTCAAATACAACGTAAGTGGACATGTTTTGTACGCGAGTAGGTTGGGATTAACAAGACCTAATGGGGCTACTGGTAATTAACGAATAACATACCATGGCTATTTACAGCCTGTGTCCCAATTTGATACAACTTTGCTCACATTAAAGTGTCTCGAGTAATCGAGATAGTACATTGTCTTGTACAATTTCTCTTAAGTTTAGGTATATCTACTGTTAATTAAGTTTTAATATTTTATTTCTCTTTCACATAGTTGATTATCTATTTATAATTATTATCTACTCATATTAAAATACATACTAGTGACTGATCTAACTAACGAGGTGAAAAAAAATCGAATCGATTCTCTTTCAGAAAAAAATATCTAGGTGCCATCTTATTAGTATGGTGTAGTAGATTTAAAATATTCTAAAATATTCGTGTCCAGAATTAAAACAAATAATTTTTTATATTGAATTTGTAAGTCTCATCCGCAAACTGACACAAGATCAATCATAGTTTCACACAATCCATATCTAAAGGTCACGCGTACGCTATCCACTACATCACTTTATATTGAAGAAACTATCCCATTTATAGCTCGTAAATATTGCACGCACATACGCTCTTGTGATATTTTGAACTTTCTTTGAACAATATAAGGCATAAAATAGATTGAGTTTATAAATTTGTAACAACCATTTAAAATTATTTGTTAAACATCGAACACAAGCCACAGGTTATCGGAATGGTATCTCTGTGTAGTTACACTAAGAGCTAAAATTACGTTTCGGCAGAGGTAAGATTGTGTATCGAAAGCCAGGAAGCGCATTGTTAGGTCACGTTCTCACAACTCCCCTTTTCTTCGACGGGAATAATTGCACTTTTTTCTGTCGCATATGCCCAAGGAAACGGTGGATTGTGCAAGATCGTTCCCACGATTCGCCCCCTGGGCATAAAGGCCGAGGTCAGGAAAAAATACGTGCCGGCATAATGCGGGGGCTTCTTTTGTAACGGCAGATGCATTCTAGGGTTAAGTGTGGAATAGTAAATGGATTGATTGACGCGACTTTGTTAGCAAATCGTATTGGAATTTTTTCGTGACCGTGACGAAAATATAATGGTGTAATGTGCAATTGTAGCTTATCATTTATTTTGATGTTTGTGTAATAATAATACAAAGGTAATTGTTTTGACTTTATATTTCATTATTGCATGGGCAGTTATATAAAGATTCACATATTATCATGCTTATACATTTGAGGCAATATTTGAAAGGCTGTTTAAGTTGATCGGCAAAACGTTTAACTGTAAAAGATGATGTGCTAAAAAACTAAAATGTTTGTTTTTTTCCGGAATACTTTTAACCATTTTATCGTCTAATATCGCGTTCCTTGGTTCCGATTTCGAATTTCTCGCCACTATTCCATACGGCTGCCATTAGAGACAAAAAGCTGTGGACAAAAAAAAAGAATTGCACCTTTTCTAAGGCGTTCTTTACCTATTCGAGAACTGGTCGCGTTCCCACGCTCGCTCGCGCCAGTTGCGCGTCTCCCCTCCGTATTTTTTTCTTTTTCTTACCATATCAATATTTATATGTATCATTAAATTCTATTGCATTTTATTTTTAATGTAGGAAAAGTTTCGTTGGTTTACGTAATATTCTTTATTGACGAGTCAACTATGTTGTTGTGATTTAAGGAAGTTAGCAAAATGGATTTTATTAATCAAACTAACGCGTTTAAAATAAGATTTCTCTTATTGTACCTATATAGTGTCTCATAGTCAGAACTAAATATAGCCTCTCATCTAAATCATCTTATAAAGCATATATACTTATGTTTGTATATAAGTTATCCAGTAGAGTATTAAGCACTTCATTACACAGATAAACAATATTTTCTCGGTTACTTGGCCTAAGTAATCATAATGCACTCCATCAATGGGGGCATGTGCGGATATGAGATACGTACAGCGTACAACCAACTGAAATTCAATCTTAAGCCTTCCACGGAGCTTTTATATTTATTTCTTTTATATTATAATTACCAGAGCTGTATGAAATTGTAAACCGAACTTTATATCAAAGAAGGTTGGATATAAAATTAGAGATGATGCAGTCGAGCGTTGACAATCGAGAAAAGACGAGCACATTGCGTATGCTTGTGTTCAATGCGTTCCCACGGTCCACGCGACATATGGCGCGAGCGGGAGCATTTACGCGCAAGGGGCGACGCGTGCACAAAAAATACTGGACTTAAGGCTCTATGAATAACGTAGTGATAGATAAACTATTATCGTTATAAAGATCAATTTTTTAGCTAAATTACGTATACTTTTTCCTACACTTTTACTAGCTGAACTTTTCTTGGTTTTGTCTTAATTTAAGATTAAACGTATGTATGTATGTATGCATATAAATTTGAAAAAGTTTAATCATAGAAAAATAAATAAGTAGGTACCTATATTTTGTAAGATTTTACAATTATAGAAAATTACAAACAAATTCTCCAAAGTGATCAGATTTCATAACATCAGCGTAACATAAACAAAACAACAATATGAATCTGAATCAACAAAAAATTAAGGTCATATAAATCGTACGTAAATTAGAATTTTCTTATTTTATAGAAGGGGGCAGGTGGCGCGCGCGCAACTGTCGCCGTTCCCACGGCCTGAGCACCGGGCGTTCGCGTCATACATCGTATGCCAATTATGAAATTGGAAATTGTTCGAATTATCAAGTTTGGATGTTTCTTGTTTTGTTGCTTGGGGCTTTTTTTGACATTGACATTTGACAGTTTTTTTACATTTTTTTAAACTTCATTGCAAATGTCGAAAATTGTGTGTGTTAAGAACTTTATTAACATTATAATTATTAATTTCACGATTTTCTGTGTAATTATGTGATGTTACAATTTATATTTAGTGCTTATAAAAGAGGAGTTAATTATGGTACAAATATATATTACATATTTATTTTTTTCTTTAATTATACATTAATCTTCTAATTTTGTAAATATTACTTTACAATAAAAAATAAACTAGCTAAGCATTTAACATTTAGTAAGCCTTTAAAAAGGAGCACTATTGTCTATTATTGTTTAAGTAATTGTCAGTGTAATGTATACGTGTGCGGCGCACGAGTCATGATTGTTCGAAAGGCCGCGGACCGCTAGCTATTGTTAGAGATATGCAATGAATAGATTTTAACTTAGCGAGTAAATTTATATTATTGATTTATGTTACTAATGCTTAATGATTTTATGCATGTTTTATTAAAGTAATTGATTTAAGCAAAATGTATTTCAAATATCATATTTTTAATAGTTCTTACAATATTTTATTTGATAGCATATTAGTTTTGAAGACGATTGAAGATATATACACAATTATTATAAGAGCAGAGCTAATGGCCTAAAT
Organism: Dione juno; assembly: GCA_037127375.1. Taxonomy (NCBI): domain Eukaryota; kingdom Metazoa; phylum Arthropoda; class Insecta; order Lepidoptera; family Nymphalidae; genus Dione; species Dione juno. Next base: position 332,738 of record JAXRJS010000065.1, read on the forward strand.
GTTAACATTTGTATAATTAAAGAAATAACAAGCATCAAACAAAAAATAATTATTAATCAGTTATATTAATTTTATTTTCATACTTTTTTTATTTGTTACTTGGTATAGGGTAGATTAAAATACATTATTCAAAATTCCGCCATCTAGCGGACCTACTATGAACTAACCGTACAATGTTGACGTGATAAGGAAAGGGGAATCGGAAGTATGTATCTTCAATTGTTTACAGAACAATATCATCTTTGGGTCAAAGTTTAAGGTACAAGGGACCGTGGGAAAGAAATTTCGCAAATAATTTGAGGGTGAATCTTATATAGAACTGAACGGTTACCGTTGTATGCTCAGTTAGTATTTGGATCGCTTACAGGAAGTAGGTAACGGAATGTAGTGCAGTTATGTGAATCAAAGTGTAAATTCTAAGAAGTGACCGTTTATGTTATAGTGATAGTTACAAGTTATATTGTGATAGTATTTTTTTTAATGAAAGTGTAAAACAAATATTTAATGTGAAAAATGAGAAAATTCACAAAATTTTAACTAAATAATATGAAAATAAATCATATTTAAAAATTAATACTATGAATTGTTGAACGAGAGGCTTTTGTGAACCATGTTGATGAGTCATACTTTTTCCAGTGCTGTTAAAGGGTCACCACTTTTGTTCAAAATGGCTAAAAACAAACGTACTTATAATTAAATATACCTTTACCATATTATGTCAGGAAAGCTTTTCTTATATATATCATTTTATTTTTTTGCTGTACGTTTAAACATATTTGTGAATCTACTTGAATTGCATGCTATAGCATTGTATATTATCGAAAATAGAAGAAAATTTGGAAATATTCACGTTTCTATCAAACAAAAAAAATCAGATCCAAAATAAGTGATACAATGCAATATGTATAACATAAGAATAAAAAAAATAGATTATGAGAGAAATATTATTAATTAATATTAATAATATCGCAAAATTATTTTTTTTACATCAAACCATTCAAACAGCCCTTACTTAGTCCTACAAGTGACTCCATCATAAATATGGAGGAAAAGTCAGGAAATTTAGCAAAAAACATTTTTAATTACTTAAATTAAAAATAAAGGCCATATTGACCTTAACAGCGAGCGTGCCAGCTCATGCTGTTGACGCGCCGCGCTTGACGATCAAAGCGATCATCTGAGTACACACGACACACGATGATCTCACCACTACTAAACAATTGCTCAGGTGCACTAATAATAATAAAATATACGTATTAAATAAAACAATATACGTATGAATGAATTATTGACAAAATATTGTACTAAAAAATAATATTAAAATGTTATTACATTCATTCATACATTTCAACTGTTCTCTGAAGCAACTAAAATATGATTTTTAAAGTTATTTAACAGAGCTATGCCATAGTTAGTATAAATTATATTAAATCAATATATGGTATACAATATATAAATCATGTAGCGAAAATCTTATAAATCCTTAAAAAAAAGCAACCGGTAAAATATTCACATTTTTAAGATGTATTGTACTGGTCATCGGTAAGCCTTCCAAAAATGTCGGAAAGTGAAAAACGGATTCCTGAGTTGCGACATCCTCTCTGTAAATTGCTCGTCAACGGATATTAAGAAAAAAATATGTTATGCGGAAATTAAATTAAAAAATTGACAAACTTTTTTACTTTTACTTCGCGCGTTTCCCGCGTTTTTTGACTTAGAACCTAATGGCCGTAGTTCTATATAAATAGCGTTTATATATAGGTATGTACATTATGTAATAAGTAATGGATATTAATAATGCTTATACTTTTCGAAATTTTTAGTAAATTAAAGAAAATCCTAACAGAGCCCAAAGAATCAAAATCGATAATAAACATTTAATAAATATTAGATTTACGTAAAAATCACACCATTAATTTAATTTATAAAAGGAGTTATATCTAACCGGTTTTTAGGATACAAGCTTTTCCCATTACAAAATAAACAGTAATGATATTTATGCTTGTAGTCAGTGAATTATAATATATTTAAATTTTAAAAGTTTGAAGTCCAATTTTGCGCTTTAAGCCTGCGTATAAAAATATCTGCTTAATGTTTCTGTTTATTTATTTGTAATAATATTATAATAACCACTATACTAACATGCTGGCATTCAATTAAATTTATATATGAACTATATACAAATCAAAGTATCTACTCGTATATCTATTTCCTTATTTTTTGTTCATATTTTTATGAATAAATAGCGATAATCGCTTTATCGATTATGCTACATAAAACACCTTCTAGGCGATATCCAAGTAATAAAAACTATGTTGAAAGCAGTGCCAGTAATTACTCTTGCTCTGTGTGCAGGCCACACGGTATTCTGTTTTTTTTTATGTTGCTCTTATTGCTTTTATCGCATTCATATCGGTGTCGGGTCCATTATAGCTATTTAATTGTAATCAGAAACTAATTAGTTCGACTCTATACAATCTTCAATTACCTATACCATGATTCTCTCTCGTAATATTCATTATTTTATATGGCTTCGAGAAAATTGCTTAGGATTATGTAATTTTAGATAAATAGAACTACACTTTCAATTCAATTCAATTCAATTCAATTCAATACTTTGGTATTTCAACAATTGTCCTGCACGTGTACAGAGTACGCCGCTAAGAAATTACTTTGAAAAAAATTAACCCAAATATCGCAAGAGTTGCGGAATTTAGGATAAGGGGTTGCAAAAAAATCCTTTCTAACCCGAACGTCCGACGCATCGAACACGTGTATGAGGTAACAATGCGTCGATGAGTCACGAACGGCCCAAAACGTCGTCGATACCGAAACGGACTACGCATTATTAAGAGAAAAAAAAAAGATACGCGCTCCCTCGTTGTGCCGTCAAGAAATTGTACATCTGCCGAAATTCTCACGGCTCGATCGTGAGCGCCTCGTATGGTATTATTACACCCACTATATGCATGCTTGAGTCTACTGATTATGACAACTGGGCGCCTAGCGGTATACTTAGCGACTACTTTTAATCAATAGCTTGTGATTTGCATATCTGGTTGGGTTATGTTGACGCCGTACAGACGGAAAAAGTTACTGCAATATCTACTTCATATGCAAATTGTCTTGTCACTGGCAGTACTCAATGTTTCATGTTTTTATTTGGAGTTCACATATCTATTTACTATCTGAAAGTGCTTATCACTTATTGTAGAATGTTATTAATGTCATATACATACGTATACCGTGTGTTTTGGAAATATTAATAATTTAATACTATTATAGAGACGTTTTGCACTCGATTAAAGATTCTATAGAAAACTTTCAACTTACATTTGTATTATTGCTATGAATCAGTGTCTTACCATTGTTAATAATTTCGTCTTTATATAGACGAAATTAACGACCAATGTCCATATACTATACTCGTATTATGAATAAGAAAATGAGCTTTTGTAATTGCACGTGCGTATACAATATTGTATTGTCACAAAATGTATAATAACGTAGCAGCAAGCTTGATCATTATTTTGGTTGTATTGTGCAAAGCTGTTTTTTCATATAAAATTTGAGCAACAAGCAACTCGTCTTTAGGTGACTTCACGACAGGTTGAGACTTGTCGAGACGTGCAGGAATTGGTTTTTGCTTTCTTGCAACTTTGCATGCATTCACAGTATTATGGAAACTTTAAATTTTACAAGTTAGATCTATCGCTTCAGAAATCGTACTATTCGTGTGATAATCTAATTGTAAAGCTTTTTAATTAATTTCAATGAAAAATTCTTTATTTATGAAACTTGTGTTGGAAACATTTCCCGCCATTTTCCGTCCATTTTTTGCTTGTTGTTTGTGATATTCGTAATAAGTGTTTTAGTTTTGTAAAGCTTTATTTCTGTTATTAGTAATACACAAATATTTACACAAGTAGAGTTTACATATTTCTAGTTTAATTGAGGAATTAAGTAATAAGTTTATTTTTAATAAAAAAAATTGACCTTGGCTATGTAAGATTTTTAATTGTATAAAAAAATTGTATGTGAACTTTCATTTCGGTAGCTTACCACCTTACTTACCTAATATGTTTGTATAAGTGTTTTATTGTTAGGCTCATGAAATGTAGTGCAAAGTTTTATGCAATGTTTCTGCTTTATATTAACAAATTTGGGAAAATAAATGTTTACTATATTGACTATAATAATACTGGTGCAAAAAAGACAGTCGATTTTAAGAAAAAGAAAATGACTACCCAAAGATGACTATTAAAAATCCAGTAGCGAAAACTGCCTCAAGCCCTGCACGTGCGCACGCGCATGAAATGTTGCTCACCGAGTATGGACTGGTCAGTCTTATATCAGTATATATTGGCGCCAATTGTATCTGACCAAGTTGGCTTAATATTGGCTCTTAGTTCGTAGTCTTAAGAGAGATTTTCATACTGGTCAAAAGTTGGAGTTCATGTTGGATCTTAATACATATTAATACCTATTAGAGATAAGTTATGTTGGCGCGAGCCGCCTCGCCTTCGTTGATATGTCGTTGGACAACTTTTGACTGCATTGGAAGTCAAAGCCGTTTTAAATTTTAAAAGGGATTTAACTAATTGTAAGTCATTCATTAATTTTTTTTTATAGTCTTTAATTTGTTTTTATCATTTATAATGTTATATATTGTCACGTGGGTTTTATAAAGGAAAGAGTGTAAATTTGTTTTAGTTATCATTTTATTCTTAACATTTTCGACAAGTCGATTTTAACATATAAATATATAAATTACTATTCCTAATACATTTAAAGCTGAGATACGAATGATCACAATAATAAGATCCCTATTTCTAAGCTTAATCATTTTATACAATATCAAAATATCACAACACTAATTAATAATCAAAATTAAAGCTCGATTGGAGTTATCACGATCATTGAGCGAAGTAACTAATCCTATAACTCCTATAAGACCTATATTATAGACCTATGTTATATGGCACCATAGAACTATTTAAAGCTAACATCACAGACGGTTGCTGAAACCATGCATATGGCAGGCATTGGTTTCTCGGAAGACACTAATAATTGTATCATTTCTTCATTTAGGCTTGTACCCAGCGGTCTTGAAACACTGGGTGCTGCTGCTCAGCGGTTTGGCACTCGGAGTAGCAGTCAGCCGTAGCGAAGTCAGCTTCAGGCTTGGAAATAGCAGTCCAAAAGAAGGTGCCGGCATCAGTACGAGCAAAGTGTACTGGGATGTAGAAATCCTCTCGGGAAATTGGCATCAGATCATAAGAGTTATCCTCGTTGCTGACCAGGAATGCTGCAGATTGGCAAGAATCCATTTCATTGTAGATTTTGCGCTCCAATGCTTCGTTACAAGAATTTTGTTCATCTTCGTAGCACGTGTCGACTATTTTAGCGGGAGTACGCTTGGTAGTTTTCTTGATCATTTTCATGATTGGCTTCAGTAGAGCCTTGAAGCCACTGTTTTTCATTTTTTCACTGTTATATTTGTTCTCGTTGATAGAGTTGTTAGTTGCAATGATGTATTCGTTATTCGCGTAATAAGACATTTTGGAAAGTCAATGTAGAGAAAAGAGCGTGTGTTGCTAGTGAGTTTACAAGCGGGAATGTAGGGCTGATCAGAACGCGCGCGTATTTATACCTGGTCGGCCGCCCCCAACATAAAAAGCTGCGCATGCGTGAAAAGCTCCCCTCTCTATGTGTGGGTGTAAGTGGTTTATTCGATACTATTATATTTTTCGTAAACACGAAGTCCCTTATCATTTTTATCTATTAAGAAACTGTTATTCATATTGACTGAGAAGAATAGCGTACAATTATGATGTTTTATAGGGAGATAATGTAATTTCTTACAGCACAGCTACTTGTTATTAGTGTATTAATTATAGTGCCCGAGTAAAGTAAATAAAAATTTTGCTGTTAAAATTAAAAGCTACATGTATCTTACATAAGAATAATATTTTATAAAATAATACTAAAACATCTCATAACAATTATTAGGATACTACCAAAGTATTTTCATTTCTAATATAATATTACAATGGAAGGGAAACATTAAATGTTAATTATTAAATAAAACAAATATGGGATCTCCTTTTCAAATTCTATTAGCTTTTTGTAGTGTCCACGTGCGGTCCGCGCGCCCTTAGTAATGATGCTATTGTTCATTACCGTGGCATGAGGCCACTTATAAAGGTCATAGGGTGAAGATCCCCTCGCAAGGGTGCCTGATCATGGCGCACTTGATTTAAGGTAACTTCATTATATTACAATGAATATGTTGTGTTTAGGGTCTTTTGAAATCTGTTTGTATGTAAAATTTTCTTATCTGTATGTATTTTACCACTTACTACATACATATGTAAAATAGTATAATATACCTAACTCAAAAATGTAAATGTTCAGATTATGAATACTTAAGACTTTTTATCTAAATTTTTTTGTCTTTATTTTCAAAATATTCAAATGAAAGCTCATCAACATTTTCATTACAATAAGAAAGATTAGACATACGATGCCACCTACGCACAAAATATTCGGCTCGTACCGGTCCAAACATGTAACATTTTTTCTATGCATGCTGTAGAAGTATTACAAAAAAATTAAATTTAAAAGAAATCAGTATAGCGGTGATAGTGGGCGCTCAGCCAATGGGGTGCGCGCGCGCCGGCAGGTGCTGCGATCGAGCCCGGCACACATACGCGTCACTTTAAATACAAGATCTCCGAACACGTGCATTCGAAGGGGATGAAAATATGGATCATGCACTCAAACGAGCGAGAGCTCCAATATTTTTTATCGGTATGAATAGATTCACGACTGCTTCATATCCGAAATAGGGTAACGCAAAGGCTAATTTGGTTATTGAAAATTGAGGGGTTGTTCGTGGGAATACTCTCCGATCTTAGGTTCCCAGGGTTGCTCGCACATTGAGCTTTTTTCGGCGATGCGAGTTTCGGAACAACGACAGATGGCAAGCGGTCGATCGATCCCGTTCTGCTTTGTTATAATAAATTGTATGGGTATTGGAATTAAACATTCCGTTTAGATGGCTCAGCGCGTTTTGTATAGGGGTGGGGGATGAAGATGTAAACAAGTGTAAAAGGGGTCAGTGGAACTCGACCGGGCCTGTAATTAAATGTCTATTAGAAGCATTTTAAGATGATTAGGACCGATTTTGTAGAGGTATTTCTTTTTAGTTTTTTGGTAATTATGCCAATTAAAGTTTCATAACTGGAATTTTGGGTAGCTTGTCATTAATGTTACTTTGAGCGTTGTAATAGTCTATTAAATTATTTAATATATTAAGAGATGGGCGCTGTACGTGCAATGTATCAAATTTCAATAAATTATGTCTTTACATAGACAAACAATATGCTAGTAAAAATAATAAATTTATATTAGATTACTTAGCAAGTTATATTAAGGTGTATATTATACAGTAAGTGTAGGCGTTACATTATTTTCATACTTTAAAATGCAAGAGTGAAGTTCAGTGAAATGGTAAAGAATACATTTCATAGAAAAAACACTTTACTACCTCCCGGCGTGACAAGTGTGAGATTGAGGGGTCGAGGGTGGCCCCCCTTATACGCATTGTTTGTGATTGCACTTGTCGTGTAACATCAGAGGGGTCGCTTTACCGTGATTTCATTTTTCTTCGTTGCTAAACTTTTTTCATATTATGTATTATATTATGTTAATATAATATTTGATCACAATTTATTTGGTTTCGATAACATGCTTTTATTAATAATTAAAATATTTAGTAAGTATGTTTATTATATTTAATTATTACCAAAAACTACTAATTTATAAGACAACAACATTAGAAATTAATTTAAATATCAATAAAATTTATTTATAGGAAATTGATTACTAAATAATGTTCTATTATGGAAAAGTTTATATATATATATTCGTAAGTAACAATATTTTTAAAGGTAGTTCACAAGTTGTTAGTGCTTATTGTGTTAAGAGTGTGGGAATTTCAGTTACGTGATTTAATGGAACAAAATCGAGGGTGGAAGATAAAGGAATGTATAAATCACCCCTAATCGTTAATTTTTTTGGCTTGTACACTTGTTGCATCACCCACGCTTTAGCCATTTTATATTTTTCAGTTGTACTTAACAAAACTCTTAAATTAAACCTTATTGCTGTAGTCATAGGGCTAAGGATGTTTGTATATGTGGTAAACAAGAAAATACTTACTTTGTTAAGGGCAAACGAATATAGGGGAGGTGAATTTCAGGGGTATATGAACAATTAACCGAATCGCAGGTAGACTAATTTTATATAAAAAAAGGTCAGATGATTTTGCATTTGTATAGATGTGATTAGATTTTTAATATTATTAATAGTTATTTGTATTGATTTTTTTTATTGTTATGTTTATTATAAAATTTTGAATTTGAAATAGTTTATACTATATTTATTTTAAATATGTTTATAACATAAAATATATTTGTGTCATTTACATTTGGTAAAGATATTAATTGATTAAGATTAATGTATACGACAATTTGATACAATCTTAATTTATAATTTTATACAGGTGAGGAGGCATGTAGGAGAAGGAAGAGGAGGTATTTTGATACAGTTTGCTGTAGCTAGACACTTCGTTCACCACTCTACGTATTGAGTTACATTTGAGTCTTGAGTGGAGGAACTCAACGTCATGTCTTATAGACATATATATCAGAGCCAATAAATGATAATAATTTAAATATATTCATTCCCCAAGTGATCGGACTCCCAACTATCGCGTTAGACGTAATATGGACCACTGCACCACGACGGCCACAAAAAATACAATAATTATGTTAATTTACTGTAATTTTGCTTTTAAAAATCTTAAGAGCTCATTTTAAAGTTTTTTCATGATCAAGTTATAAGGGATATGTTATGTAGAATAATTAAGTCTTGAATCATGTTCCAAGCATCTAAGCTTCACTTAATGACCGGGAGGATCGTTAGAAGACGTAAGAGGAGGTGATAAGAAACCTCCTTCCTCGTTAAAGTTCTATTTTATTTTGAATAACTCAGAAATGACTTTCGGTGTAATGTTGAAGCAATATCAAAAAAAAGGTTATTATGCTCTGCTTTTAATTAAGGATTCGATGCGCTCTGCTTGAGCGGTCTAATAAAAATCAAATAGCTTTTTCTACTGATACCATCGACTTTATTTTAGATTATGGCCGTGATTTGAAGGAGTTAGATGGTAGGACGTTTAATGGATTCTGTATCAAATTGTTTTAATACCGGTTATATATCGAGTGGAGATTAAAATACTTTTTTTGATTATAATGCATTTGTTTTGATTTGATGTAAAAAAATGTAGAGGTCTCGTTCAAAGTTAAAATAATGCTTTTTGTCTTGTTAGAATTTGTGATGGACTGGGTACTGATAGTATATAAAATATTTACCACGAAGTGCCTTTAAATTATAAATTTAACAATTTCTTTATTCATTCTAGAATAAGTAATATAATTTGAAATATTTTTTTGTAATATAAATAAAAAAATTCTATAGATAGATTTGTTATATTGTGGCTTATTTAAGCAAAGTCCACAACTTAATAGGTACTATTGTACCAGTTTGTCTCGTTTATTGTAACTTTCAATTTAGACAATTATATTAAGTGAATCATCACGTGATGTTTCAAGAGAAATGTAACACCAACCAGAGTCATAAAGAACAATTAATTCCAAGTAGGTGTTTACTAAATGAAAGTACGCACTGGTGTAGTTCTCATAATTAAATATAGTACAATTTTTATTTCATCAGATACGTTTTGGTTATATATATATATATATATATATATATATATATATATATATATATATATATATATATATATATATATATATATATATATATATATAAGAATAGTTCTGACTGTAGATGTGATAGTTCTGGGTTCGTTACTTGGGGAAATGATTTAAGTTACATTTTTATTATTTACCACCCAGGTTCAAAACGGAACGGAAGAACGGCGATTCAAAGCCGAGCAGAAAGTTAAGGAAGTTGAGAACAGAGTGTATTGTCACTACGTTCTTGCTGATTTATATTTATTTACTAAATAACATCAAGGAGGTAATATCTAATACAGAAAAGATCATGACATTTTCGTAAAATATTTTTTTCGTTAATTACATACGTGTAGAGTTTTATCCGTGATGTAGCGGATAAGCTCCAAGAGCGTCGCCTGAGAGAAACGATGGCTGGATGTTGTAACGCAGGACATGAGAGCCAATAGATTGCCCACTGAGGATGTTAAAGACCGTGTAAGTGGAGTAAGCTTAGTCGGAAGGCAGACCCTGGCAAACGAAGCCGGGACTAACGCCAAGAAGAATTTTAATAACGATTACAAATATGTATTAAAAAAATGAGTCTGACTGTAAATACGATGTATTCGGATGTGGGTTCGATTCCCACTCTGGAGATAATTCGTTATTTCATTTCAACAATTAATGTCTCAAAATGGTGTTGAAAGTGGGTAACGAAACGTCTTAACACTAGGTTACCCTGCTATATGCGGGAAATATAAAAGAAAATATTATTAAAAACTTAATTTTAAATCAATCAAACAAAATTAAAATGCACAGACGATCTAAAATTGGAATCAAGTACAGCATACAAAGTATGTGTGTGTGTTTAGAAATCCCTACACAATTCGTACATACACATATAACAAGTAGATATCGGTACTTGGAAACCCGTCGAGTCCTTCCACGCGTGCCTGCGCGTCCAAGTAATTGAAGCTAATAGTGACCCGCGCCATGTTCAACTCGCACGCGATCTTTGTTTATGTTTACATGTATGTACCTAACCACCTACTATATATTGATTTTTTACTATAAAAGATTATACAATAATAATATACACAGATATATTTTATTTTAATGTTTATACAACTTTTTATCACATATATTTTTAAGATTTTGTTAATATAAAGATATTATGTAAAAAAGAGTTTTATTATATCAATTATATACATTGCTAAAGATAAAATTGAAACTAATCTATCCTTTAAATTTTGACATTACTAAAAATATGGTAGGCTCTAGGCATTTGATTTATCAAATTGCATCCCCACAAGAGAGAATACAAAGCATATTGTAATATGACACTTTACATTATTATATTTGTAAAATGTATAGAAATGTATACATAGTATGTCTGCCTACTCCTCTATAGGCAACAATAACATCACGTTCAGCAATCAATTATATACTAAATATTATATAATCGGATCGATCGTTTTCAATTCGAACCATAACAAAGGATACCATATTTATTACAGAATTAACACGTCAGTTAAGGGATGTTTATAACAACCCTTTGGGATGTGTATAGTTAATGGAGCTGGGATACCAATTTAACCCTTTTTGAACACTTTAACCTGTAATCAATCAGACGTAGGATGTTTTGATCAGTGGTAAATCTATTACACCTTGTTTTAGAAAACAGGAGGCTTAAAATTACGTGGTTTCGTTGAATTATAATAAAATTAATTGATTGCAGTTTCAATTTTTGAAGGCAAGATTTATCTCAAACTATATATGTAATATGTATATTTTAGAATTTTTATTACAGACTTCTTTATGCTTCATACCGTCATATATATATATATATATATATATATATATATATATATATATATATATATATATATATATATATATATAAATAAATGTTAAAGACCGTGCAAAGTGGAGTAGGCTTAGTCGGAAGGCAGACCCTGGCAAAAGCCGGGACTAATGCCAGGAAGAAGAAGAAGATATATATATATATATATATATATATATATATATATATATATATATATATATATATATATATATATATATATATATATATATATATATATATATATATATATATATATATGCCAGTCCTACTCCTTAATAAAGATAAACATACTTCCTACTCTTATAACTGTATTATAGTTCATTTATATCATAAGCGCTTATCAGATTTTGCTTCGGCGTTGGGGCGTCAATTATCCATTTTATGAGGGACGTGAACAAGGGTATCAATTTGCATCTTACAAACTAGGTTAAGTTTGGATTAAGATAACATAATAACTAGGTGAATAAAAAAGTAGTATTGTTTGCAAACAAAAATTTTTTCCAATATAAAAATTCACACTTTTTATTTTCTACTTAATTGCTTATAACAACTTCAATTTCCAAAATTCGACTAAGATTACTTACATACTTTATACAACTATTAAGATAAAAACATAAATAGCCCCTAAATGGCAAAAATCTCACTTCCGCTATAAGTAGGCAAATTATGCAGCATCAACTTAAGTTTTGGTGGTAAATGGTACCTTTAGTTAACCATATATGAGGTTTTAATGGAGGAGATTTAAATTCCGAGTGTAACACCTTTTTGGCACTGAGCATCTAATTATCGATGATTGGCATCATTTTACTTGATTTGTCTTAATGACTTCAAATTGCCGTTGTAAACTCGGCCCGTGCGTCCCACTAACTTCCATTCCATTATAATATATATTTTTTCAAGCATCCTTCATTACGTATGTCTATTTGGAGCCATGAGTTTTATTGAGTTTTTTCATTCAAATTATAATTATAGGCCACAAACAGTTTGTTAATATAATTTGGATGCCACAATAATTACGCTTGCTCCAAGCTTTGGGTATCCTTTTACGATATGTTCTTTTTGGTTTATTATCGAAACATGCGGCGTTGAAATTAAAAGTATTTCCAAATTTTACTTTAAGCTAAAGGGATAAGAAAAAATAATCTTATCGAGTCGTATTCATTTTTTACGCCTCCACCTAAACCCTTCTTTACACAAACTCCAAATCTCAACATTAATGGAAGATAATAACGAAGGACTTTTAGCGTTTTATCGCGACCCTAAATAATAGTGATAAACTGCCGAATAAAAAAGATTCCGAAAGATAAATATGTATAGGCGGAAAGTTTATCGTTTTGATAATAAAATATCGCTTAACACCGTAATAAAGCTCGCATATCGCGTGAGTGAAGCGGAGGTCGCAGTACAACCTTACAACCCGAAAGATAACATTTTAAAAATGTCAAATGAATGCCCTTTTGTGTGAAGAAAGATTAGTTACTTTAAAGCTTATTTTTAGATTTTGTTTTTCGTATCAGTAAATCATGAATTCGATATTGTATTTAACGATTAAGCTTAAAATTTGTGATACTTGTTCTTAAGTACTTTTTTATTTGAATTAAATATATTATGTAGTACCATAAAATGAAATGTTTATGAAAGTACGTGTATTTCAATATTAAGTTTATATGTGACTACTTAAAGAGTCATCTGACTTTTAATAAAATTAATGGGCAATACTATTACTACAATACCCACTGGTACCAATTGCGATGATTTAGAGGTATGTATATAAATTTATATGAAATCGAATATTACGGATAGCTACATAAAAAATAAAGTGATATATCTGAAATAAAGATTTACAAAGAAAATATTATGTGTTTTGTAGAGTCATGTCTACTTAAAGTAAAGTATTTTTGGCGGGACTGCATTAATAGAGAAACCATAAGTCTCAAACTACGCTATGCCTAAGAAAACATGAAAAAATAGAGTCGAAGATTTATTTAAAGGAGCGTAAATATCTGTTTATGGCATGGGTCGGTAATTAAGGGGCGGCGACACACGTGCGCAGAACGACGGAGAAAAAACTATACCTGTTCCCTACTCGAGTGCGACAGGTCCGCTGACGCTACGGGAGGCATGCTTCTCAAAGTTAAGTCATATGTGCATATTTGTATTAATAGAAGTTCTAGTTAATAAGCCTAGTTTATCAACCTTTCTACATTTTTTTTTCCAAAATCTGTCATTATTTTAAAAGTCTATTTAATAATTGATTTAAAAGATGAATAATTTATATAATATTTGTATAAGAGTACAACTTTATGAATTGAATTCATTTATTTAGTAAAATAAACAATATAACATTAATGGGTATATTAAAGATTAGAAACAAAATGATAGAACAAGAATTCGATTGGGTCTTCCATACTTGCTTTACTATATTTTACATTTAACTAGTATAAAAATCTCGTCGTAAGCATATCTTTACACCACAATAAGTTTGAGAGCCACAAAATTTTTGGTTCCTTAATGTTATCTTATTATGGCTAAAATGACTTCGGTGTCCAAAGATAATAGTCGGGTTGGGGTTGTGCACGGTTTTTTATAAGCTGCCTTTCATGATAATACGCCCTTAGACGTTGCGTGTTGGAAATGATTTGATTCCGTGATAGATATTTGTGAGTCGTTGACTTTTGACAAGGCGAAAAGATTTCGAAATTAATGATTACAGACCCAGCTCCTATTATTTTTAGTAAGAGCGTGATGCTTTTTGACGTGTTCATCGTGTATGTGTCAACCACTGTTCATTTTTAAATACCAGCATATTTTCGTGTTTGTTTATGATTGATTAAATTATTTAATGAATTTTGTTTTTAGAGTGGTGGCAGCGGTACAATTTGTCTTAGTAGAGCCGAGAAATGAGAATAGATTTTCCCTTGTGTTCCCCTGAGTGGAAGCTGAACATACAACCATCGTGCATAAAATCAGACGCTGTTCCACTGCGCCACGACGGCCTCATTAGATTTAATGATATTTGTATAAGTATGAAATTTAATTGAGGATATTACCAAGCGCCGTGGGAAAACTGGGCATAGATGTATACATATAAATCAGTCCACCATTTTCCGTAAAGTTGTGCTAGATAGCGCAACTCGGGTTTTAGTGGGTGGAAATCCCACATAACCTGGTCTCACCTAGAACTGGGTATCTTTTAAAGATTTCCCCTGCGTCATCAAAAAAAAAAAAAAAGATAGCGCAACTCGAACTTTTAAAATATTAACCCGTCTGTCTACAGCTTTTCAAATGCCGTACATTGCGGCATTGCAATATATAGTGTATACACCTATACTAAAATAGACTTACGTGTACACTATATCTTGCTTTTGTCAGGGTTGACATCGGGAACATAGTCACTAGGCACTCCGGTCCCCACTCTCCGCACAATTTTGAGACATCGAGTGTTGAGTAGGGACGAGTCCCAAGTAATATATAAGTAAAAAACGGTTAATAATCTTTTTAAGTTTAATATTGTAAATATGACAACAAAAATATAACACGAGCAATAAATATTAATTTAAAAGGCATATTTTCAATGAATATCATAACTTACATTGCATTGATTATGAGCTCTACGGGGAACAATGTTATCGCGGCATCGGCACGTGGCGTCCTTTGTTTACAAAGTAGGGCCTCGTTTTTACAAAGAAGATTTTTCATTTAAAATTCTACTGAATACAATATAGAATCAAAAAAAAAATAAACAATAACAAACTTCAAAAATATATGGATAATGGATATTAAATAAAAAAACGATGCTTCATTTAACTTTAAAATTAAGATGCTTTTCTATGAAGTATCATCTTACAATTGCTAGTATATTATTTTGATATAGTTATATTTGGATTTTTATATATATATATAAAAATGAAAATAGAATATGAAAATTATTCGGAAAAATCGTACCGCGAGTAGGAATCGAACCCACAATCAACACGCTTACAGTCAGAGCTTATTCTCTCCGTAACGACGGCCTCGTACTGTATGCATTTGTACTAATGTAAGTTTCTTTAGTACATATATTTTAATTGACTATTATAAAAAAATGATTTTTCTTATTTAATTAAATTAAATATATTTAATTAAAATTATATATTTTATTCACCTTTCTACTATTATTATAATCTTTGATAATATTATTTCATTGAAGTGGATAGCTAGCTCATTGCAATACAACATTCCGGATAGACAATAGACTTAAGATTTTGTTAACACAGTGTTAGAAACGTGGCTTGGAAGCTAATGGAATGGAACATTTAATATTTCAAACGTGCTCAATAGTTCTGTTGGATTAAAAATTAAGCTTCTAATTAATATTCAAATCAAAATATGACATTTTGAAAGCTCAATTAATGCACAATTGTAATCTAGGATATTATTGTTTATGATTAGAACTATAAAATTGGAATTGGCAAAGAATTTGTTTTCGAGGCCGTTATAGCACAGAGGCACAGCGTCTTATTGTAAATGCAACGGTTTTGTGTTTGATATCCACTCGGAGAAATAATTATTTTCATTTCCTTGCTATAATAGACAAAGCGCGGCGTTAAACACCGCTAATCCATATGATCCAATTTTCCGTAAATTAGGCGAAAAGTGGGAAAATTCCTTGTGCCTATCCTGCATATGTGATAGTGGGTTGTGTAAATATGAGTTGTTTATAGTTATGAAACATAAATTTAAATTCAATTATATATTTAAGCACAATTTTAGTACAGTCACGAGTATAGGGATAAATCACCACCTCAAGAAACTAACATGCATGCCGACGACAGAAAGATTTAAGTTTAATTTGATTAGTTACGTCTCCAGGGCTCCCTAATTTACTTCTAACGATCCTCGGAGATTAGTCGATGAAAGGATGGCCATATGCCCAACGTTGATGTTGTTGTGTGAACGTACGTTTGTGTTTAATTAATGTTAAGTCTAAATTAATTAGTTTATTAATTGGTTATTAAATATGACTACGTTTTTTAATAATTTTTAAAGTGTCATTCATACACAAAAATGGCAAAATATGTACGAATCTATAAAATTTTATGAAAACAAATATAATAAAGGTATACTTTGTAGAATTTGATAAACTGATTCAAAGCAGCGATTTGTTTTTAAAGTAAGTAGGTAAGTAGTATTCATTGAAGGATTGGAACACAATATACCTACTTATTATAGTTGAAGTCACAATACTCCACATACCAATAAATACATTAAGAAAATGCCTTACTTTAAATTGTTATTGAAAAGAGTAAATCTTTCAAAAGAAAAATCCAGTAAGGTGTATATATAAAAACTAAACACTATTATTTCACGGTTATCTCCATCTCTGGTGTTAGTTACACCGTATCGGCGACAGTGATAGCTATCTAAAGTCGCTTTGTCGACGACTTATGGGTTTTCTTTATCTTTTATCTTAGAACGTGTAAGTTTCTGTGATTTGGTTAAAGTAATCGCGTTATGTTGTTATGTGGCTTGCTCCGGATGTTCGATTATTTGTGTCATTGTAAAGATCTAATTTAAATTTTAAAGGATTGAATTTAAGATATTGTTTTTTTATCATAAAAGGAATACTGCTATTACATATTATATTTTATTTAAAATATCTAAGTGGTATACATGTGATTTGTCGTTTAGGGCTATTGTAACTTTAAACGTGTAAATATGGTGATTGTGGGTTAAATTACAACTTGTGGGCAAAAATAACTTTAATTTCTCTGCCCTAGCAAAACAAAGCACAGCGTTAAGTTCTGCCAGTCAACACGCAATAATAGCGAAAAATGCAGCGTTACATATGTAACATAAGATTCTCTGTATTTATCCTCTCATATATGCCATACAGTGTAAAGCTAAAAAAAATACTAAAAGATACGTATAAAATTACAATGGATATCTGTCATTAATATCTTAAATATATATGAAATAATGCTACATGACGGAATAAGGCTACGTTGACGGAATAAGGCTACATGTTTTAGAAATGATTAGCAACGTACAAGCGTAAAAAATAAAATGAAGAAAAATATTCTAAATGACAAAGAAGAGACCCAATTATCCCATATACGGCGGATTTAAAGCACTCAATGTTTCTTAAGTGACAATGAATAATGGATATGAAGTAAATGGCATAATTTATGAAACATCATTCAATTTACTAAGATCTGGAAGACTTTACACAGAATAATCTATTTTGCTGTTCTAAATAGAATGCATAAATATGCATGGACCTCATCGAAGAACTGGATGTCAATTGTAAAAAATCTGTTAGAGCAAATAACGTATTGACTTATAAAATATGTACATTTTAAATTAAAACATATTGGCAGGAGATAGTGGTAGAGGCAGAGGATATGCTAGAAGAGAATAATATATCGAAATTAATTGAAAAGAATAATTAATTTCGAACTTTTTGACTATGATATTACAATTAAAACGTATTTGGATCCATATTATTTTTTTCAGCTTCACGCTGTATCTCGCATATAGCAGGGTAGGCAGACGGAACCTAGTGTTAAGACACTCCGTTCCTTAACCTTCTCTCAATTTTGAAGATATTCCGTGTTACGTGTTGGAACTTAACGCCGCGCTTTGACATGTCACCAGAGCGAGGGAATGAATACGACACATTTACCAGAGTGAAAATCGCATGCGCAACGACGGCCATTCATTTATTTAAAAATAAGAAGATAATATATTATGTTTTTAAATTATATTTTACTCAAAAAAATCTTAGATATATGTACCAGATAAGGACCAACATCTTAATCTGGTGACATATGGTTTAACAACACGCAACACAAAGTCTATAGATGTTATACATTATTTTGCACAATATAATAATCTCGTCACGCTACACTTGATGCGTATGCGCATTCATCAAGGATTACCGCGATGTTTATCAATGTTTCCTTTTCGCAAACATTCTTCCTCAACAACGTGCTTGGTACAATGATGGCATAATATTTATATTGTAAAGCATCGTTTATATTTGATAATAATATAATTTACACGTGATATTTACTTTAAATTAAAATCTTGTTGCTTAATTTTAAGTTCCTACCTGCGTTAACTTTTAATGTTTTAATATAATCAAATCAGGATATTTTGTTAATGCTATCAAAGTTATTGTACAAAGTGCAGCGTTGAGTTCCGCCACTCAATATCTCAAATGGGCGAAAGTGGAGAATGGCGTGTCCTTATCCTTTTGCTTTATATGTGATATGTTTATGTAACAATAATTACAGCTTTTCATTGTTTGTAATAATCGTAGAAAAAAATATATTTCACAAAACACACTGCCATTTTGAAAAGAAAATGCAAATCACGTTTCATAAATATTTGTTGGCTCTGCTATTCACGTCTATGTTCTTTAATTCGCAACAGACAGACACCTTTTCCATTCAGCGTGTATGACAAACATTAAAAGCTTGTCCAATAAAAGCGTTTGAAGCGATCCTAAGCTCTTATCTTAGCGATCTCTGGTCCAGTATAGAGTTACAATGCGTACAAGCTACGTTAGAAAAAGAATTGAATGTAAGCCTTAAAAACCTTTTCATTTGACCCACGAATATAAAATTTACGCCTGATTTAATTTCTTCAAAATGAGAGATGTTAAAATTGAATTCTTATATAATATTTTTTGTTAAGTAATCTTTTGCGATGTTTTAATAATGGATACTTTTTGCGGAACGTGTTTGTATTTTCAGTGTTACGTAGTGTATTCGAAGACGTAATAATGTAGTTATAAGTTTAAGATGTTTTTTTCGTTCAAAAAAGCTATACGGTAAATATTAAGATGATAGAATTGGGCGGAAAGCATGGAACAGAGTGTGTTAACACTAGGATCTCTCTATCTACCTCTATGTATGCGGGATACAGCGTGAAATAGAAATAAAAGATATTTTGATAGTTAAAGAGATTATCAGATATACATTAAGTTCAAAAGATTACCAGATATTAATTACAACTGTACAAATATGACAAAACTATTAAAAAAAAAATTAAGAAATTGTAGTTAAGATATAAAGATTTTTTTTAAAGATTTAATACGCCTAGAATAGCATATTGCATGCACATTAACATATTGCATGTCCCGCCCGCCCGCGGGTTGCATCCTCACTTACAAATATTTTGGAAATATTTCTACAACTTGTCGCCGTTTTATCTACCGCTTCTTTCCGTTTAGTTGCCTATTGCCTTGCAACTAAAATATTGGAACGGCATAATAGTAAAAACGAGCAATCAAATTTCTATACTAAAACATCAGCTTAAAGCTTATTATTCTATAAATTCATACAATGCTTACGTCATTTTTGTAACAACGACCGCTTTATTATCTAAGAGCGAAATCTTTACGAAAAACTTAAAATGGATGCGCGCAAAAAAGTATGATCTTTGCGCTGCGATAGGGCTGTCATATAAATCTCAATTTATTATACTTATAATAATTTGATTTTAATAAATATTAATTTTGTTCTATACATATAAATTTAAATTTAATATTTCGTCCCTAATTTTTTTTACTTTTAAACAAATTGGAAGGTAAAAAGAAAATAATATTTTGGTGTTTTCTATTAGTCGTTTTCAGTTGTAGGCAATTTATTTTAGTAAAAGATGACGGAAAGACTCTTAGTTAATATTTAAAGAAATTTACAAATGATGATACATTTTTTTATATATAAATAAAAAAAATAAAATAACTGATTATAGTTATGTTTGTCTGTACAAAAGTTATCACATAAGTACTTACAAAAATAAAAACAAAACAAGTATATCTTATCAATCTTAAAAATCAACTATCACATATTCAAGTAAATAAATTGTTTCCAGCCCTGAACTTATCTTCCATCTCGTGCCACGTAATTTGACACTTTTCTTTGACAAAGCCCACATTTACTCGACAGACCTATGAACCGACCCGCAAAAACCTTTACAGGACAAAAAGCAATTAGTGTTTTTTGTCGGCCTATTTCGTTCAAAATTAATATTTACAGGAATGTTTTAGAAAAACTATTCGAGCACGTGTTAAACTTATATGCGGACTGCAAAATATGTCTTATTTCTCATAATTAGGCCGTGAAGATTTCTTGAGGATTCTTAGAGCACTTGACAGGGACTAATGGGGTGGTCTCAACTCTCAGTCAAATTGCTTCTTATATGTTATTAAAGTAGCTTATTTTTTTTAACTTCCGCCACTCAACACGCAATGTTTTGAAATCGTACGGAGAGCGGAGAACGGAGTGTTTTGGTAATATGTAGAGATATCTACTCATTTACACACTGAGCCAGCAAATGTTATTTAAGCTTTTCTTTGATACCTTTTTAAAAAAGATACAAATAAATAACAATTATCTGAAGTAACTTTCATATAAAGTCCTTGGTTAAAATACATAATAGCTTAATTAACAATGTAGGTGCAACAATAATCTTCATTATTATTACAATTATTATTTTAAATAATTTATCATTCAATTTAACAAGAATTATAAAATATCATCAATCAACGTCGAATTGCAAAATAAAAAAAAAACATCGAGATAACGGCTATGTCCTCCGGCGATATAAGATCTGTATCGTAATCCCAACAGGAAATTCATTGTGGAAGACCAGATGCGGAATTCCAGGATTGTATGAGATTTCTAGTAGAATAGTGCACTTGTGGGCGTGGTCCAATTGTGCATTGCAATTTTACGGATTCAGTAAAAGTTCTATGCATTTGTTCCCCTAAAAAATGGTGTCAGACAGTTAAGCTTTGTTATGCCTACGTACTTAATGAAATATCATGTTACGCAACATCTTCAATTTTTTGCATACTCAGTAATACTTGTATATTTTTGCTATGTATTTCAAATATCAAACGATCAATTATATTAAGGTTGGCAACTTTCGTCTTTAAACTTAATATACCTTTACTAACCTTTCTCAGTTATGAACCTCAGGGCACGGTGGTTAAATATATATATATTTTAAATCTACTGTCAATTTATATGCCAAGGTGGCAATCTTATAAAACCTTATAAAACATGTCCAATTTATAAAGCGAATAGAAAGAAATAATTCAGGCGGCAAATTGGTATCGAAAAAGGATTTTATACTGTTTTGAAAATAGAACGTGCATGGCGGTACACTTTGTAAAGGATTATGTTTAAAAGTTTAAGGATTGTTTTTACAGCTTACAGGGTCCTTTGTCGGGTTTGCGGAACCAGCAATAGATGGAACAGTACAATGCAGTTTGTAGCGTCTTGCCATACAATGCCATAGAGGTCCTTACAATATAACTGAGTCCCTTAGGAGAATCGCCCATTTTACGGTTCTTCAATGGGTTTGCATCCTTTGATGGAACACGTTTAAGACCTTGTTTCTATTCCATGGTCTTAGATCGGTAATAGACTGCGAAGCATTTACGATGCGTGCATTAGTTTCGCTACCTAATTTCGTTGTATATCTGCCGCAACTCTTACAGGCCCTTTACTTTTGGCTTAACTTTTTATGTTAACTGGAATTTGTGGAAACGTGCGTATTTGAAGTTTTGCTTCGTTAAGATTATAACCATAATACAAAACCTGTGTCGGAACTGGATATTTAGATACCTTGAAATAAAAAATATATATTTTTTTGTAACAAAAACAACATTTATATTTTCATAATCATACTAGATTTTTACATTACACCCTGTAAATAAAAAATACTCTAAAATTTAATATTTATATATAGCACATTAATTATCATCTAAGAAACAAAAACGCTACCTCACGAACTTATTTTTTGTGATGCCCAAAATAAATAACATTTCATTAGCTACTTGACTTCACATGTTCCCTTATTAGCTCACGTTATTTAATATTAAAAATCAATATAGTGGAGGAATTTCGCGTTCAGAATTGAATTTGGTGTTTTGATTACGCTATTAATGTAAAATATTATACATTTATTATGTATATAATGTAATGGCTGTTCATTTCTAAACCATTTTATCTCATTGAGAAGATTTTATTATTTTTTGTTTCATACTCTATAACGAGCAGGGTCAAAAAAAAAAATAGAATATTAATCGATATGGTTTTTACCGTTCACCTTGCCTATAGTCTGCAACTTTACCGTACATGCCCTTCGGGAGGGATATTCCTCCAGTATTATAGGCAGTGTTCTCTTGAAGATCAACTGGGGCCTCCCATTTTTTCGAGATCAAGATATATCAAATCAAGACGTACTGATATCTAGACTTAGATAAATATGCACAATTTAATTGAATTTTAACCTCTCAATAAACTACTTTTGTAGGCAAGGCGAAACTAGTTTAGTAGAAAAGTGGATTAAATATATTAGAACGATGTAGAATGTTTATGCCTAAATTATAGCCTATTCAGATCAAATCTTTTGGCATTCAAATACAAAAAAAAAACATTTTTTTAGAGTCTACCTGCCTAAACTGTATCATTATGAATTCAAGGTGTGTCATATCCTTGCTTTGTATCAATCATAAATCACCATTTCTTTTATAATCTAGGTATATTTAAAAAAAAAGGGTCGCTTTTTAGCATAACCCACTCGAAATAGCCGGAAACCATATGTGCACAAATATTTAAAAGTGGTTCGCCTGCGGACATTTTTAAACCTTTTTTTTCTAAATTTATTTAATGGTTACTTAGTTACGTGGACGTATAAAGCCCCAGGGTCTGACAGATTAGCGTTCATGTCATTTTTTACGCATGAAAAACTCTGCTTTGTTGAATTTGTGACAACAGCATTAATAAATAACGAATTGCCTAATAAGCAGGTTGGGGGCACATTTTATTTTAAATATTGTAAATGAGATTTTTGAAAAAAGCATTAGATATTTATATATTTTTGTAGTAAAGATGATTAATATATGTATTGGTGTTATAGATTGTGGTAAATTCAGACTATATGGATTATTTTAGCTTAATTAAGCATTTTAAATTTGCCCGAATTCTCCTTATTGAAGTAATGCGAATAAAGAATCTCTTGAGTGGGTGAGTGAGGATCAAAATCAAATTCATGATAATAAACATATCGTAATAACATTCATGTCGTTTATAACAAAGAAACAGTAGAAATTAAGTGCTTATGTAGGTTTTGTTGGTAGATAATTTGAGTACTATATATATATATATATATATTATATATATATATATATATATATATATATATATATATACATATATATATATATATATATATATATATTATATATATATATATATATATATATATATATATATATATATATATATATATATATATATATATATATATATATTTAGTCATTTTAAGAGCAGTAATATAATTTTTTTATTATATTTTTATTTTATTTTATTTATAGCAAAATTACTATCACCCGCATTCCAAGGCGAACAATATTGAAAGCAATTGTCAAGAAATAAATTGTACTGATTGATGATAGAGACTTCCCTCCAATCATACGACCGACAATACTTACATTGGCCCCAAATCTGCCCATGCTATAAATAATACATTATACTCGTCAAAAGAATCTCAATGTAAAGCCTTAAGGGTGGATGATCTCTTAAAATAACAAGTGTTTGCTTCAATGATTATCAACAATACGTGGACCTTTAGCTGCCTTATAAAAGCCTTCTTATGACACAGAAGCGAATTTAAAAGAAATCTTAAAGCTGTTAGAATTTCAATCTTGAATTGAAGAGATAAAGTTTATTTTAAAATAAGTACATAATGGCGTGAATTTATATTACGTTGAGATATTTTAAGCTTTATATCCATGAAATATAGATCAATTTTGGTCAGCCTCAATCAATACGAAACAAAGCTTTAAAGTAAAATGCGCGTGAAACATCACGGCCAAGTTGGTTCACCATAACATAAAGAAACATTCCCTATTGATACTTTGCTATTTAAATGGTTTTACACATTTATAATATGAGCCGCTATAAATAGATGTTTTTGTGATGCGTTTTTATTTTGTTCCGTGCTTATTGTATGAAACTAATGTATTTAATACTATATTCAATATTTAGACGATCAGTTTTGAGGGTACTTATGTACGTACGTACTTATTATAATTAATATGGAAAATATACGTGAGATAAATGTAAGAATTTTAAGAAATCGATCTCACTTTCCACTTGAAAAAACAATACTTCCTCCAGCGTCTAAAAATATAACAAAATAATAAGTGCATTTAGACAAATAAATCTTCCAATAAATATATTTCTTATTTAGAATCGTCTATATTTTTTTCAAAATCCTTAAAATTTTAAAGTAGTTTAATATTGTATAAAATCATTTTTTAAAGCTATCCAAGAATTGCAATCTCATTCAGTGTTATTAGGCTTACAAATTATAAGAATTCATCATTTCACATGTTCCCTGTTCCCGCCCTAGATCTCAAGCGCCCCGCCCAATCACGCCTAGCTGGTTTGCTCGTAAGGAACCGATTATGATAGTTTTAAAAACTACACTTATTTTAGGCAGGTGTTAAACGAAGTATTTAATAGGTTTCTCCTTAACGTTGTTGTTGACTGTTAGAAAAAAAAATGATTACTTTTTATATTGCATAAAAATTAATGGATATATGCATTCTCTTTTTGAAATTAAAATAAGTCATCCAATTATCTTTGTGTGCTCTGTAACTTAAGCAACAGAAATGTCAAAAAAAAACGGGAACAGGGGTGTTCTCTTTATATTGAAATATTTTCGCCAGTCTACTTTAGTCATTAGTTCCGGTTGTGTATCTGTGGTGGATTTACAGTAAAAGGACTTAGGTACCATTAGATTTATGAGCTAAGCATATCGCAGAGATTGCATTAAGAAATAAACGGAAAGCATTAAACAATGGTACCTATAACACAAATATTGACGAAACCTAATTTTTACATCTGCCTCCTAAGTTTTTCTGTCCTTTGAAGTGTAAATGTCCGCCTACGTAATTAATAACGCGAATTTCTACAAACCAAATATCCCGTCCCCGCCTTAGGTTTCCAGTGCTCCGCCCAATCACGCCTGTGATGTAAAGTTACGTTAAATTGTTACATTCAAAGGCGGTATAGTTAAATAGCTTGGTCAAAATTACTTCCTTTCAAACGGTGCCGCTATTCTAGGAAGTTTAGAGGTGTCAGACAAAATATTTGACAATGAGAAGATATTTTACTCTTGAAATGAAGTACAAACACGTGTATTTATACTTAGTAATATACCGTATAAGTATATATAACAATAAAAATATATTATATGTTATTATTTATACACAAAATGTAAGTAACAAAATATATTTTAATATATTGTTTTTTTGTCGGTATAAGGTATAACTATTTTATTACGTTCTATCTAATCAGGCCTATTTGATATATAATTGTGTGTTATTTTTTTATTTACCTATTCCACGAGCTCTGTAGAACCGAGATATAACGAGACCAAATATTGAGATAGCAGTTCTGATTAATTTAAGCAGACTTGAACTTGCAATTTTCAAAGCATGAAGCCACATAGTATTGTGTACGTAGCGTACGTACCTAGCGGGATAGTCAGAGAGAACTTAGCCACAAACGCTGCGGTCTCTGTATCGTGTGTATTCTTTCAGTAAATATTCTTTATGGCATACAAAACAAAAAAAATAAACATAAAATTATAATTTTTGCATACAATGGTGGCAAAGCAATAAAATATATTGTACGAGCAATAATAGAGTATTGTAATTTCATTTGAGTTGAATATTAGAAATTATTTAAAAATCTTAAATTCCGCTGTGTCCCTTTCCCTTTGAAAATTCAGGAAATCCTCTCTTAGTACTCGTACTCATAGTACTCATAGTACTACATTTTCTAAGGACCCAAATGACAAATGTCATGTTACTTTGCTGTATAACTTCGACCCTGCATAGTTTATCAGTCACTAAGTAAATAAATCTTTCGTTACAGTAAAAGATTTATATAGATTATACTCTGATACAATATCATTTATAATTAACTATTGGCTGATTTATTGATAGCCCCGTCCTGATTTAGTTTTAGCTAACACTTCAACACAAATTGGTTGCAAAAAACAAACAAAAGAGCGTATTTTCCCCAACGAAGTACCGCTTTACAAAGACTTCACTACTGAAACTTCTTACTGCTGTCCTTTCGAACAATGAAAAGGAGAACCACTCAATACTATTGGGCCCTCTAGTTTGTTAGACAATAAGTCTCGGCCCTTATCTGATCGTAAGATGTTATCAGCGATCTAGGGTCTAATCCATAAGTATACATACAATGGAACCAAGTTGGTCTACACGTGGCCATTCACGCCATTCAAATTGATCATTACAAGTAAGTTTTTTTTTATATAAATGAATATTTCTTGTATGAGATGTACATTACAGGTGCTAGTTACGTTTTAGGGAGCGAGTTCGGAGCAGAGTTTGGGACTTGCCTTAAAAACGCATTAATGATCGTCTCCACTTACCGAGCTTCGCTCTCTAACTGGCCAAATATTCGAAATTATTCTAATATTACTTGTGAAAAACAAGTAATAAATATAATGCAAAAATCAATATATATTCATGAAGGCTAATAAATAAAGAACAAATAAATATGATTGAGATTATTTAACAGTAGTATAGTATTCGTCGATGTATGTGCCTACATTGGTAGCTATATGTAATATATACTCGTTTGTCTACTAATATCGGAAGTCTATCATTAAAAATATGTATTAAAAATATACCTCTTGAATTATCAAAATTTGTTAGTATTACGAATGCTTAGTATCTATTATTTTGGCCAAAATATTGCATAAAATTATTGAATTCGCCATTAACATGATAATGAACTTTAAGATTAGGTGCGTTATTACGAGAAGATACACCTCAACAATCTATTGATCAATTCACCGTAAAAGTGCCGGCTATTACAGATTACAGGGAGAGGATTCTGGGTAAGTTTCTGAGACTGATGACACAAGTGTTGGTATAAAAGGCTTCAACTCCAGTGGCTGACCTACTCTTAGGTAGAAAATTTACCGAAATATGAAGTGACAGGTTACTAGGATACTATTTTCGAAATATTCGATTATGTATATATTTTTTTAGCTTCACCTGTATCTCGCACATAGCAGGGTAGCAAAGGGAACTACAGGCTCAATAAACCTAGTGACTTACGACGCTCCGTTGCCCGCTTTCTGCTTTTCAAGGCATTGCATATATATATGCATATATAATATATATATATATATATATATATATATATATATATATATATATATATATATATATATATATATATATATATATATATATATATATATATATATATATATATATATATATATATATATATATATATATATAAGTAGATAAGTAGATTGATTATACAGAGATTGTGCTTCAAGCTGGAAGTTGATTCTAAGCATTATTCGGATAAGTTAAGCTAGACTACACATTTTGTAGTCATACCTTACAGATTTTTTTGTTGTGAGTTTAATGCTATTGCCTCGACAGCAACACCGGTTGGGGAGGGAAGAGGGTACTCTGTCCCTGAGAAAGTCGGTTTAGTATTTAAAGAGAGTCAGGCAATATTGGAATTAAATTGAATGATTCGCATGAGCAGTTTTTTAAATCATCATTTTATTTTGTACTACTAAGAGATTGCTTTACAATTTATTT
The DNA here is from genome assembly GCA_037127375.1 of Dione juno. Classification (NCBI taxonomy): domain Eukaryota; kingdom Metazoa; phylum Arthropoda; class Insecta; order Lepidoptera; family Nymphalidae; genus Dione; species Dione juno. Next base: position 361,059 of record JAXRJS010000065.1, read on the forward strand.
TAAATAAATTAATCTTTCTGTGTAATAAAATATTATAATATTCCCACGAGTGGGGTTACAACTCACAACCATTACGTTTACAATCACACACTGTTCCACTACGCCAAAGTAAGGAAAGCATGGATGGAATGCTAGCAGATAGCTAATATTAAATATATTATACAAAGATAAACTTATTTGACAAATCAAGGTGTGACTTATTCCAATAATGGCGGAGTCATTATAAGTTAATAGTTACAGCTTTATATGTTCATGGTACATATAAATAAATGAAAGGATTTGCTCAAGCAGAATATATGATGACTTCGAGTTGACGGCCATTGATGTTGTTAGTCCTATTGTCGTTTTAATCGTTCGACAATCTTGCTAAATGATGAACTTTGTACAGGGTGATCTAAAATGTAAATATTTTTTTAGATTTAGATACCACATGGTAAAAATTATATTTAAATAAAAATATATTATATCAAAAAATACATATTCCTACTGCATTTAATATAAACAATAAATATATGAAGGCTTACATTTATTATATTTAAATTATTGTATTTAAAACATAGTACGGAACAACACTCTGTATAAAAGCATATCGTTGCAGTCAACTACAAATCAATAGAGGACAAAAAGCGATTTAATGGACCTTTTAGCGTTTTAAATGGAGACAAATTCGCTTTAGAGTCAATTCGTACGTTTGTGAATTCATGCGGGGTATTTCATTGAATGTTTTCATATTTCTTTATGTCATATTAAATAATGTATGATATGTATTTGATCTTTTGTGCGATCTATAAAAAGTGCGGATCTTGTAATTGCTGATCTTGTAACGTCAATAAATTTTTATAAGTTATGTTATGAGTCAAAAAAATCTCTGAATGTTAAATAATATTCTTTGTACGTATTAATAATCATAAAAATGTATATATGTGTATATACTTGTATATTTTATATATATATATATATATATATATATATATATATATATATATATATATATATATATATATATATATATATATATATATATATATATATATATATATATATATATATATATATATATATATATATATATATATATATATACATACATACATATACATGTACAGACATGTACATTCAATATTTTTTGTAATGGACATCAGTGAGAATAAACATGTAAATTTTAATTTTAATTATCATAAACTTTGATTTCAGCTTTACGATGTCCTGTATTTCATCATTTTAACTTATCTTTTCGGCCTCTTGTAAGTTATGGGTGTATCATGTTGTTTTATACGTCAAAAGACGGCAAACGACTTTTCTAAATAGCTTGAATCGTTTTTTAATAGCATATTTTTTTTGTAGATACGCTGAAGTTATATAACTCTGCCTAAAACTTTCTTTTTGTATAATATCGTTCTGGTTAGAATACGATTGTTTTTGTTATTAGAAAAGTCAATTCACTTTGATTATATTGTGGGTTATGTGCTTATTTTAAAAATATAAAAAAATAATATACTGTAATTTTATATTATGTTTTTTGTATAATAAATAACTCAAAAAGAGCAATTTTACTGAAAACCGGTTATTTCACGATAATTAAAAAACTAAAACATATCAGAACATGGTGTCTTTACTAAAAAATTATGTACAGTCTTACTCTGTACACCTGCAAAATGTCTGCACTGTTCTACACAAAACCCGGTATACTTGCAAATTCGACATTTAAATTTATAAATTTGTTATTAAAATTTTTCTTAATACACTTTTCTACCTTGTTTTTAATATAGGTACACACTATGGGGAAATTAGGTAGCTCCTACATGTTTCCAGTAGCTACATACAAAATTATGATAATCGGCACTTTTATTCATGAATTAAGTATGTTAAATTGAATATAAATGCCCGCTCATTACATCTGCTTGTAAGCTAAGAAAACATTCTTTAACGTCAACATGCATGTTCACATTCCGCCTAATTTACTTCAAAGGTCTCGATATATATTTAGAACTCAAACCATTCTTGAAAGCATGCATGAATATTTCAAAATATAAAAATTATTTACGCCAAATGCTTCAAATTGTAAAGAAAATGTGATCTCCTTTTGAAGGAGGATTCGACAAAAGGTATAGTATAAAGGATCATATTTATTTCATAATATATGACAATTATCGTAAATTGATTTCCGAGTCGACAATAAGCCTGCAGCTAACCAAACACTGGCCAAAAAGGATAGGTCGATGTCATTGTTGAGATTTAGAGCCCATAAAGGAATCTTTCTTGTTACTTACTATAAGACGAATAGAAGAGGTTTGTGTTCATTGTGATAGAGGCAACAAATATTATGTATGAATATTACGGTTAGTTTAGATATAGTTACAAGGACTTTTAAATATTATTTCAATAAATAATGAATTGGGTCTTACCTTAACAGAGCCTATTAGTTTTTATAAGAAAAGCATGCTTGCTTGACTGGTTTCGGTAACACTAGTTATTTCATCGTGATTAATTAACAAACAGGCTATATTATATAGTATATTTATATTACATATATATCTACCTATATGGAAAAAATAAGGCAATGCCAATAAAATTCTTAAGACGTTCACTGAAAATGCTAAAAATATTAAGATTAAAAACAACTACCAATATATCTAAAGATTAAAGATAGGTAGGTAGGTATATGCCAAAATATTTGTTTATTTATATTTTTTAGGTATACGTCAGCTATAGCTATTGCAGGGTAGGCAGAGGGAACACTCCGTCCCGCTTTCCGCCTTTCGAGACATTGCGTGTTAAGTGGCGGAACTCAACGCGGTATATCTTATCAGAGCGAAGAAAATAATTCATTCTTCCATGACTGGGGGGGTCCAGCCCACAAACCGTTTACAAGCAAGCGCTATGCTTCTGCACCACGACGGTCCTCTCTACGCCATTACTTTTGTAATAGTACAATATTAATTATATTCAAAATTAAATACTATTCAAATTTTATTTCATTTGGATATGTATGTTCTACTGTTGATATTGTTAACTTGTTATAATCAATAATATTACTACACTGCCGATAATCAATAATATTTAGTTGTAAGTAACCCTATTGACTTGCTGCGGCATCAATGTGCATTTTGTGTTCAATGACGGCACTGTTTTTCGAAGCTAAAACATGTAAAATTTTATTACATTATTTTTGATAGGCCATATCGATCTTAAGCAGTGAAGGCGAGTGTTGATAAATCGACTTCTTTTCGATTTATCAACACTCCACTCCTCATCTCATAAAACTAAACTTAGGTAACAAACCCAGACACTGCCCGGAACTTATAACTGAAAGTATTAATTATAATTATAATAATTATTCTTGTACATTGAAGAATTGATATTGCTATAAAGGAATTGACCATAAGTGTGGTTAGACATCATTTAAATATACCTAGATGATAACAATATAAATGGAAATTAAAATACGCAAAGAAAAAAGGTTTATTTATAAATATATACCTGATTTTAATAGAGGGCATCTAGGCCGTAGTGCAATTAGGTAAGGCTTATATTGCATATGCGGAGAACGGAGTGTCTCTATACTAGATTCTCTCTACCTACCAGGGTTTATGCAAAAGATGCATAAAAAACTAAAATAACAATTCTTCCGTCGACGCGCAAAGTTTAAGTAGCTTTGCCAATTCGCGTCAGTTTTAGGATCTGATATCTATTATTGTGACATGGTTAAATTTTCCAAGTACAACTGCTTTACAAGCCATTAATAGTATCATATGTAAAGGTTATAGTAATAATATCCAATTATAATGAACACTGGTTTTTTTTTTTTTAAATAGAGCCATAGGCAGGTATCATTAAATAATTATGTCTAACAGTTCTGTTATCCTGCAGTAAGTGAAGAGTACTGAGTAAGTATATCAGTCTATGTATCATGAGATTTTATTTTTTCACTACGATATAAGACCAGTTTGCAGATTATATATTACTATAATAACACAGTAAAAAATGGGGTTCTGTACATGGAGTAAATTTTTAGTTGTTGAGCGTGTTAGATTATTAAAGAGAGTGAGGGTAGAATTTATGATTCTAATATTAAATTATAATAATAGTAAGGAATAGAAGGTATCGTATCATATAATTACAATAAAAGAGATCGAGAGAGAATAAGAAGGTATCGTATCATATAATTACAATTAATTATTATAAAGCTACCACCGGTTCGGAAGGCAGTTCTGTTGAGAAGAACCGGCAAGAAACTCAACAGTTGCTCTTTTAAATATAACAGTTACAAGTTTATTATATACACACAATTATATACTACAGTACAATATAATACTTTAATTTACAAGACATTAATTCACTAGTAACTTGCGATATGTAGATACATATAATAACTCGGTACGTGGATAGTAAACGTTTGATTCTTAGCTTTCAAAGTATGGCGCCCAGTTTCACCACCCAGAAAGTGTAGACGGTAAAATGACGGAGACCAAACCCCACGTGGACGAGAGCCAAAGTGCAAGAGAGCCAAAGTGTAAAAGAGCCCAACTAACCTAAACACCGCTATATATACAGAACAAATCATAAACTACCGTCAACCAACCAAGTAATGCCAATATGGCCGTTACCCACATAAAGTACCCTCAACATAATAATATAAATTATAATTCTTTTTAATCTATTATTATTACATACATACATACAGAACAGATTATATACACATGGCAACTGCCAAATAAGATATTTCCAACATGTCTATAGTACTATTTAACATATAATATCCCTTTGATATAACCATAATTCTATAATATACTATCAAGCGCGATGAGCATTTCTCGTTGAAATATGAAAATCCAAGATCTGGAACATCTCATTAGGAACCGTTATATCGAGCTAAATAATGGCGCCATGAAAAAAGTCATTTAACGAAATGGCCATTTTCCATTCGCATTCCGATACACAATGACAAGGATCTGGAACACCGGAATAGATAAGCTAGACTAAAATATACGAAAAAGTATCTTTAGTAATAATAATTGAGTGTAATGAGCAGTTTTCGTTGCCATGTAAACATCGAACACGTTGAATACAATCTCATGAATCTCATCGAAAAAGAATAGCAGTCCATAGGGTGGCAAGAATCATAAAGTCGACGCCAACTAAGTTGCGGGCGTCTAACAAGTAAATGAAACAAAAACTTTCAGCCTTACTATTTTATTCCCCGTAATGGTATGATAGGCCAGTTCGCAACCTCTTATCGACATGAGGGACTATTATCATTGTTATTAGCCAGGAACACAATTCAAGTATAAAAAAATATATATAGGATATATATATAGGATAAATATATAGGATATATTTTAATTACTGTAGGTATCTTTATTTAAGCCTATTGCTTATAAAATTTTAATACCTAAAAATTAATTTGTAATGTAATAACCGAAGGGCTGACAGATATTGTAAGAACCACTATGTTAGTGCTTGAGATGAAAAAATGTTGAATGGTGAAATTCTAATTTCACTTGAAGAAGCCACATTTTAAATATGTAAGAAGCGTTCTTATTTATCAAAAAATAGAGATATTTATGTAACTACTTTACTAAGATATTTATGTTACGATACGATGTCAAAAAAGACTAAAAAGAATATTTGTGACGTACCTATGCCCCAAATAAATGTATGTTAACTTTGACAATTTTACTGCATATTGCAGGGTACCTAGTGAGAGAATCTAGACACTCTGTTCAGTGTTCTCCGCATTCCAGATAGCGTAATACTGTACCCACCCACAACGTCATCACTACAAATCATCACCAACGTCATCACTACAAATCAATACTAGCAACTCATCACTATAAATCAATACTATTGTTTTGAATCACAGGATAACCAGGTGCATATAACAAAAACTGTTCGCGACTTGTTCGACATCTACAATGAGTGGCCATCAATTAACCAGCCTTAAACATGACATCCGTGTTGAGGACTAAATAAGTCCAGGTGCGCGAACAATTAGATAATCACCATATTTGGAGAGTTGTCACGAATATTCTTAGAAAAGTTTTGTTGTCCGCCACCCAGTCGCTCTGTTTGCAAACTCTGAAAGAGCCTACCCCAATATTTGCCTTACGAATGAAAGAAACAATGCCCTACGGGACAGTTAGCGTTTTCCTGCTAGTCACGAGGACAGTCTTAAGGTGTGGTTTCGTTATAAGTGATTCGTCTACGAATAATAATTGTGATACAATGAGATGGTAGCCTTTTTTTGTATTTATTACAAAACTTTCAAAATTGTTTTAAAACATATATTTTTAATAAATATTTGTGATAGTTAGTAAAATGGTATTTATAAAAGAAATTTATATGTCCTATGTCATGTTTATTTCTGTAATAAAAAGTATGAAATTATTAAGAATGTATGCAACAGTTATCTAATTTACATATCGTAACGTTATACATAATAGTCCAATTAGTGTAAAGTTAAATCTTAGGGCACCTTAGCTACCTAAGAAATATTTTCATTACAAGCCAGAAAGTAAATACAAATAAAGCATGACACGAAACAAGTTTAATTTGATAGGATTTTTTAAAATTAATATTTAAATGTAAATTTCTATATCAATATTCTAAATATAATTATTTTAACAACATCAGTGACACTGAACCTTAACAAGAAATTTAGCGAGCAAAGGCGTCTATGTTTGCACGTCCACGTCGTCTCTACGGGAGGTGAGACCACCGCGTCTACCTCGCCACTTAATATATTGTATTCACCTCAATACTTTATTGTATTTACCACGAGCCATTCTATTCTAATAACAATGTTCTACTTAATTTTTTGCCCAGAATTATTTCTTTCCAGAGAGCGTCATAATTATTGTAAGGCTTAAGTATTTGAGATGTCACAAGTTGGCATTAGTTTCCTGAACGATTATGAGAAAGGCGATTAAGAAAGTTTTGTTGCAACAAAGAAAGTCGTTATAAATCGAAAAAAACGTTGGCTAAGTCAGTCCGATATAGGTACATTTTCCTCGTGCGAGAAGATAAATTCCAAATACACCAAAAAAATTAAAATTTTGAATAAAAACAAACTTTTTTTTATCAATAACATTTGAAATTATTCAATGGTATTTGGTAAATAGACATATTAGGCAACTCTTCTCCTAATTCACTTTATCTTCTCCTTTTCATTAATTGTCGCCAGGATCTATCTAATACGACTTAAACTATTCACATCTTTAACATCCTCAGTGGTCAGTCCAATGGTCTTCACATCCTGCTTCACTACACCCATTCATTGAGACAGACGTAGTAAGCATTAGTTTATTTAATTATTTATAAAATAAATAATTAGTAACAATTATTACAATACAATACACGCAGATAAAAGATAACAAAAAAATATCTACTTGCGCAATTAATTAGCATAGGTAGGCAGCAATAACAATTCCATGACAGCCAAATGTCAAAAAAAATATATGTATATATAGATATATATATATATATATATATATATATATATATATATATATATATATATATATATATATATATATATATATATATATGATGTATGCCGATGACATAGTACTCATTGACGAGAACCGACTGATGCTGGAGCGTAAAGTGAATGCCTGGAAGGGTGCGCTTGAGAACGGTGGTCTTAAACTGAATGTGTCAAAGACCGAGTACATGGCTTGCGGGAACCCAGACTCGAGCACCATCCACATCGGGCCTGAGCCAGCCGTTAAGTCGGAGAAGTTCAGGTACCTTGGATCCATTATGCACGAGTCCGGATGCATCGACTACGATGTCCACGCCCGGGTTAGCGCTGCTTGGGCCAAATGGCGGGAGGTCACTGGTGTGGTCTGCGATCGCAGAATACCGCCCAAACTCAAGGGGCTGATATACAAGAGCATGATCCGACCAGTTCTTCTATACGGCAGCGAATGTTGGCCAGCATTATCTCGGCACACTCAGGAGCTTCACGTAACGGAGATGAAGATGCTGAGGTGGATGTGTGGCGTTACTCGGGCTGACCGCATACGCAACACATTCATTCGAGGTAGTCTTGGGGTCCGTGACGTAGCGGATAAGCTCCAAGAGCGTCGTCTGAGATGGTATGGCCACGTTTTGCGCCGGCCTAAGAACTACGTCGGAAGAAAATGCCTTGATATGTCTGTCCCTGGAGTAAGACCCCCCGGACGCCCAAGGAAGCGATGGCTGGACGTCGTGACGCACGACATGAGAGCCAATGGACTAACCACTGAGGATGCTCAAGACCGTGCAAAGTGGAGTAGACTGAGTAGGAAAGCAGACCCTGGCAATAGGCTGGGATAATGCTAAGTGGAAGAAGAAGATATATATATATATATATATATATATGTATATATATATATATATATATATATATATATATATATATATATATATATATATATATATATATATATATATATATATATATATATATATATATATATATATATATATATATATATATATATATATATATATATATATATATATATATATATATATATTTAAAAAAAACTAATCCAATAAAAATAAAAGGTTAAATAACTAATATCATATCAAAGTATTTTTTGAGAAAAAGTAATGTAAAATGTTTAAACTTAGTGAACCTGTTCGATAAAATTCATAAATACAGACTTAATTTTTTTTATGTATTGTAATTTTAGTTATAATTTTAGTTTGTTTTATAATTTTAGTTATGTATTGTATACCTATACATAGAAGCGCTTAACTATTTACAATACAAAATATAAAAATATAGGTACCTATCGGTATAACAACCACCGTTACCTAACGGTAGTAGGTAATTGGGTAAAACTCATATATTTAAATGTCATATAAAAATATCCCATTAAAATATCTACAAAAGCTAAAATACGTTTATAGAAATGAGAAAAATTAAAATTATTCGCAACATTCAGTCTAGAGGAAAGTGTAAATCACTTGATACTTTATAGCTTCCCTAGCGGATACTACATAAACAACTAACTGATTTATACAATAAATTATTAAGATAGATATCTTTTTAAAATGTAAGGGTTTAGCGCATATTTAGAATATGATCATAATAACTGTAAATGATCGGCTAGGACATTGTGCCGCAGTGGGACAGCGTCTCACGGTAAGCGTGATTATTGTGGGTTCGATTCCCGATTTAAACAATTTTCATTTTCCACAGTAATACAAAGTGCGGAAGTTGAGTTCCGCCACTCAACGCTAGATTGTCTCCATATTACATTTGCTATATACGAGATACAACGTGAAGCTGAAAAAAGCATATGTACCACAAATATTAATATAAAAAAGTGAAATTGTAAGTACTATAATAAAAATAACTTAAACTTTAAACGATGAACAAGGTATAGGTCCTAGATAGACAGTACTATTTGATATGCATAATTAAGCTTTATTATTCAAGAATTAAAGTTAATTTTCAACAGTTACCTAATATTTTATCATGACAGTAAAATATGAAAATAGATGTGACAATTATGAGTACAATTTTGCTAAATATGCTAAAAAGGCCATAAAAATGATATAACAATTAGTAAACTTGTTTGCTCCTACATTTTAACAAGAAATATTACATTTTCATAATTAACGTTTTAAATTGCATGCCTTTTTTATTTTAAATCTTTATAAGTTGATATAAATATAAATGCTATAATAAAAATGTATTTTATTTAATACTTAATACATCTTGATCTGATCTCTATAATTTAAATATTTAGCTAATTATTTTGGTTGAATGTGCTTATCATTGGAATTACTAGTTGGAAATGAGAAATTCTTATTCTTTTGGTCAGTACATTTATTAAGGAAGGTGTAATCTTTCGATGCAGCATACATACTACATACATACATAGCTTACATAGCTTCACGATTTGCCCCTAGCGCGATAGGTCGACAGCACGGATCGTCAAACGCTACGGTCCCAACATACCTCTTTCGCCTCATCCACTGTCATTAACCTCTTCATACATGCCCTCCGGGGGGTCTTTTTACGTGACCTTCCTTCAGTATCTTCGGTACTGTGTTCTCGAAAGTCAACTGAGGTCTCCCCATTCCTCTCTTAAAACTGACCTCTTACACAAATCGTGTACTTAAATTTTAATTTTTATAATTAAATTTTATTGCACAAAATAACTTATATTCCAACATAAAAATAAAAAAAAACCACGTGAAATGACCGCTCGCTGCGTCATTATGATCACACCTAAACTCAAAATTCAAAAACTGACAGCTTTGTGAATACGACCCGCAGTGCTAAAGATTGTTGTCGCACGTGCACTTTGAATGGACCCTTAGGCCTGTTCCTATTTACACGACCTAATTGAATTATGGGTCTACATGTTGTGGTAATTAAATTATTTAGATAATATATTCTTGTTTTGTTTTTCAAACTTATTGCTGGATATCCTAAAAATACTTTAATTTATAAGAACGTCGTGGCACAGCGGCATAGCGTCTGATTGTAAACGCGACGTTTGTGGGTTCGGTTCCCTATCGTGAGAATTCATTTTTCTAATTCCTCGTTCTGCTAAGAAGCAAATGCGTGACGTTGAACTTCGCCATTCAACATGTAAAATCTCCAAACAAGGCAAATAGTGGGGAACGGAGTCTCTTAGCCCTAGTTTCACCCTACCTACCATGCTATATGCGGGAAATAGCGTGAATCTAAAAAATACATTTATTCACCTCTAGCATGGTACAGTTGACTATAGGAATTGAATTAAATTTGATGTATATATCTATTTAACATTTAAGGTTCACTAGAAATATTTGTACATAGGTACCGCGTGTATAAGCGAATTTGAAGATATGCGATATTGTGATATTTAACAATTACTAACAATAAGATTCCAATGAACAATAAGATATAAATTTAACTATTCGATAGCGTAGACGTTCCGTCAGTGTAGTTAAAACAGCTTATTTGAATTTCTTAAATAATAAATATAGACATTTAAATTTCTAAGTAGGTACACCTTAATATAAAAAGTTGCCTTACATTACCTTACCTTAATAATAAAATTTAAATTGCTTGGAAAGAATATTTAAAAAAGGAAAAACTAGATAGTAAAGGATCTTTAAAATAGATTAAATTTATTGGTAGCTAACAAGTAATGTTAGGTAGAGTCAAGACACCTTTAAATTATTGAATAAAATATAAGTACACTTTAATAGCACAGCTTTATGATAAAGAATATTGGAGTGCACATATTATTATAATAACAAGATAAATAAGACAAAATCTACAACGTGACGCACTAAATCGTTAAATAGGTATTACGCCCTTAATGCTACCTGTAAAAAACACGGCCTTATACTGCTGAAGGGTCTACCATGTTATCTAAACAGTCTCGTCCTTGAATGTTGAGCACATATTTGTTTTTCGATTCGGACCGACTCTTGTTATCTTTGCAAACAAAATGTATGTTTGCTTATCACAAAATGGCGGCAGTAAATATTCAAACGAATTTAGTTTTTATTTAGTTAAGATTTGTCGGATTTTGGTGTTCGATAAATAACCTAAGCTTATTGACGGGGGTTGTTTTTTTTAATGTAACTTTTATATATAAAAGTGTGCTTTTATTTTCTTAAGTTTGTTTTCTATATAGCTTAGCTGTATTGCATTTAAAACATTATTTAATGTATGTAGCATATGATATAACATTTTCTGTAATATCTGTCAATGAATAGACTATTGTGTGAAACCAATAATGCGATCACCGATAAAATTAATTTTTATTATGCCTGAGCGTACAAGAATATTCAAATTGTACTCGACTACACTTGAACAACTATTACAATAGAATTTTAAAGGATCGAAAACTATCCGTATCAAATCAGTAGAAACGCTTCATTCATAAACTGCAACATACAATAGTCTAGGAAAGATAATAAGGAAATACGAATTATCCGCTTTAGAAGATAAAAAAAATTTAAATATTACTTGCAAAATGGAAGCCGTACGGTATCCGCTACTCAGATCAAAGAACCGTTGGGTAATCGATTGCGCATACGCAGTTCATTCACATGCCTGGCGAAGCAAAGATCCTCAAGGAAGAATCGTAGAAGACAGCTTTTGTTGTTATGAGTGTTTGAAATATTGAAATAATAACAAATCATGTTGCATTTATTCATGAGCTTTGAAGCTCAAAACTTATTTGGCCTAAAATATAAAGCCACTAAAATAAAATACATGAAATTCAATTCAATTCAAAAATACATGATTCTATAGTTTTCTTTAGAATTTAAATTTTACTTAATAAATATCTTCATATTTTTTTGTTATATAAAAACGATCGATATATAAGTCAATATAGTCAATAGTATAGTATATATATAAATAGTATTTATTTCTAATAAAGTGATAATAAGCCGTTTTAGAGGAAAATTTCATAAATAATGTAATCATTCCATGTAAAATTAACACCAATTTCGTATGTATTAGTATGTAGTTAGTTTCATTTGTATATGTGTATAGTATAGTAGTACCTACCTACAACTAGATAGTTCTCATACATTTAACAATAAAGCTACGTAAAAAGCGTATTGCTGAAAAAAATGTAAAATTATCGGCAGTATAATGAGCCCCTATAGCGCAGCGTGAGTCCGAAATTCAATCAAAAAGAATTTATTGCTCAGATTCGCAAGGCTACGCTTCCTTTTAACATTTCGATTGTTAAGGCGGGCAAGTTTTTTCTTTTTTTTTTTGATAATAGCTCGACCCAACGCCGCCAACTATTATGCCGAACTAAAATGACAGTAAAAGTTACGCCCACTTTTTAAATTCTTTGTGTCTGCATCTTCAAAAATTTTTAAAGATCATATAATACGATTAGTATATAGAGTTACAAACGGTTTTATATTCAACTAATCTGCTATGGATTATTGCTTATGTATTTTGTACATGTACGACTGGGTACATACTTACAATGCATATTGCGAAACATGTCATCCGAAGCTTAACAAGTTCAAAATAAAATACAGGTCTTACTTTACCTGACAAAATGATTACTAAAATATTGAAAATGAACCATGAATATTAAAAATGAAACATATAACCTCCTACAAAAACATTCTAACACTAAACTAATAATTTTTTCACTACATAAAATTTTATATGCTCTACTTTAGAAAATAACATAGGCGTTATCTCTAAAAGTCAACTCTTAAATTAAAATCTCGACAATGGAACCCAACCTACGCTTGTTAAAAGGTTCGCTGTTATCGTGATTCCCGTAAACAAGCCCCAATGGTTTTCTAGTGGCCATCTAACACGTGTTCCGACTATTTGGTTACACTAGAGTCCAATTATAACGAAGTTAAAAAGATTTCACGACATGCCAATTTAAACTATATCCAAAAGTCATAGAGTCGAAATTTCCTTTTAGTTTTCCAGTTAAGAAGCTGCAAAAAATCTAAGGTAACTTTAATTTATTTTGTGTCTTATTCTATAAAAATAAAGCTCAACTTTAAATGTACTTTTTAAACTTGTATAAAGTCTAGTTTTCATGAGCATAAAATTGAATAATATCACTTCATTTTTAAGGGGCACTTTAACCGTCTTAGCGATGTCGTAGCGAATGATTGTGTTACGTCGATCCATCACAACGTAGACACTTCGTAGGCTTCTATAGAGTTTTTGCCGCTTTTTCATTTCCTGTGATCATGGCCTGAGGCTAGTCGCCCAAATTTTGCAATACAATTAGATTTTTTCGGCGACTTTTTGGTTTTTTTTTAATTTTCGGTCAGTTTTTATTGTGTCTGCATCAAAAAATACGGAAAGACGTTTTGTAAAGATAGACAAAAGCAATTTTTAACCGAAAATGGTTTTGGATAAGTTTTTTTGAGTTTCAAGATTTTTGTAGGTTCTTTGACCGCACCGGTGTTGCCAATTTTTTATGACTGAGGATTACCAATATCAATTATATATTTAAAAAATTCTATACTGTTTTGTTGAGAACGGAGTGCCTTCAAGCTAGATTATTTCTGCCAATAATTTATAGATCTGTATATGATAAACATAATATATGTATGTATAAACCTACATATATTGAGTTAACTGATTAAGATAAATGTTACATGTTAGTAAGCTTTCGTGGCGCAGAGGCATAACCTCTGCCTGTAAACGCGACGCTTTGTGTGGGTTCGATACCCACTCGGGGAGAATGAAATAATTTCATATTGATATGATGAATTCCGCCACTCAACACACAATAACTCAATAGGCGGAAAGGGGGAATGGACTGTCTTAACTAGGTTCCTTGAGCCTTCGGTAACCTCTGCCTACCCTGCTATGTACGGGATACAGCGTGAAGGTACAAGAAACTTAATTGATTTGTATATATTTTAATTTACCTTTAAGTTTTAAGAGTAACAAAGTGTGCGCAAGAAAAGCGATATTTAAAAATTACATTATTTAAATAATTATATGACTTTTGTAACAATGTCTTCGTACCGCATCATTATTCACATCAACTACCTCATTTCGCAACGTTCCACGAGATAACTATCAAAATATACCTTAGTTATTTTTGTCAACACCCAAAAATCTGCAGTTTCCGCTTAAAAAAGTAACACTGTAATTTAAAACCGCACGAAATTGCCTTTGCTACACGTGCAGATATTTTTTCAAATGTAGCCATGCTTTTATAAAAACAAAGTGGAATGCACTTTTTTTATATTTTATCTTCATGTGTTAGTGATTTGCCACTAATGGCGTGTTGGTGTTTCCGATTGCGTCGATGTCACAGTTAAAACGCTCTTTACTATTGTAACCATGTTTATTTATGGGTCTTTGAGACTTTCCTGATTAGTAATTTACTCTAAAACTTTTTTAGAAAAGTTTTTTGAAAGCTTCGTAAACAGAGAGAGAGAAAACACTTGCTCTTCCCTTGCCAGCCACATTCGATACGTTACGTTTTGTATTATGGAATTATTTTATATTAATTATGGATTTTTATTATTTTAAAGCTTTTAAAAGCTGCTTTATTATTTTTCTACAGTGTAAGAAATACTTATGTTACTGATATTCGTATTACAACTTGTAATAATATGACCCTTTTTTGTAATTTTATGTTATTTATTTTGAGGCTTATATAGCTTTGACTTTATATGATATGATATGTGAAACTTTTGAGGACGAATTTCAACATATTTTACTTTTCTTTTTGATATTTAAATGAATTATTGTACGATTTTAGAAAGTGGTCTTATTTTGAAATCTTTTGGGCAGACTTAAATTGGTTTAACATTTGGAATGTAGCAGTGCTTGAACCTTGTGTCAAAAAGGGTATTGGTATGTACTACATATTATTAATTATTTTTTGAAATATTATGTCTAAATAATAGTTAATGGCTTTAAATAATAGCTTCGTGCAAATGAAAAATATAATATTTTTTGTATTAAAATAAAGTTGATTAGTAGAAAGTTAGTATTTAGTAAGCGTCGATAATATCCTTCCTTGTCGATAGTGTCCTTCGCTATCATTCAAATTAAATTAATCCCTTCTAAGTAAAGTCTTATGTGACATTTAACCATGCATATATAAATGTTGTTTCATATTTACATTACGAATATAGCAACGTAAAGTTCGAATTACATGTTAGTTTCATATTAACCTTTATAGTACAAATATCCAAGAAGTTCAAAAACTCTGTGATTCCTACACTCAATCGGAAGTGCACAAGTGTTACTTAACTACCTAATTATGACTCCTAAGTAACGGTTTCCTGTCGTTTAAAGTTCTCGTGGACTTATTGCAAAATACAATTTTCAAGTTTATTAGGTATAAGGAACAGGTAGTAAATACAGTAATTGTAAGTGATTGATATGGAGGCGTATTTAAGAAAAACGTAATTAAACATAAATTGTACTTAAAAATATAAATCGCATTAAGAACTTTTCTTAATACTATTTTATATACCTATCTAATTAGACAAAATACATTTTTTATTCAAGTTTTAATATTTTCAACTTCATGTGGTATTTCCTTGTATCGTGGACAGAGTGAGCATCAAGACACTTCGTTCTCCGTTTTGTGCTCGAGTTCGAGAAATAATGTGTTGAGTGAACGCCGTATTTCGTCTAGATAAAAGGCGGAACGGCAATAATTAATTTCTGCAAGTGGGAGTGGAATTCACAACCATCGCACCAGACGCTGCTCCTTTGGGAAACTATTGGGAAAAAATTTGGGAAACCTTTTCACGAAAATTGCGCGGACTGAGGAGTATAAAATTTCGGCACACTTATACTTTATGTGTTGGAGAAGTCAGAACGCTAATATTTTTGATTAATAATGCTTATAAAGTACATTAGATCAATAAATAAAACATTACACGTTGCTATGGCAACACGTATTTTACTCGTCAACGGGTCCTCTAGTAATAACAGATACATACATGATTAATTGAAATAGCGCAATACTAAAGTAAATAATATATACATATAAGCAAGGCAAATTTATGCGCTTTTGTTACACGTATCTCATCAATTAATAGCTACTTATTTATTTCAAAACAATAATATTACATTTACGAGAATATCTAGTATTTTACGTCATATGCACGTATAATACTTAAATCAATATTAAAAAAAACACGCTGCAAAGTTATGACATGCCAAAGGTATATTTTACGACCATATAATTGTGGGTATGAAGTACTTCCTGAGTACTTAGCACGTCCTTGTGAAATAGCATTAGTGAGTAACACCAAAGTGCTATTTCCGTACACTTCGAAAGTAAAGCACTTGAATTTTGAAAGCACATGGTGATTAAAGACAATTGTTTTAAAAAATGTGTGAAGCATATTGGCTCGGTGATTAAAATTGGTCACTTATATTTCGTTAGTTATACGAGTATATCCTCTTGGGAACAATTCTAAAGTGGAGACTTGACTTCCTCTGTACTTGTATATAAAAATTATCAAATTTCCTGTACACATTCATTATGTATGAATGTGAATACATAATGAATGTATATGTCCATACTTTATTCAATTCTACTACAATGATACAATTTAAGAATTACAAAAGAATCGCTACCCACAGATAAGTATTAGTTACTTTTAAATAAATTTAGGGCTACCTTTGTGAAAATTCACGCCGGCCTGAACGATTTTGGTCTAAAATTAACAACTTTTTTCTCATAGTCTACACACCTTGACGTCCTCATTGGCACCCTTAAAAGGACTTTTTAGCACACACTGGGCAACTGTTAAAAGCGGCACTTTGATCGCGCCTTCTTGAAGCAATACTGATGCGTGAACTCTTCCTATCATAGCTAAATTTTATATTTATTTGGTAAAAATTTGCTGGAATACTTTCAACGTTCATATTACTATTTTAAAGTTGAGAATCACATAACATGTAACTTGTATGGTAGAACTAAAGTTGTAAGGGCTTTTATTAACAGCTTTATCCGAATTTTACGCGAGACTTGTTTGTCTTACGCACCAGTATTTTGCACAAAACATGGTTGTGAATTTTAACAAGGCAAGTGGCAAGTTCTATTAATTTTCACAGGTCTTTGGTTTTGAAAGGTGTAGTTCGTGTTGATAAAGACTGTTGTAGTTTGGAGTTATTGTGAAGTTTCACATTTTTTTTGTTATATTCTTTGATATAACATTTTTAAAGCTATATAGCTTGAGAAAATATGTATGTTAATAATTTCTTAAATATACAAATTGGCAGAAAATCTTTTTGTGGATTCACACGGTTCCGCATATAGCAAGGTGAGCGGAGACTACCTAGTGGCAGTGTCAGAGATTACCGACACTCCGTTCACCATTTACCATCTAAACAGCGCTGGAATTAGCCCACACGGGGCCCTAAGCCATTGTGATTGATTTCGGGGCCCTCCCTTTTTTTAATATTATAATTTATTTAATATTATAATAACTTTTTTATATTGTTTTAATAAGTTGATGGTTACTTTTGCATTTCTAGAATTTGAAACTCCTATTTATATCATATTAAAGTTCTAAACACAATAAGCGAATAAAATCATTATTTCTCTGAAATTATAAATTTTTGATTTTTCATAATCAACAATACGGTATTTAAACAACTTTACAGTTTAAAAGTAGAACAAATCAAATAACTCGAGATCGTTTATTTATAAACACGCTCAGTTCCTATTATAAAATAGTCTTTGGACATGTCTATGGAGAATAGTATCTGCATTTCAGATCCCTAAAATATATATATATATATATATATATATATATATATATATATATATATATATATATATATATATATATATATATATATATATATATATATATATATATATATATATATATATATATATATACATATATATATATATATATATATATATATATATATATATATATATATATATATATATATATATATATATATATATATATATATATATATATATATATGTATATATATATATATGTATATATACATATACATTTTAGCTTCACGCTGTATCCCGCATATATCAGGGTAGGTAGAGAGAATAATAGGCTGAAGGAAGGTTCCTTGAGCCTAGCCGTTCCCCGCTTTCCACCTTTGCATTGCATATTCAGTAACGGAACTTAACGCCACGCTTTTGCCTTGTTGCCAGAGCGAAGAAAATGAAATTATTCCATTTTCGCCGAGTGGGAATCGCACCCACAAACCATCTCGATGTATATGATCAAGAATATATAAAATTATACGAAGACCAAGATCAACGTAGTCATCTATTCAAAAAATCATAACTATGATCATTAATAACAAACACATTATCTGTCAAATGACTAGACTCCTTGCATTTTCTCGCCAATTCCATTAAACGAGGTTCTAGCAGCTGTGACGGAAGGTAAGTCAACATCAATGTAACGCGTCGCAAACCGTGAAATGTGTCGCGAAATCTAAAAACCGTTGCGGATCAATGAATAGAGAACTAGGCTAAATCAAAGACCATGTGTTTGTAATACTGACACCCGTTCAGCGCGACGAATCGACGAAGAAAGCCCGTACAAATTCCAAAGAAATAACCGAAAAACCGAAATTTTGCCGCGATTCGTCACAGCGCCGCGATTTCACGGTGCCCTATTACTACGTCCCTCGGGATTTCATCTAAAACTGCCTTTTGACAGTGTCGTGAGCTAAGTCGCACTTTTGTCCCGATATCGGAGGTTCGGAACGAATCGCCCATAGAATAGTACCGATTTATCATTCTTAAACGTTTGTCCGCAATGCATTATATCGTAAATGGACATCCAACACTTTTGTATAATGTCACGTATCCTAAACTGTTTCTTGACACGTAATATCGATATTTTTTAAGTATTATGTCCAGGTTTGAATATATATTTTTTACTTACAGATTTATGTAAGCACGTGAATAAATAATATTGAGCATATATGAACTAAGCATTTTTTTAAATGATATATAGAGGCCAGAGCGATAATTGTGGACACAATACCTACTCGGAGAAATTATTATATGAACATTATTTCATTTTCCTCAGTCTAGGAGAAAAAACGCCACACGAAAGTAGACGAAAAGTTGAGAGCGGAGTGTCTTAACACTTGTTGTGCAAGGAAAAGTGAGACGATTTTTTTAATAATAAATATTTTTTGCTAATAAAGACGTTAATCCAAACCAAAACGAAGCTTTAGAATAGAAATCCTTGTCTTTTACTAGCACTCTTCATTGATGTCATTATCAATTAAATTCTAAAAATTCTAAGTTGTACGTACTATTTCTCTTTAGGACTAATATAATAAAAAGATATATACACATATACAATATATATTTAATATTACCAAATAATTAACCAACCATATTGAAAACATATATTCCGACAATTAATTTTAAAGAACAAGATATTATTTTCCTTTATCCATATAAAGTGTACATATTATACTTGAACTGATCGTAAAAGTAATAAAAAATATATTGATGTCAATTAAATCATCTCAACACATTTTGTCTGACTGACTTGTACGTGATGGCTCGTATCAAGGGCGCGTGCAACTTGTGCCCTATTGAACTTATATTATGGCGTAATGGAGTAAAATCACACATTAATTTTCTTGAGATATTTTTATAGTCAATAAATTGTTGTTGAGTGTTTTGCACTTGATTTGTGAGAATTTTTTTTAATTATTAGTATGATTATTACTATTTATTTGTAAATTATTATATATTTGAGATAATATCTGACTGTTAAAGCAATGATTGTGGATACTATGGGTAGGCAGACTTATAGGTATAGATAGTATGTATTCTATATATGCTACCTATCAATCTTCTAAAATAGTACGTGCCAAGAGGAAAAGCTGGAATGCTGAACTTTGGATTATAATTTTGGAACAAGGAATATATTCTTGAAAACATATGTAAATATTATATAATTACCCTGAACGAGACTAACTGAACCCACAACCATAGTTGACTATGAAACTGCGTCATGGTTATTTTTTTTATATATATAAACAGATATGTACGTACTAATTCATGGATACATAGTACTGTAGTGGCCGAGATACGTACACCTGGATCTTTTCTTTTTTTTTTTTTTTTTTTTTTTTTTTTTTCGCTGGGAAATACTTTTACGCAGACCATCCCTGAGTAGGACACTTGTGTCCTACAGAGGAATGGTACTGTGGGACTCATCGAACCCGACACTACCCACTAAAACCCAGCGGAAACCCTCTCCACCTATATGAGATGCTGCAGGATCGCTTGCGTATGCCACTACAGCACCTCGGTGGAAGGCCCACCTAACGTGGGCCACTATAGCCTTCGGGGAGCCCCAGTGTATCTTCCAGGGCGCCCGCAGCCTCGATGACTTGCGGGAAGATCTTCATGACCTTCCTGCAGTAGCTCCTCTAGGGTTAGGGAAATTGGAGATGCGCGTACCGCCTTCTCCTACCTCCCGGTCTACGACGGCGGAGCAGATCTGCATCCACGCTAAGCTCGCGCGCACGCTCCGCGGCCTCCTTCTGTGCGATAACAGATTCACAGAAGGAGACTGCTACAGACCAGTTCCTCTCACTCTCCAGCATGGCTTCCATCATACTAGACAGTGAGAGATCCCTACCCACTACAGCCATCAAGGCGTGGCGTTGCGGAGCCCAAGCGGGGCATTCAGCCAGAGTGTGATGCGCCGAATCAACGGAGGCATCACACTCGTGGCACGCTGGTGACATCTCCCGACGCGCAATTTGATGCAAATATTTGCCGAAGCAACCATGCCCCGTCAATACCTGCACCAGACGTACACCTGGATCTTAGCCCGACATATGTAGGTACGTCGAGTTAAAAATTAAGATCCACTTTAGTACAAAAAATAATATATATAACATAAAATATATTACATGCCGATTAAAACAAAATAAAATTTTGACATTCGACTCTACTCACACACAGGACGATTATAAATTACTTTGGCCTTAGTTTTATTGAATCTTTTTACAGTTAACTGTTTGAGATGCTTATTACTCTGAAAATATTTAGTAATACAATTAGATCATGTCATTACATTATATTATTTGTCTAATATTATGGTTAAGCATTAAAAAAGGCTCATAAGTTGTTACATTAAGCATTTACTTAACACGTAATATCTTCAAATGGGCGGAAATTGGACATTGTTTATATCTCGAGTCGTGCGGGGTGTATTAGGATAGTCAATTAATAATTTGTATGCAATCATATACGTTTATGTCTGACAAGTAAAATAACTCAGGATCTATAAATGTTGTATGATACATAAAAATATTTTTACGAAAATATTGATAAATATAGAGCTTTTTTAAACAAAAAATTTATTGTCATAGTAATGCCTGTTTTTATAATAATAATGTAATTTGTGACCACTTGTAGTCTCAAGATAAACTTATCATACATGGAAAAGTCGTTGAGGGTACATAAATGCACATATTATTAAAATGACCGTTTCAAACTTTTATTTGACATTGTATCATTTTTTTCATATTTGCATTCAATAATAATATGGATAAGTATAAACTTATACGCAATCATTAGGTTGAATAGCTTAGTATCTTTGATTTTAAATATATCAATTAAATGGAAAGTTGAAATTGGAATAAAAAATACGTATATTATAAAAGAATATTTATTAAGATTCAGAGATCAAACGAAAGTCTTAAGTTTCTTAACAATCAGTCTACAAATTGGTCTAATATCTAATCATATTCTAAAACTAGGTACTATAAACTAGATTTACAAAAATAAGGAAAATTTATACTAATATCAATACAATAATGGGCAAATCGACAAAATTATATAAAGAAAAAAGTAATCGTACAAGTAATATTATACAGATTATTACTAAAACATAAGAATAAACTAAAACTTAAAACTAAGAAAACTAAAAAACTATATATAAGGAAGAGCTTAAATTAAAATTGGCACGTTCGGCCCACTTTTGCATTAAACATGAAACAACCCATCGAAGATATGAACAAGCAAAAACTTTTAAACTTAAAAACTACTTAAACCTAATTAAAGCTTGAGATTCATATAAAATTTTCAGTTAAATATATTCTATACAACAATAAGTGCAATGAAAACTTATATGAAAACAAAATATCAACAATTGGAAGACGTGATTTTGTTTAAATATCACTTAATCATTACACTTATTGTTAAATTTATTTATAATAAAACTCTATATAATCTTTTCTTAAACTAATTAAAGCTTCAAGTCATTTACTTGTGATATCACAGATAAAATCCTTACAAACTAATGGAAGACGTTGGACAAAGAAGTTATAAAAAAATGATATGTACCAAGGAGTAAAGTTAGAAGATGGAAATCGGTGCATGAATAATTACAGTGCAGTAACATTAAAGCTGTCTACCAAAACATGACGGGCAATTTATATGGTTACAATATCAAATACTAACATACGCGGTGTCCTTGTACATCTATCTCGCGAACATATCAAACATAAGCTATATTAATCTACGATAATCAAGGATCACATTTAGCTGAAATCACACTTGTACAGGTAGATGTACAAGGACCTCACGTCACTAAGTCTAATGGAAGACGTCGATGCGCTACAAAAGCACTCACTTAATCTAATAATGGAAGACACGATTTTGTGTTCACTGCAATAGTACCAAATTGTTAACGTTTAAAGATTACTGGAAGACGAAGTGATCTTGAAATACACATATTAATAGCAGAGCTTACATACAAAGCAGTTAGATTTGGTCGCCGAGTAACAGATTTCCCGAACTTCATTGGCCATATTGTCACTGATCTCTGCTTCAGAGATAAGTTCGAACCTGTTAGAGTTCAAGATGTTCTGGTTTTCGGCGTTATCGTTGTCTTCGACAGGTACCGGTTTGACCGGATCTACTGGATAGAAGTACTCGGAGAACGGCACCAGGACCGGTTCTTCAAGATAAGCAGTCTTATGCGATGGCAGGTCAGTGCGAGGTGAAGAATTGGAGATCATTTCTCCAAGTTTCGACCAACACTTGTTCAGATTCACTCGTGTAGAACTTGTCAACTTTCGTGGAAGCCTTGGTTTCGAGCTCTGTAATCAATAAAGCAACAATTAGTAATCATAAACATATCTCTACAACTACTTTCGATATTATGAATAACATTTAAAGAAATTAAAATGGTTATGTCTTATGCATACAAATTGATTCTTACCTGACGGCTTAAGAGCTTCATCCAGGGCGAACGAGGTGATTGAGCCTCTTTCTGTGGCGATTGTGAATCTTCCTTAATGATGCACATTTTTAGTAATAAAATTTTATACTACGATAAAAATAATTCGATAAACTAGTACTACGTATTTACAAGGTTGCGTGAGAGCAAGCAACATGCACACGCGGAGCGTACGAAGGGAATGATGGAATCAGGAAGGGCGTCAGCTTTATATAGTGGGTCCCCGCTACGTGTGCGCCCGCGCGTGCGTCCCGGAGCGGGAGGCGCGCGCGCAGCACGCGAGCAGTAGCGCGCGCCTACAGACTGGTTTTTACTAAAACTTCTACGAATAGAGCCTTTGACGTGCCGCGACTTAGAATACTCACTGACTAGATTGTGCTCATAAAGCCTTATTAATCATTCTATTACCCGACTCGGATGAGTCTTCGAGATTCTTAATGTTTTTATACGTTTCTTTAACATGCCTTTGAGTTGTTTTATTTTTAGTTGTCTCTTAAACCAGACATTCCTGCATGCGGAAGAGACTGTAAAGAACATTTATTTCTTGACGTTAATTTATACACATACAGTGTTCGTTTAATACTCTACTGTATTTTCATTTGAATACATTACTTCCCTTCATCGTAATCATGTTTTGCATATATTTGCTTGAACTAGACAGGCCGCTGGTTGCCGCTGGCGAATCTTTAGAATAAACAAGGCTATCGCACTATTATGAATCACGACTAGCAGCTGGCTAGCAGTGGATAGATAAGTTCCGCTGCAGATTGATCATTGCTGCGCCCGCGCCGGTGTCGCTTCCTGCGATTACATCGACTCCGTAGTGCGGCCGCTCGCAAATCACGTACTAAACTCTGATAAATCACTTCCTCTAGCCTCTTGCTTAAGATATACTGATGAATTGTTTTAAAATCTAAAAGATCTTATTATAACAATGCATATAATATTATGTTATATTTATTACCTACTTTTTAGTTCCTCAAATTTAGGATGATAAGAGTTCGAAGTTATACAGTTAAATTATTGTTTCAACTTTATATTGTTTTCCATATATTATGCTAATAAAAATAATGTGTAAGGCATTTTTGTTAATTTAGTGTTTTATGTAATATGATACTAAATTTATTGCCCTATAAATATTTACTTAATTTAAATATATATTTATACCTATATTATCAATCGATGTATATATAAATATATATACTACATAAGTGGTATGCACTACTATTTTGTTTCGTAATAAGGTCTTTTACATTTCTTTGAACTACACACACGTACATATACGTATTAGGATATAAAAAAATGTCTTAAAGAATTTTTTGTTCTAATAAGACAAGTCGGAATACCTAGAACATTTTTATATTTAAATACACTGTCACTTGGCATCACGTGATTCAAAATGAATCTCCCTACAACGTCGTTAAATCTCTACTTTTTGATTTGTTTGCTCGTCAATACAATGATATAGTGTGTATATCATAACTATTCTCAAAAATTACTAAATAATGTCAATACTTTTAAAGTGTCAAAGTTAAAATCTATTTACTATTGTTTTTTTTTGTTATTGATTATGTTATTTATTAGATGCTCCCAAACTAGTAGGCACTAGCTTAGAAGACTATATAAAGACTTCTATTTAATCTTCAGTGTTACTTCTATTTAAATAGAGCCTGTATGATGTTTTTATTTAAGATATACCTAACACAGGTTAATAACACATTATTAACATAAGTCTCTGGTCACAAGGGAAGTTCACAGTCATCATACCTTGTGAGCTACTCTTTTTCGCCATTCTATTACAATTAAGAAAAGTTTTTTTACAATTACTCTAAGTAGCGTTCGTAATTTTCCTTTCGTAACTTAATATACTATAAGTGTCATTTACATTTATTATTTTGGGAACTCTCGTGTCAGTTTACAACGTCAAGATTTTCTTCTAGTATGTAATCAAATATTGAAATCTTTTTACTATACCAAAGCAGTTTAATATACTTTGTAGCTGATTTTTTGAATTTCGTATTTCTATAAATCCTCCGTAGATCATATTCAGCCAAACTCTCAAGTCAAATAGTATAAGACTTCTTATTGGAAAATATTCCAATAATAAATATATATAAATATAATTTTAGGCTAAAATAAGTCATAATTATCCCATAATTTATGTGCTTTGAAAATTATTTAACGATGCATCACCTCGCCGTCCAAAACCGAAACCATCGAAAGCCGTCGTAACCGATCCCCTTGCGCTCTCTGAAGAATTTTACTCAACATAATACTTTCATTAAAAGAAAAAAACTTTAGACCACAACCCGACCACGTGCAACCTTTGCTTTATGAAAAAAGAATATAAAATCTTAACCTTTTTGCCGCGTCCCAGGGTAGGGTTACAAATGGGACTTTGTTTCCGTACGTTACGTATCAAAGTATACATTATGCTATGGACTATTCATATAGGGGTAGGCACTGTTCGTGTGCGTGGAGTGTGCACTACACGTGAAGCTTATTGTTGACTTTGGTTCAGATTGGAGGCGTCAATTATTAAAATATCTTTTGTTATGTTGAAAGGGAAAATTGTTTGTTGAATTGAAGACGGTTTGCGATTAAATTATCAATACTTGAGTGGCTAAGTGTGGTTTTACGTAAGACCAGTTTTATATTTTTTCAGTACCTTCAATTATACCTCTAATTAACATACAATAGGTATATTAAGAAATAATTATGTTCTTAGTTAGTATACCAACGCTACTCTCTAATAAAAAGTGACAAAAAATCCATTTTACACAATATATGTCTTCATCTTTATATTTCTAATTATTATTAAAAACAAACGCTTCATTAAATTCTTATACAATGGACAACGTATGCAGCCATTAGCCCCCCTATAGCCTACTGTTGGAATGCAGGCATTGTCGCGTGTTGGGCGTACGCGCGTTTATCTACGCACGTGATTGTTTTCCAAAACCCTTTCCTGCTCGACAGGCTGTGAAGTACTCATTGTGTAGTATTCAATAGAATTATAATATGACTTGTAACCTGCAATTATATGTATATATATATATATATATATATATATATATATATATATATAATATATATATATATATATATATATATATATATATATATATATATATATATATATATATATATATCTATCTATCTTGATCTCAGAGGGTGTCTAAGCCAATTATCTGTCCGATATTTGGTTTCCGGCATACGGGTACGCGACCCCGGGACCTCGAGCCACCACTTTCATAACCCGATCCAATCCATGTAAGTGGTGTCCCTCCCCTATATTCCAAGTCTTTCTGCCTCTTATTCCCTTTCCTTTCTTGGTTTCTCCCAGTAATGGGTTTGGAGGTCAGATGGCAATCGCTCCACAAAAAACCACTTCGCCACTCATATGGACCGATTGGTCTTAGTCGGAAGGCAGACCCTGGCAAAAACCGGGACTAATGCCAGGAAGAAGAAGATATATATATATATATATATATATATATATATATATATATATATATATATATATATATATATATATATATATATATATATATATATATATATATATATATATATATATATTTATATATATATATATATATATATATATATATATATATATATATATATATATATATATATATATATATATATATATATATATAAAGTAAACAGGCACTGTTTGCTAAAACATTTACCATAAAATATTTTTGTATTAAGTCTTTTCATATTTATATACACTTTTGTATTAATTTATTGCATTAAGTCTTTTCATCTAATGCAATGTTGAAATCAATATCGTTATACAATCAATATCTGATCTTGCATTAGTTCAAAATTTCATAGCTTTTATTGAGGTGACAATAATAATGTGACTTTGAATGTCCCAACGTTTGACCATTTTGATTGTGCTATCTATTGTATTGGCGTGCACCCCATTTATATGGATGCCTTTAATAGACTAATTGAACCACTCCATTATGTTGTTCAGGATATGCTCCATTAATATTAAGCTTTTATTAGTTTCTTTTTACTAAAATTTAATGCACGCTATTAACTTCTCCTGATCTTATGGTAGAAAAAATATTTCTAATTATCTTATAGGTTGCGCGCATTAGTCATTTGTAATCTGTACTTAATTCTTGTAAATGTGCAGTGTGCAACAATTTATTTCAAAGATGCAATTATTACAGATGCAATCTAAATGAGAAACTACCGTAGAAGTAATTAGACGCTCTAGTCTATGCATTAATAAAAACATGGGAAACATGGATCTATTATCGTAGTCAATTATCATTAAAATAACATAAGCATGAATAAATCAAATCACGCACACACATATATATATAGATAGCTTGAGTACGTAACAGCTATTGGCACGGACACTTATTTTAGTAAATCCTGAAATCGGAGCCTGTATGCGCGTTGCGCGTACGCAGGCACGCACACTGCGCACGCGCAACGCTCGAGCGTGAGCGTGAGCGTGTGCATACACACACTCTCCTCGCTCGTTCGTTTCGCGTGGCAGTCGTGTGTGTAGCATCCCCGTTAAGGGGCGCAGGTGCGGCGTGGTGAATGACGCGGCCGTGGGAACACGACTCAACCCCGAGTTCCCATGATCGCCGCCACCTGCCACCTGCCGTACTACGCATAATTCGCGTTCGTAAATGAACGGTAGTGACCACGTGTGCGCACTTTTTTCATCTCGGCGGGGACGCGGAAGACCGGTGGAGCCCAATTAATTTTATCTTAATGATACTGGACCGCGACGATCGATGAGTCGAGGGTGCCTTGATGGACGTCTCCCGGAGCTAATCGATTACCAACTGATAACTTTACATGCAAAACCTATTATAAAATACTTGAGATAATTAAATATTAATCACTTAGCTGACTTTAGTCTTTATTCTATGATGACTTATAAAGATTAAGGGGCGACGATATTATCTGTAATTACGGTCCTCGACCGCCATCGTTTGCAACCGGTGTCACTTGTTAAATTACTTTAATGGCGAATTCAATAATGAAATTAATCAATCATAGTGTAAAATATCGTAAAGATTTATTTGTGATGTAAAAATAATGAAATGTAATTACGATCATCTTATTGATTTAGTAGTTCCTCAACTTCGACATTCTACAAAGTAAATTGTTTTAAAATAACAAAACTTTTTAGTCTAGTTATTTTTGGAGTTAAAAAACATTCACTGCTTCCATATTCTTTTTTGTAAATATATTTTCGTAACTTCAATTATATTTATCAATTGAATAGCAGGCAACAAGGTGAACAACCCACCCCTTGTTACAAATGAATATCATTATTTGACCTTTACACTTGCTACTTAGCACACTTGTTCCGGTGTTAGCTATCTGTTCCGTATAATATAATACAAATGTCACGAGTCGCTTGGTATTTCCGGTCGTGCGTTATGGCCGTTTGTGACGTCATTAACGGTTAATTCTCGTAACGTACGCTCTTTCTTTAATTATTATATAATTAGACATAACCATTGCGTTTATTGGATATTAAAAAGCATTATTATCCAATTGCCATTATAAATTAATCTTTACGGACAGAGTACAATCGTAAAAGCGATGTGCAGTTCGATTTCCGCTCGGAAGAAACAATTGTCATGTCTGTTGATGTTGAGCACTGCTATTTAACATACAACGTCTTTGTATTAGACCCTTCACCTAACCTGCTATAGTTACTATGCGTAATAGAGAATAAAACTAAAAAAAATGATCAACTAATAATTTTGTAATGTGATTTGTATTATATGACTAATAATTAAAGTTGTACCGACATAGAGAGACAGAGAGTATAAAAAAACGAAAGCGATAGGTTTAGTTTATAATACTGTGACTAGATGGCGATATAGGTATGCTTCAATGTTTAAGGGTGTCTTGCTTCAACAGCACTTTCATATGGACGCATATGTTGTGGAAATATTTATGGATAAATTAATTGATATTTTATAAGATATTACTTCGACGTCAAGTAAAAACAATGATGACGAAAAAAAATTATAACATATCAAAAAATATATATATATATATATATATATATATATATATATATATATATATATATATATATATATATATATATATATATATATATATATTTATATTGGTGTATATTAACTGGCACTGAACAATTATTTATCTTACATATAAGTAACGAGTCATACAAAATACAAAATATTATATTTTGTACTGTCATCTTTGTTTTTTTTACAACAGTTGCCGTATTCGGAAACCAGTGGCAACAACACCTCAATTAAATCGTAAGTACAGTATGCGCCGCGGGCGAAATGTCACTTCGACTAATAATTACGGGCGCGCTGTTAAACGTTATTGTGGGCGTAGCGGCCTGGGGAGCGGTAATCAACGGGTACACTACAATGTAGTCGTCTTAAAAATAGGGTGCACATCATGTATTGTCAAAATCACCTCCTCGCCACCTCCGGTAATGTTAAAACAAAGTTAAAACTGTCAGAATACGTAATTGTAATGTATTTGGCAATTTCGTCAGTGCTCGCTTGTTTTGCATGAAACTTTGTTGTTTTAAGAATTTTTGAGCTTACAATTTAACTTTTATGGAAACAAAATAAGTTTGTTCTTCTACTTGGTATTCTTTTTTTGTGATTTTATTTTTTTATATAGGGTTTGGTAAAAAATATGATTAGATAAACAAATATGTTTTAAACTAAAAACACGCTCCTAGCGTTCCGTACGTCAAATTGAAATAAAACAGAACCCTTATAGGATCACTTTATTGTCCGTCTATCTGTTTGTCTGTCCGTCTGTCAAGAACATTTGCTCTAACTCACATGAAAAAATTCAAGCTGAAATTAATATGAAATAGATGAAAGAAGAATATGAAGTCGATGAAATTTTGAAGCACATAAAAAATGAAAGTTACAAAGTTACACAAGGTATGAGTTTATGCTTAATTTTTTGCATTTTGAACTGTAATCAATGTACACGTAATCAAAACCTATAGGGGTACCTATCCGTTCACCTAGAGTTACGACATTTGGCGTTAAGTAAGAATTATATGTGACAAGCAAAGCGTAAAATCCGAAATTTATACATATAGCCCAGAAAAAGCCATTACGTTTGTAATGGTATTTCTTAATTCATTTCATACAAATGCAAATTTAAGCTTGTAAATTTTTATAAGTAGTATTTTCTTCAGAGGAATAGATAATCCCTATGATATGAAGGTATGATTGTCGATACAGTCATGAGATTGGTACGGAACCCTTGGTGCATAAGTACTACTCGCACTTGACCGATATTAATTTTTAATTAGTTACAGGTCAACCTTAAAGTAATATTACATAATTCAAATATAGACTGCATTATTTAATTAATTGTAAAGAATAAGTGTCTAATTGAGTATTTAAAATTTACCAGAGTATATTAACCATGATATAATAATACAATAATCATTAAAACAGGAAATAAATTATCATTTCGTTCGATATGTTTTTTAAAGCCATATTAATTGTAGCGGTTTGATGTGAGTATGATAAATCAAAGTATCGTTTAATTAAAGGTGTTTCGAAAAAAAATTTCATGTAAGTAATAGAAGTTTATTATGTCCAAGATTTTAAATATTCTAAAGTGTAATTAAAACACTTTAAGTCATTAAAAAATAAGATCTCCTTTTATAAAGCTTAAATGGGTTCTCCTGCTTCGCTATCCTCCTGCTGTCTAAGGAGCCTAAGAGTATAAGAGCATAGACTAGATATGGTAGAGGAGCGTAAATGGATAGGATAGTATAATACAAGGGTATATATTGATGATGGCACTTTTGACATATTTATGGTATGTTATGAGTTATTACAAAAATAAAAAAATTAACTGACATCGCAAAAGTTTTTAATAGAAGCTCTTGAGAATTGACCTGGGCAAAAGATGGTTATAATTATAGAAGGAATAGGTACAGTTAAAATAAAAATAAGATGTCAAAATCTGCTTTTAACATCTGAATAGAAATATTTTTAATAAATGAACCATCAAGAATTTACATGAATTTTTCACGTGATATCCTTCTGGTATAAACAATTTTTCGTCATTTTCTGAGACAAAAATCCTTTGGGGAGACAAGATCCAGATGTGGGCTTCAAAAAGCTGATGATGATATATAAGCGATAAACGTTAAAAAAAAATATTTTACGTGGGAAACTGGAAGCAATATATTTGATGTTATTATAAAAAATATACCAGTAAAGTTAAAGGCAAAAAATATTCCACCAAATAGCACGCATATGAAAAGAACGAAGTGTTTTGATGCTAGGATCTCTCTGCCTACGCTGATAAGTCCATATGCACTACAACTCAAAAAAAAAGTCGTTCATTTCTCGCTTTAATAACTACTGCGTTCGTGAATGTATCATGGATTATACGTACTTGTAAGTAGTATTTATGCTAAGAATATATAAGCTAACGTTGTAATTTTTGAAAAATAGTTATACAGTCTGCAGAAGTTGAAGAAGAGTCATACGATGAATTAAGGTGCATACTATTTTTCATTTTATTTAGGTCAATTTTATTTTTTGAAATGCTTCAGCTGATTCCTTTTTTTAGTAAATTTTTTTTAGTGAACTCGCCATCACTAAAAGCCTAAAAAACTATTATTTGAATGTATGTATATATGAATGTATATATATATATATATATATATATATATATATATATATATATATATATATATATATATATATATATATATATATATATATATATACATATATATATATATATATACATATATAAATATATATATATATATATATATATATATATATATATATATATATATATATATATATATATATATATATATATATATATATATATATATATATATATATATATATATATATATATAATAAAATATATTTATAAATATAACATAAAAATAAAATTTTAAAAAGAAAGAAATAATAATAATAATATAAAAAGAACAAAACATACTATATACTAAAATACAACAACAAAAACAAAAATTTTTAAAATTTTAATTTGCACCGTCCCTAAAGACCGCCTTGGCATATACATTTCATATCTATTTATTTTATTCTTACGTTTTATGTGTGTGTGTTTTTTTATGTGTGTGAAATAAAGTATAAATAAATAAAAAAATAAATAAAAATTGTAAAGGGGTGTATGAAACACAAACGTTATCAGGCCATATCATGCGCCCCTCCACTATTTTTATGATCTTACATCGCACATCAACCCTTGATTTAATTTGTTCTTTCCGTCTTATAGACTATTTACATTTGCTTGCAATTATTTTTACTTTTCTGAGTCTAAAGGATCTAGCCATATATTACGCTAAAAGCCCATCGTAGCATATGCATTCAAAAACTCACATTTACTGCACTGCTCTCAAAACGTTCTTACGTTCCACGTTCCACGTTCTTCTAGCATACACTCAATTGGACTATTTTAAAGGTAGTGTTTTGGTGGTATCAATTTTTCCTTTTTTTTTACATCTTTTACGTTTACGTTTTGTCTTTTTCAGGGAGTCAATACGATCTGTGAATAGGATTCTAATTACAGGAACGGAATCATCCAGTTGATGGCGATGCTGAATGAATCACACTCAGTCCCATATTTGGCACTATTGGCTCAAGTTCTTGCAATATATATCTTAAGCGATCCGCAGTGAGGGTAACTCCTCCCTTGATTGCTCCTTTAATTCCTCCCTATATTGTTATGTTCATTTCATAAGCTACATTTTCCCACCAGTCAGCCCCAGCTCATCGATGGTGGGAACTTGAACCACCAGCATGGTCTTCGGGCCATGCATAATAGCCAAGCCAGGCATAGCCAGGTGGCACTTAACTTTCTTCGAACCCGAAGGCATTTGTCCTCTGATTACTGTGGATTCGACTAGCAGCACTTCTCATCTATCTATCATGCTGTTGGAATATTTTAACAGCACATTTTATAATTTTCTACGAAGATGACATCACTTGCGCCATCTTTTAATATGGTTTATTTTAATTATGTTGTCATATAATTTTTAATTCACTCTTTTTTTATAATTTGTATAAATGTATTTTTTCTACAATTGTTATTTTATAATTTTGTGAAAAAAAAATACAAACGAAATGTTGGTTCTTGCTAGGATTACGTACACCATTAATATGTTAAATTAGTACGGATCTTTTAAAAAATAAAACTACAAACAAAATTTATTATACGCAGAATATACGTCGTGGTATTATTGAGAGAACATATTAAAAACCATATTTTTGTATTCTTATGGATAATCGGTTGTGCACTTACTTGTTTCATAAAGGTTCTAGTACCTACGTTGCACGTACAAAAATAATAAGTAATCATTACGGGGCACACCTGGGCATAATAATAGCTAGTTGTGGTTTACATGATTGTCTTAATTTAGGGTGGGGATTGCAATTTTTTCAACGTACATCCGAAAGGTGTTTCGAAACAATTTGCTGGAAACCATAAGAATTACACAATGAACTTGCTATACCTGATATCTGGCGACTTAAGTAATTATTGCTGTATACATTTTTTATTTTATTAAAATATATATTTGGAAATTATAGATTAGCCAGTTGGGATGAGTTGATCATTTTGCATCGGTTGATTGTATTAGTACATTATATTCCTATATTGAGCTTTAAGCTGTGTCCCGCGTTCTATTCCCCATTTTCCGCTCAATTATTGAAACTCAATTCTGCACTCTATTTTCTTATAGGAATAAGAAAATGGAAATAAATCACAACCACAAGCAAGCGTCATATCCACAATCGTCACGTTTACAGTCATATAGGTACTGTACCGCTGCGCCACGATGACGTCAAAATCTTTATTTCATACTAGCGACACGCTCGCGGCTTCGCCGCTTCGTAATTTATATATTAATATTAGATTTTTTCTTTAACAAAAGTAGCCTAAGTTATTCATTACATAAGGTGCCTGCCAGTGATATTTCGTTAAAATTGGTGCAGCCCTTTCAGAGCTTAGTCGGAACAAACACCAGACACACAAAAATTGCAAAAAAAATTTATTTCGGTATATATAGCGTATATATATTCATTTGCATTATTGTATCATTACAAACAGACACTTCGATTTTATTTATTAGTAAGTACGTATATAATTGAAATTGTTAGTGTATAATAAGTATTAATTAAATGTTTCATCACGACTTAAGATTGACGGCTTCCTATAGGTATATGTACATATATATCGAAATAAACTGGCAACAAATGTGATGTAACATCACATATGGAAACGTAAAATAATTTTCTATTGAATGCACGAAATTTTACAAGATTATAAAGAAAATCTATTGAAAATTGTTATAGTTGTTTTTATTCATTTAGTGACTGATAAACTTCGACAGCAGCGACTACAGAGTGTAAAAATGAAATTGAAATTTAAGAGTAGGTAGCTTTGACAGTGTAATATCCCACTAAAATAATTCTAGAAACTATAATTCTAAAAGATTTCAAAAAAACAAAAAACTTATGGACGGACGGTAAAATTGAGTGTAACATTTTAGGATTGTAAAGTCCGAGCATATTCAAATGAACTATATAATGATAGTTAAGCAACAAGTTAAATATTTCAGTTACTTATTATTTAATTTTTAGAAAAATATAAAAAATCTGGCCGAAGCAGGATATGCACACGCGCTTCTTGAAAATCGTCAAGTAAGCTATTCACAGCAGTTGATCACTTAGCTATACGAAGTTTTGATATTATTGTATGATTTATTGTACAATTTATTCTTACGGTTAACATCACTCTCATAAATTTTAGAACGTTCTCCAAAATGCATATTTCTTTACTTACTGTGAAATAACATTTTAAAAAGTATAATAAAAAAAATTATATTATTCTACGACCTGTAAGCGTTAAAGTCACGTACATATTGGACCTTACCTTTAATTTCACAATATTCTTGGAAAATTTTGAATCATAATTTAGAAACTAACTGGTCAGATAGAAAATATTTTAACTATTCATGTTTTAGTTTAACTATGACACAATATGCTAAGCCCCTGCCTAATATTACCCTTAATATTACGTAATCACCTGCATTATAGATAAATTTATTTATATAAGAGGAAGTTTTACAAAGCTTCTTTACCTATGATATTCATACGATAGAGTTAAAAATTTATTATATACTTAAAGCATGAAGTTGGATGCCATACAACATGCAAATACCTCGAATTCCTCTTAAAGGAATAAATTATACGCTTTCTTGAGACTACACTTGGGGTTGAATTCCGCCATTCAACACGTAGTTGTCGAATATAGGCGGGAAAACGTGAAACATCTTAAAGCGTCTTGAAAAAGAAGATAACGCTTAAGTAAATGTTAAAATATTAAAACTTCAATGCCATCAAAGATACTGTAATTATATATGCTTATTCTGTCGGAAATGATAAGCCGGATAGAATAATTATGAATCCCTACACGTTATGCAATAAACTTACATGTATGAATTTTAAAGAAGGCCATTTTAATTAAAAAGGCTTGGACTTGTCTCGGACGCTTAACGATGTACTTAATTTAAAATGAAAAGGATATTTTAAACTCTCAATTTTATCTGTCACAAATTCCACCAACTTTGCAAGAGCTTTTTTTAGCTTCACGCTCTATCCCGCACATGGCAGGATAGGCGGAGGGGACCGTGGGATAGAAAGGTGTCTAGTGTTAAGACACTACGATCTCCGCTTTCCACCTTTCGAGGCGTGTTGAGTGGCGGAACTCAACTCTGCTATTTTGCGTTATTGCCAAAGCGGAGAAAATAAAAATAATTATTTCCCTCCCATAGGGAAATGAACCCACAAACTATCTCGCTTACAGACAGACGATTTACCTCTGCGCTACAACGTTACTTATACTTATTAAGATAATATATGCAATATATAATAAATTTTAAAATTAGTAGGGATCCAATGGTTGTAAGTAATTGGAGTGCATAAAAGTATATCTAGATGGTCAATTTAACATATAATATTTTAAGATAAAATAACCATAAACTGCCATAGACGCTACGTCCGTGGACGCGTAGGCGTTATTTACTAGTACTATAGATATAATAAATATTGTTGTTAGCTTTACTACTTTTTAACTGCTACTTTGATTGCGTTAGTATGCCATCAAGAAATTCAGATGTTAAATATAAACTATAAACCTTTTTATATCGTTGTAATTAAAGAACTAACAAATCAAATCTATCATTGTTAATTAAGCTCAATATTTTTATGTGTTTTATTTAGTACGAGCTATAAAAACACTTAAGTTAATATTTTTTATCAATATAGGCACTGGTTTTGTTTTTTTTCTTGTAATTAAGAACGATAAGTACGCATAGCAAAACATAAATGCTTGTCCCTTAAATTAAACGTACCGCATCTAATCGCTACGAGTGTAATATTTTTCACAACAAAAAATGCACAAGAGCATGCAATTCAGCAAACTGATAGATGAGTCGCGCAGACAAAATTTATATCCTCTCATTTCATACAAGAGACAGTCCTGCCAACCTCTATGGTCGGGAAAGGTCACGCGTCGATCTTAACGACTCTACTTAATTTAGACACCAATTACGGATGACTTAATAAATTAAATAATAAAAAATTCAACTCGTTCCCTCAAAAGCGTCGCAAAAAACTGTCGCATGATAACCGCCATACCAAAAAAGTAAAGTGTCATTAAATACACAAAGTATGTTTTTCATTTGCACACACGCTTCGAGGCGGGTATAATATTGTATACGAGTGTTTACTCAGTAAGAAGTGCTTCGCATCGGTAACACCTGCCGCGTTTTCCCACGATTGCATTCGTGTGTCTTCGGCTCGAGTCGGCCACGATCGGTTACAGGCGTGTGCACATAAAAACTAGCAACGTTGCCTGATTTTACTTATTATGAACATTACTGATTTTTTGTTTGGAATTTATTTAATCGGTTATTATACAACATGATGTGAATGAGATTCTTACTACACAGATTAGTGATGGTCTTTTTGGTATGTAAATTTGCGAAATCTAAGGTTTCTTAAGGGTTACAAGGGGAGAAAGGGAGCAGAAAGCAAAAAGTGTTTTTCTTGAATATGTTGCGTAAATAAATTTACCAATGTAAAAAAATGTATGGAAAAAAAATGTCCATAACTTGTTGTGAATTTATATTTCAGCACATACATTTTCTTAAAATTCAATTTTATTTACTTATTTATATTCATACTGAATCATACTATTTCTATATTTTATATCGTTTTGATTCCACGGTTCAATACTTTGCGTACGTGCTCTAACATCATAACGAATGCACATTTAAATATTCATTTATTGAGTAATGTCAATTATAAATATTTATTTGTACGTACAATTTTTAATGAGCTTCCAAAAATAGCTTGTTCACGCTAAGCTTTATCATTTGACATCAGGATATTTTTATGTATAGGTATATACAAGACAAAACACAAACTACAAAAACTGATCGTACATTAAACACGTTTTATATAGCTGTGATAAAAAAAAATACGAACGCACTATAACATTTATCGTGTCCGTTATATCAAAAAGAGCAAAACGTATTTACTCACGGCGCGGCGTAACAAATAGTAAAAGACGATAACCTAGACGGGTGTTTACAATATATTAGTAGGCCAAATAAGTAGTGAATAAATTGCAACACGATATACCGTTGCTAGTACCGCTTGTGATATTATTGGAATAATCCACCTATATTTAATATGGATGTGTGAATTGTCCGTCCGTATACTTGTTTGACTCGTTCGTGTTTTGTTTGCTTATTATAATGAGATACATACAATTATTATGCTACGACTATTTTTAATAACGAGTTGACGTGGATAGAATTGTAGAGTATGATATTAAATGGGCAAAGTTGTTATTATTGAGACCTAACGGCCCATTTTTTTAAATGAAGATGATATGTTTTTCCTTAAGGAATAATATTTATTATTTCTTAAGGCAAAACATTAAACTAGTATATCTTGTTTAATTTTTGCAATATAAACGATCATATATTTATCTATGTATAGAATATACTTATATTAATATAGATTTTATTTCTACTAAATTAATAGCTTATAAATTACCAACTATACTTATTATATACCTACATACAATACAACATTTCCCATATAAAATGAAACAAAAAAAAAGTAATTCGATTCAACAGTTCCGGCTAATAACTCGCAATACACGAATACTTAGTAAGCATGTTTTTAAACCGAGTCCAGCGTTAATTAAAAATCAATATGACCGCAAAAACTATAGGTACGATACGGTGTCATGCATACGCGGCACGCACCTGCCTATTTCTCCCACGGTAAAGCATCGCATTTGCAATTTTTTGCCGTTTTTTACCTTTGCATTTTAAAGTAACTTTCCTTCCAATTTTAAAATTATTACAGCTCGTACTTCATTCTGTATCGTTATTTAAAGTACCTATATGTAGTTATTGTTTTACATTTTATATATGTATAGATTGTAGATATTTATATGTCAAAGGTACAGTCGACATTTATTTTTCTTAATATTTTTCCATTGCATAAAAATCTGCTGTAGTGGAATAAAAAGATATCGACTAAAAGTGACAAATACTACTAGTAAATGAAATCTAATCGTTTTAGTAAATTTATTAATGTTTTATAGGTATTTGTAAATTTTATTAATTTGACATTATGATAGCTATTTGCCATACAGTAAAATGGAACTTTCAAGTGTTAATTGTTATATAATGTAAGTCCAAGGAGGCTTTCAAATACAATGCCGTGATTACCTTTAGGTAAAAGGTTTAAAAAAATGTTTCGAAATTGATATTAACAAAAACGTATATTATCATTACAAATGGATAGACCCAATTTTTTGCAATAAAAAACGTTATGAATTTGATTTACCCATTTCATACTACAATACAGCTTACAAAAAAAAATTTAGCCCCAAATATATTTGGTTGACAAAAAAGAAGCCTTCACAGGTGTTTCATTGTTATTCAGTTTCGCGTTCGTATTTAGTAAGGGTAGTAGGGCGACTCAGATTCTGGTCAAGTAATGGTATTTTTTTTTATTTTAAGCCAAAAAAACCTAATATATTATGAATATTCCTATAAAAAGCAAGGCGTTCAGTTTCACCAGTCAACATGCAGTATCCCGAAAATCTTCATACTCTATATATATATATATATATATATATATATATATATATATATATATATATATATATATATATATATATATATATATATATATATGCAATTGCTTCTTAAGTGGCGGAACTCAACGCCGCACTTTGTCTTGTTACCAACAAAGCGAGAGAAATTAAATTAACTCATTCTCCCCGAATGAGAATCTCATCCCCAAACCGTCATGTTTAGTCAGACGCTGTGTTGCTGCGCCACGACAAGTTATAAGATAGTACATTAACGATAGGTACGTGAAAGAAAATCTGAGTAACATACGATACGAGAACATTACCTTTATATTTATACACAACAACATAGCTTAAATAGCTTTATTTTAAATTGTCAGATAAGCTTTTGTTAGGCCGACACAAACATTTATTTCTGTTGGTTTTTTTTTTAAATCCACCATATGTCATATAGATCTAAACCTACTTACTTACAGAATAATTATATTATGATATTAGCATTTATGGATAAGTAAATTTAGACATGTAAGTATGTAATATAAATATTTACAATTGAGGCCATATTTGTTGTTAACGCGATGGTCCTGGGTTCGAAGCGGTTCCCGATTTGGGGAAGTGCGGATAAGTTTAATATGTCCGTTCTGGTAAGATAATGCACAGCGTAGAAGGGCGTCTCTCATTCAGCAAATATCTTGAATGCAGGCGAAAAGTTGAAGAAGTGTCTCAACACTGTGTTCTATCTGGGTTCGTTCGCTAGAATCTCGTAACAATATCTACTCGCAAATAAAATAACAAATAAATATTTTACATTTATTTACTGCACTTATACTACTAATTAAGGTTATTAACATAAAAAGCCTCTACTTAATTTTTTTTATATGTCAACAATTTTGACAAATTTATAATATACATAATTAATAATACAAATACTTATCTACCTATATAATTTCATATAAGACCAAATAAAAGCTAAATTGGGTCTCTAATTACACATTATACATACAGACATACTATTTTCAATCGTTAAAACAATAAAGCTGTTACAATTTCCCTAACATCAAACGCGAAAAGTCCTGACCTAGCTCTGCCTCCCGCCGTGATTGGCTCACGCACGGCCAATAGAGAGACAACGCACGCGCCCGCCTACCACACTATTTTCCGATCTAAATAGATTCTATTCATGTCCAGTTTAATATGTCATATGTTGCATATTTCCTTTTTTTCCATTAGATTAATATATTTTAGTACAAGCAACTTATATGTCATACTCCAATAAGTATATAGTATATTATTTCTTAATAATTTAATTTGTTTTAAAGTTCTTTAATATATGTCTGGTAAAGATAAATCTTTTTGCCAGATATTATTTTGATAAGTTATTATATCAATCTCCATCATAAATAGTTATATAGAAACTATTGGAATGAATCATATAAATTCTATGCGTTTTATGGAGCTACAGGCATTTTTTATTACACAAATAAGAGAAAGGAAGGAAGGTTTAGGTTATCAATTAATTGAAAGGATGTTTTTTTTATTAAACTCCAATTAATTTATATATTTTTAATGTATAATTTCTATAATGACTTACGTAGGTACTTTTAAAGTTTATATTTTTGAGTAAAATAAAAATGTAAACTAATGGAAACTTAAAAGTTCTTTATATAACGAAAGTTATAATCATATACATATGTGTATATATATGTATATAGTGTACCTGCATATAGAGGTACATCGATCTATCTTAAATAGAATGCACGTAGACCTTACATAGGACCTTATCTGATATACTTTCCATATAATTAAGATATAATCAGACTGCATTCAGTTGACGGAAATCGACTATCACTGTGTCAGATAGATTTCATTAGGTACTTATTCTTACGATGACAGTTTTATCGAATACAGGAAGTATATATCGTCGACTAAACAAGATAAAGTGTTTAATAGTATCTATATATATCGGGGATAAAATATAAACGAACCGTTGTTTGTGTTAATATCAACTACTTCATCCGGGAGCTGGATATATATATATATATATATATATATATATATATAGATATATATATATATATATATATATATATATATATATATATATATATATATATATATATATATATATATATATATATATATATATATATATATATATATATTGTAGGTATTAATTCAAGTTAGCAACTCTAATAAATAGTTTGCTTTAAGTCTTAAAGGGTAGAAACTGTGTCTAGCTTTAAGTTAGATCAAAATTAAAAAAAACACTTGCTAAAAACTACCTATCAGTATGTATGGACTATGTGTCTCTTGGATATACCTACTTGTACATTGGGAAGATTGTTCATCGTGTGACATTAGCATTAGGATGGCGCTTTATTTTAAAGGGAATACATGTGGCAAAGGTCAGCGTTGAGTTCCGCCATTCGACACGTAATTTGGACAAGAGATCTGCTCTCCGCTCTCTAACTCACATCCTTGACGTTAGCATACAGACTCTTTGTTTCTAGATTCTCTCTACAGCGATATGGCATGAAGCTTAAACAATCACCGATATTTAACGCATCTTTTCTAACTTTTCGAATGTCTGAATATTTAGTAGTAAATATAGTAAGATTGCCAATACGGAAGTTTGATCATTTTGCCTTTTGACGTTTTCAGACTCTTCTTTTTTAATGTAAGAGATTTTTTTTTATTGTTTCTGCCTACTCATTCTAATAAATAAGTCCAATAGCTAAAAATAACAACAGCAACATTGTAAGGTGTGCGCCAAGATGGCGTCAAGTAATATTATTCTAAGTCTAATCTCTAAATTGATGTACAGCTAATTACAGCTTCCGGTGAATCGATTTATAAGATATATAAACCGTAACATCGAGTATCATAGTTACGTGTTTATTGAGACTCGACTGTAAACCACTTAATTTTTACTATGTCGTAAATATATGAAACAGTTGTAAATGCACATACTGTACCTACATGTACTTAATGATAACTTAAAAACAAATCATAATTAAGTTTTCTTACAGAATTAATTAATATATAATGTTAATTAATAAGACTATTTTAATGTATTTTAATTTTTTAATTTAGATGGATATATTTTGTTTCCTGTCTGCAATTATATTAAGTAGAACACTACTTTTGTGACTCGATTAAGTGACTATTATAGATATACACGTTTGAATCTTCCAATATTTGGATTTAAATACAGTTTTCACTAATATATAAAGCGGTCTCAGTCGCGTTTTTAGGTCGCGGCTGGTTTGTTTAGAATACGGAACATCCCCTAGCCCGCTCGTTGGCCGCAACCCGAGGTTCGAGTCTCCCAAGGGACATGCTCTTGCTCTTTTCAGGGACAGGGTACCCTCTTCCTTCCACACCTAAGATCACTGTCAAGGCCAGTAAAGCTAACAGCATTAACCTCAAAATCGAAAAAAATACCATATATATGTAGGGAAGGTTTATATGTGTAATATATTATACTGTATATGGGTTAAATTATATGTAATGTACGGACAAATCCAAATGTCACATATATTTGTAATGGAATATCGTAAGAAATGTATTTTGTGCGCTTACCCGTCAAAACAAAACAATAAAAACGTCATAATCGTATCATTTAAGCGGGTGGAGCCGCGAGCGGAACACACGTTTTTAATTAACACGTACGTTCGTTTTAATTTATAAAGATATCAATTTTAATATCTCTTATGAATATCGTTCCGCAGAATTTATCTAATTACTATAAACTTGCAAAGTAATAGTATACATATAAAGTTGCGACAAAACAAGTTATTGATTAAAATTAAAAAGCCATGGCTTGTTAACGGAAGGTAATTGCTTCAAGTTATTAAATCAATTTAAACTCAATTCACTGTAATAACACTAATATTAATTGATGATTTTGCAACGGATTTATATTAGAGATAGTAGGTTTTCTAATATTTTCATATTTATTTAGTTCTCTATGTTAACTTGAATTAACATTTTATTAATGGAAATTAATTATATTAAAATGTCACAAATGATTTGTATACACTGTCTATTTACGTTGGTATGTTTTTTGTTTTGGATAGCGTTTCAATTAAAAGATTAGAGATTTTTCCTGTCTTGTTAGACTAATTGTAAGTGTGACCTTGAGTCCGCATCTCGCAACGCGTAATCTTTCTATTTAGACGAAAAGTAGAGAACAATTTGTTACTATGGTATCTACGAAACTAAATAAAATTAATTTATTTAATAAATTAATAAAATTACATGACCATTTTTATCATAATCAAGAAAATATTTTCAGTATTAATAATATACTCTCAAGAAACTTCCATATACATAAAAAAATACATATAAAAAAAATATGAAACAATTGTAATGAAATAATAATACAAAACCAACCCTCGTCGATGTTTGATTTACATATTTTGAATCGACTCTTAAGTTATGAGCATATTTACGCCATCTATATGTAGATTAAAGAACTCAAGTTCCTTTTAATGTCCATTGGCGCTAGTGATGCAATATTGCGATGTGATTGCAATTTTAAATATTTTGTATTCTTATTAATTAACAGAAAGTGAATGATAACAATTAATATAATTTTTAATTATATTATTATATGAGAGCAAACGTTAAATTTTTATATTAAATCTTTTATAATTTAACGCTACCAAAATTTGCAAAAATAAATCTTTTCGCAACCATATTTTTAATATAGCTAGAAAAATATCAATAATATCGTACCGAAAATGGTAATAGTCTCCTTTTACTTCTTGCAAATTCATAAAT
This sequence comes from Dione juno, assembly GCA_037127375.1. Lineage (NCBI taxonomy): Eukaryota > Metazoa > Arthropoda > Insecta > Lepidoptera > Nymphalidae > Dione > Dione juno. Next base: position 405,747 of record JAXRJS010000065.1, read on the forward strand.
TGAAATCCGTAGTACATATACTATTTCACATAGCTATTTCACATAGCTCTCATATTGACCTGAAGCTTTAAAAATACCGCTGAAATATATAGCGCCCTCTATTGTTATTACTTTGAAGAAACTGCCACGAGCCAAATGTATAGCTTTCTCGCTTACATACACCCTAATCCTTATCTACTGTCTTTGTTTATTATTTTAGTGCTTGTCGTGCGTCTCGCTCTTATCGCATCGATCATTGATCTTTGAAATTCGTCGGTAAGTTGAGTGCGCGCGCGCAGCCCGTCCAATACTGATGCCGTCTCGCTTGCACGCGCGCTCCACTCTTACCGTTGTCTCGTGTTTCTTTTATTGCCGTTTTATTATTTCTTGTAGATGATCACGCGATTGTAAGCTGTCGCGCGGCGCGCACACGTCATGTCATCTGTCCTTATCACACTTGGATGTAACTGCATGTTTTGTCTTGGTCTTGCCGGCGTGGGCGCACGTCGACTCGCTGCCGTGCGATGTTTTGGGAAGTGCACCCGCCCGGCGTTCCCACGGTTCACCTTTACCGACTTCCTTACGAAAAAAAACAAACAAGAGCACTTTGTTGAAGAAAATCGACGTCTGCCGGTCGCGTTGAATGATTAATACAATTATGAGCGCGCACGCCGCTACCTTCTCGTCTTGACGTTAATAATAGTTCTTTATAAAGGACACGTGGTTGGTCAGTGGCGGTTAGACGTTTTGGTTTAGATTATATTTACAATGATCTTCTTTTTATAAAAGATATAATATTTTATTGATTGACATAAATCATTTTATTACTCAAATGGCTGATTGTAATTGTTATAGACATTCACATAAAAATGCTGTCTTTTTTTAAAGAAAATAATACAATTACAGAAAAATGGGAACGTTATTACGATGATTAATGAAAATATATCTTAGTTTTTATAAAAAGTATTTAAGAGGTCATTTTTAAAAGTGTCATGCTACGTTACTCAATATGTTTTAAGAGAAACATATGTTTTTATAATTTTATTATTTAAAAAAAATAAGCTTATATGAAATATTATACTTTAATTAAACGTCACATAAAAATGTCTACCATGAATTAATTGATAAGCAGTAAATTAATGATATAAAAATATAGCACACATGTCGAGGCCGTGGGAACTAGCTCCTTCGGGATTTTGTTTAAAGGGATATTGTTTCTTGAGCACATGCCCGCTTGCGACAGTCGTAGTGTTGATATGTCAATAGAATGTGTATTTTTTTTGTTAAAAGATATAAACTATATAACTCATTTAGTATATCTAAATATTAATTAGACACAGATTAAAAATCCAAGAGTTCATTTACAGAAATGTTCATTAATTATTTAATAATTTAAATGTTTTTTTTTATATTATATATATATATATATATATATATATATATATATATATATATATATATATATATATATATATATATATATATATATATATATATATATATATATATATATATATATATATATATATATATATATATATATATATATATATATGATAGTTAACAATTTCATAATCACTGATATAATAATTTACCTACTAAAGCTAGTTTAAAATTTAAGTTGAACTTCAATAATATTGCTTATAACAGAAATAAACAGTATTATTGAACGGAATATCCACGTTATACCAGTGTACCCTCGTTTGATTGAATACATGGCACTCAAAGAAAGATTTGCCATCTGGTGTCGTCGCCTCATTGAATCACGACCCGTGGTCCATATTAAGGGGCTAAAGTCATATAGTACTGTATAAAAAGCAATTTTTGTTTGTATTAATATAAAATAACGCTATAAAAAACAAATAATAATACCTTTTTTGGAATATATTTGTGATAAGATAGGCATTTTATAAAATAAAACAATGAAATTGGCTGTAAAGTGCATATAAATTAGCGTTTACAGTGTTGCATATAAATTTAAGTGTACCTTAAAATGCTCGTATCGGAATTTAAGTAAAAAATATATTATATTATTTATAAAGTATGTATACCTAATATTGATCTGATTTTAAGCTTCCCAACTAACTCCGCACCTCCGGCATTGACGCACACGGACGTCAATTAGTGTTTAACTGACATTATGATAGATTGGTTCGCACCAATTTGTATCGAGTAACTATTAGCTAAACGCTAATTGGTAAGTGTGGATTGTGTCTGTATATATAATAGGCTATATTTATTTGTCTGTATATAATAGGCTTTATTTATTTTATTTAATTTATTTGTATTATATTATGACTACTAGTACTAGAGTTAAATATACTTATACATAGAATAAATTATTTACACCTTACATTCACAGATTGTTAGCAGTAAAACGTCTGTCGTGCTCTTTTTCCTGCCGTCTGTCTTCATTTAACCAATTTATATCACGACCCTTTCTTACGTTGAATATATACGTCAAACGTTTTCTCGTTGTTTTTAAATGCAATTATTTTGTTTATAGAACAAAGCTATAACTGGCTGGCAAATATAATATTTATATTATTTTATTTATAATATATTATTTTTGTATAATATATTATTATTTTATTATTTTATTTATAATATATTATTTTTGTACTTTTTTTAATGAACTTTGGCCAATATTCATATTTAAATAAAATAATTTCCTCTTTGATTATGTGTTTACTTTATTTATACTACAATAAAAAAAGTGTCTAAAATGGTGTAATTATTTTATGCCTGTCTGCCTTTAAAGCGGTGGTTCTCGATTCTATTACCACTCGGGGGAATGATTATATTTAATTTTTTTTTATTTTTCCGCTATGATAGACAAACCGTGGTGTGAGTTCCGCCACTCAACACGCCATGCTTAAAAAATTCGCTTAAGAGATTATCTCTACCTACTCGGTTATGGTTTCATATTTCCCAATACGTTTTCATTGATTTTACATATTAGTAAATCATAAGCGCTAAAATAGCATGTACAATGTAATATGTAAAAAAAAATCGGTAGATAAGGATACCTATAGGTATAGGTACATAAGTTTTCTAACATTTTATAATACGTAATTAAATTTATGTATGAAGCCGCTTTTATGAATAAATCTGAACTGTTAAGTGTGCAGTTATTTGGCTTTAGTAACCCAATATCTTTTTTTTTTTTTCAAATTAAATTCCTTAATGGCGACGAAATAAAGGCGGGCGGAAGTAGTATAATATCGTTATATATGGGTTCATATAAAGTTAGTTCAATTTTTAATAAATATTTTATAGATTTTATACTATGAAAAACAATTATAAATAAATTGAGCAAATCTCTTTATTGCTCTATTTTCTTATAACTTCACGCTTTAACCCGCATAGAAGGCTAAGAGATAATTTAAAATTATCTCTTCTTAGAAGAGATAATTTAAAATTAAGATACTGAGCTTTCTGCTTTTTACCGATTTCTAAATATTCCGTGTTTAGCGAAAATTATATGTAGAAACCAAAAAATAGCACTTTAGCTACATACTATTGTCATATTATGTACTAACAGTGCATTGATCTTGTCAACTTAAAAAGCGCATTACATTTACAGGCGTTCTATAAAAAGTAATGTAATTAACAAAAAACTAATAGGCCTAATTGGATTCCAAAATTACCGACATCTAATTGACGTTAAGTTGGCGTATCAGTGCCGCTTACGACTGTACCGATACTTCCTTGCACTTAGCTTTTTCATATTATGACGGCATAACAAAAGAGCATAGATAACACAACATAAGAAATTATATGCCTTATACTTTGCAGAATAGAGTTAAATTTTCAACGTTCCACGTATAATCAGTCTTCGTAGGTTCTTTATAAAGCGATAAGTGACACCTGTCTTCTTTTCCCACAGGCAGACGGATGTTGCATGTCAGGTATTTAAAAACATAAATGTATACTTTAAAAACACCTTCGTTAGTTTATTATATTTAATTTCTCGTTGGTCTAAAATGTTTCATATATGTACGTACTTTGATTAACGATCTTTAAAATTAAGTAAAAAACTCAGTTACGCTACTGTGTTTGACAGCCACAATCAAAAAACCAATTCAATTCAATTTTCAATTTTACTAATTGGCTTTATTCTGATGTTATATTTTGCATAAGCTCGAAATAATTGCTTGACTTACTATGAGTTGCTAAAAATAATTTATCATCAATATTAATACATTAGTTTACCTTGATATATATTTATAAAGCCATTATGCACGATTAAAATATAAAATCTATATTCATATCCAAATTTGTATATTATATTTATACAATATATTCATAACTTCCTACCTATGTTGGTAAAATGTAAGTAACTGAGAATTATGTTTCGAACAGGATTTATTTTAAGTTCCAGAGGTAGCTCTGACCGAGATGGATAGCTATACAGTAGGTTATATCAAAAACATTAACAAGATATGACATCATGAACGTTGTACCCTAGACCACATTCATACGTTGCGGTAAGTTTTTGTAAAGTTTCAATATTATACATTTGCCACGGTTATAGATTATGAGAAAACTTTTCTTAAGATTTTCCATATTGAATTTGCTCCAGTTAATGCTATATTATCCTTAATGTTATACTATCCTTGAAGTTGTTGACTGTCTCAAGACGAAAGTGATGACTTCGGAGAGAGAAGTGGCCGCTAAGTATGTATCTCAAGGCTAAGGCTCTAACAAGGCTCAAGATCACACATGGTATGGCATGGCAATGAGGAGACCAATACTTGATATTTCCTTTCGTGATAGAATCATTGAAAAATTGCTCAACTGAAATTATATGGTGTGAAGAGAAGTTATGGCCATTTTGACGGAAAATTTATAGACTGGCAGTCACAAACCAGACGACGCTCAGTAGGTAGGCCCGCACTTTATGGACCTGGAGCCAACGATCTGATCAGGAAACCACTAGATGCAGGCAGGAAAAGGCTGATCGTGGTGAAGATCCTTCAGGACAGAGATCCACTAGTGATAGTAAAAAATAGCTGGAATAATGATGGCTTTTCTCGATAAGTGGACTATCCAACACAAGAACATTTTTCCAAATCAAACCTGAGATTAGCGCGCGATCAAGCAATATAATATACACGTATACTTAGATATAATTCATCAATTTATTTGGAAAGCTATTACCGTAATATCTATAATATACAAATAATAGACATTATTGAATACAAAAGCTTACGTACACAACGAAACAATCGTCAAGTTCTATTCCACTATTTTTCTTTCTCCTCTATCTTGCTCCTATCGAAATTGTAACTTGTGGTCTGTGTTGTATTAAAGATTCGACTTAACTAATTAAAGCAATCGTGACACAGTGGGATCACACGTGACAGTCTGTCGACTGTAAATACGAATTTCTCTCACTTCGAATCGAGTTTCTTCGTATCATCGTCTTATCGAATACGTCATGTCGAATTAATTTTTTGACTTTGTGTCATCGATAGTCGAATTGTTTAATTTTCCCTGTATGGTAAGTGGTATGGTAAGTCCCTAAAACCAGGCGGAGAGCGGAGATTTGAGTATCAACTAGGGTCTCTCTACTCTATGAGCGATATAGCGTAAATCTCAAAAATAAAATGTAATAAAAAAATGTTTTAAAAAAAATAGCGTTAAAATTAAAGAAATAAGTAGACCATCTCCGATATTTATACTACAAAAAAATGTATAGATTTTATGTTTTTATTTTATTTACATCTATGATTAATAATAAATTAAAATCCCAGTGTTAGTATTTAAATAATAACGTCATTAATTAATTATTTATATTTCAATTTCATTATCAGTTTTGAATACTTTATTACTGTTCTAATGAAATAAAATATAGATTAATAATAACGTGTTACGAAACGAACACTATTATTTATAATAAAACATTTACATAATTTAAATCTTTACGTGAACGTATATGATGGATATAGAACACACAGGCTGGAAATACAGATAAAATAAAATAATGTACTATTAAGTAAAACTTGAAATAATTTTATTATAATTTTTAAAGTGTAAATAAGGATAGAAAAGTACTTAAAGAAAATCATATAAAAATTTGAAACCCGCTGGGATTTAAAAGTAATAAATAATATTTAATAAAATAATATTCTCTCTGTTCTTTGCAATAATCTTTATTAAAAATCTCCGAACAGACATGCTAACAGCGTAATAAGTTGTAAAAGAAGCGTTAAAATTTTTATATGTTTTTCTTTAAGTAAGTTGAATTTTATCAACGACTATGCCATTTTGAATTAAGCCTATACAATTATCCTTTAAGCTTCCATGCATATTCTATAAAGCAGAATATCTATATTTACTATAAGATTAATTTTTTTAATCTCTAGTTTTCTATGCCAAAGTGTAATTTTAATGTGAAGAGTACTCCCAGAGTAGTATTATGATACTTCGTCCTCTACATTTCCCCAAGTTTGAGTCATTGCGTGTTGAGCGATGGAAAGTTACGCGTACTTTCTTTCGACCACCGTCACATTGAATGGACCGAGTGACATACATGGACTTAGTCTAATCAACGTGACTCAGATGAATCATAACAATATTATAGAAGTGGACAATTTGTCATATATAATTTATACAATAAAAAAATACTTATAAATAATATTTACTATATATAAACTTTATATATACACCTTTAAACATATTTAGGAATAATATACATAATTATATCAATAAAAAAAAATTAAAAATGGAAAAAAGTATATTTTAATGAATTGAAAATTATTGAACCGGTCCATTAATGGTGTCACCGTTGTGGTCCGTTGATAGTTTTTTTTAAGGTTGAATAATTAGGATTAATTCATCTTGACACATGAGACCATGTGATAATAATATATTATAACTTTGTTGTATTATCGCAAACTATACTGAAGCATAATCCCAAATGCAATTTAGTAATTGCCACATTTTCCAAATTATGACGCTGGCAGCTTTTAAATTATTTGGGCGGTCCGATGGACACCATTGTTAATTGTTCGCAGCCTTCCTATAATACATACTAACGAGTAATTAAATTATTCATTATACACATCTACAGAATAAAATCAATATAAATGAATAAGATTCAATTGATATAACAAACCTAATTGCACTAAAACATCATCTATACCTAGATGTCGTATAAGTTATATTATGTATTTTTTATACTTAATATTCTTTTAGCTAGTTTCATAATTTATTCCCAACAGAGAAGTACGAGAAGAGAAAACTGATCACTAAATGTTAAAGTCTCTCTGTAACTTTTTCACTGTTCATTGTCATTAACCTTTAGGTACACGCGTGTCCCCCGGAAGGAGAATCCTAATGTTTCTATGGTGACTTTCCATCAGTATCAACGATATTTTTTTTAAAGTTATCCGTAGTTTTTACCATTTCTCTTACCACATACCTACATCCATCTCGTATCTTTTCATATCCATTACATAAACTTCCCAAAGATATACGCATAGAAATACGCATGAATTCCTTTTCATCAGATAAAAATATCTTACATTTCGCTCTTTATTCGTCTGTTCCAAAAACTAGAACCCTAGTTTTACTTGTATTCAGTCTGAGACTATTACTTTAACATTCGTCTTTCAGAACGGGGTGACGTTAAAACAATTGAAAGTAGCAATCCTTGCCAGCCTTATTTAAGGCTACAACAACACGTCATGTCCACGTCAGCGGCAAGTGGTAGTCAATTTATTATTTAACCTTATTCTATTGTGATTTCATTTTATTTAAGGAATAAGAACAAGCGTAATTAACTTTTTAACAAGTAACAAGATTTAAAGTAGCTTGTTGTTTGTTCGAATAGATTTTTACTTAAGTACTTAGGTAGTAACTAGTGATGCGGCTCTATATTGAATTGCGCAATAGTTTTTAATGATCATACAAACATTGATATTTATCTCAAATTTTTCTTGGCTATGAATTTTTACTTAATCAATTTTCCTTAACGTATACACGCATATGCATATTATTCTTCGCTTAAAAATAAAAAAAAAATTGTTTTGCAGTTTCCTACATAACCTACCTATATGCGAACATCTGTCAATTTTTGTCTGTCTGTCAATCTGTCAATTCTCGGTTTTTATAACCATGTTACAGGTTACTCGGTAGTTAAATCATTTACTTTCCGCTCAGGAGAAATAATGTAATTTCATTAGAATCGTCAATCAGATTGAATTATCCAGTAATAGTATCATCGTACCATCTCCTCAATTGTCAACAAATGACTGTCGTTCCATTGAAACAAATGAAACGTCGTAAAACACACGGTTCCAACATCGTTAAATCCGATAAATTGCTTAAGTGATATTATGCTAGTGGGAAATGGTTATTGCGAATATATGATTGATCGTATGTAGTAAATTGTACATCTCCTAAACAAGCTAATATGCATTAAGTACCTAATAGCTGTTATTTGGAGGATAAGATTGATTGAAATCTTTGATTTTCGAGAACAGAATTGATCGCATATGTTTTTCCTATCATTTTTGATAATATTTATATATTTACAAAATGCAAGTGTTATAAATTAAATAAGTATATAACAATTTACTGCCTTTGCTTTTTTTAGATGGGATACGTTATTAAAACGAAATTTAAGCATCAATTAAGTATTTATGATCAACAATCATCACGATATAATGAAAACAATTGACACTCTTAGCCTACGAGGTGCGGCATAGCAGATAGCATATAGTAAACGCGATGGTTATGAGCTCGATTTCCACTCAGGGGAATTCCCCCGGAATCTAGTATTAAAAGGTATGTAGGGAAATGTAGATAATAAATTTATAAATAATTAATTAATTTATTTATTATTTACATTTCTTCGCTCCTGTAAAAAACATAGTACGGATGGAGTACCTTTTAATACTAGATTCCGTCGGCCTATCTAGGATACAACTTGAAGGTATAAGAAAAACTTGTCGAATATTTAAACGTTTCCTTTGTTCATATATAAGTACCAAATAAGTATTTAAGAGCAGGTGCTGAGGAAATTGTTCCTGAAACGTAGTATGGAAATTACACCGTTATGCGGCGAACGTGCACCGATGACTACTAACGAATTATTGTGTACTCGTTGTTTTATAATATAAGCATTAAAATGATTATCTGTAAGATAAGAAATAAATTGCTATTTTAAAGTTTCAAATATCTTCTTGTTAAAGCACTTGCCTACAAAGCTAGGCTGGACTAGGCTCGCCGACTAACTCAAAAAAAGTAGTGCCCATTACAAAATAAACGGTGTATTTTTAAAGTAGTTGCTTTTAGTTTTGATTTTTATATTATTTCTTAAATCATAATAATTAACTAGGATTATTAATTATCTAGGATTAACAATAAACATTGTTAAGTCTTGTTAGTACAAAGACAGACGACAATTTGTAAATAAAACTTGATCATGACTCTAGAACATAAATATCTCATCTCTACAGTGAATGAAATTTCTAAGAAAGTATGAAATAAAGGTATTTTTTATAAATTTTTCTATATAAATTAAACACGACCCTTTATTATGAATACCAGCTGTATCTTTTAGGTCTATCATATAAAATTAAGTGTCAAGGCGGTTTTAGTAGAGCTTTAATACCTTACCTTGTTTATATTCTTATGACGAAATTGCTTGAGAAGTTAGAACATCGTTATTTTATATTCCAAGACGCAAATACAGCAGCATCAAGTAATACCTATATACATACGATTACGCATTTTCTGGCATTAATATTCGATAGATGAACTTTGATTTATCGTGTAGTTGTACGTTTTATGTTACTTAGATTGATATCATGAGCTGACATCATTTGTAAAATGCAATAAAACAAAATAGGCGGGTTTTTTGAAGTATATTAAACTCTAAATAAAAGATTGGACGAACGAAATTGATTTTATGACCGATCCTATAATCTTAAATCCAATGGAGGAATTTTGTCTCAAATAAGCTATTGTTATTTTATTAATATATTTAAAATGTTTTAAAGTTCTATGAAGCACTACCATGTGATATTCGTGACGGTATACTACTGTATTGTATAGTAGTAATTTATATTATCGTACATTTGTATGTTCTATTTATAATTTATTCTTTGGAGCCGTGCTTAATTAAGTAGCTTCTAATACTTAACGAGTCATAGTCAAAAACAATATTTGTATAAGCAAATTGACTAAGTCCCACTTCAAATCTATAACGTAAACACATTATAAAGAACATGAAAACTTTATTACGCAAAGCAATCGATTTGTACGAAAATCAATGTGACATACAAACATACATACTTATTATATTCCTACTTTATAAAAATTGTTTAATAAATTTTATTTTTTGTTATTTTTGTAACTTCTCTTCGTGTACGAATTGATCTATATGTACATATCAAGAGAAATAAATACAGACAGGCCGTCTTGACGCAATAGAACAGTGTCGGGGGCAAACGCTCCAGGGTTGTTGATACCACGGTCCAGCTGCTTGCTTTTATATGCGGGAACAAGTGTGAATCTGTATAAAAATATAAAGTTATTTTTAAGGGTAAGGTAGGGTAGGTGGGATATATGTAGGGAAACCGAAATTTTTTAAAGTGATGCATGTATTGATTTTCTTTTAATTTTTTTTTAAATTAACTGGACATATGCATATTGACAATAAACATAAGTATGCATATCATCATCACCAACATCGTCATCAGCATGTCCTCATCAGAATATCCTCTAAAATTAAAAGAGATGACAGTGTCTTACGTTTTTATATGTTATCTTTCTTTTACATTATAATAAATCATATTAAAAAGATGGCTAGCAGAAGATTTGAACTGTCCAAGACCAGGACGGTTGGCCTCTATAAGGGAGGCCTACGTTTAACAGTACACGGCAATATGACTAAAAAAAAATCGATTCTCTATTCTCTATGTAAGTCTAGTATCTTCTATCCGAGTGTAATAACCTAACAAACATATAACATTTTATAAACTCTTCTTCTTCTTCTTGGCATTAGTTCCGGCTTTTGCCAGGGTCTGCCTTCCGACTAAGCCTACTCCACTTTGCACGGTCTTTAACATCCTCAGTGGACAATCTATTGGCTCTCATGTCTTGTGTCACGACATCCAGCCATCGCTTCCTTGAGCGTCCGGGTGGTCTAACTCCAGGGACAGACATGTCAAGGCACTTCCTTCCGACCTAGTTCTCAGATCGGCGCATAACATGGCCATACCATCTCAGGCGACGCTCTTGGAGCTTATCCGCTACGTCACGGACCCCAAGACTACCTCGAATGAATGTGTTGCGTATGCGGTCGGACCGCGTAACGCCACACATCCATCTCAGCATCTTCATCTCCGTGACGTGAAGCTCCTGAGTGTGCCGAGATAATGTTGGCCAACATTCGCTGCCGTATAAAAGAACCGGTCGGATAATGCTCTTGTATATCAGTCCCTTGAGCTTGGGCGGTATTCTGCTATCACAGACTACACCAGTGACCTCCCGCCATTTGGCCCAGGTAGCGTTTATACGGGCATGGATGTCGTGGTCGATGCCTCCAGACTCATGCATAACGGCTCCAAGGTACCTGAACTTCTCCGACTTAACGGCTGGCTCAGGCCCGATATGGATGGTGCTCGAGTCCGGGTTCCCATGTCCGCAAGCCATGTACTCGGTCTTCGACACATTCAGTTTGAGACCACCGTTCTCAAGCGCACCCTTCCAGGCGTTCACTTTACGCTCCAGCATCAGTCGGTTCTCGTCGATGAGTACTATGTCATCGGCATACATCATCAGCCACGGGGGCTGGCATTGGATGTGAGCCGAGACAGTATCCAGCACTACATTGAATAAGAATGGACTAAGAGCTGAGCCCTGGTGAACCCCTACAGTAATCGGGAAGGGCTTGGTGTCGCCAACAGCGGTCCTAACCACTGAAGCGGAGTCGTCGTACATATCTCTGATAACCTCAATATAGGCTTCAGGGATTCCCTTGGATCGCAATGCCCACCAGATACACTGACGTGGCACACAGTCAAAGGCCTTCTGCAAGTCCAAAAAGGCCACATGCAGAGCTCTCCTTTTTTCCCTGTAAGCCTGCATCAAAGTTCTGAGGGCAAAAATGGCGTCCATAGTGCCTGATCCTGGTTGAAACCCATACTGAGACTCAGAGACAGTACATTCTTGGCGGAGCCCCTATAACTACCGCAATCTTGAACACTGCCCCTTCCTTTGTAAATAGGGATAATAAAGCTCTGCCGCCACTGATGTGGCATCTTTCCAGTATACGGTTAAACAGGTCAGTAAGTATAAGCACACCAAGAGAGCCCAACGATTTTCACGCCTCGATTGGGATGTCGTCAGGTCCTACCGCTTTTCCGTTCTTCATGCGTCGAAGACAATTACGAGTTTCGTCACGGGTTATTGGAGCAACAAGCCCGAGGTTAGGAGATAATTCAGGAGGAAGACTACAAGACTGCTGAGTGTTCAGCAGCTCCTTAAAGTTCTCCAGCAGCTTCTCCATCTCTCCTTCACAGAATCATGACTCCAAAGCAACGTGCCCTGAGAATCTCTGACGCAAAGACATTTTGTAATATCCTGCGTCGCTTTATCTCGAGCACGAGCCAGTTTGTATATGAGCTTCTGCCCCTCCACAGTTTCAAGTTTATTGTACAATGGCGACAAACTTTCTCTGGGGGCTCTGGCTACAGCTCTTTTGCTGGCCCGTTTCGCTGCTATGTACTCCAGTCTGTCTTCAGGAGAGTTGGAATGCTGCCATTCTTTAAACGCAGCCTTCTTTTCCTGAATCACCCCCTGCACCTGGTCATTCCACCACCATGTCTCCCTGTCGATGACACGCCCACCCTTAGTAACGCCAAGAACTCGCTTGCCCGCCGCAATGATTGTTGAATGAGCTCGATCCCATGCAGTCTGAGCGGTCTCGGTGTTAGTCAGTAGATTTTGACTCTCCACCTACGCCAAGAAGTCTGTCTGCATCGGCCCATTCAAAAACCACCACTTAATCCTAGGCTTGCGTTTCTCAGCTACTTTCTTTTTCGGGGTAACATTATAGTCCATGACAAGGAGACGATGTTGGGCCGTCAGGCTTTCGCCGGGAATGACCTTACAGTTGGTCACCCTACCTATATGACACCGTCTAGTCAGCAAATAATCAATTTGAGTTGAGTGGGACCCGTTCTTATACGTTATAAGGTGCTGAGGTTTCTTCTGGAAGAAAGTGTTCACGATGGCCAGATCAGACGCAATGCAGGTTCTTAGATATTTTCTCCCTCTGCATTGCGAAGACCATATCCAAAACCCCCGTGAACAAGTTCATAGACCCAACCCACGTGACCGTTAAAGTCCCCCCCAACTAAGATTGCTTCGGTAGACGGTATAGCGAGTAGGACTTCTTCACACTGCTCCCAGAAAGTCTCCTTTTCAGCCGCGCTACAACCCGCCTGGGGAGCATAAGCACTGATTAAGTTTGTGATTACGCCCTCGATCAGTACCTTTATCCGCATTAAGCAGTCGCAGCGACGATCAACTTCAAGAAGCCCATTCTGAAGCTCTTCAGAAAGCGCTACCGCTACACCGTTTTTGCCCGTAGGTGACCCAGTGTATATAAGGCGGTAACCCTGCCCGATGTTACGAGACTTATTGCCCTTCCAGCGAGTTTCCTGAAGGAAAGCACTCTGGACCCGACGTCTCATGAGTACATCTGCGAGTTCTCTGCATCGTCCGGTTAGAGAGCCAATATTCCATGTTGCAAAGCGGAGTTTCCGTCTGGGTACTGACGTCGTTAGCCGTGCCCGTACTTGACACGGTAGCCCTTGCCCACTTATCGCAGGTGTAGGGCGATGTGCCTGCGCGTCGTTTAACGGCGACGCCCTAGCCATACCCAGCTTTTTTCTAAATCGGCCCATACTAATGGCGAAGTGGTTTTTAGTGGAGCGATTGCCATCTGACCTCCAAACCCATTACTGGGAGAAACCAAGAAAGGAAAGGGAATAAGAGGCAGAAAGACTTGGAATATAGGGAAGGGACACCACTTACATGGATTGGATCGGGTTATGAAAGTGGTGGCTCGAGGTCCCGGGGTCGCGTACCCGTATGCCGGAAACCAAATATAGGACAGATAATTGGCTAGACACCCTCTGAGTAACATAACATTTTATAAACATTTTGTATAAACGTAACAAATACTTGAGTTATGTTTATTGAAATATATATGACAATTCCTTACAATATCACGTTTGTAGCACATTTTGATCCTAAGCTCTTTTTATTCTTTCGAGAAGCAAGGAATCAAGACATGACTTTATTGATATATTATTTATATGTAAAGTACAAGCTGGAATAGATAAATCACTTTTAATCTAGACTTTTTAATGTCTTAAAATTTATATTCAAATAAACCAACTTAACTTTTCTCAGCCTCAACTAATATTTTACAACTTTATAATTTAAAACTCGTATTAAGATGATTTTAATGATTTCGTGAAGCTGTACTTAATAATGATGAATAGCATACGAATTGCATACGAAGGAAAAAATACGTAACGGAAACCTGTAATAAGCAATAAAAGCTTGTAGCTACTTGCGTCCATAATCCGATTACAAATGACTCTGTTATTTTATTTTTTCAAGATTACTGCCAGTTAAGACAGACTTGATGATATATAGCGCTAGCTACGTACACTATAACCTTAGGCTGTATGGAATTCTCATAGACATTGATATATAGGCCCTGAATAGTCACCCAGTAAGGAATAAGTGTTACATCCAGTTTTATTAGAGTAGAATTTTGATATGTATGTATGTAATACGACTTCTTGTTAACAATTACGTCGTTTATGGCTATAAGGAACTGTTGGTAAAATATTTATTTTGCTAATTTTGACGTAAGATATTTTATTTATTTATTTAGCTTCACACTGTATCCCGCATATAGCAGGGTAGGCAGAGGGAAATGTAGGTTAAAGGAACCTAGTGTTAAGACACTCCGTTCCCAACTTCCCGCCATTCGAGGCATTGCGTATTGAGTGTTGAGTTGAGATATATTGGAAAAGCTATTTTTTCGTTTCTTTCAAATAATTTTAACATTTTTAAATAAATTTGTTTTAGGTAGCAGTCAAAAGATATACACATGAAAATTGTATTAAGTTTATACATTTGTTAATTGTTTTTTTGGTTAAACCTTAAACTTTTTAAATTCCATCTGACATAGATGACAGTAGTTATTGTTAATCTTATGTTTAACTTTAAATTTAAATATGCCTTCTAGCTCTATTTAAATTTTCTACGGTAGGTATATATTACTATCTATTATCTGTACCTACTGTACAAAATTCCTTATAAGTTATATTTTTAGATACTTAGTCTATTATTAAATGAAAATGAAATATCAAAGTAAATGTAGTTAAAACAAAAATCGATCGATCAGTCTATAATTATTATCGACACGTCTCATTTTGAAATAAGCTGCGCAAAAAGCAAAAAAATCTTTATCACCACCCAAGTGTACCCGCAGACAGAAACTAGTAGATAATTATTGAGTAAAAAACGTAATTGAGCCCTTAAGCGGATCGATGCATCACTGAGATGCTACATTGTAGCCTTGTATATAGAGGCTTCGCGTGTCGTTTGCCTTTTTAATTTGATGCTGTTTTTATATTGACAATTTTATTAATCTTTTTTAATAAGGCTTTAGCAGCATTTTTATTACAAATTATAAGTCTGAGTGCTGTGCAAGTTAATTATTATATGTTTATGGAAATATACACGTGGATTGTATAATAAATGAAATATTAATGTAGATTTTTCTTATTTATCATTCTATATAAATATATACATACATGTACATTCTATATAAATATGTACAGAAATTAGTCATTATATTCTCATCTTTTGCTATCGTTCCTATTTTTTTTTAAAATAAATAATCAATTCATATTGTTCTTAATGAATTAATTAAAAATGAATGATACTTTAGGAAATGCCTATATTTCTATTGCACTATGGTAGTCTCAAGGAAAACCAGTTTCTTAGTTCGTTGGTATGCTCCTCATAAATACAGAAGAAATCTTGGTCTATAAATTTTGTTCTTTAAATCTTTCATCCTTTTTAATGTATTTAACATATATATTTTCCGGTGTTGCTAGTATTATGACAGGTTCATCATTTAACAGGTATAAATTATCAAGTTGAAATATAAGATTTAAACAAAAACGTAATCGTAAACGATGCATGTCGCCGCACTATTTACGCGTTAATGCATTACATGTCGTTAATGTACGCCTTTATTGGACAAATTGCTTGGGGCAAAGCAATACTAATATTTAAATAAAGCTTAATGGATCGTTGCCATGAGTACTGAAACTGGAAATAGAATTTACAAGTACTTAGAAGTGCCTAAGACATTGGATTTTTCAGTTTTGCGCTTTCTCCTGGATAGTTGTAAGGTTATTCCATTTTCGAATAAATAATTTCATCCAAAGTTCAAATCATGACGTGTTGTGTGGCGGTACTGAACGCCCCGCTTTACCTTTTCCTAGCAGAGCCTACACAATTTTTCAACAGAACATAAGTAATTAAGTATAAAAAAGCGACATTTCAGGGATATTGACATACATATACTATTAGACGCAAAACAGGACTAACAAAATATAAAAATAGTTATTTAAACATATATCACACATGTAATAATACGTATGCGAGCGTTCATTAGATAATAATATAATTTATATGTATGTATAAATTAATATTAAAACGTCTAATGAACCCTCATGTTAATGGTATACTGTGAAATTTTACTATATATATTTTATTAAAAATGAGAATTATGTGCACAGTTGACCTTTGTTTATTTCTAGACTTATTTAATCATTTATAAAATAAAAAAAATAATAACAATAATAATCTTTATTCTTTATTTTAATAATGTGACCTTGAAATTGTTCCCACGTAGAGTGATTTATATGACAATTTACGATGAATAAATTTTCAATAAAGTTAAAATATTTTTTAAATAAGTAATAAGAAAGCTTATATAATTTTATATAATTAAAAGGCTTATAAAAGTTATCGTTATATTGGTAAAAAAGTTAATAACAATTAAAAATAATCAAAAACTTAACACAAATTGTACTTTGCATTATTTATTCCGATACTTAATAACGGGATCAAATTATATTTTATATAATATAAAACCTATTTTCTAAATGTCTGTAACATAATGTTCCTAGGTCTATAGTACTATGAAAAATCCATACGTACGTTCTTTTGTAATACCTCAGGTATGCATAATATTGCACACGAATAGAGTTATCATGGTAATGCGATTTAAATTGGCCCGGACTCTTTGACACCTGATGTGGGAACAATCAAAGCGACATAAGAAAGACCTCTATTTGATAGGGCTTTGTGACTTACTGTCGATGGATATTTCCCCGTACTACTTAATTTTATAAAGACTATATAATGTGGGTTTGTATGTTAAAACTCCAATTTCTACTGAAAACAACAACAGTACTGATAAAATGAACTAAAAAGGCATGGACCACCAAAATCTGTGGTGTAGATTAACTAAGGAAAATAAACACTATGTGTGCTAGTTAAATAAAATGTCGTTGATAAGAACTAAAAACAAAACAAATAATATTTTTAGCACTAAGAAGGGAAATTATTATATTTGCTTAATAGAAAATAGTATCAAATTTACGTCGTAACGCAGTGGTGTGGTTGTTCCTACCACCATGACGCACCATGGACAACGACCGATGCATGAGGGGTTAAGGGTTTTGGACGTATCCGTAATATTCAAAATCTGTCTCACTAATAATTTTTCAAATTTTGTATTTACTCATTTCTGAATATGAAATTCTTTATTTAAAATATCTCATTTTTTTAATTAAAATATTCTGAAATTATAAAAGAAAACTAGATAAATGATTATTAGATTCCAAAGTTAAATAGTAATATGTATAATAAATAATATTTTTTATTATAATAATTACAATAGTCTAAATTCTCAAGTCGAATACGGCATAGCCCTCGGTCATAAAACACGCGAGACCATGTATAATGTTATAAGTAGGCAGTAAGCAGAATATTTTTGCCTACATTAAACTATGCCTTTAAATATACATATGCGTGAACAATGAGCATTACCTATAATTTATAATGTGGTTAAAATAAAACGAGAAATATACTGCAGATGCTTCTATTCGTAATGGTAGATAAAGAAATATAGCTTGGTCAATTTTATTATATATATATATATATATATATATATATATATATATATATATATATATATATATATATATATATATATATATATATATATATATATATATATATATATATATATATATATATATATATATATATATATATATATATAAATAAGTAATAATATTACTATAAGATGCTAAGAGTAAAAAGATTGATATAAAATTCTTTTAAATAAAAAGCAATATAACTTTGCGTTAGTGAACCAAAACTAATAATAATATAAATTGTATAGTCAAGATAAAATTGAGTATAATAGTTAAAAATTATGTTACAAGCCTGAGTATATGTGTGTATACTATATAAAAAATCACTACATATTTATACAGATAATACGTAATTGTGTATGTTTCTTTTTTTCTTAGAACACCATTTCCAAATGACCTTATTTAAATATTTATATTTTATTTCCGTACAATAACACGTGTTAAGTACTTTATAATGTATGCGTAGTAAATTCTAGCTAGTTTTACATATATTGTATTCACATTTTTGTACTTTAACCTACACTGTTTACATTTGACATTTGTTGATTAATTAGACTTTGGACGCCTTCAAATGTCAAGTCAAATGTAAGTTACACCTACAACGTGTTGAATTACACTTTGATTTTGTCATTAATGCTTAATTTTTTCATAAAAATATTGAAGAATATTATTATAATATTTAAGCACGTGAATATAGACTGACACAATATGGAATTAGAAAAAAATTAAAATTACAGTAAGAACAGCAGCAGGATAGGTAAAATAATGTTGAAACACTCCGATCTCTTCTTTTTTCTCTCAAATTTGCCATTTGCGGCATCGCTTCCTTTTACCAGAGCGTGGAAATAAAAATAAATTATTCAGATCCTCCCACTGCATGCACTGCACACGGCAGCTTATTTAATGTATAAAATATTTTTAACCTCGCGTGGTAAAGCAAAAAACTTGCGTATGAAAGATTCGTTTCGTAAAAAACTGTTTCATTAATGAATTTCCCAGCGTTCTCAAGTTTAATTAATGATGTCATTGATTCATTCACTTTAAGCAAAGTTCCCGTCACGCACCTAACATAAAAAATATTATATATATATATATATATATATATATATATATATATATATATATATATATATATATATATATATATATATATATATATATATATAATATCATCACAGTCAGAAGTGATGATGATGCGCCCATTTCATATTTTATTTAAATTATTGATTATTATAAACATATAGTCTATGTTAAGTCATAGTCCTCTTTTACAGTATCATTTGTATATTTTAGTATATTTTTTATTGATTAATAAATATTTTTTTTTTTTACTTTACAAGTAAAATCAGTGTCGTCCACTAGTTCACACAAAAATTTCAAATGAATGCACAATAAGTCTTATCTTACACCGTACGTAGGACGTGGGTGCAACTTACTCGAGCGTATAGGACCTTACACAAACATCGTGACACAAACCGCTTCTTAGCAAGTGACATGGTTACTTAAAAGAATCTTATATACCAAGCAAAGTTTGAAAATTACATATATGCCTGATGTATACATATTTTAATATTAATACATCTGGCATATTATTAATATTTTTAATTTTTATAATAAATAAGAGTCATACTAACTATATGATAAATTCATGTCAGTAATACTGTACATAATTAATCTATAAGCTTAATTTGTAATACCCACTGTGTACAGCTTAATAAGCTGAGACATACAGATAAAGAACTTAAATGAGATTTGTCTCTCTATCTACAAGTCACTCTGCTACACACAAAAGTTTCTAAACAAATATAAAAAAAAACTGATATCCATAATTCAAACAAGCTTCAAATTCCATTTGGGCGATAACTCCCTCCGTCTTTGCCTTATCGTCTAGACGGAACAAATAACTAAATATTTACTTTACTACTGGTGCAGTAAGCAGCATTAATTTATTGCAAAAAATTACACATATTTATGCGAATATGTTGTTCATATGAATGTTTGATACCTATGGTCATATATTTTAAGTGTTAATAGCAGGCGCTTTAATACTTATAAAGGAAACTAGAGATATTTCCCCGTAGTCAATTAAATAATTCCAACCAATGTTAAATGTATTGCAACTGGGCATTGGAATAGGCGCTATCTAGAACTTTTATAACGATATTTGCTATGTACAGGATATCATTACTATTTTCTTACTATTATTTCATATTGTGATATTTATATAGCCAGTAAAATAGTATATGTACATAGTAAAATTTACTTAATAGTCACATGTGAAATCCTGCGTGGAATAGCTTATACAACATATAAAACATCAGTAAGATATTTCCTTGGCTCCATTGAATTTCGCCATCTTCTTATTAATAATAGATAATAAAAAAGTAATGACTAAAACACATTCTGAAACTCACAAGATATGTATGTAGTGTAAAAAGCATAATTTATTTGTTTTTTAATATTATTACTATAGTAAAAAAAATATATCCTTGAGGGGGCAACTAATTGACTATTGTTTTATTTAGAAACATACAAAGCATACATTGTCAGCATTACAAGCATCAATTTGTATATATCAATAAATGAATGTATTTATAAATACCATTACAGAAACAATAATGTACGCTGTTCCTAACAATTGTCAGTATTCATTACTAATGAGATAGGAGTTACTCTGTACAATAATAAATTTTAATGGGTGGCATACCCCAGTTTGCTTACAGGCGTGGCGGTAGGCGTGAGTAAACAAGACCTTGCGGTACTTTGCAACTTATAAAAACCTGGCCACTATATATCTGTCTCTATTGATCTACAACAGATTAGATGTCAATTATCTAATGAAATATTAATGTGATATTGATCTATGCATTAATCGTGCTATGCCCTTTTTTGTATAATCGTAATGCAAGAACTATTATTAATGTTGTATTAATAAATTTTTGTTCTTGAAAATCTAATTTTATTACAGTACATTTTAAACATAAATACATAACTTCACGATATTTCCCGCATGTAGCAGGGTAGATTGAGGAAATCTAGTATATTTTCTATAGTAAATTAGTTTGAATTTTAATGATAATGGTAATAATTTAATAATAATCAAGGTAGAAGTAGTTGCATTTAAGTATAGCGATTGTTCATTTCTACATACAGTATTTACTTTTTAAACTGAGAATTTTTTTATACAAGGCGTACTGAAATACAGGATTTTAAATTATTTCATAGAATAACTCCCACATTTTATACCAGGTGTGATATCTACGTGTTTAAAATCTGGGCGCGGCCAGGTGCGACAACCTGTTTACCTCACTCCTTGATAATGTTCTCATATCAAGTGCCTAACGCAAACAATTCTTGTTGGTTTTTATAGATTATTAATAGCCAAATATTAGTGGGAGTTCAATACACCCAAAACATCAAATATTTGATAATAATTTGAAATAATTCGGTGGAACGTGAGCCTACTCGTGCGCACGGTGGCGTATCATTTGACAACCGTAGGCGGTATTGTGACGGGAAAATTGTACACGTAAACTGAGATATTGATTTTTAAAAAGCTTCACGCTGTACCATATAATATATGCCAGTGTTGGCAAAGAAAATGTAGTGTTAAGACACTCCATTCCCTTTTTGCCTACTTTCCGCCAATTTTTTTGACATTCGGTGGTGACTAGAGGCACTCAACGCCGCACTCTGTACCAGAGCAAGAAAATGAAAATAGCTAATGTATAGTAATCGAATACATAACAGTCAGTTTACGCTGTGCTGCTTTACGCGCGCTATTTTCATGATATGCGCTTTTATATTCATGATTTTATTAAATAATATAATTGAATTTAAGCTATGATATGAGCTTCACGCGTTATTCTGCAAAGCAGAACTTAGTTTCGAAACACTCCATTTTCTACTTTTTATCTGAACTAGAGAAGTTATTATCTTGTAATATTAACATAGTGGTTTGTTTCAAGTCGGCGCGTTAAAAAGCATTAACAAACGCACATAATAGACAAATAAAAAAAACAATATAGTTGTAACCCGGTTCTTTATATTTTCGTTCTTTCATATTTGAATCTTTGAAGTGTGCAAGACTATTTGTATTGTATTCAGATGTCATTACTTGAAAAAAATATGAATATAACTGTGATGTTTTATAAAGCCGTCACTATAGACGTAAATACAAGTGAAAACAATTAACCTAAAATGACATACGTTATTTATATGTGCATATATTAGTGTAACACTTATAAATACATAAACTTAAAATAAATTTTAATATTTTCCATGCTTGATTATGACATACCTATAGATAAGTAAGTAAGTACTGAGGAATGGCATGGCATGGTTTAACATTACTTAAAAGTAACAAACACAAATTCTAAAATAGTTACAAGTATAAAGTCAATGATACAAAAGGCAACCCAGGTGGGTCTTTGCGTCACCAGTCAACAAAGCTTTAGTCCACGCGCTAATATATTCAACGCAGCGATTGATGAAGTATAAAATTTCTTAGTACCATCTCACTCACAATGGAATTATGATAATTTATCGGTTGGCTTGTGCCGGCCGAGTGTGTGGGAACGCGCGCGGCACGGGCTTTCCCACGACAGCGCGGTGCGAAGAAGAATGTCGCTTCTGTATAGAAATGTCTGCTACTTACGACGTTTATTCTTTCGTCGATTATAAGCACTCGGCTCCAAACTGCCGTAAGTGATTCAGTCGATAGTTCGCAGTAGTTAGCACCCATCAAAAAGGTCGGTTCTGGCACTTAAGACGTTTTGTAGTCTAGCCGCGTAAGACAGAATTGGAGTAAGTAGCGTCACGGCAGTTTCAACCGCACAATGGGTCGGTGTCGAGTCGACTAGCGGTGCTGGGAACTACTCACACCTTTGCATCGATAAAACGATGTGATTGTTAGTGAGTAATTAGGATGAGCTTAACTATATTTAATTAGTGGATAAATAAATAAAGTAAATCTTAAAATATTACAGCAACTTAAAAATGTATTGAATTTGTTTAAGTATATACTTAGATGTACTTGTGACGATAAGTCCGATTCTAGTTTTAAAATAATTTATTTAAGAATTCAAGGTAAAATTTACACACGTGTAACTCGTAAGTTCGACGTGTAATCACGGCCCCTGTGTCTGTATAGATATAAAACTATAATAAATACAATAACCAGTAAATACGTACATATAAATATAAGTTATGGAGCTTCTGATTGCAACTTCGAGATAAACCTAGTAAAGAGTGGTAGCTTAATCAGAAGCGAAGTCGAAGAGAAACGAGCCTAGTAAAGCTTTCAAAATGTAGCAAACATATAAGTAGCATGTTATTTAAGTGATAATTTTATGTCTGAGCAATAAAAAGTTTGTATAGCAATTTCTATCCGCCTTGTCTGTCTATATGACCGACGATAACACGCCGCGTGTCGCGGGACCTGTGATGGTAGGGTTGCCACGCGTAATAAATATTTTTTAAATTTTACTAAATAGTAATATCTCAAATATATATAATAATAAAATGCGTTAATTTTATTTTATGTAGATTTGTATTTATTTCTATTAAATCCTATATTTTAATTATTTTCTCCAAAACGTTCTCTTAGCTTTATTATAGTTTTATTATTCGTAATGACAATGAAATGTATTATAAAAATTGCCACGAGTCGTAAGAGGGAGACATGGCTAGACGTCATTACATCATTGTCTCACGTTTAGGGGAGCGTCTTACGATGCTTGCAGCTTTCGGAGGGTCCGCGTGGGAACGTGCTTGCCAGGTGATATCAGCTGATGCCCTGAACAGTGTTACAGCTGTTCCATCATTACAACTATTAAGAATTTATAATAAATTATATTTTATAAAATTTAAATGTATATATTATATTTTAAGTCATTGAAAAACACATTAAATCCGAAGACATATTAATATATTTCGATCATTTTATTTATTAATATAATTTTGAAATAAAATATCAATTTAAAATGATTAGATTTAGAATAGATATTTGTTAAGCGCAAAGTAAGACAAATTCCATCAAATAAAATACAGATTGATTTTTTTACAATGATATTTTCATAATTTGAGAATGTTTTTAGCAGTTAAATAAATTATCTTTTTATATTTATTATTTTTTAAAAAATGCTGCAATATCAAAGTGTCCAGCATAATAACTAAACAATGTGCGTGCCACCCCTATTTTTATCACGGGCGCTTTGCCACAATCGGTGTAGGGCGCATAAAAGGAGAGAGGCGACCGTCGCGCGCGCCATTCGCTCACAACCCGTCGCGAGAGCAACAACAATGATCCTTCCAACTCGTACTATGTCCCCGCCGCATGGGGCTTTCCACCCACCAACACACGCGCACCCCGATGAAGAACCTGTCTCTCGCACATATCAGTACAGAAAAGTTATGAAGCCAATGCTTGAAAGAAAGCGTCGCGCCCGCATCAATCGCTGCCTCGACGAGCTGAAAGATCTCATGGTGACAGCACTTCAAGCTGAAGGTGAAAATGTGTCAAAGTTGGAAAAAGCCGACATACTGGAGCTTACAGTTCGTCATCTTCACAGTCTAAAGCGGAAAGGACAGCTTGTCCTGAAACCTGAGATGTCTTACGCGGAACGTTTCCGTGCTGGATTTGCACAGTGTGCTACGGAAGTGTCACAGTTTATCACGAACGCCACAGTAGCCGCTAATGCGATGCACCGACAGGGACCAGTGGATCCGCAAGCTGGTGCCAGACTACTTCAACACTTAAGTAACTGTATTCGGAGATTAGAGACTCCACCAGTACAGCCGCAAGTTATAGCGGCAAACGGTGTCGCGAGACCAACACCAGTGCAGGCGATACCACAAACCACACAACCTCCCCAAGTCCTCCAAAGGACATCGCTATTGGAACGAGGGGTTAAAAGGCAAGCCGAGGAGCTGATCGATGTGGAAGCGATTAGCACGAAGAGGATATACGCACCGCCCTCGCCTCCTCACAGCCCCGCCTCCGAAACAGACTCCACCCAGTCGATGTGGCGGCCGTGGTGACCAGACCCGGCACACATGATCTCTGCTCGTCCAGGATTGTGACCCAAGTGTGATAGTTACAAATGTTTTGTTTTCTGATACCGTTAACGTTCCTAGAACCGATGTGTGTTAAATACTATGCATGAGCTCGCTTTGCTTGTTGAAGTTTGTTTCTAATTTAATAAACTAAGTTTTTGTTTTTTACGAGTTAACTGTTATTTTTGTAATCCTAAATTCGTCTTCTGCATCGGTCATGCATTTACTTGTTAAGCACTTAGTACCATAGGATAGTAGTAGCACCTAAGTTAATACTGTGATACCTATTTGTAGCTATGCTCGAATAGGATTTGTTAGGTCGTATATAAAAAGGCGTAAGCTTATATCGCTATATCTTAAATCGCTATAAAGTGAAAAATGCAAATAAAAAAGACTATATAAAATATATATACATTGTTTCTGTTCATCCCACTGTCATTATTAAATATAATTGGTAGATTAATATTAATCTTATATGAATATTTTCAAGCATTCTAAAAAGGAAATTCGAATAAATGATTCCCAATTCGAGACCTCCCATTTATATCGCAATGTCAACGAAACTGGAAAGCGTGTGAATATTCTGTGTAATTTAAGCTTGGCAAAATCGTTATAGCATAAATTATAATGGGCAATATCCATTTACTGATTATTATCTGGTGCAAAATATTTCGCCAAAGATAAATAAAACTCGTGTATCATTCATTATTCAAATATGTATATTAGGACAAAACAAGTAAAGAAAGCAAACAATAAAAATATAAACGTGAAATATTCAACAGTGACTCGAGTAAATGTCAATTCCCACGCTGTCGTGCTATCGTGAACATCAGCCGTTACGAACGGTTCTTTGCGACCCAATATAGGTTATTTTCAAATGATTTAATTGATTTAGCACTGTAAAAGTTTATATTTGCAATAAATAAGAAGTCCATTTTTTCATTAAAATCACTTAATTGTTTTTTAAGACCAAAAAAAGTTTCAGCCTGATTAAAGTAAATTGAAGTACATTTTAACCTTTGTTCAAGCACATTTTAAGTATCTGAATGCATTTTGTAATATAGATTTTGTGTATTCATTTTTGTTTTACACTAAAATAATAAATAATTAGCGATTTGAACGCCTCAATATGCTTAGTGTTAAAATCCAAAATTATGAAAATAAATATGTACCTATATGACATTTGTTAAAATTTATTGATCAATCTAGATTAGATAACCACGAGGTTACACGAATAGCAGGCCCTAGATAGTTTATATACTACCATTCGCTAGATAGTCAGAATATGGTGGGTATATGCCATAATCAACTCACATTGTAACAGATAACATTCATAATAAAATAAATAAATAGCTTCACGCATTTTCCCGCATTTAGCAGCGTAGGCAAAGGTAACCTAGTGTTAAGACAATCGTTCCCCGGTTTCCGTCTAATTTAGGTTACGATGCGTGTTGTTTTGGTGGACTTCAACGTCGCCTTGCATTTGCCTTCTTACCAGAGTGAGGATATGAAATAATCCATTCCCTCGAATAGGAATCGAAACAACAACCACAAACGACGTGCTTACAGTCAGTCTGACAGACCGCTGCGCCACGACGGACTCAATAATTGTAATACAGATGAATCTAAAATATGCACAACGATGAACGTTTAACGAACAGTATCTATTTTGTGTTTGGTGTGTTAATTTATGCATACATATTTACCAAATTTAAATACATCTAGCGATCATAAAAATCTAGTTTTATGTGATTTAGAGCTAGATAGCATGATTATACCTAATAAATCTAAAATATACTCTCTTGAGCTTAATACCAGATATTTAAATATGGAAGAGTTCACCGTGCAATCCGCAATCTTTAAGAGGCACGACTAACAAAGTAAATCTACAAAAATTGCAAGCAACGGTATCAATATAGCAATTACTTGTTATTGGTATAATAACCATATTTACTCGACGGTGTAATGGCTGCAATAAAAAAAACTTTAAAAAGTTAAACACTTGAAATTTAACTATTATTACTTTCGTTCTGGATGTTTTTATTGCGAATGGCACGATAGGAGAAGAGAAATATTTCGTTTGATTTAATTGACTTTGATACATTTGTTTCTCTACACATGCTTCAAGCAGGGGTGATTAAATAATCCTTCAATAATTTTTAGTAAGTAAACTATTTCAAAACTAAAATTTAACCAAGATTATTATTATTCGCTGTACTTTACTAAGGCTCATGCCAATATATGACGAATTTTCTAGATATTATGATGAAATATTTTTCATCATAATATCTAGAAAATTCGTCATATATTGGCATGAGCCTTACCTGAATTAAAACTGAAAGCTTCAATAACTTCTACATAATATGTAACACACCCATTGGGTACACTAACAACAATATGATTAAATAACAGTTAAATCTATGCATAATTACTTCGTTATTAGCCGACCTGTAAGTGGTAACTCTACAGGCATACATCATATCGATACTTAAACATCTATCAAACATTTAAAAGCAATGATTACTACCTTCCATGAGCACCCAGAAATTAGCCCGCCAGTCCAATTTGGTCTCGTTGCGTGCGCGGCCGTGGGAACTACAGTATAGTGAAAACTTCGGATAGCAATTTGGATTTAGTTATGGTAAACGATTTGGTGTAACAAAATATCACGAGATCGACATGTTTGATTCAAGTATGACTTTATAACACTTTTGAGATTTTAAAATATAAAAATTTTATCCATGGTTGTTGTATTTATTTCTTTGCTACACAAGAAGCATATGCAAGATCTATAGAGGCATTTTTATTAAAGCAAGTAAAGAAAATACGAAATCAAAATTCAATATATGAATTTTATTGACAATTGTTTCAATATTTCAATTCTTTTTAAAATTCAAGTAAGCTGTAACATATTAAAAATTTTATAAAAAAAAGTTACAATAAAGCTTACAATATTCATTACAAGTTTAACACAGTAACTAGAACTGCATAGGGACTACTTCAAAATAGATTTGACAAAATGGAAGCCATGATGGCTGCAATTAAATGGCTATGGTTTTGGATAATAATATAGACCAAAATGTGACTTCATCCCCAGTTCGCTTCGCTCACGGTAATGAAACAAAACTCTTTGAAGGACAAAACATATTGTATTTTTTGTATTAAACAATACTTACATATATTATTTTTATTATTTTAATGATATATAATTACAAATTTATTTCTCTTCTCTTCTATTGTCTTAGGTTCCACTAACTATTAAAGTCAAATAGCTTTTAAGGCCTGCGGTTTCGCCTCCGTTACCAAATAGAATTATTATGAGTTTTGTATGCCATGACACATTCTAAGTTCTCGTGATGTCTTCGCATGTACCTCCAGTTAACGTGATATAATATCACCTATAACTTCTATGATTAATAGATTATCTAACATAAAAATATTTTTTCAATACAAGCCAGCAGTTTCTGAGATTACAACATTCAACCAAACAAACTTGTCAACTATAATATTAGTATACATTAGAAGCAGGAGATTAATGCCAGGGAAACTCTTAGTTACGATAGAATTTCTCTATTCTTGCTGCGATCATCAATGCGGCAATATTTTTTTCTGTTAATTTGCTGTATAGAATAAACATTAACAACATTGTTGTGGAACATAAATAACGATGTTGTACTTGAAATATCTTATATTTTATCATTATCTTTCCTCATCATCTTCTTGGCATTAGTCCCGGCTTTGTTTGTCAGGGTCTGCCTTCTGACTAAGCTTACTCCACTTTGCACGGTCTTTAACATCCTCAGTGGACAATCTATGGGCTCTCATGTCCTGCGTCACGACATCCAGCCATCGCTTCCTTGGGCGCCCGGGTAGTCTAACTTTTGTTATTTAATCAATATCTTTATTTTACTAAATTAATTTGCTTATTTAAAATATGTGTGCATCAATAAATGTCAGATTTATTAAATATAAAGAAGATTATCTGCATATAAATCACTTACAGGAGTTTGTGTGATGCACATGCATGTTTTTCAAATCACGATGTATCCCTGCTAGACAGAGGGTACCTACCGTAAGGCGGAAGTCAACGTAGAGATTTGTCTCTCAGAGCGTTTGCAGTCAGACGTTGTCTTAATGCCACGCCATGACCGCGCTAAACAAATAATAATTGCCATCTTCAAATTATTCTTTATTTTTGCCCCAAAATTAGTCTGCAACATACATTGTTGGGTACGTTTAAGCAATATTTTTACCAACCGGTTGAACTTACAACCTTAGCTAAAACACCTATTACTTTTGTATTTACAACTGTGAAACGGCTGAGTGAAAAAGAACGATTTGATTAGTTAAGATACTCAATAGAAATGGGTAAAGCTTTTTTGCACATCATATTGCACAAAGAATCATTAGACTCGCTTAAATAATAAATTATATTTTTTACATATTAGCCAAAACAAAATGGCGATCGTGTCAAAATGTAACGACAAAAAAGTAAAAGGCACAATACTCTCTTTACAGCTGATTCGAATCGGCTTCCAATTTTTACGTAACCTAAAACATCCAAGCCACTTTATTATACGTAATAATACTTTCTGGCTATTGTTATGTTATTTGCGGAAGCGTCGCGCGATTATCTGATGAATTTAGCTTTTAAATAAAGTAGAAGTGTTTTTGAGAAACATTAGGTACCTATGTACCGATACTAGGTATATTAAATTGACCGTATTTAATAAAATATTGTTATAATACTATATATTTTATACTAAATGTCTTTATTGTCATATTATATATACCAAATATATCATTATATATCATAATACTAAAGTAATCATGTTTATTTTAATTTTTTTATTTTATTATTTAGTTTCATCATAGTGATGATCTATCTGGTATCATAGATTAATGATAAATTAAAATAATATTTTACGAATTTATTATGTAATATTGACTTACTAAGTAGGGACGGCACACGTTCTTTTATTTTCTTTAGTCTATATTGAGACGCCAAATGTAATGTGTTATTAATGCTAATATGCTATCTTGTAAATTATGGTAATAAAGTTCAAATTTGCACTGATTTAGGACACTCGTTTCAATATTTGCTTGAGATCGTAACTGGTTTACTTTCCAGTTGAAACAATAAAAATAATCTCCTCCGTTGTTATTATTTTTGCAATAAGTAGGTAGGTACTTAATAAAATTATAAATGCAAGTAGTTTTACTCACATATAAAATACATGTATAATTTAAACTAAATTAAAACTCGGCAAAATTGCGATTATTTCGATTAGACTGTAAACGATGGCTGTATATTCTGTTCCCACGTGGAGTAATTAATTCTTTTCATTTCTTTCGGATAAGATAAAGCGCGGCGTTTAGTTCCGCCAGCCAACAGAGGACAGAGGTCCGGTACGATTGCTTATCCTGATGTGAGATAAGGCGTTAAAACATAAAGAAAAATGTAAAACGTTAACATTAATAATTTAATTTCTATGATATAAACTAGACTCTTTATTAATTAAACTAGCCTAGCCTAGATGACCATCTAGAACTAGATGTTGGAAAATATTGCTATTGTAAACAATATATTTTCCACAACTCTATTAAAAATTATTGATTAAAATATGTCATAATATTAATAAAAGATTTTTGCATGTCAAAAGGCTAGTTTTAAAGTTTCCGTAGGAAATAAACATGTATTTTTAATAAATATCTTCTTGGAATCTGGCTAGTCACGTCTGTACTTTATATTTTTTACTACGTTTTTTTATTGAACATGTAGTTATTAGTGTATTTTGACGGCATAGAGTGTGGCAGACAGCTCAAATGCTATTAAAAGGAAAAAGTAGTGCACTTAATTCATATAGTCTATTCGAATTGTCAAGGAATAATGTCGAATGATATACCTAAGTGTCGTTTATAATTGGATATTTTCAAACCTCATTATTATTACCTACAAAATATAAAGGACCTACGGCCAATATGGCGAGTAGAAGGTATTATTGTCTAAGCTTGTCGCTCATGTGGGGGAAATTGATCAAAAAAAAATATATTATAAACTTTTTTATTTACTTGTTACATCAATCTAAATTTTTGTAGGTCTTACTTGGTCAATGTGCATTGAGCGACTATAACAAAGTCATTAAATACCTATTAAAACATTTTTTAGCTTAAGTAAACAATATTCTATTAAATACACAATATATATATATTATATCTAACAGTCGCGATATCGCTTGCGTAAAGCGCGTCAGAGCTCAGCGTCGGCGTCGTGACCGAGGCGCGCGCCGCCGCCGTCGTCACGCGCCCGCGGTTGCACGAGCGACTGGGGACGGACTGTGAGATTTGTTTATTGTACCACAATACAGCTGTTGATTTAGAGTTTATGTTTATTTAACTTACTTTAGACAAAATATTACACTGCAATTAAAGATTAAGCTCGTAATCATACCTAACGTACCTAAACATGTATAACCAAAACGATAAATGTAAAAAAATTATATGGATATTATTATTTTCTTTCATAAATTAGATTCGAACAAAAATCACATTGAACAGAATATCTATAAGCTTAATGCTATATATTTAGAAGTTTAATGCTTTTGTTTGTTTCGCATAAGGAACCCTATATTATGATGATAAATCACTTAGAAAACAATGTCAAGTAAAATAAGCATATACTGTAATATTACATTAGGTTTTATTGCAATATACACACTTAGTATAACAATCAGCGATAGTGCACTTATTACGATTATTGAATAAGATAAAATATAAACAACAGATACTAAAATTTAAGGAATCAAATCCATCTCTGCCCATCACTCGCCACAGGCGATAGTTTTCCCACGGTCGCGAACGGCCAAGTATAGTCCTGCCATTTGCATGTCCGCCCCCCACTGCCTACTCGATTACGCGACCGAATCGAGAAGTGTTCTGTGTTTCAATCGTTTGTAAACAACAAGTGATTTGCAATTCAGTTAGATTATAGAAGCCAATTCATTAGGCACTTTAAACGGTCTCAAAGCTGCTTAAGACGATCAGCTATCCCAATTATGCTGAGATAAATCATTAAATATTATTAGGTAGAATACAATGGAATAACTGTGTGTTGACGTTTTAATGTCCGATGCCTTAATCTGCAGGAGACGTATTCGAATATGGCTAATAATTAATTATATATATAAAAAGCTTTTAATTATTAGCTTTTTTATTAAAAAGCATTTTTCTCATCTAACACATCACAATGTAGTTATTAAGAAAATTGTGTGGCGAAACACTACATTTTCCTTTACAAATGTTTTAACTGTTGCACAATATTATTTTAGGTTGTGAAATACGCCTAGACCGTGGCATATAAATGTTTTGTCAAAATGTGGATATGATTAATTAATTTTATTATATGCGTCCTATATGTTCATAAATTAACACCTAAATTTTAATTAAAATACATATCTTTATAAAATATTAATCTTTAACCGCTATAATTTTATGAATGACTTTTAAGTTTTTAAATTTGGTTATTTTAAAAATTGATTACTGTTCATTCTAAAAATATCATATTACATCACTAAGTTTATATACACAGGAGGTAACCAACAGGCTAGACTTGTCTATTGTTAAATTCTAATTCTTATCTGTTGTTAAATTCTACTAATTAATAACTATTAGGTAAATGTCATAACAATTAGTTTGCTTGTTTGTATTTAATACAAATTATAATCAATGTAAGTTAAGATACTGCATGACGGCGGGTGGCAGAGCGGATTTACACGCCGATACATATCGTTAGTGCACTTATCATTTTGATTTGTAATTTTCTTTTATTTCATTTCATTATTATCCAGTTTTACAAGTTTTTATTTTCATATTTAAGGTGCCATGACATACATTTGAATGGCTTTCTCATTACTGTTGTGATAAAGTAAAGCGAGAATGTAGTCATACAATTAACTTGCGACATTTCTCTTTTACCATTCGCTAGTAAATTTTACGAAAACTGCGCTACGTCACAAGTACAACTAAGTAGCTTAGTGACAAATTACAATAAACATGACTAGTTCATTACTATAAAAAAAATCTATAACTATGAATATATAAAAATCCTGTGTCCGACCCCACTCAGTGTTAAATATTTTTTTTATTTCTCCGGGGGTTTGTTCTGCCATTCAATACGTAAAGTCAAAATTCAGACCAAAAGCGAAGTACGGAGTCGTGACATTAGGCAGATGAACCTTATCAATTGGTGCGTGTATGAGGGTTAACGTCAAATTTCAACTTCAAAATGAATAACAGTGATATTTGTCAATACTAAAAACAAAGTCTCAAAACATGCGATATTTTAATAAGCTGCTATAAGTACTGCATTATTAACTTACCTAGCTATAGAACTTTCAAAAAATTCCAGCTTTAGCAAAAATTATAATATCTCGACCAGTTTTCTCTCTATTCTGTTATAATCTGTCGGTACTAACTATTAAATAAAATAATTTTAAAGACAAAATTTAACTGACATCAAAACTATACCAAGCTATACTTATATATGTATGTACAAAATTTGCACACACTGAAAATTAGAAAATAATATTTTAATTATTTTAGAATTTAATTTTTTTTTTATTTTAACAAAAGTTAAAAAACAATAAATGAGCTTACCTGTTTAGCATTTACAATTCGTTATTCTAGGACTTGGTGCCAGATTGGGTATACTTTTTCATTTTGTTTTTGTTAATTTAGTACTATTTACTGCTTGCTTTAACTGCCACTAACTCCAAAAATAATAGATTTTAAATACTAAACAGGTCATCAGTAAGCTTGTTTTCTGGCAGACCTAAGTAACAGTTAGAATTGTTGAGTACCTAGAAAGTATTAACCGTATCAGTCTAGCTAAATTATAAGAAATTATGAAATGCCGCTTTAACAAAAGCTATTCAGCGTGTCAGACAGTCTCCAATGAGATATAAGAAATAAGATCTGGAACTTCTGAAGAGTCACAATAGGCTATTAAAATATAAGGAATAACTAAATAGCATATTAGCAAACGTTGACAAACAAAAAGTCACGAGTAAAGAGAAGTGAGTTCGATCACAAGTTGGAGGAACTGATTAGAGTTATATGATTTTCATGATCAAACAATCCACGGGATTCAACAAGGAATGTTTCAAGCAATGTTCTCAGACATCAGTTCATTACTTCTCTTTATCGGTATGATGTATAGAGAGAATCTACAATCTCCTTAACACGTAATGAGAAAGTTAAAAAAAACACAAGAAAATAACCACGTTCTTAAGTATATGATAATATAATTTATAACACTTCTACATGGCAAAGGCTGGTGTAATTTGGAGTTTAAATTTCCATTACGACGGGAGGTAAATGGAAGAGGTATGGCAAGGGTCATAAGTCCACGAAAATGTGGTTGCTGACGGCAACTGGCACAGATAGTTAAATAGTCGGCTATAAATATAGTCTTTATATAATCTTCGTTCTCGTTCTTAACGCTTTGTAGAACTATAGAGAAACAATAATAAATACATACTTCATTTTGTGTATGCTGTGCCTACAGCAAATTGTGTTTATATATGACGTCTATATTACATTAAAATTTAAAAATTCTTTAAATTGTAGGCCTTGTTTCACTGTCTAGTAAATAAATCGCCTATATATTAAATCAGTTAACGAAAAAATGCGTGACCATGACTGAGCCAAATATTTCTTTGTGTACTAATAAATTTATATAGAACATTTTATATATTTTAGTTAATAATGTCTAACAGTTAACATGTTTAAAATATTTTTCCCCATTTACTTAGGACAAACTGCGCTGTATGTTAATGTTATCTAAGAAGTGTACACATTATCTGCATATACCGATCTTATCAGTCTGCTTATATTATCCAATATAAAATACTTAATAAATCTTCTGAAGATACCGGTTTAAAAACACGAACCGTTTATTTGGTAACTATTTTTATAAAAGCTTAATTATTTATATAAATAATATTAAAAGTTTTAACACATACATTTTTCGTTATGTGGTGACTTATAATTTAAGGGTTTTGTATACTTAATGATCATATTAAAAAAAAACATTGATTTGTTTAAAATATATATAGAAATTTCCAAGTTCCATAAGATTAGCGCAAGATATCACTGTTGTTATATACAGATAATTTCCAAAATATCAATATATCACTGAATATCTTTTTATTAAGGCGTTAACCTCAAGAAAAAAATAGTCTCTAAACACAAACATCTATAGTTCAAAGATGAAAACAAGTCTAAAACAACGGAACATTTAACGATTCGTGAAACTATAAATAAAAAGTACGTACCTACTATATATTTAATACAGCAGTTTGCGATTTTATTGAGAAAACCGACCGTCTCCCGTTCCCACGGCCGAGTTTCCGGCCGGAGCGAATTTTGACAGATAACTGTGTAGGGATAACATTAAAATTGATAACATTTTTTAAAATAATTTTAAAACAATCGTCCTATTAGAATTTTTTATCTGCTTCAAATAGGTTCAATGATTAAGCTCGTTACGCATTTTGTTTGAGATAAAAAATATTTTATTTATAAATAAATGAATGTCAAAAACGAGACTTCATATTTAACATGATGACAAATTAAAGAGCTTTTATTATGTTAGTTACATATTGTGATAAATGGTAAAATTAATTGATATTTTTTTCCAATTAGAAACCTATAGCTATATTAGTTTATAATAACGAGGAGATGAGAAGCAAAGCTCTGAAAAAGGTATACATAATATTCTGGGTCGTGCTTCAAATCCTGTTCCATATTTTATACTCATATTTTATAAATCAACATACAATAGTAGCTTGATTTAAATTACAAGTACTCTTTTACCATTTTTCTTGTATAATACAAAAAGTATGTAATGTATATAATTTTTTTATAACATCTTGTTTGAAATCCATATTTTAATCCTTTTATTATAAAATATGACACAAATAATGCTGCTGAGCGTTTACCCAGTCAATGGCACGCCATTGAGCTCTTCAGATGTTCTCTGCCAACCGTTGCCAGGCATTTTAATATCTATATATTTTTAAAATAAATTTCAATACATTTTTCTGCTATCGCTTTCATCAAAGAAGAATGACCATCAATTAAGCGCGGGCGCCACGCTGCCGCAAACTAGTTCTACACTATCTTCGATGATACTGTTTTTACCGTCGACAATCGATATATTATTTTTTTCTATCAATAGGTTCTATTATAAACAATATTTTATACACTGCACACACTTATCGTATAATATGTATAGGTGGACATTTTATACCTACAAAATATTTTTAATAAATTAACAAAGCCGCCATTTTGATTAATTTAAAGAATCACCACAATTACCCTTATGCCATATAGCCTAAATATGACTTACCTTGATAAACTGACTTCCCCATACAAAAATATTGTTTGTCAATTCAAATCAGTTGTTCCTGCCATTAGCAAGTTCAACCAAATAAGTCCTTCAGCTTAGTAATATTAGAAGATGAGGAAGATGAAGAAGAAGAAGTATATAGAAATGTACCTAGTAGATATTTAATATCGATATAAAAAGATATAGATAAATAAAAGAAAATAAGTAATCTATATATTTATTTCTATTCAAATATTCATTGTAATATATATGCTGTTAATCCGGTTATAATAGTTTAACTTAACGGTGTTAAATATTCAGTAGTTCAAATTTAACTAAATTATTATAAAGTTAATTAATAAAGGTTTTCATTAATGTCATGTTCTGATGAACATCGGTATAATATAATGCGGACGCGGTTAATTACGATTGATTTATGGCTTATTAACTTTAAACTATTTTTATAAGCCATTAATTTTTTAAGACATATTAGGTATTAGCGGGTGAAGATAACTTGATATTGAATATGAAATATTATTCGTTTCCTTCATATACCATATCAATTTTAGTGGTTTCACACATAGACTTTTTGATGATTTTATCTGTTATATAATTTCATTTAATTTTAATATCAATGATATAACATCTAAATAATATAAATAAGCGCGGCTTCGTCGTCGTGGAATATTAATTGGTTGTAAATTGCAATTAATATTTTATTCGTCCTTAAACACATTTATTTTAAAATATTTTTCTTTTTTTTTCTTTTTTATTCGGCGTCACGTTGTGTCTCGCATACAGTACTACTACTATACCTACTGCCAATGAGTATTTTTTCCAAATTCCAGACAACACAGGTTGAATGTCCCGCACTTTGTCTTGCCAAAGCTAGAAATAAAAAAAACCCAAAATGTGAGGATTGGATTCACTTATTGCTACTATTGCAACTATCGTTTTTACAATAAGATTTTTTTTTTATTATTTTGAAGTTTTCGATTTTGAAGTTAATGCTGTTACCTTATCAGCGATACCAAGTGGTCTAGGAAGAGGGTACTCTGTTCATTAAAAGCAGCAAGCACTACATGGCTGCTTCAGAGGACTCGTCGGCGGCATGACATCTCTTGCGGGACTCGAACCTCGGCTTGCGGCCGTTGAGCGGGCTGGGATAGTGAGTGATAGTGCCTATTATACATATTTATCCATATTAATTAAATAACAAAAGAACATAACTTATACAAAAAGAACAACTATAACTCCGCCATTGCACATAATATACACATAATTATGTTTGTGAAATGTTATATATATATATATATTTTTTGTGCAATAAAGTATTATTATTATTATTATATTATTATTATATTCAACAAAATATCTATTTTACATGTATCCTAAATAAGTACTTTGATTTTCGAGATTTTTAAACATTTTGAATCAAACTCGTTTACCATATTAATTGCATATATTTTGAGATACCACGGACTACTGCTGTGTCCGAAACGTCGGATTTATAATACAAAGATATATGCGATTAATCTAGTAAATGAGTTTTATTCAAAACATTACACGCAGTCACTCACTTTGATTTATAGTTTATGCCTTCTTATATTAATATACTTAAAATAACTATTTATTAAAACATTACTCAAATATACAAATATATATATATATATATATATATATATATATATATATATATATATATATATATATATATATATATATATATATATATATATATATATATATATATATATATATAACATTACATTACATTAATTCAATTATATATATTTTAAGCTTCTAATTTACAACAACACTTATGTATCAATAAATTAATTATACGAATATACATTATTATTAATCGTATGTATATATTTTTTATTATTTTATTTTTTGTACTTAATAAAGTCAAAGTCAAAAACTAACAACTTCATTAAAAATAAGAAGATACAAACTTAACTTTTTGAACGTCAAATACGTTACCACCGGTTCACCAAAATTAATTAATGCCTTAATAATTTGTATGTTAATCTTAATATCTGTCTCGAATATAATATCTTCATTATTAAGTTTTATTATAAATATAAAAAGGTGTTAGCAGATTATTTATATAAGGGCATTGAGTTTGACCACTCAAAATACAAAGTCTTGACAGTAACAAAGCGGAGAACACAAAGCAAGTTTGTAGAGCTGAAAAAAAAAATAACACAGATATAGTAAAATTCCCACAAGTCATAGTACTTAAATATATTTTTCATAAATTCCATGAACTACCTACAAGACTAGATTTAATTTGTGATATTGACGTCAGTTAATCCATTTGTGATTAAATGTGGCAAGACGAATTCATAGATTGATGTTGTTTACCTTGAACCGTGTCGATTACGAGATTATTCTAAAATTTATGTTACAACTTATATCAGCATTCGATCTATGTTATGAATATTTGGCTTATCAACTTATTTATTATTAATTATTTAATTAAATATAGGTAAACAAATATATTTATATATAGATTTGATGTATAGTAACTATTAAGTGAGGAAATAAAATTATAGAAAATCAGGTTATAGTAACGGAGTGGGACAGCATTTGACTGTAAAAGCGATAGTTGTGGGATTAATCTCCACTTTTCAGCGTCGGTTATTCAAAACAACGATGTTGACTTCCACCACCCTTAGTCTCGAATTCGAGGGAAAAATGAAGAACGGAGTGTCTTTTCACTTAGTTCCCTCCGATCAGATGAGGTAAGGAGGCGTGAAGCTGAAGAAAAAAAAACATGCCTTTAGTATTACAGTTGCATTCAAAAAAGGAAAGTTTGAAGGTGTGAGAAGATTTCAAAAGACATAAATACTTCTTTACATAATTAAATAATAAATCTACAACACATGTCTCTGTGGGATGTGAGCTTAAGTGACGATGGATGCTCACTTAAAAAATACACAGTAATATTTGTATTCTTTTATTCAATTTTTGTTTTACTTTCCATATATTTCTTGTGTTTAATTTTAAAGAGGATTCGATGTAGAAATATGTCTCTTTGTTCTCTAAAAGGAACGGAATCCAGCCCAGGTCGGGTTTTTATAATTCTAATTAATTGTCAACAAAGTTGACTTAACTTGGGGAAACTTCGTCTTAAAGTTGAAATAAATGGATGCAATGGATTGAAACAATAGATGAAGCACAATGGCTGGACCGAATGACATATCTGGTCTTACAAATCATAATATTCATCCTTTTAGATTCCCAGTAGTACTGAATGAATGAAGACTCAAGTTAACAAATTTAATTTCTCAATTGAAAATCAACCCAACATACAGAAAATGATTTATTCTTTTAAATAAATACTTTTTATTTTAATACATATTAAAAAAAAATTAAATAGCAATCTTTAATGTTGTCACACCTATTCACTTTCAAAAAAAGTCCTCGATAACACCAATAGGTACATATTTCTAAAATAAGACCGTATCAGTATTGACACGTTCCACTGTTTACCGTCAAAGGTATAAAGGTAAAACGTATGTGCATTAGAAGCTATTGTTTTAATTATACGATATGCATAATGCATATTACTAAGAAAAAATTCTTATTCTTATCGAATCGTTTGTTTACGTATCGTGTGTTCGTGGTGAGAATTGTCAGTCGTTTCTTTCCCACGCGTGCCGGCGTCCACCCACCCACTGGCGGTGGTTAATTATGATGAAGCAATTACGTCCACGTGTGCTCGACTAATTCCTCTACACTCTGTCAAGTTTGTAGTGAACGGTGCGTTTGTTGGTTAGGTTTTTTAACTTTATGCTTATATAGAGGATCAAAAACTAGTTTTTTTTTAAATGTTTAGACAGAGACAGTTTAGTTAGAGACAGAACTGTGGATCTCTTTTATTGATAGAAGTGGTGTAGATATAGAAGAATATAAATTTAGCTTGATTTTTCTATAGTAATATTATATAAGCGTTTATTTTTGGCAAATACGTAATTAAATAGGTATTTCGTCTTTTAGACATAATTTATGCTAAAACGAACCTATTTATGTCTGATCGTTTGCATTTTATTTTATCCTAAACACAGATATTTAGCTATAAAAATTAGTCTCATTGGACCTTGTTTCTTTAAATTCATTGATGACGATGAAGATGATGATAATCATGCTTAAATAAATAACACAGAAAATTTTACAATAATGCAAATTCGAATGGCAGAGGAAGAAATATTATTATGTTGTAAGAAAGTTCTTATACATTTATTTTTTTTAGCTTCACGTTTTTTTCCACACATAGCAAGGTAGGCAGAGGGAACCTAGTGTTAAGACAATTCATTACCAGATTCCTGCCTTTCTGAAATTCGAGGCTTTGTCTTGTTTCCAGAGCAAATAAAATAAAGATAATTCATTATCACCGACTGGGAATCGAACCCACAATCTGTCGCGTTTACAGGCTGTTGTTATACCTCAGCGCCACGACGATAAATAAGAGGTCCTTTTATAAATTGTAATATATTTATTTATTGCAAATACAGTCACGGTAAAATAAGGTAAATTTGAAACTTGTAATTTTCTTCCTTATAGCTTTCTTAAGCTTCACGACTTATTCCGCATATAACAGACGACATTAAGTCCGTTCATTAATTTCCGTCCGAATTCGAGTCATTGCGTGTTGAGTGGCGGATCTCATTTACAGTCAGGCGCTTCCTAAATGGGCACCGATTACCTCACGGATATGTATAATATAGATATATATTCATTATATAATACCTACATATAGATATACCTACACAATCCTGTTCTGAACATAGCTAAAGCATTAGCCATAA
Organism: Dione juno; assembly: GCA_037127375.1. NCBI lineage: Eukaryota > Metazoa > Arthropoda > Insecta > Lepidoptera > Nymphalidae > Dione > Dione juno. The sequence continues at coordinate 447,272 of JAXRJS010000065.1, forward strand.
AAATATATATAAATATACATATTTATAAATATAAATTAAAATCTAGACATGTTTATCTAATCTATACATATAACATGCTTTGTACTAATTAACTGACTGATGAATCAATTCACAGCTTAAGCCTATGATTAGCGGTTATTAGATGATTATGGTTAGGGACAACTTGACGGATGTGTTTTTTTGTATGACGTAGGCATTCGATAAGAAAGGATTTTCCGAAATTCTACCCTAAAGTTGAGAAAAACGCTGACATAGCTTGTATGTAATATTCTTAAATAGAATTGATGGAAAATGTTAAAAAAGCAAGTTATTTTGATGATATTTTTATTAAAATTAAAAAAGAAATACTAGACACGGGTTTATAAGCTCAATTCAACTTGAAAAGGCAATAGAGTCAAAAATCTATACATATAAATAAAATTGATGTGTCTGTTTGTGATTTCAATATTATAGTTATTTATACGACACTTCAAAGAAACAAACAAATGATCTTAAATTTTTGTTTATCTGTCTGTCTTTTTGTTTTTCCGGGCTAATCCACGGACAGCCAGAATTATCACGGCATAGATATTACGCGGGAATAACCGCGCTTACCGCACACGAAACATCTTCCGCTCAGCTAAATTGTTGCATACCCAAACACGTACAAAATGATAATTTTCATTTATATACATATGTTAGACACACGCTAGTTATCTATATATTTATGTAAAATTTTGTACAGTAAAAAATACATAAATAAATAATACAAATGCATCCCAGTTAGGAAACGAACTGTCGGCCCCTGGTTGACTAATAATCCAGCTTAATTACATCATAGATTCATTGCATTTTCGTGACAAATTAATACAAATCCTACCCGACTTCTTCTTCTTCTTCTTGGCATTAGTCCCGGCTTTTGCCAGGGTCTGCCTTCCGACTGAGCCTACTCCACTTTGCACGGTCTTTAACATCCTCAGTGGATTAATACAGATCCTACCCGACTATTAACAGGTAAATACTTACTGTCATACAATTCGAACAATATATAGATATAGTATATCTATATATTGTTCGTATCGTATATCTATATAGTATATCTATATATTTATATATCTATATAGTATATCTATATATTTATACTTATATTTAATACGACATAGTAGGATTAAATTAGATATTTCAACAAAATATACCTATCAAAAATAATGTAGATATATTATAGGTCAAGCAGTGTCCAATCATAGATTAAAATATGGGTATGTGCTATAGTGATAATTCCCGGCGCATGCTATGCTGAAAACTAATAAGATATTTTTTACTATTTTAAAGTGTGATCCCATACTAAGGAAGGAACATTGCATTTTTAGAAAACGTATAAAAATGTTAATATTTCTTAAAAAGAGAAACGAGAAATAAGATTATAAAATCAAATTTTTAAATATATTTAATTACTATGTAAGAAATAAATAAAAAATCTATGGAAATCGGATAATCATTATTTATTTTCATGTTAATTGGTTATTCTAAGATGTAACCGGTTGGATAAATAATTCAATTTAAGTTACAGGATATTGCTTTATCTCATAGTATTAACATAAATTTATAAATATCATGCGAACGCTTAACACGTATAAACTATATATATGGGCATTCAAAAGAACTAAGATCTCAATTAAATTATACAAAATTACGTTATATATTCAATTAATTCATAATAAGCATTGAAATAGTTTAGTTATTAGAGGCAGTTAAGAGAATCGCTTGGAAATTAACTTCAAATTGTTTATTATAGTTGTTATTATAGAATTAAACATATGAATTGGTCGTTTTTATATGTCTTCATATACATTTTTCATACGAAGTGCTAATGGTACAGCTTTGTCAAGTGATAACACTAAAATTGTTGAAATGTCAGAGATGATTACTTTTATCTATTATATGCTAAGTGGAAAGTTGTAAAAGTTAGATCGTTTTCATTATTTTTTCTTATTTTGTATCTTAACCTTTATAATATACGCATAATTAAAAGTGGTTATTTTATTTATATTAAAATTTTAAATGTTCCCAAAAATTATAGAAAGAAAAGTCAGAGAGGAACAATAAATTTAGAACACAAGTTGTAACAATTATATGACACTTGTGTATTATTTTGAAATTTCCATCAAAATATACATAATATTCTAATTTTGTAGCAACCAACCAACCTTAAAACATACTTAAACATATCAGGCAAAGTAAGCCCAGTGTCAAAACACTCCGTTCCTGTTACCTGCCCGAATTCAAGACAAAGTGTATGAATTCAACGCCTCTATCTATGTTACCAGAGCAAAAAAAACAAAAAAAAAATTAAAAAAAAAAAACCCACAACCAACACTTTCAGTCAGATTATTTGTCATTGTGCCACGACGTTCATACTAAAAATTATTTATTTCATTAAAAAATATAATTTTATAAGAAATGTACAGTACAAAAATACCTTAACTGATTAGCTTAGACAATTCTAACAATATAATATTATAATCATGTTGTAGGTACATACACAAATTAACATGTTTCAAGTCAAACGTTCAAATTACAATTTTAAATGACATGTAGTAAAAAAATAATGATTTAATTATTCTTGAAGAAGGCAAATATGTATTAATTCGGCAGACTAAAGGAAATATTCGTCGCAGATGTTAAAATAACTTAAATCAGTGGGTAAGTTGTTAAAATAGAAAATGAATAATTTTAATATTTAATTAATCCACGTGTCAAACAAATAATGTAATCAAGATTTTATTGAGATTATATGATTCTTTTAATACCGACTCTAAAGTCCTTCAGAATTTTAAGAGGATAAGTGTCACATTAAATACATATTTTATATAGCATATAAATCTATATTAAGTGTATTATAGTAGCTAATGAGGAGTCTACATTTTCTAAAATATTACTTAAGCCTTAAGTTATTAAATTATATTAACAAATAATAAAATATCAAAATGAGCAAATACGTAATAATTTTTCATTTCTGTAAACTAACATTCTGATAAATATTAAACAATAGATAAACAAAGGGATACATATAAAGCTTTTTATTATTGCCTCACAATCTATAAGTAATAAAAGTATATAAACAGAAGGTCAAACCAACAAGCTTCAAGCACAAGCCTCTATGGGTTGAAAATTTAGAAGCTTCTAAAAATCAGGATTCAAAATAGATTTATCTACATGCTTCATGCATCCCGCAATATCTCTGTCACACCACGAATATGTGACCTGCACTTTGTTATGTCACAGTGGTAGAATGAAATTAACTATTTCCTTCGAATGGCAATCGAACTTGCAACTGTTGCGTTAAGTTCGTCCAAACTATCGTAATATCCCAAATTTGAGTGGAGACTGAACCTATCACCTTAGACAATATAGATCTTAAAATTCATTGGCGAATAAATTGAAGAAGCTTCGTGACCTAATCCTTACTACTCCACGCAAGTTTTCTATATTACGATATTTATGAGATATTGTCCCGTGACACAGCCATACGCATACAGGAAACAACAGAGATGTGTGATGACTATGTGTTAAAGAATTTTTCCTTTTAAACTATTCTAGGCTGAGTAATATTTGGCTTTTGCATTATTCAGATCGTTTCTTGAGCAATTTACGTATAGCATATACATTTCAGATAGTGGGTAGGTAGGTAGCAGGTAAATTGCGTCGACTACATAAAAACGTGAGACACCTAATGATTTTATATTATTCGTATATAAAGTAGGTAAATTATTTGGGGTAGTTGGTACTGAGTATTTGCAGCATTGGTTCAGTTATAACAGTTTAAACTAAATTTAAAAAATATTGTTTTTGTTAATGGTACCTAACTCATTAATATAATGGCGATCGAATTATATTAAATAACTGAAATATGACATTTAGGTATTTATTTTTCAACGAATGGGGTATAATTGAACAGATTTTAAACGGTATTTCTAATACAAAGTAAGGGTCGAAAATGACAAAGACAAACTATTTGAGAATTCCAAAGAAGACTCGCGCCAAATTCTACCTGAGTAGAAAAAGGTAATTTAGCTGTGTCCCATTTTTGGTCCGCCTCATTTATTGCCTAACTTTTTTTAATCTTATACTCACCGACAAAGTAAGAGTTGTATGTCGGTATTTTAAGATAAATAGCGCCATTTATAAACAAATGAAATGAAATACAGTTATATTTTTGTTTTTAATTTATTGTTACTTTAACGGTCCTAATGACTTAGGTAAAGTTTGTTCACTGCTTTATTATTCTTAACAATATATTAATGCTTAAAGCAAGCCGAATATTATGAAATACAAAAGGAAGGCATGCTGTTATCACATGTCCCGTTGCAGTAATAAGCCACGTGGAATTTAATTTGGCGGCTTTTTTCTTTTTAAGTACGTGAAATAATAACTCCTGACGTTACTATACTTCAATTGTAATTATTAATGCTCAGTTTAGTTATAAAGACAACTTGGTCTTTATAACTAAACTGAGCATTAATAATTACAATTGAAGTATTTATAGATGTAAATGTAATTATTGTTCACATTTGCGTAATCAAGGATAAGCATTTTAAAAAAAGTAGTTAATAATATAAGGTAGTAATAAAAAAACACTTCGTGTAAAAAGTAACTTATTTCTTACTAAAATCATTTAATCTGTTCCTGGGAAAGTATTTCACGCGTGTTGGTAAGTTGATCCCAGAGCGGGGCCACACGTGCATGCACACGCCATGAATGAGGGAAGGGACGGGAAGGCACGGGATGAGGGGGGGGAAGAAGGCTTTTTTCAGGCAGTACTAGCCAAAACGCGGCCGGAGGCGCACGCGCTCGTTCCAATCAAATAATTTTAAAGCTTAAAGCAGTGATCGACTTTCAAGGTTAGAAATTAATTACAATAAAAAACAAATTAAGGACTCGATTTTGACTTAATCCTCATTAATAATATAACCATAAATTTTAATATAAAAAAACATTTACGTCTAGTTCATGTGACAAATTTGGGATATTTACAATTTAATTACTTTGTTTGTCAGGTTTTACAAAATGTCGTCGGATCCTGCACCGCTGTCTAAGACGGCTAAGTACAAGAAAATAACTAAGCCCCTGCTTGAAAGGAAACGGCGCGCGCGCATCAACCGGTGCCTGGACGAATTAAAAGATCTAATGGTCGGCGCTTTGGAGGTGAGTCTTATTTGTAAATAAAATAAAATTAAATGATAAAAAATAAATAAAACGCATATTTGACAAAATACATTAATTTTCATTAATACTTAATATTTTTTTGTAAATCGTTAACCAAATTTATTATAGTACTACTTTTACTATAATACATTTTATATTACTTTCATTTAATTTGCTATTATTACGTTCTAATTACAGTCCCGCCTTATTTCATTCATACGTACATGTATATTTATCTCAGACCGGTTGTCTTTTTGTTTGTTATCCAACTTAATAAATGCGAAACTTGAAGACTAAAAATAAACAGAAGCCAACAAGTACAGTTATATTAATATAACGCTTAACTCCCGTAACGTGAGACTCGAAGTGCACCTGCCCTTCATTATACTATTTTATTTTGTTCTCAGATCGATGACGACAACCTGAGCAAGTTGGAGAAGGCAGATATCCTTGAATTAACTGTTAATCATCTGACAAAGTTGCATAGACCGAAGGATCCGGTTTTGGAAGCTAAGAAGTTTCAAGCTGGGTTTGGGCAATGCGCCGCGGAAGCATGCAGATTTATCATGTCCGTGCCTGACCTAGATTCTAAAGTTAGTCAAAATTTGATAGGTCATCTATCGAGAATGATAACTGTCCAGCCATTAAGTATCCAAGTACCGGAGAGACCGACATTTTCACCACCGATCTCACCATCGTCTGTCACCTCCGATAGACAACACTACTACAGCGACCACGAAAGATCTTCTTCGGATGCTGAAGATTCAGTTTACTCGGCCGAAAGTGCTTCCAAATCATGGTCGTACGTTAGGCCTAATAGTAAACAAAGCGGCCCAATGGCCGGTCTTCTCACAACAGTCGACAAACTTGTTTCACATCACAATTCCGAACAAGGAACAATAAATGGTCATCGAAATGGAAGCTACTTTAACAGAGTACCAGCCGAAGCTAAAGATGTAATTTTACAAAAAATACGTCAACACATTATGGACAAGCGCGGAAATGAAAACAATCACTTTGAAGTCAACGCGAGCACTAACGCACAGTCAGAGCCGAGATACACGAGAGATGTAACATATAGAAACGATGCCGCTTACCATTATCCTACACAAGGTTACCCGAACAATGACACATTAGATCTTCGAAAAGTGCGTTCACCAACTAAGCCTTCCATTGTACAACCATCGTCGCCAAATGGTCATGTTGAAAAGATTAACCATCCCGAGCCGGAATTGCCGGTATGTGAAAGAAAATCTCAAATCAGTTTTAATCTTCCCGAATGCGAATCACCTATGGATTACAGTAACTTACCGCCAAAAAAGAAAAGGAAATTGATTGAGTATCAAGAGTACAAAAAACAAGAAGAAGCGAGACGGCAGCTCGACGCTTTTTATGCTGAAAAAAAAGGGGAAGGACCACCGGTGGACCACGAGATAGACGCTAACAAGTGGCGCCCCTGGTAATAGTCTACTTTTTATGATAAGTGACGATTGTAAACTGAAAGATTACGAAGAACCTTATTACGGTGCCACCGATTTGATGATTTTTACGATCAATATAGGATGACGTGTCATTTTATCATTGTGATAACAATTCTTCCATGATAAAGCTTTAATTTGTTGTAATTTGTTATATTATAATTATAGAATAAGTATTATATCACAATAGTGCCTTATGAATTGTATAGTTAGGTTTTATTAAAGGTAAAATAAATAAATTGCAAGCATGTGCCATGTATCTGATCTCCATGTCTTCCTTTATATCGGAGTAGCTTTTTATTTGATATCATATTGTTGTTTATATTTAGTTATAAGTACGATTATATGATTTTGTGTGATTCTACTTAATTTTACAAATATTAAAAAAAACTAAAAAATAATCCTTTTTTACTCATTCTCCTTTTTAAGAAAAAAAAAACCATAACTTAAATAATAATAAAGAATAAATTTAATACAATACTAGCAATTTAAAAAAAACAAAAGCGATCTTTATTTCAATATAGAATGGTTGACTATTCATTAGGGTTCCGTAACTAAAAGCTAAAAACGGGATCCTTTTACTAAGCCTCTGCTGTCTGTCTGTCACCAGGCTGTATCTCATAAAGCGTGATAGCTGGTAAGGTGAAATTTTCACAAATTATGTATTTCTGTAAAAACTGAAAATAAAAAAAATTATATATTTCGACAGTGGAATACCTACAATCATGAAATAAGTGCGAAACCATCGGTCCGCGAGACCTTGACCGATAATAATATTTAATTTTGTAAAACACAATTAAAAAAACCAAGACGATATATTTCAATTATATTGTTTTCATTTAAACAGTACACAAAGTGTCAGTAGCAGTAGTTTAGTAGTAATTTTATTTTTTAAATATATCTATACTATCGCCATTGCTAGCGACATCTACTTTCAAATTTATTCAAATTTGAATGACAGCACCCCTACCCAGACCAGACCCTAGATGGCGTATATTAAACACTCTGTAGTGCGCCATCTAGTAAAGAACAAAATACTACAACCCAACTTCTCCTTTTTAATGCCATCTATTAAGTATATCAAAATGTATCAATTTTAAATATATCTAATCAATAATAGATGTCAATGTAAAAAAATATAATTTATATTTTAATAACGTAACTAATATTGGAAAATAGTAGATTTATTCTTTTATATTGGGCTTAATATTACTGAAATACATAATAACTCGTATATATTAGTACATATTTTTTAAATATTACTCTTGTATACATCAAACATATAAATAACTATTGTAATTGAAAATATAATACGTTTAAATATATTCAGAGATCTATTCGACGCTAGATGGAGTTGTGTTTAACTTACTATATCACGCGCATTCTAAGCCCGTCGTACCTACTCGTAGTATTATAGTAGTGGGGCGCAACAACTTCGTTTATTCAATGACACGCCGGCAAACTGGCTGGTTGCTGTCACTCGCACAGATAACAAAATGAAATGCGCGCGAAGTCTAACGAACACATTCGAAGTTTAAAACGATTTGACAGTTACATTTAATTTGACATTTCGAGCTGGGCTAGATTTATTTATTATTTATTTATTACTCGTGACTTAAAAATATAAAGAGTGTTGTTTTGGTGTTAAGTGGAGTGTTTATTATTGAAATGTTGTTGTGAGGCAATGCTTGTGGGGGAGCAATCGCCGGCACCGCGGGTGGTGGCCGGCTTGCGGAAACTTAGACCTGAACTGACACCAGGACCTGTGCCTACACCAGCTGATCCTAACCTCAGGATATCAGGTAGAAATTTTATTTTTATCTTATACGAATTGAGAAAAAATATGGAAGTTGTATAGTATAAATAATAATTCCCATTCATTACTAGACGAAAACAGACTAACCAGTACATTGACCCCTAGTTATATGATTAATATCATTTGTAAGTAATGGAATATACAAGCAATGAAAATTAGTACGTCTCTTATGTTTTCTTCGGAAAATGACACTCGTAACTTTATATTTTTATTATAGTTAAAGTATTATAAGAGGGTAGGATGAAAGTTTATAGAATGAATTGTTACGTGCGGTAAACAATATAATAGTACATATAGCCGAATTGATGAAAGATTTAACTTTTAAGTAGTTAATTTTTTTTAATGCGCATTTGTTGAACAATTTAGTACATAGACATAATTTTTCCATAACCAATGCACTGTTTCTATTCAGTAATATTGACATTACGCATTTAACGCAAGTAATGTATCAAAATTCCTTCACAATTGCACATCCCACATGTTATTCTTTATTAAAAACATCTGTCATCAATGGGGCGGAAAGCGAACGGGATAACTTAACATCTGGTAGACAGTACACCATTGTTTTATTTGACTGATTGCATCTTGTCTGTTTATTTAATGACGTCTTTTAAATTATTGTAAAATATAGCTGTGTGACAAAGTTCATGTGCAAAAGCTTTGATAGGTAAAACAAATTGATTTCTATTAAATCTCCTAACTCTCCTGAACTCTCCTAAAGCGTAGAGAATATTATAGTAGTATAAAATTTATGAAAAATACTACCTTGTAAGAAGTACGATCGTGTCTAACGCTGCTTTACGTATTAATTGTAAGATACTTGTTCACTGGTATACAAAAATCATCATCTATACACAGATTAGATACACAGACATTAGATAATAGAATATTCTTATATTTTTTGATTTGTTTTCTCTATGGAGGATATGATTAAATACTTATTTTTTGTTGTAATAAAGGTAATAATATACAGCATAAATCAGCGTTATTGAGAATACACAGACTCATTGACTCATTCTATTTGGTTATTATCAATACAATTGTTTACAATGTTATCTAAGCAGCTGCTCTGTTAGGCGCCCTTTAACATTTCTAGAGTTTGATTCATATTGTATATTTCAAAATAAATTAGTTGTTCAAACGGCTAAAGATAGCGAATTGTTATGCTAAATTACTGCTTTATTCTTTGAATTTGTTTAGAAAAGTTCAAAGACAAAGTGACTTAAAGTAAACAAAAATTGTCTGTCTTTCTCTATGAATGTATATAATATAGAACGATTGTTTTAAGTTTTTTTTTTTATTTTAAAGATTGCCGCCTTTTTTTAAAGAGGTTTAATCACGTGGTTGTCGCAAGGTTGTACTGTATCGTGTGAATTTCATTAATTTTCTCAATAATGTTCCCAAATTTTTAAGTGCAACAAATAAAATATTAATTTCGTAACGCCAAATACAGATTAATTACAAAATAAATTGCAGTATTAGTCTCGATTATAAAGATTTATAAGTAATATAAGAGTTAATGTAAAGTACATTACCTATAATGTATATAGATCCTTTTTGCTTATATGTTTATATAACATAAGTATTGAAGCCACCTTGGCACATTGAAACAGCATATAAAGGCAAACGCAGTGGTTGAGGGTTCCATTCCACGCTTTGATAAGACAAAATGCCGCGTTGACTTCCGCCACTCAATACGCAATGTATCGAATCGAATGGAAAATGGAGTACCGAGTATCTAGAGTATCTTTGCGTACCCCCTTTTATACGCAATAAGCTTAAAAACAGCACGGCATGGTTTCTTCTAAGTAAATTTTTACTTTGATTGTCTTATAAAATCTAATATTTATTTTATATTTCACTTTCACACAGATATAACAACATTACACTTTATGCAGCCCCGATAATTTTTCATATATCAGAGAACCTAGCTAATAAAAGTTTAAGACCGTCCGGAACCAAAAAATAATTTCAAAAGTTCCTTCATTTAAAATTTGAACCAGCTACCATTTCTTTGTAAAAAATACACAAAAACAGTATATCACTGATTGCCATAAATTGGATACAATAAATAAAACTAATAGACACTATTCCGTTATACGATCGCGTGCCTTATCAGAAACACGCAATATTGTTTGGATGTTCTGTCGATATATATACAATAAAATCGATAATCTGTCTGTCGCGTGACGATCCAGTTGATGCTATTTCAAATCATATCGTCACTGCTTGGTTTTCGTAGCTGTTTCATCAAAAATATTTCCCGCATTGAACGTACTATAGTGACTGAGTTTTATGATACAAGATGAAATTGGCTAACACTTGTGTTCGACACATGACACATTTCCATTGATAAGTACATGAGTAATATAAGCCTACAGCCTTCCAGCACAATTTTTTTGTTGCAAACATTACTTTCTGAAATAAGCGCGTTCAACCAATTAAACTCTTCAACTTTATAATATAACTCTTCAACTTTATAAATCTCTTCTAGAGATAAGTCCACCGTTTGGAACTATATTTTGTTATGTATGTAATTCAACATATTTTGATTGCAATAAAGAATACTATATATTGATATAGCTTATTAAGCAATATTGCTTTATCCAGACTAGAAAACGAATATATTTAAGTAATTCGATCTTTCCCTAAGTGAAAATCAAAACGTACAATAAATCGCGTATAGCAACATTGCACAAATAGACGACAATGGCTCCAATTATTAACTTATATGTACTAGAATATCCATAATTTCAATAGCTTTTTTTAAGTGAGTGGTTGAGCAATTCGTTATAAAGCGTGCTGTAAGAAAATTAAACATTCAGCAATTTGCGAATTAATCTATTGTACCTATGTACTCGGTCGTTTAAAGAATTAGGTCGTGTGCGGTTCGTGCGTTCGAATTAAATTTAAAAGGCATTTGTTGAAGTTAACCATTCAAGGTCCTAACTGTTAAGTAGTGACATTTGCTTCGTAACTCGTTTACTTATTTGTTGACTTACATAACATTGGCTTGTAATACTCGATTCTAGTTTGTGTACATAAAACTTGACGGTCTCTCCAAATGACCGCTTATTTGCTTTTCTTATTCGGCCGTCTAAACTTAAACAGTGTTAATTATGTAATTTACATAGTTTTGTGAAATTAGTCGCGTTATATGTAGACCAAGTCACGAGTGTTTCAAAATTATGTTTATAAAATTTCCTAAATAGCTTAATTAGTGGCGAAATTTTGTTAATGATTCCAAACTAGGCAGACACAACGTGACAGTGTGTTCGAGTTTAAATACTTTTGATAATATATGAAAAATATAAGGTAATACCTTCATGCTGTATCCCGCATGGCAGGGTGGGCAGAGGGGACTGTAGGAACCATAGGAACCGTTCCCCGCTTTCCGCCTTTTGAGGTATTGCGTGTTAACTGGCGCACTTTTGCCTTCTTACCAGAGCGAAGAAAATTAAAATTATTCATTCTCTCAGAGTGGGAATCGAACTTAGGAACCGTCGCGTTTACATGCAGTCGCTGTGCCTCTGCGCCATGACGGTATATAAAAAAAATGAGAAACAAAATACTTTTCGCTAGTCTTAAATTTCAATTATTTTATTGTTTATTATAAATAATGCTCTATCAAATTGTTAGTCTCTATATGGCAAAATCTCATTGAGTTCTGTATGTTAGTTAAAATTAAAGTGGAACGTTTCATATTCAAATAATTGTAATTTTTAAGTAAGTCCTCGTATTTAATACTTACTTAGAAATTATTTACATTAGTAATAATGTCGATATTAATTGTTATTAATAAATAAAATAAATTAAAGGTTAATCACAATCCAACCCCAACAGGTGTCCTACGCCAATACTACAATGATGACGACCAATCATTCGCGTGGGTGCGGGCGGCAGTACGAGGGGGGTGCCTGCTCGCGTGGCGAGATGGTACACTACCTCGACGCTCAGCTGCAAGACTACCCCTCAGACACTTGCATCTACGTGCGGCGGCAAACCTGCCCAATGCGTTCCAGTTGTCGAGATTGCGGGATGATGCCGCTGTTGCCACGTTTCAGGTACTAATTTTATATTATTTTAATAATAGTAATAAAAACTCACACACTCACTCACTCACACTCACACACACACAAAAAACATTGAAATTAAAAAAAAAATTGATTAAATTACATGGTAGCGACATGTTAATTCGACAATTTATAAGTACTTGTAAAAGTCTATTGGAATAAAGAATATTTGGGATTTGAATTACAAAAATACAAACAAAAAATCATATCTAATGAAATACTACAACACTATAGTAGGCCTTATCCCTAATTATATTTATATCTATTTTTTATTTAAAGCACTTTATTGTACACCACTGATACCATACCACCACCATAAATAAAATTACGCTTTAATAAAAAGAACAAGTTAATATACAGATAGCACAAAAGGCGGTCTTATCGCTATAAAATAATATAAGAAGCTATTGTATTATAGGTTGTATAGTTTTTACCATTAACTAAAATATAGAATTACAAACATTATGTTTAATGAAAAACATGATTTTTGTAATACTTAAACTTACTTACTTACTTAACACTTAAACTAAATATAGATTTTCACACGGCCACAAACGAAAATCGTTTGACTTCGCAATTAGTGTTGATTGTAAATCGACACATTGACACGTTGTTTACTGGAATAGTTAGCGATTGATGAATGATTTATAAATAAATTAGGTATAAGTTTCGGTTTCATACAAACTAATCTACTAGAGTCAAATCATGTCTTATAAGTGATCGTTCGTTCGATAATGATCGAATCAAAATGTTGTGTTGGCTATATGAAACAGATATTTTACAAAAAAAAAATAATTAATTAAAATTTACAATTTTATAGAATATGATTATTTATAAGATATTATGTATCGTTATATAAATCATAAAAAAAGATATTTGAGCTCGTTTCTTATATTAATAATTAAGTAGGTAGGTAGGTACTTCTATTATTGACAAGAGTACAAATATAACTGGTAAGGAATTACCTAATCAGAATATTTTGCTTACTAGAGCCATTTAATTAAGTTAAAATAAGACACCAGTACTCAGAGACGCCAGTTAGCGCTTAACTGAAATAAAATTAATTGCTACTCAATATCTTTAATTGTAAGAAAATTGCAAATTTTAACGCATAATTTACCGATATATTTAAAATATGAATAATATTTTGATTGATCTACTTCATAATATGTTGTTGAACCGGAATATCAACTAACCAGCTCTAACTCCATGTTATTATTTAAAGGACAAACGACGCCAATCTTATCGTAATAACAGACAGGAAAACACGCGACAGCAGTTTCTTACATTATTTAGCTAAAGCTACTACTGTGCTATTTATATTAGATAATATTCATATTATTTTCAATTATGGTAAACGAGTGTAAAAATTATTGTTGTAAAGTAACAAGCTTAATAAATATGATTCATATAGCAGAATTCTTATTATTCTTAGAAGAAGTGTTTATAGGATAAGATTATGATAATTTGTGTAGATATATATATATATATATATATATATATATATATATATATATACTACTATCTACTCGTTATTGGTATCGCTAACCGTTCTATTCAAATGAACGTATTACATAACCAAAATAATATCTATATTCGCAATCAATGCCTCGACCGCGTCCTTGACGACTCGTTTACTATTGCATTTATTTTTAATATTAATTCGATACCATAAGAAAATTACACCTGCACATGAACATTGTACAGTCATCGTCGGTTTGTCTTATAATTAACAATAATTGTTTAGTAATGTATGCGTTATGTCTGTGTGATTTATATTTACTGAGTCAATGTGTTTCATTTTACACATACTTGGAAATGTTTATAACATACGTAGCATATCGAGAGCTTTTGCAAGCTCGAATATATAAATAAAATAGAAGTATGTGTTAAACACAAACAATTTTACATGTTGAATGTTCAACGTCTGTCTGTCGTTCCGCTTTTCGGAATAATCTCCGAAACATCTGTTTTGATGGAACTTTTCACTGCAAGATTGTAGAGTAACATATAGGCTGCTTTTAATCCGCGTATTTCTGCGGGACCGCTCGCATTGCGTACACATTGCGTATTTAATGATTATTTTCATTTATATATCTAGACAATTTTATTTGTAATGTTACTGTGACGTAGTTATTTGAAAGGAAACTCGCAATAAATTAAACTTATATGTACCTATAGTACATTCATATTTTATTAAAGTAAGTTTGATAACATCGACCAAGCGGACGAAGCCGGGAACAGGTCGCTAGTAAACAATATAGTATGAAAAGCTATGCAACTTTTTCAAAATGCAATAATATAATAAGACATAGACATACAGTACATACAGTATCCAAAAGACGCAGGTTCGAATCCAGCTACTTTAAAAATTCAATTATTTAAAATATTTGTTTTTCTCAAGTGCATAAATATTATATTGAAAACATTGCTTAGTTACACACATATTTGTAACCCGATTATACTATTCGTATAATTATAAGTAACGATTTTGATACGATTTTAAATGAGCGTTTCTATATTTATTTTAAGCATAGCCTTGGGGTATTTAAACCGCAGTTGGTTGCGGTTGCTAAAATCAAAATTAAATTAATAAAATGACACTTCACTACTATGGCGTCTGTTCTATCAGTTATATATGGAATATGTATATAAAATAAATAAAATATTTTATTGTTTTAACAATGTTTTTCTTTATCAAGTGGGAATTGAAGTGTGAACAATCAGTTCTGAATTTCACTACAATGAAATTATTTAACTTGATAAGTTTAATTATTATTATTATTATTATAATAATAATATTTTCATATAAAAACTTATGAACGTTCCTTTAGCATAATAACTTGTTGACGTAAGACCTTGGAATTGTTATTAAAATGCAGTGTGGTGCATATAATGCCATTAAGGAATCTATGACAAAGTGGACGTATGTGTAACTGAACGTTTAACATTTGTTTTGCTAATGGTTATATGGTGTTTAATTAAAATAGTGTTGCAAGTGTTCTCGTTTCTGTATATATTGTATAATAATATGATAATTTATAATTAATTATTATACATATAGTATATGAATTTAAATATCTGTAATATAAGGGAACGGAATTGGATTCATTAAGTTTTTTTTTATGATTTAAATCATGTTACGATTTAATATATTATATATACATGTTACTTGATTGTAAAGGTTTAGACTATTGAAAATTTACACTGGTTTAGACTTTTAACTTTTCATAGAAGGCACCACATAAAACACAAAATTTTATGAACGATATATAAAAAATTTAAAATATTCAATCATTGTACAAGGCCGTGATTTAAGAAGTTTGTAATATTGAAATTGTCACGTTACTAAGACAATATCTACTTAATAATTTATAAAGGATTGTTGTTCAACAATAAACCTACGTGTGAATGAAGCATACGTTGCAGAGATAATTCGCTATGCACTGCGGTAGATTGAATAATTGCATTTATTAACAAACACAAGTAGCTGTAAATGCACGTTAATTGTGAATTCTGCGTGATCGGATGACGATTGCGTGATGGATAGTTCTGCCTTTAGTATGTTGGTAACTGTGAGAATAATAGAGCATATATATATATATATATATATAATATATATATATATATATATATATATATATATATAATATATATATATATATATATATATATATATATATATATATATATATATATATATATATATATATATATACCCGAATTAATTATGAGCCTATTATTAATATTTTTTTCTTCCTCTAAAACTGTATTTCTACTAGTTCACAATAGGATATCAACGTCTTGTAAGACGTTCGGGTCCCCTTCGCACTCACCTTTCTCACGACTCGCTCGATTTAATAGACCTCAATAAAGCGTAACACCCGTAAATCATTGCTTCATTGTACTGTACGATCTTTTGATGCCACTATTTAACATAAGAAGGGCTAGAAAGCGAAGGTGTTGACACGTAAAGAAACACGTTATGACGAAAGGAAATCCTTGTTCCTCTGCATAACATAATAGTCGAAAGTAGTCCTGTTTCTGAGATCGGCTTAAAGTCACGCTACCCTTTAAATACTATGAATATGTGACACTATTATTTGCATTTAAATAATAATTTGGTGACATTCACAGCACTTCAACGATTAAGTCATAAATTTCTAGTGCAGTTTCTTATCAATAGTAATTAAATTTTGTATTGTTGCAGGCTTGCAATGCGACGGATTACGCCCGATGGGTGCGAGCACTGTGCGTTGAAATACTTGGTCAGACGCCATTACCACAAGTCAGATTCTTGGATGTGTTACCGGCTGCAGACACGGCTAGCAAAGAATCAAAGAAGGTTCCCATTCAGGAGACGCCTGTATGTCCTCCCCGACCACCTCCCCGAGCGCGACGAAGGTTACTAACCGCTTCAGAGACCCAGCTTCCTAGAAGAGACCATTCTCCTGCCGCTACGGATGAGGGCATCGTCGTAGAAGACGACGATTATGATTCATCGTCCGATCGCAGCCTCGATCTGTCTCTATCACTAGATGCTCTGAAAACAATAGATGTGGTCGACGCCCCGGTAAGAAAAGCTGAGGTCGTAAAATGTGATAATTGTAGCAAACTAAATAAAAGTCCTCAGCACCACACTCTTCCACGAGCGAGAACTAGTGACACTGATATAGGGAGGCATAGGTACTTGAAACGTTGGGAGGGCACCACAGGAGGGGCTGAACGGGGCAGATTTGCAATAGTGGCAGCCAGAAGGAAAACAGCATCACTAGAAAATCGCGCAAGATCGTGTTCCCCAAATTCGCACGAAGTTATTACTCAATACGTTCCAGTGCGTGAGAGGCGGGCTCTGTTTGAGTCGCTTTCGCAAAGCGGTGGAAGTTTGGCAAGAAGTAGTGAACAGTTAGCTCGACCTGTGATTGTGAACGATACTCCGAGAAGGGCGGCCTCGTTGCATGACCTCCAAGCGCCTCCGACGAGGTCGGTCAGTGACTTACGACAGTTCTTCGAAGCGGTGGCCCGAGGCGCAGGACAGTGTTCAGGCTTGCAGAGATACAGTGCGCCTCCTAATCCCATGTCGAGAGCTTTCACATCTCTCACAGTTGCTTAGTTGCTAAAGACATTCCATATTTTGACTCAACTCCCAAAATGCCAAAAATGAACTTTAAAAGCTTTCCAGAAGTGACTTCCTTATTTCCCATATGTTGGCAAGCTTGACATCTTGTACATAGTGTATATATAGACCGGCGTTGACCGCCGATTCGCTAAGTCGTTCGTTTTAAGACTGTTAAAAGTATTGTTATAAAGTACCTAATATAAAATGTATTAACTAAACAGTGTTTCCTTTAAACCTTTAAAAGCTAATGAATACTGCAGGCAAACGGGCAGTGACCGAATGCAGTGGGTAAATCTAATAGACATGCCATTAGATAGACAATAGACCATTTTTATTGTGTGCATCAACCGTCACGCATTGTTTGCAACTAAAATACTGATGTTCTTAATAGCGTTTTGATAATAATATTTAGCTAAAATGTCGCTTGCAGAGCTCGTAAGGTCGAGTCCTTCATTCTTATATTGTTTTGTAAGTTATTATGTTCACCTTCAGCATTGTTTTTAAATATATCTTATATATGGCATATTTATATTCGAATAGCTAAGCAAGTAACCAGGTAGTTTTTAATTCAAATCCAATATTTGAAAACCAATAGATATATGATGGGTGGATAAGAATAATGGCATATTTATCAGTTAGTATTATTACGTGTCTCAAATTTTTCGGAACAGGTAATAATATACTCCGGCGAAAACAATGCCACCTTTTGTTTTTCTACAACGTATACACGAAAACAATTCATTCCCCCGATTGAGAATTGAACCCACAACCAACGTCTTAACAATAAAACGCTGTCTACGCCACGATGGCATCTTAGTAAGATCTTGTGACTAATTCAGAGTGTATTCTATAAAAAGCTCCTACGCCCCCACTGTACTTCATAAGGAGAGACATCTGTACTCGATAACGTCATTTTGCAATAGTGTAATCCTGGTCCACTGTTTGAATAGGATATGTAGAGAATTTACTCAAGGCTTTACTTAAATATTATGATTCGACATTTTTCTTTACATTATGATTCACAAGAAAGTACTATAGACAAATAATTCGATATGGAATTAAAAGCTTTAAATGCGTATCTAAACGTTGAAAACTCCTCTAAATATACCTCACCTTCTGTAGTATCCTTCACATATCAAGACATATATAAGTTTTCCTTTCAATTACAAAATTCTAGAGTATCGGAAATACAAGAAAAAAAATATTGAAAAATGTAAAGATTAACAATATTTGATAACCACATTTAAAAGTTTTAAAATTAAAGCAGTTGGCAACGACTTCAGTCTTCACATATGAATTATTTTACTTTAGAGCAACACACTTATACTTATTTAGGTAGTAATCTAAAAACGACCAGAACTATTTACTAACAAGTATAGAATGGCAGGAATCTAAATAAGATAAGATAATTAAATCACTTCCGAAAAAAGATAAGCCAACTTATGAATATTTAATGTCCAAAATTCTTATGACAAATTAAAACGATGCGTCATATTAGTTTCTTAGTTTTTAGTTGCATGTTATTGCATGTTAATTATATGGGCATAATATATGTACGTTTTATTTATACATCCGTTTATATCCATTTATAGTATATATGTAGTATTGCTTAGTATAGTAAATTTAAAATTGTAAACAATTAAAATGAGAATTTTACAGAATGACATTTTATATCTTAGTTACGTATAAAAAAAGGGATATTATTCCCTCAGTTTTGTATGTATTATAATTTTTAATCTTCTTATATATTACGGGTAAGCGAAACGTTTATTTTTTATTTATTATTAACAATATACAGTTTTTAAGGTTTATTTTTTAGCTTTACATTACGTTAAGATGTCCTTTCCCTACATTCTGTCCAATTTTAAAGCTGTCGTTATGTATTTATATGTCAAACATATTGCAATTGCAACGAAATATACTAAAATAGCGATCAAGTTCGAATCAAGCTCCTGCACGCATGATTCTGTACCATTATGTATAGAAAAATATTTGAGAGTAACATTGATAAAAAACATGCGAGCTTAATACGTTTTAAGGTTTTAAGGATCTATGTATATAGATTAATACATATACTCGTATACCTCTTTTTTTTGCTTTTAAATTTAAATGCCATAAATACTTTACAAGCAATTTAACACATTTAATTTAATTTGTTGCAAAACGATTTAGTTGCACAAGAAGCTCACATTCCTTAAGCTTACATACAGCTATTTCTAAACAGTTCAAATGTTAAACTGAAGTAATTAACAATTAGTCGTTTAATCGAGACGAAGTACTGATACCGAATCGTACAACACTATTTACGTAAACTAATTGTTGTTCGCTAATCGTAAAAGATTCTTGGAATTGGAAGGCGGTAATTGTTTTTTTATGCTTTATCAAAATTAAAAAAAAAACATAGTGTTATATTTTTAGAATATTTTTTTTTCCTTAATCTCGGATAAACACTTTGAAAATTAATTATAAACCATTGTTTGTCTATTCTTTTTTGTAATAAAATACGTAATTTATAAAAAAAAAGTATGCATCACCCAACAATTTACAATTTATATTTTTAAACCAGATCTCGTACTTCAGTAGGTAATAAGTGATTTCTTAATGGCTGTACCTGTATATAAAGACGTTGATTATTTCTTCTACACTAGCGTATTATTCTATCGAAACCACTTATTATAACACATTTAAAACAAGTATGGCCGAACTTGTTACAAGTTTTTCTATAATATTCATACAAAACTCATTCATAAAAAAAGATCCCTTTCTAATGCACAGGGTATATTCTAATGCTACCAAATTAGCAGCTGGAATGTGAGCGTGTCGGAAGCAAATAGATACCGCATCCACAAAAAATATTTGGACAAAAGGTAAAAAAATGCACAAAGGGTGCCGGGGCACTGTAATAAAACCGTTTCTATCAGATTTACTGTCTTCTACTGTTAAGAATGTGTCAATGATTGGAAATATGAAGGATTATATTTCCAACTGTCGAAATTATTATTTTTATTTACATTACTTATTTATAGAGCTTTGTGTGGAGTAAATAGTGAGAATTCACTCCGTTTTTCGTAAATAACATAGATTTAACGACATTAACATCAACAAGATCAAGTTATTAAATATAACTTAATGAAAGTCCCGCTGGGTTTCTTGCGCCGGTTCTTCTCAGGTCTGATGCATTGATTTTAATGAACCGGTAGTAATGTTTTTGACGTTCAAAAAGTGAATCTTATATTCTTATTTTGCATAAAATTATTTAAATTTTAATTATATTAAACAATTTTACATAATTACCATGATTTCAAACGCATAATTATGATAGGATACACGTATTTATAACTTATCACAACTTTTTTGTCAGTACGAATATATATTTCTTTACTGTATTAAACAATTTAATTACTAGATATGGCATAGTTTCTGTAAGACAACATTGAAAACTGTCATATACGTTATAAACACCGTTGTAGCGCTGTGAAAATGTGATTATAGTGTGGGTTTACATCTGGCTCGAAATATAAATTTCCAGAATTTTCCAAGACAAATGGCAGACTTGTTCTTAATAATTAATTAAAACGATCATAATAAGGTGTACAAAAAAAGAACAATCACTATAATTTAAAAACTATTACATGAACATAACCATACTTTGTGTAAGCAATAGTAAAGTTTTATTACACGATGACCTTTACTTTTACGAGTTAACATTTAGCGGTCCATAGATATCCACTGAGCGTTTTTTTTTTTCTTTCAATCAAGTGCACTTGCTCGAGTGATTCACGTTCAAGTGACTGGCGATATTATTTTTTCTAACTTATATAGGCAAGGTCGACTATGCATAGTGCTGAATTTGTGTTCTTCAGGTTAAGTAAATAAAATTTACATATTGAATTAAGTTATTTTAAAAATAATTATCTAAGTAATTATCTAAGTACCATCTTGTAATGAGTATTTTATTCATAATATGATCTGTGTTGATTCCTTCATAAAAGAATGGGAGGTGAATATATAGCGAAAGCGTATTCCAATGTAAAACCAGCGAACACTGTCCAGTGTTTCTAGGCTTCCGGTTCACAGAAGAAAAAGTCTATATCTGGAAGACAGACAGAGCTTGCCGTTCGTCTGTCCCTCTTTATGCCAATCAAGATCATTTTTTTAAGATTATATCGAGGTCTCAAGTTAATTTAATGTCAAATATGCTGGATTGCAGTCTCTTAGAGTCTACAAATAATAATAAACTTCTTTAATTAGGTACTTCCTGTTGACCGAAAATTAATGAAATAAAGCTTTTGCACAATTACATTATTGATTCACTTACTGTAAAAATCAAGGAAAATATTTGAGATTTGTTACAAAAATGAAATTGATACGGAACCAACCAACTCACAATTGACCGATTTTTTATATAAATAGATTTATGTTATACAATAATGTAATGTGATTTGAATAGTGAGTGCAGTTCAAGTCACTAATATATTTTGTCTTTAATAAGTTATAAGAACTGTAATAATAATATATTAATTTATAGAAAATAAACCTTTTTCTTTTAAATAAAAGCTGAATTTCTTATTATATCTTAATACCAATTGGTATGAATTAAAAGGGCGGTCAGATTATGATTATAGTCATGTATTTGATCGTACAATAACGTGCCCGTATATCCCGCATAGTTAATTAGCTAAAACCTTTGTCATAATGTTAGATTGTAACATCCCTCTCTTCACATATTCATTTGATTATTATCTATACTGTTTAAAAACTTTAATACACTCGTTCTTAAACTAAATGAATTTAGATACTTTTAATTTTAGTTATTGTGTAAATAATATGGAACGGAGTGTTTTAAAATACCTAGCCTATCCTGCTATATGAAGGATTTTATCAAAATATATAAATTGAATAATAATATTTTATATTCAATTAAACATCAAATACCAAATATAGGTATTAAAGCCTTAAATATAGGTATTACAAAATATAGATATTAAAGAGTAATTTAAAAGTTAGATAACGATATTCTTTCCACATGACAACTTTAGGAACTGTACACATTGAATCTTTTGCTCCTTAAAAGACCATATTATTTCACTGACACGTTATTACACTGTTTATACTGTAACAAAACAGATTGACAATTGTCTATGAAGTTATTTGTAAAAATCATGACCAATAGAAATGTTGCAATCTTTACAATACATTTTGCTATTTTTAAGCTAAATATAAAACAAATATAGCTTTATACTATATGATACATCCCGCATGTAGTAGGGTAACCACAGCACCTAGTGTTGAGATATTCCGTCCCCCATTTACCGCCAAATTACCTATGGAGACATTGCGTGTCGAGTGACGGAACTCAACGCCGCGATCAAACTCGATTATATAGAGAAAGTAATATATTTAAATCAGAAAATTAATATTAGAATCTATATCTCAGCTATTTCACTAATGTCACCGCCGCACCGAAAGCTTTGCGTGAAATTATAGTTAAACCAGTTCTTTAATCGCTATTTGGATTCGTCCTTCTTAAACCAGTAAACTAGTAAAGACAGCTGGTTAAGCATGCCTATAATTCTCAAAGTAATCCATTTCGTTTACTAAAGTGTGTCTTGTCTCACAAGTTATAAAGGTCGTTTTGCCCTATTACATTTTTCGGTTCATGTCTATTGTATTTTGGGTATAAATTTAACTATGAGAAAAGATCTAGCGAGGATTAACGCGGACGGCAGTCAAAGGGTGAAATGTTTTGAAAGGTCTAGGCATAATAGAATTATTCTTGCGTCACAATAATGTAGACTCCTGTATGCGGTTTAAACACAGGGGTAATGTGGGAATACATTTATATCTAAGTTCGGTAAAGTGACCTATCTGTATCTCTTAAAAATCTAAAAGAACGTATCTATATTGATTATTGAATATGTTGTATACTGCACATACCTGCAATGCAGACACATATATACAATCAGACGATTCTAAACACGACGGTTGAGGGTTCGATTCCCATTCGACAGCATGATTTATTTAATTTTCCTCGCTCTGGTAACAAGACAAAGCGTGGCGTTGAGTTCCGTCACTCAACGCAATGTCTGGAAAGGCGGTTAGTGGAGAACGGAGTGTCTTAACACTAGTTTCCCTCTGTATATCCTGCTATATGTGGGATGCAGAGTAAAGCTATAAAAAAAGATAATAATACCTAATAGCACTTCCCAAAATCCCAAGGTCACTTCGTCTCTTCACTTATTATTAACTCAAGGACCGAATGTTGGAAAAACTTTCCTCCTAAAAATAAAATTTTAATGTTGAACCCAAAATTGTATTTACTTTGCGCAATCAGATATCTCAGTTTTGCCATGATTGCGTACAGTTGTATCTTTACCATACGAGGTCCATGCCTAGGATCCCTGCGCCCATAGGGGTGCCGTATGTGTATGGGCCCCAAAATAACTTGTTTTACTTTTCAACAAGGCCCCAAGTTCACGTGTGCCTGAGGTCATAAGACAAACACGGTGTAACGGTTTATTAAGTATACATACTGTAATAATTTAACAATTACATACAAATATTTTGTTTACAGTTTATTATATAGGTAATATCAAAATTTCACTTCGATATCTTTTATTGATCTCTCATTTTTACCTAATAAAGAAATTCGTTATCAACCAATCGATCGTAACATCTCAGTTGGACAGTAATTAATACTGTGGCATACTTACATTTATAAATACTTCATCGATGCTAGGAATAAAATATGTGATTTAATAATTTTATATCTGTAGACTATTCCAATATATTAGGCATGGAAGTCCATCTCAAGTGTTATTGTTACAGATATAAGGGAGAACAGGAGAACCAACACTCTTAAACTAAAAAACCTACATTAACAACCAAACGTACTATGATCATTATGAAAAATAAAAAAAGAATTAAAATTGTTAATCAAGGTTTTTTTGTTTCATTTTTTGTTTCATATTAACATACACTAATGGTGTTATCGTCACATAATTTTTTTATAATAGTACTAAATAAGCATATTACATTCAAGTAATTACATTCTGTAATGCCTACATTTTATGTCAATATAATTAATTTTGTCAATTTTAATTATAACAAAGATGATTATGATATAGAGGTCCGTCGTGGCGCAGAGGCACAGCGCCTGTCTGTAAACGCGACGGTTGGTTAAGTTCGGCTCCCATTCTGGAGAATTAATAATTTTCATTTTCTTCGCTCTGGCAACAAGGCAAAGCGCGGCGTTGAGTTCCGCCCTTCAACACGCAATGCCTCAAAAGGCGGAAAGCGAAGAACGGAGTGTCTTATCACTAAGTTTCCACGGTTCCCTCTGCCTACCCTGTCATGTACTGGATACAGCGTGAAGCTATTATTATTATTATTATTATTATTATAATTATAACGAAGAGTTTTAACTAACAAATTATTTCTCTTTTAATACGCATTCATCTATAATATATTCTGTAACAGTAATGTTCAACAACCTTATTAGTGAAAAGGAACTATCGCACATTAAGAGTATTTCTTAATTATAAATTGATCCCATGATCCGCGTGTAATCGGTATAATTTATTAAACATGACTCAAATATACAATTATTTTCGTTTTTCAACGTTATATTTGTGCTCCAAAGTACCGTTATTGCTTTAGACATTTTTGAGTCCAGTCATTAATTGCTGTCCGCCCAATTGAAGATAAAAATGAAGCTTATAAATTTGTTCACAATCGCCAAAAGTCGTTTGGTCATTCAAAGAATTTTAAATGGAATAATTTAATATATATTTCATTGAAAACGATCAAAGCTAAATATAAGAGTATTATATTGAGGAAACTATAATGTTTATGTTAATTCTGTCATCGGTCAATACTGGAGCGTTCTAATGGTGCTCTATTGATTAAGGGTTGGCAATTTCAGATATAATGAAACATATTTTTTTCCGTTATTTAAGGTAATCATGGAATATCCAGTGTTAGGACACTCCGTTTTCCACATCCCACCTTAATTCCAGACACTAAGTGATGAGTGGCGGAATCCCAGAGGCATCACGTTCACAGCCGCTGTCTCACTGCCGTTTTTTGTTTAAACAACAAATTTCTATTAATTTAAGTTTGCTCAGTTTCATTGAAGAAACCCGAATGAAGAATACCACTGAGTTAAATAAGATATGTATTAATTAATAGATACATTTTCTTTCTTCCGCATTTTTAATTTCATCATTTATATCACTGTTTAAATTATTAAGACATCCTTTAACTATATTTTAAACAGATTAATATATATAAATAAAACTTTAAATAATTGAAGTGTTGACAACCCTACATCATTCATGGTAAAAATATTGAACGTTCCAAAACGGATGTTGGTCTATTCTAATATTATTTAGTTATGATATCAACATGAGTGATACTCGCTCAAATAGTAGCTAATAACTACTTAAATACCAGAAAGAAAGATAAATAAATTACAAAACATGTATAATAAGGTATGAAGGAAAATGTGATTTTGGAAACTTAAATTAAATCTATAATCTCTGTTTTATTATTAATATTGAACGTAAAAAATTGATACAATAACAATAGAAATAATTTAATAATGATAATATATATAATAACTTTAAACATTTTAGGAAGTTTAAGTTTATGTTAGCACACAGATGTATTCTCTCTCTCGACCCCCGAGGGAAGAGAGGAAAACGGCTTCAGGGCAGTGCCCTCTTGCCGTTAGGCTCTTCCGCCGCCCATGAATATGGGCGGGTCCTTGGGTTGGGCGTTTGGCCCGAGGTGAAGTATCCTTAAGAGGGACAAGATTTAAAAGGACTGGACGAAAGGAGTGAGCTATGCGCTACCCGGGTGGTCAGCCCGGCCGAATGAGACCCTCGGTGATCCCGGGGAGGCTCAGCCTAGGCGACCAGCGACCTTGGTAGCAGCTCAGGAATCAGAAGGATGTCTCGAGGTAGTCTTCGGGCGTCCGGCGGACGGGAGTGCCACGGAGCGATGTCTCGGATGTGAGGTTGATCCGAGGCGTCGGCTCCGTGGTAGACGCGGGCAGCTAGCTGGATGATGTGACTCTCTAGGCTTTCGATACGGAGGCCGCGCTGAATGGTAGCGTTCCTCACGTACTGAACGACTGAACGACTCGTCGGAGAGCCACATTTTGCACCGTCTCAAGGACCTTCCGAAGACTAGGTCTCGTGAGGGAGTACCAAGCTGGGAACGCGTACGTCAGATGGGGTCTGAGGTACGTTTTGTACAACCCCAGCCTGGTGCGGAGGGGAAGGCGGGATCGGAATAAGGGACGCAGCAGGCCCAGTGCAGCTCGCGCTGCGTTCCTGGCCTTGGCTACCTGGGCCGACATGGAAAGTTTCCTTTCTATGGAGACGCCCAGGTAGGTGACTTGGCGGGACCATTTGACCTGTTCACCCTGGAGAACAAGCGGAGGAGGCAGCTTGTGGAGCCCAAACGCAATCGCTTGGGTCTTGGCCACGTTAATCGTGAGCCTCCACTCCGCTAACCAGTCCGGTAGCAGGTCGAGGGCACGCTGGAGTTTGAGCGCCGCGTGGGTGAGGTTCAGGGACTTGGCCAGGAACGCAATGTCATCGGCATAGAGTTAATACTTTATACTTTACACAGTTAATACTTTATAGCTTTATATAATTATTTTAGCTATAGCTCTTTTGTGAAATAAATGCTTTTAATCCATACTTACTTATAATACGTCGACGCTCGCAATTTCTTTAACTTTACAATCTTTAAATATGAAATCTTGTTTTTCCGAGAATCCCTGATAACTTCAAAGAATTGTCTTATAGTGTTTCTTTACACTTCTTAAAGAATAATTTCAGTTTTCTCCGCTGCGTAGTTACAGTTCTCCGTTATCCGATAATATTTGTGTTATCAACGAGTTATATTCTTACTAGCTGAAAGTTGTGTATGTTACATGACACATTTATGTGCCTTGGGTTACTCTGATGTCAAGTACAGTGGGCTATTTCAACATGATTATTGTGATGTAATTCATATAGCCTATAGTCTCCCTCACTAAATCTACTATCTAAAACACAAAAATAATTTGCATTTCGTATTCGTACCAGTAGTTCTTGAGATAAGCGTGTTAAGTCAAACAAACTCGTCAGCTTTATATATATATATATATATATATATTACCAAATATATATATATATATATATATACATATACATATATATATATATATATATATATATATATATATATATATATATATATATATATATATATATATATATATATATATATCTTCATCATAAAAACATGTTTAGATTTTTACCTTTCCAATTGCGTTCTGTCGTGGATTTTTGCAATAATTCCTTTTACGATACTGTTAGTAAGAGTAACATTTTTTACATACATAGATACATATATTTTTATAACCATTTCTAGTATACATTGGTAATATATATCTAATTTAGTATAAGTCAGGCTGTCCAATTATGTATTAAGCTTGTCTTAGAACATTCTACAAGAGACCAGGTTTTATGCGACCATTAAGAAATAGGTCGACATTTTCGCATTTAGGTCGTCGTTGGCACAGCTTATGACTGTAAAAACAACGGTTGTGGGTTAGAATCCCACTCGGGGAGAATGAATTATTTAATTTGCTCGCTCTAGTAACATGACAAAGCGCGGTTTCTGAGTTTCGTCATTCAACCCGCAATGTCTCGAAATAAGGCGTAAAGTGAGGAACGGATGTCTCACCACTGGGTTCCCCTGTCCCCCCTGCCCTAATAGCGTTAACCTATTTATTTATCTTATTCATATCAACATTGATTTTCAATATATTATTTTTGTTTTCTGTACACAATGACGAAGCAAGCATCAGTTTGATAGTTAGATTATACTGATATAAATAACACTTGCTAGAATAGATTATTCATCTTGGAACATCTTGGTGGAACAGTGTCTGAATGTAAACACGACGGTTGTGGGTTCGATTCCCACAAAGAGTAAGTAAGAAAACTAAATACTAAGTTGAATTGCGCTATTCAACATCCAACAGTATGAAATGAAGTGTCTTAACACTCTACCAACTATGCTATATACGGGACACAGCGTGAAGCTTATAACCAAAATTATATATACAAAATTGTAAGCAAATGACATCATCACCGTCGTAAATGCTTAAGATAAAAAATCATGTACTTCATCATAACATTGTCAATTAGAAGTATTAACATTACTGTCTCTACAAATCACCTGTCTACATAAATATATAAAAAAAATATTACTGATAATAAATAATACTCATAAAAAATATATAATTACATAGTAACTCTTTATTAAGATATGTTCTATATAATACAACCCATTGTTCCTAGTTACTTACAATGTAAGAAAACGTTTACAACTTTACTGTACTATCTAAATTAAGCGAGTATTTTTCAGTGAGTCAAGGGTTGCAGTTATATTAATCTCCAGTGACAAGCTATGGACGGGTCACGACCGCTGCTCGTTGATTACTCACTTGTATACTTTATTTCGCTTCTAAATATGGAAGGCGACCGAAATAATTGATACGGGGAAAATTTAATCATCTCGTGTTAAAATTGTTTTTTATGTATCGTTTTTATGGATAGTAACAATAATAATTAATTTTCACTCATTTCCTCACTCAGGGGATTTTTTTAATTATTTTGATGTTCTTTCTGGTGCAATGTCATAAAAGTGTAGTGTCAAAAATTTGGATAGAAACTGAAAAATGGATTATCGAAGTGAAAAAAATATGAAAATAAAAAAAAGACGTGATGTAGTGACTCAGGGCTCCCTTCAAGGGGAAGCATTTTTTTATTATTTTAATTTGCAGTATTATTTGATAAACTGCAGCAAAACATCCTAACTAGAGCCAATATACATACTGACTAGAGCCTAGTAATTTATTACTTTATTTTTATTATTTTTCTCTAATGAATGTTTTATAAATTTGAAGTAAAAACAATTGCGAGTACGTACATCTTCATCATATCAGCCTGTATTACTTCCGCTGTTGGACATCTCCAAGGATCTCCAAGACGATTGGTCCCGCGTTAGCCACATCCAATGGCTTCCTTGACCAGATAGTCGCTCCACCTAGTAGAGGGCCTGCCACTTTAGCTGAGCAATTCTTCGAGCAATATCGGTTACTTTTGTACTCTTACGCAAGTCATAATTTCTGATTCTATCATGTAGGAAAATACCTTAAGCTTTCTTTTGACACATAAAGTTAGCGGCCACGTCTCGCTCCGGTAAGTGGCTACTGGGTACACACACTGGCTAAAGACTTTCGTCTTAAGACACTGAGGTAGTTTGGACGCGTAGATATCCAGTAATTTCCCGAATGTTGCCTATCCGAGCTGGATTCAAGATGACGACGAGATATCTCTTACTCGAAGTTGGACTTACCTAGCTGGACTGTTTGCCCGAGGTATATGTAATAGTCATCATCTTCGAATAATGTTCCCAATATTCACTGGAGCATACAACATGTGTATTCAATATATTTTAGTTTTTTCCATGTTTATATTAAGACCTTTGAGAAACTAAGAGACTATCGAGATCTCGAAGACTTTCGAGATATCGAAGACTATTGAGATCTCTGAACATAAGGTTCAAGTTCGAGTAAGTGTAGAACAAAGGATTTTGAAAAATATAAATACAACTCTGAATCAGTACTGAATTTATACAAATAAATGTGCTCACCTTTAGTTATGAAATCGTTTGAATTTATGCATGTAGATTTTCATCAGCTTTGTTCATATCAGATCCATTATGATAATACGTATTCGTTTAATGTATTTCATTGCAATCTTAGTATATTGTCACGAAGTATATAGTTTTTAGTTAAAATGGTTGGTTGGTGTTAGAGATCTCGTGTACGTACAATTATTTACTCCTTGTGAAAAAACAGTATACGTACATACTATGTATGTTATAAAATTATAATATTCTATCAAAAGCTAAGTACTATTATTTGTAAAAGTTTCTAGGAAAGTTGACTTCTATTAGTGTTTGGTAAAAAAGCTTAATAAATAACTGTCAGTTTTTTTAGGGCATTCGCCACTTGTCTCTAATAGATTAATCTCTGTTTGCTAAAAAGTAGTTCGCGAACTGCTACTCATTCTTTCGACACCATTTTTTAATTTGCTTAAAAATCGTCGACGTGTAACTTTCATCTTAGATTATAATAATTAATTTCATATGTATATATTATATATGAAATTCATTTTATATAAAAAGTGATCAACAAGTCAGTACTTGTGTGGATGACGGAGAAATCTCTCTCCTCTCCACCTCCTTTTTCCGTCTCTTTTTATTTCACCTGTAGAATGATTCATAAATATAGCACATATCGCGGATATGACTATATTATATAAATAAAACATTAATTACCAATCAGCTGTGAATTGCTAATGCTTTTTGAATAATTTAAGTATTCAATACATGTTATAAAATTAAAGTTAATTAATTAATAAACTTTAAACTGACTATCATTCATAGACGATAGAATATGAGAATAATAAATAATATTACTATTTCCGGTGAATGCAACATGGCGGCTTCCTTATTTCCTGTAATCGGTACTAAATTACTGTAATTAATTTGAATCACGTTATTAGCCTTATAAATGGCACAGATCATAAAAATATCTTCAGTAGACATAATACTACGCTTTAAGAATTAAGATTTAACATAAAAGTCAGAAGCGATATAAATTCTACGGTATTAGAAAGGAAACAATTGTGTGATGTAATAATGCATTTACAACAATTCTGATGGTGCTTCTAAACAATCGAACATTAACCACAATATGACAAAACTAACATTGACTTAGTATGTTTGTAAGTCATAAAAAAAATCATGGCTTTTATATAGTATTGATTACAGAATTATTATTATTTTAAGTAATATTTAATATAGCATATACTACTGCTTTGAATTCAAAAAGTCAAATTTTATTACATATATTATTTATCAAGGAAGGCCTTATAGGCTACGTAACATAAATTACGTTAATAGTTTGGATGTAACCCACTCACTGTACCTGCGGTCTGAGTTACAAAGTTGTTCATGTGTCATACACAATTATTAATTACATCTACTTGATGACGGCGAAACGTCAGGTAAAAACAAGCAAATAAATATATATTATAAAACTGATATAACTAAACTAAATATAACTGATAAAAATAACATAATATAACCGAATAAATGTAGCTATGCCTACGACTTCTTACACAATAATCAAATTCAAACGTGTCCATTAAAGAAACCATTTGTCTCAATATACGATAGTTATTATAAATTGCGTAAAAACTGCAATAGAACAACACTAGATGCCGGTAATTAGTTATGAATTCGTGAAAGTACAAGCTTTTTCAAGCTACACGAACAAAGAAGTTCGCGAACGGTCGTGCCGTTAACTGTGCATAGACCTATGAATGAAACAGACGTGTTTGTAATTTTTTTAAGTTCCAGATTTAGCTGCCATTTATTTTATTATAATATAAATAACCACAAATTAGAATAAAACAAATGTCCATTTATTTCCACTGCTTCATTTTTAGTACAGGAAAAATCTGTTTTGATTATTTAAACATTGTTTTTTAATTTTTTATTTGGAAAAACAAAATTTTGCATTCTTAAAAGAGAAATAAAAGGATAAGAAGTATTTCAAAATTTCTACATTACCATTATTTGAAAAAAAAATAAATTTATTTCTTTTATTGTTAATGATCTAGACATATTTTATTTTTTTACACATATCCTGCCTTAAATTTTAAATATATTTAAAATAAATGGTATATCATTACACATATATGAAAAGTAAAATAAGCAAGTTTGGTTTCAATTTACCTAAATATATATGGTACGGTTTTCCAACTCTATGGGAACGGAAAGCGAGAGTAATAGATGCGCCTGCGCATCACCGTGCATCGTGAATGACGTTTATAATTAACGAACGGTAAACCGTGTCGGGTCACTTGTGAACTCTTACTTTCGTTACTTCACTGCACGACGTGAGAGATGCTATCTCGCTATGGTAGCTAAAGAAGACAATCCGTGGAATTGTTATTTTGTTACATAAACATAAAGGAGTTCAATTTAAATGTATATCTAGTTGAAGACATCATGTTTTATTTAAACATATGTAATATGAACTGATATAACATATGTATACGTATGTATATAGTATGATCTTGTCAGAGCAGTGATGGGAATTTTTTGATTGAATTTCTGAAGTGGTTCAAGGCTCAATTAATACGAAAAAGACTTTATTTCTCTATATTCTAAATAAATGAGACAAACTTGAGTTACCTAGTAATAACTATAAATAGAATAAATAATTCAATTATTTCTTGTTAATCTTAACGGCTTTGTATTATTCTTATAATATACATTTGTTTTTCAAAAAACGATTACATAATATTATATTTTATATTTCTTTCATCTTGCACCATGATTTATGTTTTGAGTACTAATTAGTAATAATTACTTATTTGTAATAATAATATTTAATCAACACTCCGAAAACACTAAAGGAGTACGCTTGAGCAACCTGTGAACAGTGGGATGCTTATTAACTGTCAAGTTAACTGTTAAGTGTTAACGGATTATTTTAATAATACGTTAAAAGTTCAGTGACGCAGTTTATAGGTTCGTAGATACCTGTATATATAAATACAGCATAAACAAAGATAATAATAAACAGTAAAAAGCAAAATTAGCTTTTTTTTTGTCTTTGGGCATGATCATTATGCCTGTTTTTATTTTGACAAATTATGTATTTGTAGACTTTTGTTAAATTGCAGAGTTTTGTAGTGTTTTTCATTCATTTTCACGCAAATCCTATAAAATATAGATGTACCTATCTCAAAATTCAACTTTTAAAGCAAAACGGGTCTGGGTCTAAAAATCTGAGTCTAAAATTATTAAATTATGACAATTTACACGAAAGCAATAAATATAATAAATAAATTAATGTAATTAAACAAAAGGAAATTAACTTTTCATATCGAGTATCATAAGAATGATAAATTATTGGTGTACTATTAAAATGTATTACATACATTATATTAAAATAGACTCTTATATTGACTGGAAGACAAGTAACGGTAATATGTTTCTTCAAGAACACATAGAAAAAATAATACGTGGTCTATTTATACGCGATCTTCAGTAAAAAGAAGGCTATTTAGGCCACCGTGTCTCAGTGGAGCACTGTCTGACTGTAAACATAATGGTCGTGAGTTCAATCCCTATTCAGGGGAATGGATAATTACTATTTAACCGCAAGCAAGCAAGCAAAATGCGGCTTCGAACTGGTGAACTATGAAGGATAATAAAGGTCCACGGAGGTCACTTCGAAGGAAACATGGCTGATGACACGTAGGCCCCTAGTTTTGGTTTTGTTTTTTTAAGGCGTATCTATCATTTGAGGCCATAGTCGCGTATTATGGGTTCGATGCCCATTTGAGGAAGTGTGAAGCTAAAAAAATACCTTTCCTCGCTGTGGTGAAACAGTTTGTAAAAATTTAATAAAATCATATTTTTTCATTATATCTTTTAAATTTTATTTAAGTCAAAGATTAATAAACTAGAGCTGCTGTATCGTTTTATTTTATATCGTTCGAATTCCGGAACTAAATACTCCTCAACTCAATCCTGCTGCAGGATAAAGCGTGAAGCTCTTTCAAGAATTGCAGATATAAAATTCGAGACTACAATTATTTGAACAACTTGTGTTAAGTATTTAGATAAGTTCAAACTGCCCCACGTAGGCTTCTTCTTAAATCGATGTGGTAGGTCTGGGGATTTCATGCCGATCAGTTAAATCTGACAGGTGAAGCAATAGCAGGCGTGGCACCGTCCTATATATATAGATAGGTATAACAACCGTGACATATTTTAAGCTTTAGGCCTATATCTAGTGTGATATTCGTTTTGGAGTGTATGACACGTTCAACCTTTATCAATTATTTTATTAGGACATTTTTTTTATTTTTGATTTTTTAAGACAAATTTACAAACGTTTCAGGTTTGTTTCAGCATAGGATCATGTCGAAAGCTTGTTTAATATACATGAATATTAAGAATATAGATTAATAAAATTTTCTTCATTCTACCATATTAGTTTTCTGACAATATATATATATATATATATATATATATATATATATATATATATATATATATATATATATATATATATATATATATATATATATATATATATATATATTATGTACACAGTATACACTATTTTGATTGTATTCGCTCGACCGAGTAGTAAATTAAATATTTTTTATTAGTACATATACTGCTGATTTACTACTTATTTATTTGCCAATAAAAGAGTGTTGTGTTCGTAAGTGTGTCAAGTGTCTAGTATAAGAAATAACTATGATTTTAATTAAGTTTGAACAAATGAAGATCTTTACATATATAGAGAACAGAATTAGTTTATTTATTTTTATATAAATTTGTCTTAGAGCCTAAAAATATCGTCAATTTCTTTTAAATCTATGTTTAAACAAAATTTAGAACTAAGATATTAACATAATATATCTATTTCATAATATATAAAAAACGAGTTAAATCCGGTCTCCCTAAATTTATAACAAAAAAGTACCAAAAAGACGAGCAGAGAAGTTTAAAATTTGGTACTATTATACGAACGCCCTATTATCCTCTAATGCGGGTCGGGTTACTTATAATGGGACGTCTTTAAGATGAATTGGTCGGGATTAGGAATGCTGGTTTGATTGAGCGTTGAAGTAAACGTACTTGTACTGGTGAACTATGAAGGATAATAAAGGTCCACGGAGGTCACTTCGAAGGAAACATGGCTGATGACACGTAGGCCCCTAGTTTTGGTCTTGTTTTTTTAAGGCATATCTATCATTTGAGGCCATAGTCGCGTATTATGGGTTCGATGCCCATTTGAGGAAGTGTGAA
Organism: Dione juno; assembly: GCA_037127375.1. Taxonomy (NCBI): domain Eukaryota; kingdom Metazoa; phylum Arthropoda; class Insecta; order Lepidoptera; family Nymphalidae; genus Dione; species Dione juno. The sequence goes on from JAXRJS010000065.1 coordinate 482,918, forward strand.
GCTAAAAAAATACCTTTCCTCGCTGTGGTGAAACAGTATGGCGTTGAGCTCCTCCACTCTAGGTTAATAGGCTAACAATATTTGTTAAAATTTAATAAAATCATATTTTTTCATTATATCTTTTAAATTTTATTTAAGTCAAAGATTAATAAACTAGAGCTGCTGTATCGTTTTATATTGTATCGTGTTAAACAGAATTATAAATATTTTATTAACAATTACGACTCAATATGAAATACCTCATCATGACCATGACTTATAAATAGAAATTATTTATGAAAAACCGAAAGCGCAATCTCCATATTTGTTAAGAATCCCACGCATCTATCTACATCTAGAAAGAGTTGATTATTTTTATTGAATCATTTTTTAATTTAATGGGTTCTATATATTTGTGTTTTTTTTTTACCAAAATGTATTAAAAAACGTATGGATCGAAATTTTGAATGAGGTTAATATTTTTATTTATACTAGGCACCTAAATCATCAACCATTCCATTGATCAACCATCAATTCTCTATTATAAATAAAATATTTATAAAAAAAACAAAGCATAATATGGATTTATGCAGAAACTCCGAATAATAAGCCTAAATATAAGAATAGAACATAAAGAATAATAACATTTTTACTACAAACTTATAAATTCACAAAATGAATATTTTACATATAAGACATTATGTGAACCCACTCAATCATTCAAGCAAAAAGGCCAACAAAGCGAACAATTTACTTTAAGACTGTTAAAGAATATGTAACGCAAATTAGCTGCTATACACATCTTAACAAAAAAAAAACGCGAAGATCAATTATAGAAAAAAAAAATATTCATCCCTTGTCCATACCACCCCTGATATGTCACAATGACAGATAAAAGTACAAAATAAACATAGAATGTAAAGCTGGCATCATTAAATCGAGACACTGAGGGTAAAAAGCAAAGGGACTATTTTAACAATAAGACCCTGTTTGAAAACTACGTGGGAACACTTATCTGGGTATCATTTGCATGGTTACTTCATAATTTTACTATTTTACTGGTTATCACCCTTTGACAGGCTGTAAGTTGCTTGTATGACGCTGCATGGTCGGGCTCGGTAACTCCGCAAGGTATAAATTCAATTGTTTTTATATAAAAATTGACATTTGCAGGTATGTACTTTTGAATATTTGCCACAGGTTCGGGCAAAATCGACAGTTCTTCAATATAAAAGTTACCATTTTGTTATTTAATAAGAATATAATGTAACGAAAATAACTAAAAGTATACTAAGTGATGCGAATAAGACAACCAAAATTGTATTCAAACATTGTTCTTCACTTCTTGCAAATTAAAAATGACATTACTTAGCTCTAAATATTTTTTTACATCTTCACGCTTTATCCTGCATGTATCAGAGAAGACAGAGAGAAACTAGTGTCAAGAATTTAGTTCTCTGTTCAGTTCAGTTCAGTTCAGTTCAGTGGTGGCAGAACTCAACGCCGCAATTTCCGATCCAATAATGAAAATGATATATACCTGTACCCTGAGTACGGAACCCATAGTTATATAAACAGCGTGAAATACAATGTAACTGATGTAAATTGCCTACAGTAAAATAAAAACCGGTAAGATCTAACGTTTAAATTTCTACTCATAAGAGTATAACAAGTTTAGAAACATGCATCAACAGATTAATAAAATACCTTTAAGCATATAGAGCATCACTTTTGATAATTAGATTCTTTGTTTTGCTCCAATTAGTGTGTATCGAAGTTGAATCTACGCAATTATTTACTTTGTCTAAAATATGGGTGCAAAAAACTTAATTTTGTCGATGCTAATTTAGGCTTTTTCGTATGTGCATAGAGGCGAATATCGTTTGGTGCTTTTGTCATATTCAAATGTGTTTTACTATTGTATGATTTATACTTTGCACCACATACGGCTGTACTACATCGATTGTAGATCTTTGACGAAATATTAAATGAATTTTGATTAACGAACCGTTACCTATTAATAAAGGTATTGCAGCTACACGCTTTATGCAAAGCGGGGTAGACAGAAGAAACATGAGGTGCTAAGACACTGCGTGCACAACTTTCCGTCTAATTTTCGAGATATTGCTAATTACGGAACACAAAGCCCCGTTTGGCAAGCAATCGAAAGAGCAATTAATGTATATTACATGCACCCATATTTAATATTTTCTAGTTTTGGCTTTTACGACTTATTGAACTATTATCAAATAAATGGTTCAAAAAAAACCAAAAGTATTATTAAGTTCTATCATAGTAGGATAAATGGATAAATGTTACGGATTGTTGCCCACGACGGTGCGGATTTTAATTCTTGTGCATTTTTTTAGTTTTACGTTTATTCCTTTCTTTCCACAATAACTCGAGATATTGCGCGTTGGGAGAGAGAACTCAATGCATGCTTTGCCTTACTACAGGGAGGGAAGAAATTGAAATAGAACCTGTAATAAACACATTTAAATTGAGATGCTGTAGAACTGCGCCCAGGTGATTTTGTGCATTTGAATGTTTGATACAACTTTATTTATCCGAATTCCTGGATTACGACCAATTTTGGATTGGAATCCTGGACGGTATTTTGTATGCTTATGTCGTTGGCATACAGTGGTGTGCTATAGAGCCCTATTTAACACGTGGGTATATTAAGCGAAGTTATTATTATTATTTTCCCTACTTTCACAATACAAGCAGTACTTGGCTTGCGGTATCTTTTTTATTAAATGATAACCCCTGTATGAACCCTTACTAAGAAAATTTAGGGATTATAAGCTATTTATATGTCGCGGTTTATTCCATAAATGTTAAAGCAAACAATGTCACTTTAAGCTCTTAGTAATATTATTTTTAAGAGTTGTGTATGGTACAGAGAAAAGCTAAAAATCGTTAGCGAATGTCTAAGCCTGAAAAATAAATCACAATCTTGTGTAAATAATTCATCTATCACAAAAAAAAATTAAAATTATGCAATCGTTTCTAAAATTAAGGCGTTCAACTAAACAATATATGAACATTTTTATTTATTTAGTTTACAAAGTTAAGTATAGATTTGAGACCAGTACATTCTTTACGTAATATTTGTGAATATATACGAATGTATTATAGATCATATAGTATATATATAGTATATATATATAGTCATATATATACACATAAATTACACATTGTGACATTGCAGTGACACTTACGTAGTGAATCTAATTAACACTGACATCATAACTACTAAATTATTCCGAAATTCTACAGACGGTGTGAAATAAAACGTCAAGTCTTCAATGATTGAAAGTCAAATCAATATTGGAGGGCATCATTTTTATTAAATACCTACCTAAGGTATACTCGTATCATATTATAAAGTAATATTATTTTTAGTTATTATATTTTAAACTAAAAATTAACATTATCTTGAACCTTTCGATGAGATAATTTATTAATTAAGATAATATATGTATAAAGGATAATAACTTAAAGAAGTATATAAAAAAGTATACCCTTTTTTCCAAGTTTTAAAAAATAAGCTTAAAATACTAATTACCATGTTTCGTAGTTTACCACTTGTGTTTAAATATGCCAATTGATGAGATTTGGATCCAAAGTTATCACGTTCAATTAAGCTCGTCCTAATAGTACCATAATTATTTTAATTAAGCTTTTAATGTCTATTATGAATAAAATAACCGAAAAGAAGAAGTTAGGTGTCAAACTTAGTCGGTTTATTTTAACAAAATAAAAAAATAAATCTGTTATTTTATTTTAAGCGTAATCGTCATATGAAAATCCAGCGCCAGTAGGTACAGGATACGATAACTAAGTGTTCCGTCCGCTAATAAAAACAACTCGATAACTCTGTTGTAACGTCTATAATATTTATACATATACATGTACCTATTTAAAGAGTAATATATTTATTATTTGTGTTAAATAAAAAAAAACAATATATATATATATATATATATATATATATATATATATATATATATATATATATATATATATATATATATATATATATATATATATAATATAAATATAGCCGACTGGTCCTCGTGGGGGAAAGAGACCACAACCCTCCAACTATAAAGAATAAAAATCAAGCAGTACGTCAAGAAACTAAACTTTTATCGTTGCCTTAAATGTTCTTACTCTAAAACATCAAGAATCTCAAATTAGTGGGATATGAGTGAGTTAAGTGAGAGGAATGGGAGAAAATACTGTCGCTTACCCATGTATTATTATTCATATTACTTAATTTTAGTTGGAAGAGGCTTTTGCCGAGATCTGTAGAAAATTAAAAGCAGGAAATCCTAGAATAGTTTAAAATCGTTTGTAAATCTTAATCTATCTATTAAGGTTGTGAAATGTAACTTTTCCCTATTCAAGATCTGAATAAAGGCTATTTAATTTATTTATTATTTATATATATATATATATATATATATATATATATATATATATATATATATATATATATATATATATATATATATATATACATATATATATTTAATTTATTATTAGTAATTTATTATATACCTTAAAGTGGACAAGAAAGATTTGACACGTGAAGTAGAGGTCTGTAGTGATGATATAACTCAGTTGTTCCATCAGCTCCACAAAAATCGCGAGCTGTACGAAAAAACTAATAGGAATTATTAATTGTTCCCCCGTCGACATTAAACAATATATAGGAAATAAAAAAATATACTTTAAATACTGATATTTCATTAATTAATTTGAAAATTTCGAATATTTGTGAAATTCTCGCATATATCAGGATAGGCTGAAAGTTGAACTAATTGAACTAGTTGAGTTATTGTGTATAGTGATAGAACTCAACGTCGCGTTTTGTTTACCAGAAGCTAGGAAATGCATAAAAATGTATGCAATTATTTCTCCGATTGGGTTTGAACCTAAATCTAGTGGCTTAGACGTTAATTCACAACGCTACGACACTTGTAACATGTATATAATGCCAAAGAGTACAAATAACTTTTTAAAATCTGTGTACATAAAAAAATTGTTTCTGACATCGAAATTTCTAAATTCTACTTCTTTAAAATCATAGTTGCCACCTTTATCTAACTACATAAAATATTATGTCGACATCATTGATGTTCTAGTGACGAAACATTTAATGTGAGCGTGTCTAAAGCCTTTATGAAAATACTTGTTACAATTGTTTGGAACAATGAAATAATTTAGTTGGTTTGCGAAACTAATGTTATACGATGTAATACTGTAATATTGCAATAATTGAATGCGAGTAGTTAAAGTGTTTACTATGTAAAGAGTTTCTTTAAATTTAAAATGTCATTTTTGATTTATATGTCATTTTAAATTCTAAATCGCTAGTCTCTCACTTTGAGCTATTATGCTATATCTTTTTAAATTCTTCATAAAACGTTATTTTTATAATAAGTTGGAAATTTATCAATGAATTCAATAATATTTGACAATATTAATACATTTTATTCAAAAGTTTAATTTTCAAAATAAAATCAATTGTCTTTAAATAAACTTATTAATATTAATTATAAAAAAATAAACTTATAGTTAGTTACTTAAAAGTTATCAACTTTACATACAATGTTATTGTGAGTCTTACATTTATTATTACATGAAGCGCTCACTGTAAACAAGTGGCGGCAACCTTCTTTCAGATAATAACAACCATAGGGAATTCCACAATATATGTACATAGATTGATTAGTAATAATTAGTTTCAATTTTAATGAAATAATGTGTTATTTACATAGTAGAGCTTATTTACACACATATATATGTGTATATATTACTAATTTCGATTCGATCGATAATTTGTCTTGAGGCAATGAATTAAATTTATCACTATAGCAATTAAGCAAATTTCAACGGAAAAAATGTATAAATAAACAAGCGTGAATTAAATATTTATATGTATATACATATATTAGTTACTCAAAAGGAAACAGTTACAGAAATTGGTAAACAACAATGCAAAGTACGTTCATACATTCAACAATCTTATTTCAATACTTCGTCCGTTGAATGCTGCTGGGTGACGAATGTGTTTAATTTTTCATTCGGGAGTGCAGCGGGGGTCCATTCCTTTCACTTTCTTAATCACCAGGGTATGGGATTTGTATGAAATATTCATTTAACTCCCATGAGTCCGTTACGACACGATTAACCATTATTATTGATGTAAGTAAGTAGGAATGGGGTACGACTCAGCATGCAGAGCTAATTGCTGTAATCTGGTTGGGCTGAACTAAGTTTAAGACTTATTACAAATCCAAAAATTAATATGTTTTTTGTACATAACTCATATATTACACCACGCAGGATACCTAAAAGTATTGAGATGAGAGAGAAAAGTATCTGAGAGTTAATGTACCATAAGTATATGTTTTTACATTGTATGCATGTTGCGATGCGATGCGACGGATGCAGGTTTGATTAATATTTATACTTAATAAAATCTTTCCCCAGTGTCGCAAATTAAAACAATACCTTGGATTTTGCTACTTAAAATATACATCTAAGGTATAAAATTGTAAAAAAGTTATCTTGACATTAGAAGTTTAGTTATCGTCGATCGGTTAGGGAATAATTACAAAATTAAATATGTTTTTAGCTTCACGCTGTATTTCGCACATAGTATGTTAGGCAGAGGAAACCTAGTGTTAAGACACACCGTTTCCCACTTTCTGCCTTTCTAGGCATTGCGTGTTGAGTGGCGGAACTCAACGCCGCGCTTTGCCGTGTTGCCAGAGCGAGGAAAATGAAAATAATAATTATTTTCTAATGGAAATCTAACCCACAAACTGTCGCGTTACAGTCAGACACTGTACCTCTGTGCCACGACGGTGCTCAGAATTTTTTTACAGCTAATATAAAATATTTATATAAAAATACTTTTGATTATTGAAAATTAGAGCCTTTATACTCGTGCCTTTAAAATAATAATAAGATGTTTTGGCAACAGAGAGTACATCAAATAATATTGGCATTGTACGAGCCGCGATTGTCTATTAACAAAGATCAAGATAGTGTGGTTCCGCGATAGAATGCTTCTCCATTATTCTCCTCTATTGATGTATAACTGCAGTTTGCAGCCGGTTTCATTTAGGACATTATATTTATTATTTTATAAAGGTCCTTGTAATGCATTTGTTGTTACTAAGCTATATTTTACCTTACAGATGTGTAACTTGGAAACGATATGTATATAATTTTTTAAGCATGTTTTTTTCATTTTTGTAAAATTAAAATTAAAAATAAAACCTTTTTTGTTAATACAATTATTATTTATCTATTGTTTGTAGTACAATGGACAGCGTCTTTGTACAATATGTGGATATTATATATAGGACAATATATACAAATATATGAACAAAACAATTTTCAATTGATGCAGAATATATCAATCTTAAGATAAAATGATAGTAGTACCTATAGAACGTAGCAGTCCTTACTCTCAGAGATACTTTACGATTATATAATAAATCTACAAATGACATAATACATCTTTAAATTCAGCTTAACAGTACAAAAACTAACAAAATGTTTGTAAGAAAATCGCTTTGTGCAAGCGACATTATGATTTTATCTATGTTCACAAAGATCAAGATACCATTTTAAGTTATAATGCTACACTATTGTGCTAGAAATTATTCACCTAACGGTTCATTCTGTGATTACGCTTATCTGGTACGGTAGGTACCGCATTTGTGTAATTAAGTAAAGATCTCATATCACACGAGTAATAATGGGTAGGTAATGTTCTTATATAATGATTACACAAATTTGTATCAAGATTTTACTTTTCGCATGACTTTCTCTGTTCAATTGTCTTCGGTTAATTTTAAATTTCAAATTTAATAATAAATATTGTCATTATTTAACCCATATATATATATATATATATATATATATATATATATATATATATATATATATATATATATATATATATATATATATATATATATATATATATATATATATATATATATATATATATATATATATATATATATATATATATATATATATATATATATATATATATATATATATATATATATATTGTATATTGTATATTGTATATTTAGTGCTTCTTTAGTTAAAGTGGGGAATTTCTTGCCCTTTATGGTAAAAGTAATTATATTCTTATTTCAATCAATTCCTAATACTTTAGCTTAAGCGATATTTGCTATACATTTTCTATATATTCCTTCTAAAAACATCATGAATTATGAGCACATAATTTAAAATACTTCAGCTAATGTTTACGTATAAAATATTTTCATTTTTATGGACCACTTTAAAAGTAATAATTATTATTTATTTTACACCTTAGAAAAATTACAGAAGCACTATAAAAATGCTGCAATGAATCCACGGTCGACCACCAGATTAAACGACGAAAAACCTGGCGGCGGACAATCATTATACAAATGAAGGCGATAAGAAGGACCTGGAGTGAGTTTAAGGGTTAAGCTCAGCACCGTCCGGGCTGTTGAAGCAATGTGGACGCCCTCTACCCCATCTAGGAGATAATTCATGTCCCCTAAATGGGGTGATAACAAAAATATAGAAATATGGCGACCTTATTGCTTAATAGCATTCTCTGCCAGGGAACCTTAATGCAGTGGAAATAACAAATAAAATATAATGCGTCTAAAATAGGCAACAATGAAGAACGGAGTAATTTACCACTAAGTTATTCCTTGCATGCCAGTAAAAAGGCTAGAAATGCAAAAATATATTATACTTCACCACAGAAAATTATAGTAGAAGTGTTTTAAATACTCGTAAGTAAATATATTTTGTCAATGCTATGTCGTAACTCACATTGTTAGCGGTACAAGGCAACAGTTTCCACACGATTGATGACTTTTAAGGCTGCATAAGTGTTTGTATATTTGCGACTTATTGTGATTTATTTGTCTGGTTTTTAATGTCTTCTAATTATATGTAAATATATATAACATATATATGTTATATACACTTAATAAAAATTAAAAACTGATGATGATGTACGCCAGTGCTTTTTTTTGCTTCACGCGCTGTCCCATCCCGCATATAGCAGGTTAAACATAGGAAACTTTGAGTAAGGACACTCAGTTTTCAGATATTGCATATTGAGTGGAGGAACTCAACGCCGCGCTTTACCATGCTATCAAAGTGAAGAAAATGAAAAAAATAATTCTCCCCAAGAGAACAAAAAATAATCTTATCATTATTTATCAATAATTACTAATAATTATTGTTAAAATCACTATATATTTAATAGTGACCAAATAATAAAATCGATTTTTTAAATTAAATAACATAACATTTACCTACTAGTATGTTCTGTGTGAAAACCAATCGTAAAATATATATCCATTCAACCTACACCTAGGCTAATGGATTGGAAATTTAATAGATATATAATTAAGGATAAAAATTATTGAATATTGAATACAATTATTGAATTCAGTTTCAGCATATAATTTGTTTTATATTTTTTTTTTATAATTTTTTTTTATAATATATATATTATTTTTTTTTATAATATATATTTTTTTTTATAATTTATAATTTTTTTTTATAATAATTTTGTTTTATATAGAAATTTATAATCTATTTATATAGATTATAAATTTCTATATAAAACAAAATAGCAACTTGCAACATCAATCTATTAATAAATATTTAAGAAAATCAATTCTATATGACGGTGCAGCATCCACAGCAGCGGCTCAAAATCCACTCAGGTAAACATTTTAAAGTTATTTTCGGCACGTAATATTTAAACATATGCAGAAACTATTGAAATTAATGAAAAAGATTAAAAAAAATGTATGCATGTAATTTTTTTTGCTGCTTAAACAAATACTGCTTAAATTTTAACCAACAAGTAAAATAGCGGTTATATAAAAGGTTCAGTGAGATTTAAATCAATAGTAATATGGGTGATTAAATCTTCATCAGCTTTAACAATGGCACTTCGTATGTACAATACTACTGTAATTCTCAGTCTTTTGTTATTAGTTTTTGAGGGTTGGTATTTCTTTCCCACGTCACTATATATATGAAGTGGTGACGTGTCCAGGAATAATTACACAGCGGGTGGTTTCAACCCTCTCTCTTGGCCACCGTGTTGAATGTAAACGCCCTTATATCTAACATAGTGGTAGCTAGTTTTGTTGTCACGGGATGTATATATTCTATTTTGATATGTTTGTGTTATATATCTAACGAAGTATTCCGTGTGAATACGTAATTTGTTCCACGGAGAAATATATATATATATATATATATATATATATATATATATATATATATATATATATATATATATATATATATATATGTATATATATATATATATATATATATATATATATATATATATAAAAAAAAGCATTTGTATACACAGATAGTAAAAGCTATTTTTTTTTCTATCGAAAGTCAGGATAGTGTTAAAGTGTTTGCCTGTGAAAAATATAATAATATACGGATGTGATCGTTGACATTCAAAAATATTTAAATTTTTTTCCAAATTCACTCGAAAATAGAAACAAATTAGGTATTCATAAGCAAATGAAGTGAGATTGCACTTTTATTAGCACTGAAATTCTCATAATTTTTGAACACAATGCTTACGTGACTTGCATCATTAACTGGTCTCGTGTGAAAAGACGCGAAAAATCATTTTCGCAATATTCGCCCAAATTTTTTGTAAGTCATTCATATCATTATTTTTTATATTTTGCTTTTATTTGTACGTCTGTGCGTATGTTTGTTGTTATTTGTACGTTTTTGACACATATCGTATGAAATTCACGGCGTAATTAATATTACCTATTTACCATTGACCTGGAGTTATAAAATTTAGCGAGAATTAGAACTTTTAGGAAAACTAAAGGAAAAATCCGAAAATTGAAAATAATATGTGCGTTACAGAAAAAAATCTTTTCAAACTTGAATTTGTAGACCTTAAAATCAACAAAATGATACGGAAACCCTCGGTATGAGAGTGTGACTCACACTTGACAGTAGTTTTTTTCTGTAAGAGTAGATAATTTTATGATCTCTAGTACATCTCTATGTAAACATTTCATATAAATTTAAACTAATTACCTATAGATAAGAAACTCTATTACACGCCACTGTGTCATAATAATTTGAAATAGTTTACCTATTACTGTTTACGTAACGTCCATTTCTTTTAATGAGTTTGTGTAATTAGCGAAAGCAATTATGAAAACAAACAGATTATAATAAGATACAATTCAATAATTAAGAACTCGGCGTTTATACGTAAGTATAGTAGTTATAAAACATAACTATTAATATTATATATTATTAATTTATATATGATTTTTACAGCTATATTAATAAAACATATACTTTTTAGGGAAATATATATATACATATATATATATATATATATATATATATATATATATATATATATATATATATATATATATATATATTATATATATATATATATATATATATATATATATATATATATATATATATATATATATATATATTAATTTATTAATTTATATATTATTAATTAAGTACCTTGAAGGGCGAAGTTTTACACGCTAGGTTCTATTTGCTAACCCTCCAACGTACAAATATCATGCGGAAGTGTAAGATTAAAAACTAATAATTACGCAATAATTACGCATTAATACAAGTAGTTATTTTTGTATAAGCCTTCGTTACCAAAACAAAATCGAAAATGAAATCTTATTTAATCCTATGGGCTTTTGGAATTAAGGAGTAAAATTGTATTGATTTCGTAATAGAATAATAGATTATGGAACTCTTATGTTAACTTATAGAGCTATGAATGGATAAAATTATTCGATTAAAAGATTATTTTTATTATATTAAACTGACTGAAACTTGTTTCATATCCCGCAAATAGCTACATATATAGAAAACAAAATAGCAGCTAGTGCTAAGACACTCCGTTCCCAGCTCTTCGCCTAATTTCGATATGATGCCCGATGCCCGATGAGATCTCAAATTCAACGCTTTAACCGAGGAAATAAAAATAACTCGTTCTCTCAAGTGGGAATCGAACCCATAATTGCGTTTTAACCCGCGTTTACAGTCACGTGGCCCAACTATCTATATCTAATCTATAATCTATAAAGCTGAAGAGTTTGTCGGGTCTAACCCGCTAAACTCAGGAAGTAATTTCAGGTTTAAATCAGGTTTAAATTGGAAAAAAAATATATACATATAGGTATTTGGTAGTCCAACTATTATCGACGAAGCTTCTAAGCTATATTGTATCACGTTATTTATTTCGATAGAATCCAATGTATCCGGAATCAGAGTTACCTCAGTCATTTAGAATGTGTTATACATATTTCTTTGTTATTTTCATTTTGCCATGAAGGTAAAGCTGCAGGTAAAAGTTATAATAAGAATAACTTTTACCTGCAACTTTACCACATATAATAATAAGAATGTAATTATTAGCTTACGTTACACATATTAAAAATGTAGCAAAAATTATGAAATGCTGAAATTTTTTTTTAAATTAAATATAAATTAAATATAATAAAAATAAATATTTTTTAAATTAAATATAATTTTTTTAAATATAAAATTTAACTAAATTGTATATTTATATTCAATTTATATGAATTGTGTTGTGTTTACATTTATTTTAATAGAGTGTGTTGTTTTATTTTATAATTATTATAATTATCTATTTATTACATTTAAATTTTGCTTAAAATTTAAAATCCTGTTCAACTGCAGTTTTCCACATATAGGGTAGGCAGAGAGAACTAAATAGAAACTAAACTAAAATAAAGGACAAATATAAAGGAGAGCCAATAACGGAATGTCTTTGAATATTCCACTTTCCGGCCTATTTTAAGATTTGTTGATTGGCGGAGCTCTACGTCCTTATTATTCTAGCAAGAGCAGAAAAATGAATTTCTTTCCCCTGACCAATGTTTGAACCCTCAACCATCGCGTTGACAGTCAGATACTGTCTCCATTACCAGAATATTAAAATTATTTACTTCCTTTTTATACGGCCAAGGAACCCACCCACAGTCGTGATCAAAAATATGTAAAAAAAGCCTGAGGTATCTCCTATGCAATTGTTTGCTAAATTATATGACAGCTAATGGCCTAAAGCTTACGTTATCGATTTGTTATGTAAACGTTACTATTCACGTTACATTGGAATTATGATCTGTGTGTCTTTGAGATTAAAGATGATATTGCCTCGTTATGGTCATTTCCGCTATTTAATTTAGAGAAAAAGTAGAACTTGCAGGCGAGAGTGCATTAGAAGTGTTACCTAGGCATCATATTACAACTTTTATGTTAATTGATTTTGTATATTTAGCTAGAGTCCTGTTTGTGATGAGACTCGCATAAGCAATAATATAAAATGCATGTATTATGTATATAAACATTTCTTTTAAATAATTCTGTCTGTTTGTGAAAACCGTACTAAAATCAGTTGTATAGTTTAAATGCTACACTCTTAGGTACACATCTCTGGGTAGCAATTTTGTTGTATATTATGCAAATTGTAAGGATATATCTGATATTAATATTACTACACTATGAAAAAGGGTACGAAAAGGAACATTAGGGAATTTTGAAACTAAATGATACCACTTCTAACACTTACGCTTTGCTCTGATGGATTTGACACGAGTAGGCGACAGACGTAAAGGTCACGCCATATAACACTTTCACGGCTTGTGACACGTTGAAAGTATGGAACAGCCCTAAGTGATAAATAACGTCATATTCTAATGTTATGCATAAGGCTTGTTACCACATAATTTATTTATGATCAACATTTTGATTTACTATTGTATTTTTAATCTGTCCCATCTGACGTTTTATTTGGAACTAGAGATGTTTAGATATAAAAAATATTATGTAAAATAAAAACAAACAGATCAAGACTTTTTAGTGTTATATAAGATTTAGATTTAAATGCCTAGTGACTAACCTCACCGTTCTCTATTTTTCATATATTATGGAAAACAAATGAATAATAAAATTTATACAAATAAATGCAATAAGATATTAAAAAAAATCTACAAAGAACTAAAATTCTATATATATAATATTATTGTAATCAGTGACTGTAAAGGACTTGATGTCATATATTAGTGTAGTACAAATTCACCTACAAGTGTAATAGGTAAATGACACGAATACGTCACAACACCATTAAGTGAACGTGTGATGAGAACATTGATTACGGTCATTATGTCTGAGTCCCGCACTCAGGTAATGCACTTTTACTGAAATAACACCTTATACTATGTGAATCATTTTTTCCAAGTCCAATTTCAGCTTCGTTCATATTTTTATACGTTTTATAATAATATTTTTCTTTACTAATTATGAAATAACACTTCTTTAAATGTTTTTTTTTTATATCCACACGCATTATTAGGTATTTATTAGGCTAGATAGACATATATGTATATAAATTACAGACTATTACACACTCTGTAACGAAGAGACAAAGGCGCTTGAATGTAATTTTTTCATAGTCCTTCTTGCAAGGACATCAAAATCATACTATGAAAATATTGTATTATAATCGAATTCATACACGTGCGAATTTTTTTAAGCAAATCAGACCTTAAGAAGTAGAATAGAGAACTTCAATTATAATATATACATATTGACAGATGCAAATGAAGCTAACATGGACGTGTTAACATAGATTTACTGTTCTCATTTAGGCTATACAAATCGTAAATTGTAGTCTGTTACTTCGTTTGTGTGAAACGTAAAATCCTGTAGGAATTTCGAGAATCGAAATTCGAATCTCTTACACTCCATCAGGTACAAACAAGCCTGCGTGCCTTTAGCACTCAGTAGTTTCTGTTGTGCCTTGTTGTCAGTTATACACTCAAGAAAGAAAATGTTTTATATAAGTAAATTGATTATAAAATGTTTGTGTGTCTATTCTTATTCTTTGATACAACTTCCTCAATCAATCTCCTCCTCTTCTCAAACACCTCCTGTATAATCATAATGTAGATATTATCCACTGTTCGCTCATACATTGTTCGTTACACATGGCAATTATATGATTAAACGATTACATTTGTTAAGTAACACAAGAAGTGAGACCGTGTAACATGTACACTTACACTTACACTCGTTAAGTCATTTGGTCAAAGTGCTTACTACGTCATAAGTGATGCTGCAAAAATAACCATTCACTCATGATATTTATTGAAAAAAAAACAAAGATAACAAGTGTCTATCTTAGTTATCTTAACATTATCTTGTTGTGAGAGTGAAAATATTATTTTATTTCTGTATAAAACATATTATGTCATTGAAATTATGATAGGTATTTTTTTTTGTGTGAAGATCTTTGTTTATGAATATACCTACTGTTTAGTTTATATTGGTAGATTCTCTCCGCCATATTAAACTGTGCCACAAGTAATTTTTTAATTATTTTGAGTTAACATACTTGTATTGTATTATTGTATATAAAATATTATGTACATTATTAATAATCGTGTTCAGTGTTGTGTCAGATGGTATAAGTGATTAGTAATCTGTGGAAACTTTATTGGTTTTTGTATTGTTTTCTGTTTTATTTAATGATTTATTGTAATGTTTATTTCTTTTAAAAAAAGATAAAGTAAAAAAAATAACTAATTTTCCTCCTAACTTTCCTAACTTAAGCTGTTGCTGAGGTTAGAGTACACAGGCGCACAGACAAACAAAAGTTTAAAAAATCTTTGTTTTAGGTTCAATAACATTTATAACAGGGCTTACATTTTTAAAAGTATATAATTCTTGATTAATAATAGTTTTTCTCAATATATCTTCCATGTACAGACAGTGACCAGATACATTTTTATTATATATATGTATAGATAAATAGAAACAAAACAAAAAAACAATCAAGCGCATTATTCTTTACACAAATCGAAGCTTACAATCGAACGTAAACAATGCTAGAGATGTATTACGAGGTCATTTAGTTAAAATAATAAACTGTAGTATTGTATTGTATTTAAAGCGCCCGTGCACAGGCTAGGTTCCGCATCTGATCAATTATGCAGTTTAAAAAAAAACTACAACCAAGTTATGCACAGTACTTAGTATCAAGTAATTATATATATGTAGGTTATACGTTAGAACATATGCGTTAGAAATTGTCAGCACGTTTTGCTTAATGTACTAATAATATATCTATTAACATATTTAAAAAAAATACTATAATTATCATTAATAATTTTATTGTTTATGGTAGTTGTAATAAGATCTCTTGATTATTTCAAATATTTACTCGGGATACTAAAATCCTCGGATAAGTATGGTTACTATGTCCCGAAAAGCAAGAAGTGAGGAACGGAGTGTCTCAACACTAGGTTCCCTCTGCCTACCCTGCTATGTGCGACTGTGCGATTACGGCTTCACTAAAAAATAAGAATAATTTCGTATGTCCTCCTCGTTTATTAGGCAATAATATAATAATAAATTACCATAATAAAGGCTTGCCTCTATGTATAAGGCCAAGCCTATAGTTATCAATATAATTGATATTCTTATCTTGATATGAACTTATAGAATTACATTAAAACCATAGCGTAAATTGCAAATGTTCTATTATAGAACGACTGTTTCCAAATAAGAATATTTCTTACGGAACCTCAATCTCAAAGGGTAAAGGTCTATGTCCAGTGAATCACGACTCAATATCCGTTCAACTCTGGATGTGAGGCTAAATCAATCAGCATACATCGAATGCTTGATAACCTGCCGTAGTCACGACTTAGCTGATGAGTACAGTCATATTTTAAGTAAGTAATTTTTTTTTAAATCACTTTTGTTTTACCTTTATTACATACGTATAACTGTTGTTATCGTATGAGTGAAGCGTCTTAATGGAAATTAGTGTCACATTTCGATGGTTTCATATTGAAACAACTATGGATAGTTCAAGTTATTTTTGTCAGGTACGCTTTTTAATATATTTTTTCATTTCAAGAATTTTAGTACAGTTTGAAATATTACGTTTCAAGTGGTGGAACTCAATGTCGTAACTGGTCTTGTCGTAATCATTTCTCTGAGTCGAAATCGAACCTACGCGACACTCATATTGTTAACAGTGAAGCGTCCTACAACGCTTCAATGGTTATATACTATACATACAAACAATACTATAGTACTAAACTTATTTTTTACAAGTTACAATAGATATATGTAACAAATATAAATTAAAAAATATATATCTCCCGTTCCATAAATTTTAGTATACAGAGTGTTTGTAACACATTAATTTCCTTTACATTATGACTATACCTGTCGCGTTGTCACTCTAGCACAATATAGATAAGATTTATTAAAAAATTCATAAGGTACAAATATATATATATATATATATTATGTATGGCGTCGTAATAGTGCAGTTATGGTGTGTCTAACTCCATATAACGGTTGTCGCTTCAAATGCTACTCAGACAATTTTAAAATTAAAATTATTATTCTCAAACGTGATCGATCGATACCGGAGAGAAAAATAAAGAAAGAAGTGATTTCTCCGTAACCTACCTCTCTTTATCTTGCTGTGTGTGAGTGTCTCCAAAACTGACACCGCTCTGTGGACACCCTAATTGGCGGACCGGCAATCTGGTCAAGGCCGCCGGAAGCCGTTGGATGCATTGCGGGACCGATCGTCTTGGAAATCCTACTACTATTTTTATAACTGTTCATTTGCTATCCAGAAGTAAAAAATGGCTGAATTATAAGGATAATGATGATCTCGAATTGTTTAATATAAAATATCAAATGTATCTAAAATGTCAATGACTGATTTCTGACTGACAATCAATTTCTTACATATTATCTTTCTCACATGTTGCGCAAACAAAGATGGCCTAGATGTGGTAAAGTTATTGAACACTTAATTCTGAATCGGATATTAAATGAACAACATACCTCTTAAGCCTCGTGAACTATCATTAACCTCTTCGACATACTCTCCTGAGAGTACCCACCCTCCAGTAACTCCGGCACTGTATTCTCGAAAGTCAACCGACGTCTACCCCTACACTTCTTACTACCGACTCTTGCTTCATATATATATATTTTTTTATTGTTATAGCAGGAACATAATCATAGGTCAAAATTTTCTTGAATGTTGGGAACCACTGTTCTATAGATATCACTAGATCATTTCTTAATGTTGTACGTGATCTGTCTAAAGAAATGTGTTAGAAGCAATTTCGACACGCGTTAGCCTAAACGATAAACGTTTCTCAATATAAAACCTTCCAAGTAACATTAATTGACTATTAAAATTTACATTTTACACTCGTTTCTAATTTTTATTACTGTAGACCAGATTGGATAACCTTATAATTAATTTTGACAGCTTTTGAAAATGTACAACATATCAAAATAATATTATCGACACTTATCAATTAAAAATAATTAAATAGATATATTTTATTATTATCTGTTACAATAGCTGGAAGAAATGAAACGCTGGTATTGCCGTGGCGCAGTGTAGCCAACATTGCAGCGCTTGCACGTGGTTCAAGTTTGAAGTGTAATAATATTTTACAATTAATATTTAATATTGTTATAAACGAGATCTTAATGTTGTCTAACTGTTATCGCGAGACTTGTAAAATTTTAGATGAGTGCTATCAAATGAATGTTTCACAATTTTAAAAGTATATACAATAATTTATTAAGTACTATAAATAAATTTATTCAATGTTCGATTATTTTCTTTAATTATATAAGACTAGCGACTCGTCCCGGCTTCGTACAGATGGACATTATTTTTTTAAATTGTTTTGGGATATCTAAATAATAATACCTAAATAATGATATCTAAATAATAGTACCTATATAAGAATAGTTAGGAACTCCTCAAAGAAAAAATGGCAAACATCTCAAGGACGTGTTTATACATTTTAGTTTAGACAGTGTAGATTAAAGTACGTTGAAACCAAATTTTATACCACTCACGTGAAAAATAACGATTTCTCTATATACAAAATTTCAGAGTCCATTTTACCCCCTTCTTCCCCCATTTTCACAATAAAAGCCTAAGTTACTTCTTGGGGCTTAAGGCTCTCAATTAAAAATTTTGTCAAAATCCGTCAAGTAGTTCTTGAGTTTATTCAATGCAAACAAAAAAATAAGCATACAAATCTTTCCTCTTTATAATATTAGTATAGAAATAAAAAAGGGAATATTTAATTTTATATATGTTAGAACGATTAAATCAAATTTGTATCATAATTAAACTAAAGTAACACGAGAACATTTGCAAACAGATGCAAATATAGGGGTTATCATTAGGTCATTGCATTGCTATAATTAGCCGCCACTCGCACCATTCATACCAAATAATGTCATAGAGTATAATTGTATAGTAATTATTAATTAAAGCTCCAGATTCAATGACTGACGGGCAAATGACAATTTACAATAGATTCGGCTATGTACATAGTATGTCTAGACCTATATATTATAATTTTAACATTTCACTTTGAATAACCTTCTTGATTCTTAATTTATATTTATATATGTATATATTTGAAATTGGATTATTTTTTAGAATCATGCTGTAACCCAGATGTGACAGAGTATATAGTGGAGACATTGCGTCTGGGGGCACCGTGTTTTCTCGTTACCAGAGCAAGGAAATTCAAATTTAAAAAAAAAAAGGTTGCCGGAAGAAGTGAAATTTAAAAGTTATAATGTTTGAAATCGTAATTTATATATTTCGTATTAATAAATACTTACATAACGATTGCAAATTCATTTTCAATCTATTATGCCAATGACATAACAAATTAATATAAAATAATTGCATTAATCCTAACTAGTCCAAAGGTAATATTAGCCTATACTCAGAGAGGTTACACATTTATTCGAAGTAGTCTTGGGGTCCGTGACGTAGGGGATAAGCTCCAAGAGCGTTGCCTGAGATGGTACGGCCATGTTATGCGCCGATCTGAGAACTACGTCGGAAGGAAGTGCCTTGACATGTCTGTCCCTGGAGTTAGACCACCCGGACGCCCAAGGAAGTGATGGCTGGATGTCGTGACGCAGGACCTGAGAGCCAATAGATTGTCCACTGAGGATGTTAAAGACCGTGCAAAGTGGAGTAAGCTTATTCGGAAGGCAGGGCCAGCCAAGAAGAAGAAAAAGACTCAGCGACGTTACAGTTGCATACAAATTCAACAATAATATATATACTTATATATGGACAAATTGGTACAAAATACTTCGTCTTAATTTGTATCTGGGATTTTAATACTTTTACATATAGTAAATTGGGTTACTAACTTTTCACTTTAAAGAAATCCGTTATATACCTACCTATACTACGGTTTACACAATCAATACGAACAAGTATGTATACAAAATAATAAATCGATACTACAATGAGTAATGTTAGACATTTTCCTTGTTTATTACGTTCGTAATATAGGTATATGTTTTATCATCTTTTTATTATTTATAATATTTCATTCTAAAGCATTTTTTCATACTGTAATTTATACGCTGTAACAGTGATTCGACGTTACAAAGATGTTAGGTAATATACTCGTGCATACAGTGAAAGGTGTATGAAGCGAAAAAGGACCACTAAGATAAATTACATGAAACATGACAAAAAGCATTTTGTTATATTGATTGATTGACACATTTTATCATATCGTATTGACAAGAAAATGTATATAACTGGCTTAACCACTTATTTCCACTAATATTGTTTCCATTTTTTTATATTCTACAGAAAGAATATGTCTATTCTACACTTTCTACATTACTACTCATTTTCTCAGTTCTGAAATACAGAAAGTAACGGATTTTTTTAAATTATATCATCATTTAAGAATGTATGCACCCGAAATTATGTTAATAATGGACTGTGTTTACCTTGAACACTGTGTTAACCTTCAAAACCTAAGTTAATTTAAGGAAAACTCTCCTATAAAGATCCTCCTTTATTAGCCAAAACAAGCAAATTTTGTTAATCTATACTATAAACAACAAATATTCTAATTATAATAATTTGTATTTACTGAACTGTAGCAATATTCTTTATACATTAAGGTCAGCTAAATAAATGTGACTGCGTTCAAGATAGGACGTATTTTGCGCAACAAGCGAAGTTTATAGCTCCTTCACATTTCAAGGCCTTGGGACTTGTTACAATTGATGTAAATTATTTAAAAAAATATTATACAAAATGGAACTTATACAGATATAGAACATGACTGTTTTAGCTAAATTTTCAAATAATTAATTTCGTATCTTAACCTACCCACTGCAGGTACAAATTAAAATTAGTTTTTCGTTCGTGGCTTTATTGAACTATCAACTCATATTTTTCTTCCTTAGCGGTGAAATTGAAAGGAGAAATTGAAAACTGAGTTGTAAAAATTTATTAAAGCGTTCTATAAAGATGCCAAATTTTAAAATAACGTTATATGTTGTTGTTGTTGTCTTTATATATGGCGTTTCGAGCGTGCCAGTGGAGCACAATACACTTCGCCAATGTCACGTTGAATGGAGAACACACAAAAGAGAGTGTACGGTAAAAAAGAGTTAATATTACACTATAGAAGAATGCATGTTTTAAAGAGATCCAGTAAACGTTATATGCAAAGAGAACAAAATAAACTTTTACCATTCATACTTCATGAAGACATTTATTTAAATGACATTAAAGATATTGAAAAAAAAATATAAAATTTTCCGTCGTGATATTTTATGGTGATAAAATGTAAAACTGGACGGAGGGTAGTGTTGAGACACTAAGCTCCCGGTTTCCACTCAATTTCCGAAGAATTGCATGTTGAGTGGCGGAACTCAACGCCGCGCTCTGTTTTACTTCATCAGGCATCGAATCCATAACCATCGCGTTTAAAAACACACGTTATGCATCAATGCCACAAAAGGTCTCACAGATTTTATTATTCTTTTATAAAATTTTATATAAATGTTTATGTACTAAATTATCATTAGCATGTAATAGAAGTGCGATCTAGATATTTTCATATAATAACAACTGACAGGGTGGCCAGCTGCGGTCAACCAAGGCCCAGTTACGTAACCATGCTTAATTCATACAGTGCAAAACTACGCCATGGAATGTAGTTTACCTACCTTTTATGTTGTATAGTCTAGGAGACCTGTACAAGCATGATTATTTTATCGATATTCTCTAAGTAATATATTATTTTATTATAAATAATAAGTATAAGAATATTTATAAATCATTATCTGTGAACAATCACACGATTAGAACGGCTTGTTTTTTTTAAATATGTCTGTTTCTTAAGTTAAATATAGTGTAACACATTGGAGTATGGTAGGAGAAGCAAAATAATAATCTAAAAATATTAAATTATTTTATAACAGCTTTAAATCTTTGCCAAATAATAAGTTAAATATCGTTAAATTTGCTTGTCACATAAGACTGATAATATCTGACTGATGAACATCTATTGGCAAATATTTACTATTTATATTAGCTTAATAGCTCACTGAAATAGCTACCTAGATATTATGAAAAATAATTTCTGCGTCATTATTGTTATAGTGCTCCTAGACTATATAAGACTTATCGCTGTGTCGCCCTTAGAATATTGTTATGTAGCTGACAACCGCCGGACGCGAGCTATTTGCCATCGCGTACATCTCACAGCTCTCTGATTGTTTTGACGCAGACATCAAGCAAGATTGTCTTAAACAAAGTTTTCAAATAAATACTTTGTATATTTGTTTATATTGTAATAAAAGCAGGACACACTTCCTTCCTTATCATAGTATTAGAAAGGTAGGTCAGTGTTTCAGTCGGAATTTAGGCGGAAAGTGATGAACGTAGTGTCTTAACACTAACTTTTATCTGGCTACCCTGCTATATGCCGGTAAACCGTGAAGTATTTTTTTTTTCATAATTACAATATTTAAAAAATATATAAACACACAGTAAATAAGGTCTTATAGTCTTATTATTAAATAATCTATAACTATAGAACTAAAGATATACAGATTGCGACAAAACCGCGACATACAAAATTAAAAAAAAAAACTCAATCGTTACCATTATTGTTTATCGTCACACTTTAGAGTTTTTATTACACAATAACAATAAAAACGCATGAAAATGCAAGAAAAAAGAAATTACTTTATTTATATATAATATAAAAAGATTGTCATTTAGAAATAAAAAACAAAGTATAAGCTTTATTTTTTATTTTTAAATGACAATCTTTTTATATTATATATACACCATATACATATACATAAGTCATTGAGTTTGCCACTTGTTCAATTGAATAGCATGCACTTTGAAAGTCATCAACCGGTGAAGTACGCAATTAATAACGAAGTATAAGTATTTCTGTTAATTAGAGGGAAAACTTCTAGTGTCTGAATACTTTTGTAGAGCTATCGCAGGGGAATTGCAAAGCCGGAGTTACATAACGAGTTACCATTTTGAAATTAAATCGTTATACATATTTACACAGGTATATCTTGAAAAGCACTAGACATGTTTTCTAATTTTTAAAACTTATCAGCGTGTGTCAAAACACTCCATTCTCGATTTGGAGATAAACCGTGATAAAGTTTTCCAGTCAATATCTTAAGCAAAATTATACATTTAAGCAAAAACATTTTCTTAATTATTATTATTATATACTATATTAAAGAAGTGGCAAAGTGTATAATAAATAAGCTACTTTTCATGAGAGGACATTTATTAGATTTTTGTATGAGAATCTCAAATTAAATTAAAATAAATAGTCTTGGCTGACATCTGCCCTGGCTTCTATTTGCCGCACATATCTCAATTGTTTATTGTGTATATTATAATGGAGGTAACATTTCTAATATAAATGCACGATTGTTATTCAGAAGATGTACCATTACAATTCCCTTTGTAGATGCAGGAAATAAAAGAGCGTTTAGTTTTTAGATTGCATCAACAATGACCGAAGATAAGATGTTTTAATTCATGAATACGTAATGCCTGTAATTATATTTTTTGTTTCACTTTAATAGTATTAAAGGGGTATGTAGTAATTTATTGGTGTTATTTAAGGGTTTGGACTTTGGCAGGCAATAAATTAAAGGTAAAAAAAATATCCTAACTTACTATGGCTTATGTGAACGTTTACGTTAACATTTGAATTAGTTATAATATGCGAATCCTATATAATAATTAAATACTAATAATTAAATACATTACACACACACACATACATAAACAAAGAAATAATTAAAATACATTGTTTATTTCCTCTGATGTTGCAGGTCATCTTGTATAGTTTCAAAATAAGAATGAAATTGTATATACATTAAGACGTTTTTTATTGTTGTTTATTTCCAACATACTTAATAAAAATAAACGAATAATCATTTAATTTATACGGACAGAGAAAATCTATATTAAATATATATTAAAGATTATATATATTAAATATATAATCTTTAATATATATTCATAATGTTCAAGATATTAACAATATATTAAACGTTATTAACATTCTGTGTTGTGTTAGTGATATTTGTGATGTGTTTATTATTTTTTTTTTATTTTTAGTGATCAATATTCGAACCCGTGTTCCAAATAGTGCATAAGTTAAGTTATGCTCAATAGTCTTGCCAGAATTAAAATTGACGTTTACATTTTGAAGCCACACAATTGCACCAGAATGGCCTCTTTATTACAATAAGTTAGGGAAAACTACGAAAAAAATAAAAACATGGGTACTTTTAAGTGACAAGCGTATTTCATTATTAAAATTTAATAGCGTTTATTTACCTTAAAACAAATGCTCAAACCGCATGTATTATGACATAAATGTGCTTACAAATATGTTACAAATATAAATAATATACTTCATTCATATATAGACATAGACATAGGCACGTACTGTTGTTATACACAAAAAACTTACAAAAAATCTTATATTTTTACAACTTTAGTATTCTGTAGAGATTATTTACCTGCCATATCTTTTCTTTAGCTTTAATCTTATGAAAACCGATATAATTTCCAAACTAAACAAACATATGTATTAACTTTTATAACATTAATACAAATAAATAATAAAAGGTATATATATACTTTGACAATACTTTGGGATTTACAGACCATAGTAATTTCATTTTACAAACCACAAAAAAAAAGTAATTTATAAATTTTCACTGCAGCTGCGAGTTTAAAAATAAATATAAACGCAATCGATTCTAAACTTTAATATATAACAATAAGGATAAGAATAATATTTAAAGCTTATCGTTCAAACAAATGCGACCTCGATACTTATATTATCAAAATAATTGTAACAATTACAGATCAATTTGACATTGGGGGGCCTTAGCACGGACGTTTTGAAAACATGTCCTCGATAATCATCCATTTGAGAATGTTATTGAGCGTACCTAATGTACCTCCTTCTTTATAAGTACATATAAATATAGGAGACGATAGTAGTAGAAGAAATTATTGTAAATAGACAAAAATTGAGATTGTCTCTTAGTATCGAAATGAAAATGCATATATAAATAAGTTTGAAATCAAGACTTTTTAACTTTTACTTTATTTTTTAATCTCCCTATTATTCAAAAATCATAGTAATAGTACGCTTGTATTTATAACTAAATAATTTCAAAATTAACGATTTTACAAGAGACGAATAAAAAAAAAATATATATATATATATATATATATATATATATATATATATATATATATATATATATATATATATATATATATATATATATATATACTCTCAATCTATGAAATTTAACGACCCAATTCCCACAGTATCATAAGTACACATCCCGTCTCGGTATTTACCCGGTCAGCCCACTTTCTTTTATAGTAACTATTAACACAAACATAAATTTAATTGCCAAGAAAGTAATTAAAATTATTAAAGACATTTTTTTTGTAAACATATGATACATCGATTGTAATGGATACTCGAATTAAGGTGAAAAATATATGTAAATTAGGTATATATTGTTATAATATATTTAGTTTACCTGTGTACTAGTTTTTAGGCATGCTTTAGTATGACCACCTTTTTTACATTAAATCAATTAGTCACGACATGTTGAATTAGTTGTAAATGTATCTTGTGGTAAGTAAGCGAAGTAATAAATTAGTTGCTTACCTGTACCTAATTAATAAATAGAAGGTCTATTTATCATACTATTAGATAGAAATTAGGTACACATATTAGGTACATAAGGTAATTAGGTAGGTATTAAGTATTTCAAAAACAACTTATAGTTAGGAGGCAGCATCCCCATCTTCAGTGTCCCCCGAAAGGTCACAGCTAAAGTCATCTGTAGGCTATTTAAAATAAATGTAGGTACCTATCGGGAACTACTTAATATGTTGTTTGATTATTGTCAGTGTTTAAGTAAAGCTTAAACAATAATCAATGATATTAATAAGATACTAAGGCTTTGAGTATATGTGCGCTGGCAGCTTGGCATATAAGTTGGAAAGCTCCAGATATATTAGTCTTACCTATTAACGTGATTTCGTTTTAATCCACAAATAATTAACGATTTTATTATATATTCGAACGAAACGGAAATCTGATATATTGTGTTGTGTTTACTATGCAAACTATACTTCATCGTTCAACCAATCAATAAGGGTCAATAAAGACATACGTTCTCATTATCGGCAGTTATCACAACGGGCCTCAATTTGTCATGTCACCATTTATCTAGTGTGAACTGACCTTTAAATTTGCTATTACGAAATATGTGGGTGACACGATAGCAGCTCCATAATGTTTTTTTTTGCTATCATCCATCTCCAGAAATAATGAGGTTCTACTCTACCTATACAGGCATTTCTATATGTAGGGTAGAAGGTCTTCTTCTATTTCTGCCTTTTCTTAAATATTATGTTTTGTGTCAGAATTCAATGCGCTTTCAGAATTAATCGATTGTAAGAATATTTTAATTTATTATTTTAAACAAATTGTACCTGTCATTGTAGCATTTGGCGCGATATATATATATATATATATATATATATATATATATATATATATATATATATATATATATATATATATATATATATATATATATATATATATATATATATACAATATTACGCCCTTTTACTAATGAATTACAGAGAACTTATAAATAATATACTTCGTCAAATTTACTTATGAATTTGCTGATTAAGTAATATTAAAATTAACTTATCTCCATCACTAGTAATCAGTGATTTGTGACAAAATATAAATAAATGAAGGCATATATGGAAACGTCGTGATAGAGCTATTTGTGTAACAACAACACTTATCGTGATTTGAGACTTAGCTCTATTTATTAATATTTAATATTAATGTCAGGCATTGCGAATTGCGACGTGTAATAGACGTGATGTATACTTACTTACACAGTAGGTAGTTTGACGTGATTATTTACCAAATAAAATAATATAAAACATGCTACGTTAATATGTTATATAACTATAGCAGATTATTATATTATTAGTATTATAATACATTATTAATTATCTTTATATTCTAAAATTATATTTAGGCAGGAACCTGCTATTTACCGCTTTCCGAACGAAAACGAGATACTACACATTAAGTGGCAGATCTTAATACCTTTGTTTGTAAACAAGGTATACCTTTTCTTATCAATGTGGGGAAAATCTAATTCTCTCTAGGAGAGATCGAAGCCTACATTCATCGCGTTAACATACCTATATAACATATACTATGTGTATGTGTGTGTGTGTTTGTACTATGTACGTATGTATTTATATTTTTTGTTCATAATTTTTTGTAGTCCCTTGAGAACTGTCTGTGTTAAGCATTCCTATGTATAGATAGGTAGTATTCGCGGTTATTTCTATATTCATATAATCTTTATGTTATTGTACTTTTGTAATATATTTATTACTTATTTTTTGACGTTTTCAAATATGCTTTAACTTTAATTTGTTATATATATATATATATATATATATATATATATATATATATATATATATATATATATATATATATATATATATATATATATATATATATATATATATATATATACTAGCTTAGATTGTCTACATGTCTGTGATTAATAGCAATCATAAAGGAAATATACTTTATGAAGCTATCAGCATCAATCATTCTGTAATTAACCCTTTTTTAAAATTGCAGGATTTAATAGGTATGAATAATTATTAATGAATTATTGTAAACTTTGTTGTTCAGGACTTATAACAGTATGTAATTAAAGAGTAGTATTGTGTTTATTGTGTGCTACTGGTACATTTTAATACCTCTTTTGACCCTCTTGGTTTGCTCATCATTGGAGATCTTTGAGGACATCAATTGTGGATATTTAGTGCCTATAATATCAAAAGCAAATTTTAAATGAAATTATAAAACAGCTTTTTATTTTCTAGATTGTTTCGAATGATTACGTTGCGGTGGCAAAGTGTCCATGGGAATGTGACCCAATGGGAATCGTGTTATATTTTGTAATTTTTAACAAATAAATAAATTTTGGAGTAATTGACAATTAATAATTAAGTAATTAAACTCCCAATATAAACATATTTTATATAATATAATATATATCATAAAATATTCACTGAGTAACTAAAATTCATAAACTTAGCTCCATTTTTATATTATCCTGATTTATCTTTGAGGCCGGCTTACCTATATAAAGATTCGCCACTGATATACACATATACAAACAGAATGCTTTGACGTACTTCCACCTATGCTAGAACTTTTTCTCTCATAATTCTCATAATCTTTTCTACATATATGTTTTTGTTTTAAGCTTAAAATTAAATAATTACATTTGACTTTTTATTTCAATTAAATAATTCATCGTTGCTCAATGGGACTGCGTTTGACTATGAATACAATGAGTGTGGGTTCTATCCCCACCTGAAGTAATGATTAATATAAATTATTTTTATTGATCACATAGAGTGCAGTCAACGAGTATTATCTCGGAAATTGGACATAAAAATGGGAAACGGGGTGTCTTAACATAAGATTTCCCTCTGCCTAACCTACTAAGTGGAAAAAAGGAGTAAGCCGAATCAATTTCCAAATAATTGATTACGTCACCATAATTTATAACTTTATAATTTTGTTAATATAGGCTACTTATAAAGCGACATGGATGAAGAACTACAACTTACAAAGTATAAATAATCGTAAAACAAATTATATACGTTATATACTTTCACTTTCTCCTATATAGGTACTGCTCGCAACACACATAACAAATCAAACAAAAACATCGGTTCAGTAAACATTAAGTACACTGTTATCACGTCACTTGTCAGATAGATTTATCGGCTGATAAGGAGAGGCTGTCATGTTAACGAAACTTGACCTGCATGATGGATGGGACTTATTGATATTTAAATAGATTAAAGAATGCTTTAACATATTCTATCTTTTAAAATAACAGTGCTTCTGCATAAGATTAGATTAATATTATCATTTGTAGTTTATAATTTTATTTGCAAAAAAGTTAATAAAAAATAAGTTTACTCTATTTCTCGCATACAGCAATGTAGGAGTTGGAGGGAGCCTTGTACTAAGACCCTGCGACCCCATTTTTCACTTTTCGAGACATTGTGAGTGTACAGATTGAAGAAAATTTACACTATCCATTTTCACCGAGTGGAAATCGAACCGACAGCCGTCGGGCTTATATAACAGTGCCTCTACATAATATTAGTATTAAATATTTATTATATAATTAAGTAACTTATAGTTTTATTCGCAGTAAGCACCAACTAACTTAATATTTTTTTATAAGATAAATATAAACAAAACTTCCATTGTGAATTTGAACCTAAAATGAAAGTGTGGCTTCAAACATTCTACTAAGCCATGGTATACATTTTATAAAAACATTACCCAATACCTTGTGAGGTCAGAGATGATAACCTATTTTTTATAACAAGCTTAAATCATAATATTTACATTCAACAACTATTAATAACTAGTAATTAATCAGATAATGACTTATTCAAAGTATATTATGTAAATGTATTTCAAAACAAATTATACGAAACTTGTGTTAAACTAATTAAATTATACGCGTGTTAAGCGTTAGCGTGTTGCAATTATTATTATTAATATTTATATTAAAATTTCTAGCCACAGTAGTTTATTATTACCCGACTGCACGACGCAATGGGGGGTAATGTGTTTATGTATGTATGTATTTGTGTACCGTGTACGTAATATATACGACAGCGACCACTAAGCTGCATATTCCCAAAATGACAATCCATATGAAGTGGGGTATTGTTGAATTACTAATTTTAAGAATAAGTTTAGACATACCTATAAGTTACCTTACCTACATAATATCAAGTTGCTTAAAGAACCATCCTCACTTATTTATACTTTTAACAGGTAACTCTGTACCTGTTAAAAGTATAAATAATATATAAATATTTACTTTTGTGTGTCGTTACTTTGCTCTTGTTACGCGGATATAGCTTACTGCTAGTACGACCGTGGACTCAAGGTTCAAATCCCCACGATACTCGTATTAACTCCTTCGGTGAAGTAATGAAACTGCGAAATTTACCTTAAAATAAAAATTGCGAAATTAATTTATATTTTACTTTATAATCCTAATAAAAAAACAACCATATGTAGTGGATGAGTTTTTTTATTACTACCATACGTAGTGGATGAGTTTTTTATTAGGTATAGAAGTAAATCCGCCTGTGTGAACTATGTTTTTAATATCTTTACTTATGTATGTTTTCAGTACAATTAAGAATTTTATAGATCCTTACAAAAATTGTGTAAAAAGAAATAACTATAAAGAACCAAAATCTCGGCTATGTAGAAAATATTGAAAAATATACAATTTAAATCATTTTATAATTAATACATACAATTTTTTCGTAAAATATTAGGATAGTGGGAGCACATTCTTTAAGAAATCTTCTCATGTAGTCCTCTAAAAGCTAATAAATTCTAAGCACCACACTGTTACTCCTTGTATTTAGCAAACATACCTATTACTTTATCACTTTTTTTTAATTTTATTTTAATTTAAATAATTATACACATCTATGTTTCAATATATAATTTTAGATGTCAAGTGACGTAAAAAAATCCATTTAAAAACAACGCGAATTCAAAAAAAACATATTAAGATGTAATCTATACAATTTTAATAGTAAATCATATTTTAATATGAATAATATCAGAAGTAATACATAAAACATATTACATATATAGTTTGTACAACGAACGTGAATAAAAAAAATCAATTGTAATTGTAAAAGGTAATGTTTGTGTTGAAATTAAAGTTGTTAGATAAATTTGTTTCTATGACATAAGAAATGGCAGGTGTCTGTGAACGCTGCCTTATATATTTGATGTTAAACACAAATACGTAAGTATTATATTAACAATAACTACAAGAAATAATATATAAAGAATATGAATAGAATGCCTTATTTAGACATTATTTATTAACAATCATATATTTTAATCAGCTAATAATATTTTTTTAACTAAAAAATTACAAAGGGAAGCTACAAATCAAATGTCTAAATATTACGCACTGCAAATAAATAATAAATGTTTAATATTTTAATAAAGCTTCATATATAATTATGAAAAATAGCTATCACAACAAAAAAAATATTGTATAATAAAACTATATATTATAATATAAATATAACTAACAAAAAAATAAATGAGTATCGATTGCATAATCCAGTCCCGACGGGCAGACGGCGCGGCGCCGCACCTGCACAGAAGTGGGCCAACGGAACTGGTTCCGTACTTGCGTAACGTTGCGATGCCACCTTTGTTAGGGACTATCACTTCTATAACTATAACACAAGAGTATACTTCACGTTATAGCAGCTATATACCGTAAATGGCACGTAGGTTATTAAGCCTTTACGATTACTTTCAGTCATAACTGGGAGCGGCTTTGTTTACATCGTAAATAACTTCGTTATTTACTAAGCGGCAAGAAAGCGTTTTAAATCAATGAACCGATGTTTACCGGTTTTCACTTTCGTTGTTTGTATTCGTTGGGCATATAAAGGTTAATTGTGCATCGCTAAGTTCTTAAGATTTATCAAGAAGTTAACTTAAATAGCAAAATCAAGTGACGCTATAGAGTAAGTACGACCCTAGTGGTGGATTCTGTAAATATCTACAACAATATCATCAAAATTATATATTTAACGTTTGATTATAGTGTTATGATTATTTATAATTCATGATATAGTTAATACTGATATTGTGATTGTTCATTCAGTTAGTCATGAAAGGTTGTAATTATTCATCTTATGTGTTATATTAAAAAAAATACTAAAAATTAAAAATTAAACTAAAAATAGAGACTACACTGAATTAGAAAACGAAACAAAAAACGAAAGAACGTGCTGCCCAACATCAGCGGAAATAAATATAACGTTACCACATTTCCCTACTAATTAAGGAAAATATTAATGATGAGATTACACTATTGCTACAAGGATTCCAAAAAATATGTCAAAGTGTACGTTTGTTCAAACATGATTAATATATTATAAAATTTACCTTATATGTGATATATATATCATATAACATATTTGACATTTCCTCGTAAGAACCTCTTTATGGGCGTCAACATGTACATGTCTAAGCCATAAGCCATGGCCAGATTGAATAACCTTGGCCTGACTCATAAAGATTTTTACATATTATCTTACATCACTGCACATTGTTTACCCACACTCCATTCAACTTGCTAGTTGAATAAGTCGTAAATTACTATTTGAAATGTATGTATCATCCGTTTAATCATTCAGCAAAAATTTTAATTTGCTTTATAGCTATAATATTATTGAATGAACAAAATATCACAAGATTACAGTCAGTGATGTGGAGCATACGAGTACATAGTGAATATGTATCACTATCTTATATAGGGATGTTCATATAGGTATGTTCTTAATAAATTCTGTTCTGTTCTGTACTGCAGTAATGGCGTTTCGAGCGTGCCAGTTGAGCAAAAGTAGCGTAGCAGTTGCTAAAAAGTATAATTTGATTTGGTTTCGTGTGAAAAATATACTTTATATGCCTACTGTGCTGCCTACCCGTTTATATAACTGGGCTTGCTTACCTTGTTCTTGACTTCACACTAATATATAAATAAAAAAGACGCAAAACCTTTGTCTGTAATCTATATAAATGAAATAAATCTTGACAATACCTAAGTTACCTTTATGTAAAAACTAGAATATTAAGTTATATAGTAATAATAGTAGGGTTAAATGTAGGGTTCAATGCACTCAGGACGACACTTTAATTGGTTATCATTAATGATGGAGAGCGTCAATAGCGTGGCATGATAGGAACGTAGGTCCCCTTTTAAGCATTACGATACGACGTTACGATTCCTCCTATTGATGTATCGAAAATTTCACGATAAATAGTCTACTACTTTGTTTGTTTGCTTGAACGCGGTAATTTGTCATAAATTTTTGCTAATCGCGTCAGGTTGGTTCGTTCGCAATGTTGACCGAACCCCCTTATCGTACAGGCGTGTGACTACACCCCGTACGCTAAAACTAAGCTCAGTCGCCCGCGTAGCGTTTTATTAGATCCAGATGACACCATTACAGTTGCTAATGCCCCAAACGTAGGTAGGAAGTACAAAACACACACACGACACTCACACCGCCGTCGACGAAAACGACGACGAAGTCCAGCATATTTGACGGCACGACCGCACGTCGGCATGGCCGGGTCCAGCGGCTAGGGACTGCTAGGTTCCTGTAGATTAGTCTAAGTTTCTCCGGTCGCGGTTGGTTTGTTAAGAATAGGGAACATCCTCCAGCCCGCAAATTCACAAACAAAAAAAGGACCAATTGCAGGTTGAAGTTAAGGTAACTAATAACGACCATATATATATATATATATATATATATATATATATATATATATATATATATATAATGTGTACAAGACATTACCTATTTGACATAGTCTTGTTTATTAAATTAATACTTGTTATAATTTTCGCTAGTTATGATTAATGATTATAATACATGTTTTTAAATAAAAATAAGTATAAGAAACAAATTTGGACATTTTAGAGCTGAACTAAAGATAAGAAAAACCTAAATCCTGCAACCTTTGCAATTTTGCAATATCACATTTTGGCTTTGATGACGCCTTACACCCACAAATACGTCAGTAAAATATAAAATTTAACCGAATCGTTAGCAATATATTAAACAACTCGACCTTAGACGTCACACTATCAACACCGACAGTAAAAAATAGCAACTAAATTAACGTTACCCTTCTTCCTTCCTTCTTTATTATTAATTTTTTTTTAATTAAAAAAAAATTCTGAGAAAGAAATTCTGCTATTAATAAATGGATTTAGTTGTATTAAATCCATGATAGAAAATAATTGTTTGTGACTTGATTCATATATTTATTACAAGATGTAAAAAGTGTTTCATTTTTTTTCTGTGGGTACATACTTTTAAAGGTGATTATAGCCTGGTAAAGTACTGTTATTTGTATGTTGTAGATTGTAAGTTATACTAACTTTTGTAAAAATAATATAAAATAATAAACGACATTGAAATAAAAAACTTGGATCACATTACCTTTGGTATATTGTGGCATAGATTTTTTCTAAAGTCAACGTAACGAGCGCTTATGCTTCGTATTAGCATTATTATATGGTATATTACAACATTAACACGGTCATTATTAATGCCATGCGTATGCATCTATTAGGAATTTGCTTTTTCTTTCAAAGTACAGAACGCTAAAAAAGAGTAGTATAGAACAATGCAATTTCAACTGAAAATACAAACTATCTTCAGAAACAATTAAAGTGCTATTTATTATAAACTTTTTGTATCCTCACCGTTTAGACATCTTCCGCGCGTCACGGCCTTCGTTTATACAGCTATCGGATTAAATAATTTGTTTTACTTGAGACAATGATAGGAGGACAGTGAATAATGTGGCTATTAATATCGTAGGATAATACACGTTTTTCTATTGTTGTATCAATAATTGCGTATTGGTATACCTACTGATATGGACTCCGCCTAAACCTAAAGTTCTTTTAATCTTCACCTTGAAATAAGTTCTTTAATAATTTTTGTGCACCACAGTTTAATTTTTATCTATTTACGTATAAATTTAATTAAAAAAATTGATAGATAAGAGAAAATGAATATATTTTATCTAATTATCACTTAAGAAAGCAGAAAAACTAAATTTAAATAAAAAGAAAATTAAATTATATTGTCTATTGTTTTAATATTCATCGTTAATTGAAAATAGATCTAGTCGAGTCGATCGAATCGTGATCATAATATTTAGAAGCACTTAACATATTCATTACTAGCCCTACGCCGGCGACTTCGCCCGCTTGAACTGTGCCATTATTTGTTTATTACATTTGTTCATCATAAATTGTTCATATGTTAAATATATTTAACTTTAATTTAAATCCGTTCAGTAGGTTTTGCGAGAAACCGGAACAAACATACATCTACACAAATTTTCACATTTATAATACTATAACATTTTTTGTACTATACGTATATATACTACATTTATAAGGTAATATAAAATAAATTAGTAGGATGTATATGATTATACCACGAATATCTCACGAATATGAATATCCCACGGATAAAAAGAAGCCTATGGAACAATATCCAGACCAGAATCTGCCCCTGATCTAAGTTTCATCCCGATTCTTTCAGCCGTTTTGACGTGATAGAGTAACATACACACAAACTCATTCACAAACTTTCGAATTTATAATATTAGTAAAATTATTTTTATAGTTTTGAAATTAATAGTTTGTATTGCGTAATCATATTTGCTTTTAATAAAAACGAATTGCAATCATTATTATTTACAATAATTAAGGTGTTACCACCCATAAGGAGTTAAGTACTGTTGATGCTCATTCGGGAGGCTAACCACAGTTGCAAATATATTGTAAATTTACATTAAAAAAGGAGCAACTGTTGAGTTTCTCGCCAGCTCTTCTCAGCAGAACTGCCCTCCGAGTTGGTAGTAGCTTCTAGTAGGACTGACAATACTGTCAGTATTGTCAGTGTTATGTTATGTAATAAGTGTAAATAGTCTATTTGAATAAAGAATATTTTGATTTTAGTTTTTTTTATATTATGTTACACAACATGTTTTCATGCTAGGTATATAAGTTATAATATAATTTAATTCTAAATTTCATTGTTGCATTATCATAGTAATATGGAGCATAACTTACACTGTAATACTATTATTAAACGCACCCAGTGACTAACTTCCAAGACATTTGAGCCTCGTGCAGTAACTGTACACTGCCTGCAAATTTATATATTCGAAAACACATAGAAATGACCCTTACTGTTATGACCACATAGCTTAAAATTATAATATCTCAACATCTGTCTATTTAAACAGACCGTTTTGTAATTTCTAATGAGTAATATGACTATTATGAAGGAATGCAGTGAGAGTTTCAGTTTTAATATGGTAAAGTCTGAAAAAAATACTTTAAATCGTCATTGTGACAATAAATATTTGAGAAAATGAAATAATTAAATGTGTTTTATTTGACATTACAATCAAATTTGAAAATATTCTTTTGCTTTGGCTTTTGAATTGAATAAGTAAGTAAATAAATATTTTATGTGGCCGAGTATATAATAAGAGTCTTTAGAAGTTCTTAGAGAATAAAATTTTGCAATGTATTTTAAATGTTGCCACTTCGGAAATAGCAGGCTCAGCCTACCTATTATTGTTAAATAATAAAATTGTAAATTTGTATTGAAATGAGCTTTTGATTCTTGTCGGCTCTCCTTAAACGAAACTGCCCTCCGAGTCCTTGGTAGCGACATCTTAATGCGACTAATTAGAATTGCTTGCAAAAGTCTATTTGAATAAAGAATACTTTGAATTTGAACACGATGCTATTACTGTGTATTGTATCAGTTTCTAATACAAACTCGTACATATATTAGAAACTGATGATACGTTTGAAATAACATTTCACCGTTAATGTTGTAAATAAAGTGATTTGGTCATATAACTTACACAAGAAACGATGAATAAAGGTAAACCAACAATAATTTATTATATTATCATTTTAAATATTAAATTTACATACATAATTACATTATAATTCTTGTAATATACGCGTTTTTCTGTATTATCGTATCAATTTACATAAAATCCTGATATATTGTTCTGACAATATAATTTAAGAGAGAAAAGTTTGTTCACATTCGTAAGCCATGTGGCGTCGAGATACCAGCGATACGTGAAAGGCGACTGTTTGTGCAAGTTAATTATATACTTTTTTTTACTTTCAACATTTTGAAAGCAAATAACATTAGCTTTCAGAGTCATTTAACAGCTTTAACAACAAAGGGGTTTAAGGGTTGCCAACTATCGAGGTTATTGCTTCATAGCGATTCTCGTGCTATGTTTTTACTATTTGTGGTGTGCACGATGATAACAATATCTAAAGGAATTATACTATAATCTTTGACTATCAAATCAATCACTATTATAGCGATCTAAGTTTAGTTTAGTAGCGATCTAACTTTTATTATTGATTGTTTTGTAAAAGCTTTTATAATTGTATAAAAGCTTTTACAAAACAATCAATAATAAAAGTTGTCTTTATTCTTCAACTTGTAATTAATGCACATATGTACTGTTTGTTTTCATATTATACTCATATGATGAGTAAGGTCTCCTGCAAATTAATAGATTAGAAAATAGTTGTACATTAAATAAAAATAATATTGAGACATATGTTTTTAGTTTAATTAATATTCAGTGGTTAGTAAGGCTTATCTTATGCGGTGGCGCCGGCCGGACATGTGCGACAAATTTATCGCTCCAAAGAATTTATCGCAACGCTGGAGGTCAATCCTTGAATCTGTATATGTGAATCGCAAAAAATCGTTAAAAGCATTACAGATAAAAAGATTACATACTAACCTTTTTAGCTCAATCTCTTTAAGCTACTACATTGTAATAAACATGTTTATGACGTCGGTGTAGGTTTTCAAATAATTCCATCGAGGTTCATGGAAAATTTATTTAGTTGCCTGGACAGTCTCGATAAAAAAGGTGCACCGTGAGATTTACTTGGATGTTCTGATTATCTAGATTTGTCAGTTTGTGTGTCCCACATAACCGGTTCGAGTCCCAAAGCCCTACGTAAAAGGGTTTCCTGGCTGAAAAAAAAATTAAAACAGTTTTGAAAATGTAGAGAACCCATGGCACTTTTTTCTCATCATCATAATATTTATATAAATTTACTGGATCACTCTCTGTATCATTCGACAAAACAAAAGAAATACAAATAAATTTTAAAATAAAAATTCAAAAGGGTATTCTAAATATTTTTTTTACTGCTACATATTACTTCACAGTTGTGTTTTAAAATAACATTGTTTCACTGAGCGTCATATGCTGTATTGTTTGGAGCACGTTTGGGCGTATTTGTTTAGGACCGACATTGATCTTTTTGCAGGTTTTTGGAAACTGTCATATGCCGCCATTAGAGATTTATAATTAATGATTTTACTTAAGAAAATATACCACCCATAAGTTCGTATATCTCACGGTTTGTGATTTACTTGAAAAATTAACAAAAACAAAATAGCGGCCGTCGTTGCGCACTGACACAGCATTTGATTATAAACGTGACGATTGTGGGTTCAATCCCATACAGAGAAATAAATTAATTGATCTCTTTGCACTGGTAAAAAGGAAAAGCGTGGTGTTGAGTACCGCCACACGATCTCTCGATCACTTTATACGGCAAAAAGCACCAAGGTTTATTGTTAATAAAAATAACAGCTTTCTTGAGTAGTCCCTATGAACATGCTCAGGATTGTTGGCATTGATGATAGAAATGTTCTGTCCTCACACAGAATAAAAGTTAAAAGAAACTAGCATAATATATCGATTAGTCAATATATAAGAAAACATGGAAAACGTCGTTGACGTTTAATTATTTACAAATATAACACTATATATTTATCTCAATACTATCCCGCTAAATACGAGATATCATCCTTGATGAAAAAGTTCATTAGCATTTTTCTTTACTTAAATGTGCGAATTTGAATGTCAAATCTCAACGAAAATGAATTTTATGTGTGAAACCTGACTATAATTCAAAATCATTAGGTAATATGAAGAATATTAATTATTAATTATTAATATAAAAATATTATGATTTACGATAATTATACCTACAAATAGTATACTATACTAATATCATATAGATGAGTTGTTTGCTTAAACGCGTAGACCTTAGGAAACACCAGTTCAAATTCATTTTGTGCTGAATAGCCCACTTATAGAGAAAGGCTACACGACTATAACATCTCGTTAATCGCGTAGCTGTGACCCACTATAGTATCTACCTGCGGTCAGAGTTACCTCGAGCCCTCCGGATATATCATGTCTCATATATATAGCTCTTACCTATTACAATGTGACCACGTGCGCAGTGGCTTCTAACATCTGCGCAGTAGTCCCATCTAGCGGGTGGCAGGGCTTTACGACGCATTTAATGTGCATCTTTATACTCAGACAGTAAATTTTTAACGACTCAAATGAGATGTTTATTGCTGGCCATATTTTATCTCATTATGTGTGTTTGAGCTTTTTCTATTTTATTTTATTGAAAGCCAAGGGAAATGTAGCATGGTATGAGTATAGTGCATTGAAAGTTCGTGTACGCTTAACGTGTAGCTTAATTAAAATGAGCGCTTGGCGGAGATCCAAAATCCAAACAGAATAAGATTGTTACAATTTATATATATATATATATATATATATATATATATATATATATATATATATATATATATATATATATATATATATATATATATATATATATATATATATATATATATAAGTTTAAAGAAACATAAATAATAACTCTACAGAAGTCTTTTTAAAAAAAATATATTATTCCTCCCTCAGTTTAGTATCACGCTAACGCTGGCTATAACCAGTTTTTCTACAATATTACGATCCCGATACAAACAACTAGCCATCAAAGATATTAGGGATTCAACAACAAAAAAAAAATCAACCCATAAATCATCTTTGGATTACAAAAAAGGGATCTACGATTCTAATCGCTTCACTACATTTCCAGTGCTACCTGTTGTTTACGTTACGTTATCTATAGGATTTTTATAACGTTTTATAAGTATTATTATTTTTTTTCGAAGTTTGAACTCTTGTTTAATTAAGTAAGTTTTAACCAGTTAGCTAATCTTCTAGATCGTTTTTGTTAGTCTCGATAAGCATTTTTGAGTATACAAATATTTGTTAAACTTAATAGACTTTTTTTGTATTAAATAAATAGAAAAACAAGCCATATGTTTACAATATCAATTAAATAAAAGCAAATTTAAGTTATTTAATCACAGGACCTCTATTGCTATCCATTAAAAATTCTTAGAAGTGAGTCAGGAATGAGTGCATTGATAAAGTGTCAAGATAACATATCAAGCTCGGCACTATCTTCAACCAACTTTGTGGTTACATTACGCTTTTAGTGTTCATGCGGTATTTGTTTTATAATATTCCTTTAGGCATTTTTTAATATTTTCTCATACACTTGCCATTTTTATGATTTTTTTTATAATTAATGTATGTGTAATTAATAAAGGCACAAAATCTCCAACTTATAATTAACCTGAACCTACCTTAATTTCATGAAGAATATTATGACAATTATTTTATACCTTTACACTGTATCTCGCATATAGCAGGGTTGATGAAGGCAACGTAATGTTAAGACACTCCGTTCTCCGCTTTCCGCCAGGTTTTCAAGACATTGCGTGTTGAGTAGCGGAAACGGAACTCAGCACTTTATCTAGTTGTAACGAAAATAACTGCTTTCTTCGAGTGGGAATCGAATTCATAATTTAACCCGAATGTTGTTTTATACATAAAATATAAATCACAAAATCGCTCAATAATTTTTATTTAATCTTATTCTAATTATTTATATATTTTTATGTACATATGTATATTACGATATTCATATCAACAAACCTGCCGTGTTCTTAATCCTTTATCCATAAAGAAAATAGCTACCACGTCTACGTGACCGGAGACACCTATTTTCTTTCATAAAAAATATATGTATCCTTTATTTGGGATCAATTAACAATATAATATACTAAATATTGTAAATAATATATGTAATTTGTAAATATTAAAAATATTGACAAATTTTTTTTCATTGCTTTCATTGAAACAATAATAATTTTAAGAGCTATTTAGAGCTGTAGAGGAGAGAAGAGAGAGAAGGAAATTTCACATTTTAAGGCATTTTAATCCTTAAAGCGTATGTTAATACAAACTATATTTACTTCATTGCATATTTTTAATTTTATTGATAAGGTAAGTGAAGTCTTAAAATTAACTATATTTTCATTATCTAGCCTATTCTGTCTTAGCTATCTTTGTTGAAGCTTCAACAACTAAATAGAAATGAATGAAATTAAAAAGAAACCAAATTCAGCTTCCACTGTTGCCTTATCTGAAATGAAGACGATATAAACATTATGACTTTGTGTGGAACAATAAATCAAAGTAATATTATTTTTCTCTATCTTTAAACATGGCCACTTATCTCGCGGTGACAGATCCCGACTCCTTTCGAGTGAAAACTTCACACCTAACAATCATCAATCTTACATTTTTAAAAACAAATATATTTTAAGAAATCTACCACTTACAGCGCTGTACAATAGCGAATGAATGCTATATGTTAAAATATATATTAGATAAATAATAATAAAATATATATTTAGGGAGTGCTAACCATTGCTGGAAGTATAATGAAAAAACATTTTTTTTTTACTAACTCAGATATTTTTTTATAATTAATTATTCATTTATATTGATTAGCTTTTTTTTTAACCCGTTGTTTGTATGTAATTTTTAATAAATGATCAAAATTAAATTAGATACAAAATTAAGACTAATAATACATAATTAATAGTCAATTTGATTTAAATAAATATTTAGTTTCTCATAGATTGGAGCCATTAGTGGATAGCCGTCCTTTGAAATCGGATTACTTCTGAGAAGGAATTATAGGCGGCACAAACATGTGGCTTGATATTTCATGTTTGTATTAACAAGTAAAAATATACTTTAGGCATTTACATTTTAAATCTATTATACTTTGACAAGAGAATGTAACGTCTATTCTGTGTACGTGATTCGCCACCCCTAGTAAGATCGGTGCTAATACAAAATGGTGTCCTTGGGAACACATTCCCCTTTTACCTAACAATAAAATTAAAAAAAATCTCCAGAAATTTGTTTTTATATTGTAATAAACTTTTCATTACATCCAATATAAAATTATATATAAAATAAGAGAATTTCTATAGAATTTGAAAGATGTTAAATCGAACAATGAAGTGTTTTATTGCCTTGTAAAATTTAGATTCTGTTTTGATTTTATTAGCTACCCATTGGGACCTTTAAAAGGGCAGTAATTTGGACGTAAACAGATCACGATTTTATAGGTAATTTTTTCAAAATTTTCTATTTAAATAAATGTTAAAAGAACTGAAAAAAAATGTAAAAAAAAAATTAGCGACCAACAAAGCAATACAATGAATATTGCATTCACAGAGCCTATACCAATATACGACATAGGTTGCCAAAAATATTATGATTGACTAATTGAATTTTTTTAATTTGATCTTTCTGAACACAAGATTAAGTAAATTGCACTGCTGGTATTAATTCATAGTTGATATTAAATAACAAAAACAAAATCAAATACTCTATTATATTATTTTAGACTAACAGTAGGATCATGCCCGAATCAAACTCCTGCACCGATGGTTTCGTATTAATTTAATTACAATTATATAAAATAATGTATTTATGTAATTGTAAGAAATTAACTGCACAGGCTTGAACTGTTATTTATTCTATGTAAGGCATATAAATTGGCACTCCTCAAAATTTTATCTTTATGTCAGCAATAAGGTTTCACTTTTTGCAAAATTTTATAATTCCAGCTCAACAGAAACTCTACAAAAGTTTAATTACGGTTAAATTTCTTACAAAATGTGGCAAAAACTAATCATATACGTTTCTTTTGATTTTGTTAACTAAGAAGTTAGTTTTTTTCTATTATCTCAGTGACTATATACATTTAATATTTTTTCCAGCTTGATAAATTCACGCAATCTTGAGTAAAATTGCCTAGACAGACAAACAGACAGATTGACAGACGGTAAAGTGGTCCTGTAAAAGTTCAATATTTATCCTTTTGCTGTACGGAATCCTAAAAACGACGTGATTTATTCAACACAACTTGTTTTTATAATATGTATCGCTTACACAAAAATAAATAACTGGTGTTCCACTCAAACTGTCAATAGCAGTAGGTATAATTAAAATATTTGTGTTAAGTGCCGCGTTCTTAACTGTATAATCCAGTACGATGAAGTATGCAAAAAATGTGGTAAACGGGTGCTCTACAAACCGAAAGATATTAATATTGCCCATTCGTGCATTCTTTTGTAACTGTAAACAATGAGGGGGAAGCCCAATTCTGTAGATTTAATTTTTAATAATACATTTATGAGATCGAAACAAATTAACGCCCACGTTTCTAGATAACAAAGTAACTGGAGGCATATTTAACATATCATTGTTATTAATATTGAAGAATCGTTTTTTGCGATGTTGCCATTTAAATAGAAGTCGTATTATAAATAGCTGTTTGGGTGTTACTAAAATAAATCAATGGTTGTTTTTATTCCAAGCAAATATTAAATACATATAAGATCTACTTAAAATACTTAAAATTTTAATTACCTCGCTCTGGTAACATAAATTCAAGGTACGCCATTTAACACACGAT
This sequence comes from Dione juno, assembly GCA_037127375.1. Taxonomy (NCBI): domain Eukaryota; kingdom Metazoa; phylum Arthropoda; class Insecta; order Lepidoptera; family Nymphalidae; genus Dione; species Dione juno. Next base: position 526,943 of record JAXRJS010000065.1, read on the forward strand.
ATCTTGAAAATTAGGCGGAAAGTGTGGAACGTTTTAATACTAGGGTCACTTTATACCACTCTATGTAGGCATACCCATAATAATAACCATAAAGCTGAAAGTAAAAATACTTAAAAAATTAAATATATTTGTATTAAATAAAGCCCATACTTGTTATAGTACATATATACCTATTTTATTGCTTAAAATTTCTATTAAACTACAGTTACTTTAGAACAGGCTAGAAAGCACAAAATTGTAATAACAAGTATTGATTAATAATCAAAATTATTTTTATTACTAAGATACGGATCTTTTAAAAGAAACTATTATAGTGAAATCCTTTTTCTATTAACAGCACATTCTTATTTATCCCGAATCCTTTAAGATCATAATATTATCGTATCTCACTCTCATCTAAGGCAATTTATAGACTAAAAAAATATATGTAACTTATAATATTATTTCGATTCTGGCAGTCATTTGAAACGCTAAAGCCCAATAAGCTGATAGTGAGCGCGGCTTTAAGATGAGTGTTCTCAAAAACTGTTATTTCCGGGTCAATACGACATGGGCGCCAACAAAAAGCGCGTCTCTCTCATCTTCACATTAAAGGCCTATAACGTGTAGCACCACCGGCGTTACACGGAGTTGTGGGTGGCGGACCCAAACGCTTGTTAGCAAAAGTGAAAAGCTGTAGCTGTAGCTGTAGTACTTTAAGATTTAATTATTTTTAGTTGCCAAGCTATTTGCTGGATAAAGTAATATTTTACAGCAAAAAGTACTTCTTTTTATAAAAGTTAAAAACGTTAAGACCTTGTATGAGCAATACTATTTATATATAGAATTTTAACATTTTAAATAACAAAAATTGTAACCTAATAATATTTTTCAATAAACAAATAGGATAACTGAAAAACTCGCTTGTAAATTACCTTACAAGATATACCAAAATTTAAGTTTAATTAATTTTTATAGGCGTTCAATGTAAACGTATTTAGTCAAGATCGTAATCTATGTAATATATTATCTTCCTTATTAAAACGCGGACTAAAAAAATGCCAGAAGCGTAGAAAAACTCATACTGATTCAAAATTCTTATGTAGCGATATGGCGATAAAGGAAAGGAAGGGAAATGTTAAAATAAAGTATTTCCTGCATAAAATATGCGTATTTGCTAGTTTCATTACCATTAGCTAAAATTAAATATGTTTTTTAACATTATGTAAATCAGAACTTTAACGGTAACAAATAACTGTTAAAAAGTTTCTTTATTGTAATAAATCCTTAATGTAAATGACTATCTGTGTCTGAAACAATATTATTATTATGACTAGCAATCAATCTCCATCCGTAGCAGTGGAACAGCATCAAACTATAAACGTGACGGTCATTGGGTTCGATTCTCTTTCAAGGTAACGAATTAGTTTCATTTGTAGCTCTGGCGAGTTAAAACGCGGCGTTGAGTTCCGCTACTAAACTCACAATGTAGCTCATGTGGGCGGAAAGCGGTGAATGGAGTGTCTTAACACTAAGTTCTCTCTACTTAAAGTTTTAATGATCGATTACTTTCTTTCGATCTAATAAATAATATTGTATACAAAATAAAGCTTAATTGTTAATATCATATATATTTGCATATTAAATTTGCATATAATTTTTGCATATTAAAAAAATATCAACAACAATTACGAAACGTAAAAGAATAATATAACCTATATAGTAAATATCTATGTGTAAGTTAAACCGCATTGCAATAACCCTCAAAAACATCCCGCATGAGTCATTAATGGTCTATGACACATTTAGCACATCGCTAACGCTATCAAATGTAAAATATTAATTAATACACACAATTCATTTACATATGTATGGCCATTACTGGATATACGAATACATTATTATTATACAGTCTTTTAAAATATAGAATTTAAACATACGTTTGATGATAGAGACGACTTAGAGAATTGTAATATTTTTTACATTATGAGATAAAAAATATATATTTTTTACTGCTTAATAACAGTATGAATTGATCAGTTTGACAGGGTCAACCAAGCGTATAGGTGATCTGTATGTTGAAAAAAATTGCGTTCAGTAATGTTTAAACAAAATATATATATTTTCTTAGTGAAAATTATCTTTGTAAACATAAAACATATATAAAAAATTAATAAATGAGGCCACCATGGCACTGTGGGACAAGTTGTAGTTCGATCCACATTCGGATGAATAAATTATTTTAACTTCCCCTCTGGTAAAAAGTAATTAAAGGCTAAGATCTTATGCAGAGAGTGGATAAAAGAGAGTTAATAATAATAACATTATCAATAGCATTAAAGTCCAATTCTATATGCATAACAAGAACCACGCATAGTTATATTTTTAGTTTTCATATCACTTGTTAGTCATTTTGATCCATCCCAGCTGCCTATTGGATGTCCCATAATACGTCTGCTTTATGTCGTTTTGAAAAGAACAAAGGAAGCTTTAACTTTAAATACTCATACGTTACTACTACGCTATTAATTAATTCAAATTATTTATTTTTATGTGGCATGTTTGTGATTTAAATTAAATTAAAATACTGAAACATATTTACATATAAATATATTGTTACGAATGCCTGTCTTGTTATATTTTTTTGGGTTAGGTTAGGTTCTTAAGCTAAATAAATTTGGACAATATAATAAATGTATAAGTAATGTAAATTTGTTTACAATGATCATTTATATTTGTTTTATTATTGGGCTTGGAGTATTGCAGTATTCCATGATCTATCTTTGTACACTAACTGTTGGCAAAGTGCTCGAAATGCCCATGTTTCCAAATATGTATTTTCGAATAAAATATACGCGATTTATCTATAACATTTACTTTTTCACAGCTATACATTATTTATTATTATAATAAAGTTTCTGAGTAAGTATTATAATACATATATTACCAAAATAATAGAAGCAAATCTAGCATGGAATTGATCTACTAACAATAAATTCAATCCGCATACAAACCAATATATGAAAAGAGAAAGTGAGACAGTTGTAACAGAAATATTAGAATCATTTTAATCAAATCCATCTTTAGCTAAGCCATCTGTAATCAATGCGACGTATCTACATATCGTTTTATTTTGTCTGGACGTTTGTCAATTGTTGAGACCCCGGTTAATGTGCTGTTGACCTAATGGCAGAAAAAAAAACAATACAACCGATCTACATAATTGCTGTCGTTAAATGAGTACGTACGTTCATGGCAAAAGCTTATTATTTAGAACTTTCTTGATTTCTTTTGCATGCAAAGAAATTTCTTTTATAGGCTCTGCTTTATAGGTTTTAATGCAAAACCTGATTCAAAGGCCTATTTAATCAAGGAGACTTCTTAATCTGGCTTATTCTCTTGCCTCGGCCTGACATATCTAAAGGAATTTTTAATAAAAATAAATATTTTAAATTCACATAAAAATCATATATAGCACAATTTTATCTTGTGCCTCTTTGAAACTGTCCAAGTTACACAAGTAACACATTGTTTAGTCTAGGAGTGCCAAAAATATTTAAAAAAAAATGTTTAAAATATTTTGACATTGTTTTAATTGTGTGCTACACTTTTTTTTTGGGAAAATGTAGACAATTTTACTTTAAATGTTTACTTCGGCCTTTACGTTGACTGTTTCGGAGATATTACTTAATGTATGATATCCGTTAAGCTTTCAATAAATAAACGTAGACACACATTGCACTTTTTTATTCCATAGGCAAGCAATCAAGCAGCTTTTCCCCGCATAACATACGCGATAGGCAGAGGGAACCTAGTATTAATTAACCACTGGATTTTTAGACAATATATCTCGTGCGCGTTCAGTGCGAGGAAATTACAATAATTCAATAGTCGAAATCGAATCCACAATCTTCGTTTTTACGATCAGACAATCTAACTAAAATTTGCTGTTTTTACAAATACACTATGGTCATATATTAGTAATATATTAAAGTCACTACACAGCGATTTAAGTGAGCCTCATATAGAAATGAATAAAGCATGTGCTTGCCTCCCCGATGCCACGTGTGTTAGGTTTTTATTAAGTTTTTGCTTGCATTCCTCTGCCAACCGTCCAAAATAAAACGACCGTTAAGGACTCTATTCACAATGACTGTGTCACATAAATTATAATGGAAAATAATCAATACTTACGTATCGTATATAACTCAAAGTACCTGGTCTTTAGGCACGTGAATTAATCAACTCAATGTTAGTTCAGCATTTATAATTTTTACATGTTTTGTAACTTTGTCAGCTTCACACGTTTTTTCGCATAGCAGAGAGAATTTTACTTTTTGGTTTTGCTTTTCAAAAGAAAAAAATGTAGAATGTGTGTTGACTTTATTTTTCTTATAAAATGTTTAATGTATTAATCGACAGTCAGTGTGATGTCTTCTTATATTTTGTCTCATTATAATCGAGATCACGTATCGGTTATGTTGTGGGCGATGGTTCAAGGACAATCGAGATATATGTCGAATCCGTTCGAAGGTCATATGGATTAGGCCACATTATATTAAAGGGAAAACTTTTTAAGCTAAGGTCTAAATTAACTGAAGTTAACTAAGATCGATTCTATTCAATCCAAAATAAAAAAATGTAAATAATAACATTTTACCTAAAGTGTTTAGGCACAAATAAAATATAAAATTTATAAAGCTTATCATCCAAGCAATCTATGGGCTAGAAGCTCATTTTGCCTTAGGTTCTCATCGAGATATGCCGAAATTATCATACGCTTGATACAATTTCATTTTTATTCTTTAGCAGTTTGGCTTAGATATTTTACATATAATCTACATAAGTTTTAACTTCACATTCTACTCACGCTGTGCTAGTTACTCCTCTTAATTGACAACGACCAAGTCAGCTTATACGCCTACTATAAAATTTAACCAAAGTACTTTATGATCATATTATAATTTTAAATTGTACAGCAGACATTTTATTAGGGACAAATTATTCGAAGTCCGTATTAACGTGGCGCCATGCCCAGCCATTAGCCCACAATAAAAATTCATTGCTTGATTAATGAAATAAAAGAGTGCCTGAGACTGTTATTTGAAATTTATTCTTAGTTATTACTTTCCCTCAAAATTATACGGAGTTATGTTAATTCTCCATATGACATATATATATATATATATATATATATATATATATATATATATATATATATATATATATATATATATATATATATATATATATATATATATATATATAATTTTTTTTTATATAATTTTATTGAATTAACACCTGAATACAAAAATGTAAGAAATAATTTGATTTGTTTCAATATGATTTATAATATTTTTATTTATTTATCTCGATGTTGTTGTTGCTCAAATGCTCTTCCAGATTTATTTTTGTATATTACATAAACAATTATTTCAAGTGTATTGTAATAATTAATTATTCCTTTCTATAATAGTATGGCGTGTTTCTATAATAGTACTATTGTGATATAAAAAACATCTCTTCAAAATTTAATAACAAGATAAATGTGATCATTATGCCATTATGTCATAGTATTATATCGTATACGCACTATGAAAACCATCACATGTTGTAATATATACAATAGTTATATGCCCCTATAAAATTTCCCACAACTTGATGAACGAGAGTCTCTATCATATTTTAAAAATTTTGTTGTATATATATATATATATATATATATATATATATATATATATATATATATATATATATATATTACCTAACCAAAATAACTATAGAGGACCGTCGGGGCGCAGAGGCCACCTGTCGTGGCCGTCTACCTGTAAACGTGACGGTTCGTGGGTTTGATTTCTAGTGTGAGAGAATGAATTATTTGCATTTTCCCCGCTCTAGCAACAAGGCAAAGCGCGGGATTGAATTCCGCCACTCTACAAGCGATGCCTCGAATAGCGAAAAGTAGCGGTCATAACACTAGGTCCCTTCTGACTTTGGTTCCCTCTGCCTACCCTGTTATATGCGGGACACAGCGTAAAGCTAAAATAAAATGAGAAAAAAATAATAATAATATAACTCAAAGCACATGGATCCCTAAAAAGTAAAAACAGAATCAGTGAACTATGTCCACGTACACTTAACTCACAAGTCAACTTTCTCCCACAATTTACACACTTTCGTGTTTCAAGTGCATTTATATTCAAGGCTGTATTCACTTTTTATTACATATAATCTCCAAAAAGTATTAACATATATAATAGTATTAATTTCTGTAAGTAACGACTCTACAACGAACAACTTTAAATATAAGTACAATAAGATGGGTAAAGCATTTAGGAAGTGAAATCTTCGATTGACATATATATTAAGAATATTTTTGTTTTCGGGTTCAGAGGTTGCGACTTTAGTTCCTCTATCTAACCTGCAAAGAAAAAGTAAAATAGTGAAAAAAAAATATCATTAGATGCTTGCTTCCCGTTGCTTATATTTTAGAAGATAAAATATAGTCAATGTATGAGCTAGACGTTTTCAACTAAGCATATAAAATTAAATCTATAAGTTCAATGTGATTATATATATAATATATATATATATATTATTACTTATATATATATATATAGTATATATATATATTATTATATATATATATATATATATATATATATCTATAATTATTATTATTATTGTGTGTGTTTTTTCATTATTTAGTACGATTTAATATATTCAAGAGTGTAGATTTACATTCAAGTAGCGTTTACCCGATACCTTTGTTTTTATAAATAGTTAAAATTGAGAATATATTTAATAATCAATTGTAAACAAAAATTGTTAATACAATTTTGTGCTTAAAAAATTATTGTTATTTCATTATATAAGATTGTACTTTAGAGTATTAGCGATATTTAACAAATAATTTTGCAAATAGACCCTAAACAATTCTGATAACATTAAATGAGGTGGAATGTAAAACAATTTTGTACAATATCTACACTTACAGTGATTTACCACTTCCTGCTTCTCGCAGAGTTCACAAAATTGACATCACATTTATAATCTGTTATTATGACGGACACAATCTATCTGAATTACACAAAATTACGAAAACCGGTCTTCGCCCCCAAAAGATGTAGCAAAAAGATATTGTTGTGCCATAGAACGATAATAAATATTTAGGATCCACTTAATATTTGTATTTTTTTCTACTTTATTGTTGACAAGACTGTATTATAATTTAAAACAGATTAATATTGATTATTACTAACTTTAATATATATTAAATATTTATTATTTGTCAATTGTCGCCAATTCTCATTCGCATTCCTCACTGTAATGGCATAATATCGGTCAAGAGCGAGTCGGGCTCGTGTAACGTTAACTTAGAATTTTGATTATGAAGGAAGTGCAGACTTACGTATTCTATATTAATTTCAGCTTGATAACGCTCTTTGGGTGTAGCCGAGGAGGTTCTGAAAATAAACCTTAATGACCGGTTAAGAAAGTGATTCTATAAAATTTCCTTTTTGTTTTGCGATATAGAACATTGATACTTTTGTTCAGCCTAATTATTGATTATATGTCATATAATGAGGTTGTTAGCATATACAGGATCATTATTTAAGAAGAAGAAGGAGACGGGATATATACGTGTAGGAATATAATTTATAGATCCCAATATCACACTAAATATTAAATCGATAAAATCGACCTTATTACAACTTTATATGACTCTACAATTTTACAAGCAATATTATTGACCACATTATAAGTAACTAGGTTTCTAGATTTATTAAAAAAAATGTGAGCTCTACAAGAAGTTGCCATATCAAAAGCTTTGCACTTCATACATCCATCACCAACCCACGAGTCACCTCAATCCGGACCTCATAAGGATAATTACACACGCGACCATGTCCATTATTATATCATTAAGGCCCGTTATAGAAAACTGGGGCTCAAAATATTGCGGTAACCTTTGAACGAAATTCTTTATGGTATGCTCGTAACTGCGGTTGCTTAGAAAGTAGGTATTTTTAAGTTTAAGATTTTGATTGACGTTAATAGAACAAGTTATCGAATGACTGTCCTAATAAAAATTACAATTACCCATTATAACACTGAGTAGTAAAAACTATTTTAATTTTTACTAGGTCAGTCAAATTATGAAAAATGTTTTGTGTAGCAAAACGTTTTTATTCACTTTATATTGCATTACACCTCATAATATAGATTTATAGATACAGATAGATAGTATAGATAATTTGATATAAATTATATATTATTATAATTTATACATATTTATAAAAAATATTGGGCTATAAAATATAAAAATATAGCTCTGTTATTAATATAATAATCAATATAAGTACTGTAATTAATAATTTTTCATCATCTTGAGAAAAGCTCCTTACATTTAAGCGATCCTAGGCGCTAATTTATATAGGTATTTTCAACTTCATTTTAATATTACTTACACGTGAGAAATAATTAACTAAAAAAAAATAAACAATAAAGGCTTTTTTAATTTACACTTCAGGGCAAATGATAATATCTTGCGTTATAATTAAGTACCTGTTCTGAAGAAACTTATTGCGTAACCCAAGGTTATATTTTGTATGGTAAATCTATATACTTGTCAGATTATAAGCAAATATCAACAAAGCGATGGAATGCGGTTTTGATATAAATCATTACGACCAAGGCTTCTTTGTTATTAATTATTCATTTGATGCAATCGCACTTTAGAATTTAATGTAGCTTAAATTACTTAAATAAATGTAACCTATATGAGAAATTATATTTTAAGTCAATATTAAAAAATAGTTTCACTCTATCCCGCATATATCAAGGAAGGTAGAGGAACCTCGAGTGAAACCCAAAACGCTATGCCACCGTGCCACGACGACCTTATATTGAAATATATACTTAATATAAATATTATAAAAAATAAAAAAATATATATTTAAAGACGAATTATGAAAAACAAAAAAGGAAAAGAATATTATAATATAATGATGAGAACGAGGAAGAGTAGATATTGTTTATGTTTATATTGTTTTATATAAATTTAAATCTAAAAATAAGATATAAATACGAATATATATACATCATATCCTTATTACGATATTCCTTAGCTGCTCTATTATTTATTTAAATGTGTCAATCTATTATTGGAGTTACCTAATACAGCTTTCCCCTAGTAACCAGATTATTACGGATACGTGACATGTTCATAGTAATTCCCTTGGTCAAACAGTGTATAGGATTTGCAAAGGGAAGCCCTACTAACGTAACCGGTCAACAGCCAGGTCAACTAATCACGCATGCATTCGAGTAGGTTTCTCTGCGGTAATAATTACTTCGGGAATCACCTTATAATCGTTTCCTGTTTCGGCTTATATTTAGATATTTAGATATTATTTTAAGTTTTCATATTTACGAGTACATGTGGCGAAACTGCAGCCTTTTAATGTAACTGGGAAGTAAGTTCGATTCCCACTCGTGGAAAAGATATGATTTCATTGCATTTGGTAAGATAAAGCGTGATGTTGATTAGCTATTATCAACAAGCGCCGTGGACTCGAGCGTAAAACGGAGAAGAAGTTAAAAAAAATGACTGTACATTTTGTTGTTATAATTATATTTAGATATAGGTTTTTTTTAATCTTTCTGGATCTGCGTGTTGAGTGATGAAAATAATGAACTTTTAATACAAATGTTTTTTTTTGATGATGAACTAAATGAACATAAAAAAGACAAATAATATTTTGAATTAATTAAAACAATTTAACCGGATTAATCACGTTTTTGGAAACCCGACGTTGCGAACACTTTGCAGTAGTCCGTGGTCACGGCTAGGCCGGTTAAATTATTTTATTTAATATGCATGTACATAGCGAAAACCAAAGAACTTATTATATTTTGGGATTCTTTATTCATATTTAAAATGTATCTGAAAAGTAAAAACACAAAGAAAATAAAATTACTTAAATATAAACAAAATTAAGTTAATCATGGAGTATAGAATATATGAATATATTTCAATATAAATGACATGTTTAATATTATAGTATATCTTTAGTATGTGCCTTTTGTCTAATACTGGGCCAACTTGGGGTTCCTATCTGTCCAAAGCGGATTATTATTAATAGTGAATAGCACTAGCTACAAAACGGCTATTTACTTAAGTTTGAGCAAGACACCTAGTATTTACATTTGCTTTCTTCTCAGTTTAATTTTTGATCATACATAATGCGACACGTCCTTGGGAAGGGCCACGTGTCGTATGAGTGACACCGGTTCCCCATCGAACACTCGCACTCATACACTAACTAGTTTGTTAAAGCCGTTTATTATGAAACCTGATCTGTCAATAGTTTAAACCCTTTAAACGCTTTGTGGTCATGAAGATATAAATCGCGACTGGCGACCGGTCTTCAATGAAGAAGATTCAAGATCCGTAATTGTGGAAGTATGCGAATATTTTTTGACACATTCTTTTATTCTATCCTGTTGTGTTTTATGTATTGATGTAACTAGAAAAAGTTGTTCTTTTGACTGCCTGTGGCACGGTGGGGTGTCTAGCTAGGTTCCTGGTGTAGGCAACGATTAAAAGCTAAAAAGTGTAAGTAATTGTAGACTATCTACTGATATAAGTCGTAGATAAATATTATTTTCTTTATTACTTCGCAAGAAATATAACGTAAATATATTAATTCATACGCATGTATGTTCGTTCTATGCACTCCGTTCTAAAGACTTTATTTCATAGGGATGGTCCACAGTAAATCGTTTACTTATTGCGTAGATTTTTTTTAACTTTCATGTAAACCTAAAATAATTCACTTACGTTCTACTTATCCATACTCTTTTATTCTTGTCTTCTAATTTTAGTTTTTTTTTATTGAATTTGTACATTAATCCTAATATAAGCTAATACTGACAGTGAATTTTGTGAGTCAGTCTGTCTGTCCTCAATTTCTTTAGAACTTCTCATATTAGTCATTATTTTAGTAGTTTCACATAGTGTTATTTACGTCACGCTTTTACCGCCACCTAATAAGCTTCACACGTCATTTGCTCCGTGTTATATTAATTTCATGGTGTTCTACACGACTTTATTAATATAATTTCGTTTGTTATCACGAAAAAGTCAATCTGGCCCATTTCGTAATATTAATGACAGTTTATCACGCAGTTATAAATTAGTGTCGTTGAAGCAAGCATTTAATATGTTACTGTAATATTTTGTAGCTAATGGAGTAATTATTATTAGATTGTCCTGCATCTCTATTTTTCTTCACTATTTCACATAATTTTATTTTAATGAAAGCCATATTGAGTTAATCAATTACAAGTCACAATCTTTTGTTTTGTGAGTTTTTCATTTGTAATTTAAGTATTTCAAAGTAAAAATAAGTAAAAAGTATTGAGAAAATTAGCAGATATTACAGAACGGTTAAATGTGTGTAGTCCCTTAGCGACCTTAATAACACGCCGTAATAATTGATTGTCACAGCACTATTCGGTGTTGATATTACGACTGACATTCGTAACAAATCATTTAGAATTCAAATTAGTTCGCAATTGCATACAGTAATTTGGGAACTTCTTTGCTCTGGATTCCAAAATATAATGACAGTAATAAAGATATTAATTTAATTAAATAGGCACGTTTATGGTTCATTTCTAAAATTTCACTAACTGTTACGTAGCCTATGTTATGCTGTTAATGTTAAAGATTATAGTTGATGGTTTTTTTTTAAAGTATGTGATGAAGTGGAAAGTAAATCTTAAAAAAAGTCTATAAATGCAGTTTAATGAAACTTCTTATTGGTATTAAGCTTACTATCTAAAAAATTTGGAAATTCTTATTTTATTTTTGACAATAAAATACACTACATACTTACTTACTAACTTTGTAGGTGAATATTAATAATAATAATTATTATTATTGTACTAGAATTGTATTCCTTGGTGTTTATATGTATTATTAATTTGTATTGTAACTTTTTACTTCTACTTAGAGGATAGTTCGTTAATTTCTAAAGCGTACTTTATATTTATTTAGCAGTAACCTGTGTTGCCAGTAAATTCAGTGTTTATTATATTCTAATCAATTCAAGACTTCAATTAAAAAAAATTGTGTAAAATCACTTTCACGTTTTTAAAATATAATAAAAGAGAACGAACTATATTTATACTGACCTTAAATGTACACATGAAAAAACTCATTAATATCCAATATAAATAGTGACATATACCTATAGTAATATTATGGAGCACTTGAAATTAATTTATTTTACTTATTGTAGGCAAACGGTGAAAGGTGCGAGGTATGGGTTAAACATAGCTTTGCCATGGTCTACTTTTCAAGGTTAATTTGCTCTTGCCTATTGTAACTGTATAATATCAATCAAGTGTTCATTTTCTAGTATTACTTTATGATAGGGCCTCGTGACACAGTTCCTTTATGTATGACCAATACAGCAATTTATGTTGAGATTGTTAAGTTCGAGTCAATTTATAAAATATTTTAAGTAAAAGCCTCACTCCCATGTTACAAGTGCAGTAAGTATTGTATTAAGCATATATAGTTAAGCCGGTTAAGATTAAATTAATTAAAATTTTAAATATAAGCAAAGAAGTACCTTTTCTCTACTTTCTATATAGCAGGGTAGAAAGAGGGAATGGTGTTAAGATACTTAATTTATTTAATAACAGTGAGCGATATATTTGGGTAGCGAGCAGCGATATGTATCTAATATTGATAAGCTAAGTGATATACATTTTTTTCTATATAGATATGTCTTTTCTGCCTAATTACGTGGTTAAGCTTGAAAAACATGGAGATTCATTTTGGAGAGAAATAAAATAGTAAGAGTGAATTTTCAAACACTTCTACGGGAGAAAAAACAACAAGATTTTTGGTTTTATAGTTCACGCAAACGAAATCGAGTGCTTCCACTCGTCCTATAAATGAACATGGTTACAACAAGACAGTTTACAACTTCTCTCATTGGAGGTGTTATCAAAATATCACATATCATAGCACTTTCAACAATTATTTCTAGACACAAACGTTATAAATTCTGCAATCTACTCGAGATCTAAACGAGCCGGCCTGATATGGGAGAACTTTCATACACGTGAAAAGCATACTTATACTTAGAAACTTGTAATTTGCACTAGTTATTACCATATGAAACAAATCTAGATTCTGGTACCTCGTTACTTTGAAAGTGCATTTAACTTGATTGTAAAGTGTAAGACAAACGATAATTAATAAGTACATGGGTTGGTTAAAATTTTATGTTTTCTAGTTAGTAGTTTATTAGGATAAATTACATTACTTTAATTGCTATTGTTATTAAAAATTATTACTTTTAGTTTAATCTTTTACCAAAATAAAAAAAAAATCACATCACATACATATGAACACAGGGCAGAGGAAGCAGTTACCTATTGTAAAAAAAAAACAAAATAAATACAGGTTCACGTTCACATATTTTAGTAGTATATATTTGCTATTACTAAGTAACCTTTGTTGTAATTAAACCTCTATACATACATAACTAACTATTCAAATACAACGCAACGTACGCAACTGATAAAAAATGATTGCAGAATTTCAGCACTCCAGTGAAAATGGCGATAACGGCCGCCGACCCGTATGTCATTGCACTGCTTTTAAAATTTTAAACTAAATTACGAAATAATTATGAAATGAAACTTGAATTCTGTTTACGTAACGGAAACAAAAGCTAATAAATTCCTATCGTGATGGCCACATTGAGGACAAATAACACGTTAAGTATTGCTTAAAGTACTCTTCATACAATATTGTTATTATTAATTTAACATAATATATATGTATATATTATATGAATATATATATATATATATATATATATATATATATATATATATATATATATATATATATATATATATATATATATATATATATATATATATATATATATATATATATATATAAAGTTTATATAGTATATATGAAAAGTTTAAATTTCAATATATATAATTTTTAATTATTCAAGTAAATTCAAAAACCGTTGAGGTGCAGTGGCAGTGGCACAGAGTCTACACGTAAACGCGGTCGATGGTTTTGGGTGCGATTCTTAAAAAAATGACTGAAACCGGAGGATCTTGACACTAGGTTCCCTCTGCCTACCCTGTTATATGGCTACGGTATACAGCGTGACGCTAAAAAGTAAAAAAAAAGTAAATTATAAAACAGAATTTTCTCTATCAAATCAGTACTTTAGCAAACCACATATATTTCAAGTGTAACAAACAAATTATATATTGAACCCAGGAAGCGCGGTTAGTGCACATGGTCCATGAAGGCCGGGGACAAACTTACTAGCGCGACGACCCGTGAGACCTGCACTGCTCTCACAATGTGTTAACTGTTAATGGTTACTTATTTATGTTTACGGAAATAATCTTATGTTTTAAATGTAATTAAAATACTCATTATAAGGTGTTTAGATGAATATATAAAAAATTAGAAGCATTAAGATAACAGCAGCTTAATGTGCTATGCTTATGTGTCAATATATATATATATATATATATATATATATATATATATATATATATATATATATATATATATATATATTAAATTAAACAATTCAACCGGATGAATCGTGTATTTTAGATTACGACGACGACGAACTACTACAAATTGCAAATTGTTTAAAACGTCAAGTTTCCGAACGTCGACAAAAATTTTATTAATTATTTGTTACGTTTCATTTAAAATGTGTAAAAAAATATACTATTAATAAAGTAAAAATATATTTTACCTATACTAATACATATATTAAAGAAGTGAACGTGGTATTCTCAGGAACTAAATGTTCGAATATAAATTATTTTTGTATATGTGCTATACACAACTCTGACAAAGGAATCGAAGCCGCAACTACTGCTACAAAATATTAATATACATAAAATCACTGTGGTGTTTGAACCAGTGAATTATTTGTACATAATATAAATGAGCCTGGAAAGTAGGTCAAGAAATTTCTAGATTACGTTTTCTTCATTCTATGCAATATGTGAGTGTGTCGTAGTAAAAATAGAACATTGTACCAAATTATAGTGACCAGCACATGTTAAGATTTAAATAAGAAGCTCCAAAGATGTGCTTCGTGGAATCGCGAGTTGACTCTCAAATTTAAGCTCATTTATCTTGTTAATGTTTGGGACGGCGTTAAATAACGATTTGTTGTTCTCAGTATCGAGTTACAAGTTCGTTGATGCGTTCCACGTAGACATGGCTTGTTATTACTGTTGAGAAAAAATCCATGAATATTCAGCTTCACGCTATTCTACGTTTATCACCAATAAAGTAGTGTTGACAGAGAGTACCTAATGTCAAGACTAATTAATAACGCGCTCTTTCCTTCTAGAACTTCGGAAAAGAAGATAATTTATTCTGTTATCGCATTTACAGTCATCTCGAGTTGTTTGAAATAAACATATATTTCTGTCTTTATTTTCTTATCTCGTGCGTGTTATAACATCTAAGGAATCTATTATAAGAGGCTAAAGAACTTATTGATTAATTGAAGCGTCACTTTGATATCCACTTTGCCCCCACCGTCACCCCACCGTCTGTTTGTGCATCACGTTAGTTGTAAGTGAAGCTTTTATAAACAATTTTACGGGCAATCAATTCTTTTAAGGATTCGAAAACAATTTTTGCTGTCATCTGAACCTGGACCCGCATGTTTACACTACCTACCGAGATTGGCGTTCGGGTCCCTTAGATCTTTTAAATTGACGATTATTTCGGCTGGAACAAAGAGCTACAAAGGCCTTGGACAATAGAAGTACTTTAATAAGTATTATTAGCAGATCGTACACACGGAAGAGTTCTCTGTAAATATTTTGCGAGTGTACAGTTACATCCTTTCTTTTGTTGTCGGGTCACCGCCCGAGAGCCACAATGATATTTACTAAACACCTAAATTAGTAAAGGCTTGCTAATTTGTGCTAATAGAATCAACAGTCACACTCATAAAAGGTAATTAGCGTTGATTTGGCATTGTATCGCTATAAATATGATAATGTTAATACTGGTAAGTAATTTTAAATGATTTCCATTTGAATTATTTTTTTTACGGACAGAGAGGTCTTAGTTTTTTTGATAATAGATTCCAACGCTATCACATTGTTTATCTTCGTCTAGATATATTAATATATAGGGAGGTATATGTTATCTACAGGTACATCGAAGTGTTAAGGTATCTTTACGAAAACGCCACTGTGTCGGTCCGATTACAAAACCAGAGCTCTAATCCTATCGAACTACAGTGTGAAACAGGGAGATGTTATTTATCCGAAACTGTGCACTGCCGCGTTGGAGGATATTTTTAAGCTACTGGATTGGAAAAGATACGGCATAAATATCTATAGTAGCCATTATTACTGGCTGAGGCCATGGAAGATCTGAACACAATGCTCGAAGATTTCAATAGTGTTTCCCAAAGAGTAGGTCTTAAGATTAACATGGAAAAAACTAAAATTATGTTAAGCACTCATGTTGTACCTGCTCCAGTCAATATTGGGAACACTACACCCGAAGTGGTTGACCACTACGTATACCTGGGACAAGCGTTCCAGCTAGGTACGTCTAACTTCGAGAAAAAGATCTCTCGTCGAATCCAGCTCGGATGGACAGCATTTGGGAAACTACAAAAAATCTTCGTATCCAAATTACCGCAATGTCTCAAGACGAAAGTCTTTGACCAGTGTGGGTTGCCAGTGATGACCTGCGGAAGCAAGACGTGGCCGCTAACTATATGCCTCATTAAAAGGCTCAAGGTCACGCAGCGTGCAATGGAGAGAGCAATGCTTGGTATTTCTCACCGTGATAGAATGAGAAATGATGACATCCATAGGAGAACATAGTTGCCGACATTACCCGAAGAATTGCGCATCTGAAGTGGTAATGGGCAGGACACATAGCTAGGAGAACCGATGGCCGTTGGGGCGGAAATGTTCTTGAGTGGTGGCCACGAACTAGACGACGCCCGGTGGGCTGGCCCCCTACTAGGTGGCCTATGTCCAGCAGTGGTCAGAACAACGGCTGTGATGATGATGATGATATATTATCTAAAATGTTATTTCTCATTATTTACGAACAAAAGAGATTGAACAAACAACTTAATTATTTTTATATTTTTTATGTTTTAATCCACATAAGATGAAAAATACTTGAAGAAGACATTAAAATTTAGAACGCGGCGGGATTTGAACCCGCGCCTCATGGAAACCGTTCCAGCGCTCTGACCACTACGACCACAAAGCGATGTGTTCTCTCTCAGCTCTCATCAACCTGTGTCAAAATTCTTATATGGATTTTACAATTTATTACGTTGCTAACATGTCTGTAGCATTAAGTTCCATAATTGGTACATTCATAATTTTGAATCTTTTAAGCTTTGTTTTACTTTCGACCATCGAAGACGACTTCGCCACCCACCTTCGTAACAGTTAGGCGGCATATCCTGAACGAATCTCACTCGAAATATAGCCTTCCTGAATAGTTTTTTCAATCATAGTCTCCACATGATTTGCTATTTATTTATGAAGCTGCTATTGCTATAAGTAAACGATAGCGTAGGCAACAGCTATACATAAAATATACATTATACCGATTATATTTCCCTTGAATCGTTAATTAAATCACCATCTTATCTGTTAAGTCATACCGTAGAAGATATGCTTAAATTAATGATCGTTTACAAGTACCAGGTTCGACCTCCAGTTTCTCTAGAAACCTTACTCAATCCTAACATGGTTGGAAACAATGGAAGCACAGTTCAACGACACCCGTGGGACGGGATGAGTTAATTGTATTCGACGCATCATGTGCAAAACTTCTACACGTGGGTGCTTTAACATGTCGATACGATCGCTAAATATGTCTTATCTAACTGCATACTTATTAAGCTCGGTAGTATAATTAATCGCATTCTTAGTATTTTGTTATCTACCTATTGATAATAAGCTAATGAGTTTGTTTGGTGGAATGCGCTAATCTCAGAAACTACAGAAACATTATTTTTGTTTTGGAAAGTCTATATTACTCAGAATTATGTACGATATTATCGTACATAATTCTGAGTAATATTGATGAAGCCGCAGACAAAGCTAGTAATGTAATAAGATTAAAGATCAATCTCTGTGGTTAGTCGTAATGTCTCTAATTCGATGTCTCATTGAAATAGACAAAACAAATGATTTGATGTAGATTATTACGAAATGTCTGGAAAAAGTAAAGAAGCATTTGATACATTTATACAATATTTTGATGAAGTGATTTTTTTTTTACTCAAGTGCACCTGTAATACATTTTTTTAGCGGAACTAAGAACCGCAGTTTCTCTAACAAGATAAAAATAAATAAAAGTAAACCTTGACAATTGTCAGTCAAACAAGTTGTTGATCTTATATGGAGTTACAAAGGCGAGAAATGATAAAACTTTTACTGTTTTTTTTTTATATTATTATTAGAGTACCTATTAATACGTAGTAATATTTGTCCATTCAGTTAGGTTTAACAATGAACGAGCATTGTTTTTGCACACCTAGTTTCTCGCCAACATTTTTATATATCTAAGTATAATTTTTAGCTCCGTTATTCACAAATAAATATTACCGGAACAGTTAACGCAATATAATTGACATGAGATATTATAATTTGACCTAATTTCATACAAAAAATGTAAAAGTATACCCATAAGCCATTTCGAACCTTTTTTTTTTGGATATTTTTTCAATGGAGAACAGACACAGAACATATTAACATTATACAGTAAAAAATAAGCATAACACATAATTAAAAAGTCTTCAGAGCTTATATTGTCAATTTTATTTTATTGAAAGTTATTTTTTTATCGAGTTATATAAAGAGGCAGATTAAAATTCGAATATAAATTAAGTACATTCCATTTAATTTCAGCAACATATATATTATTGACGTACTCTTTTAGGTCTTTCTCTTAGGTCACAAGTCCCAGGTACTGCTCCACTCCTCTCGCCGCAATGTGATGGGCACCAGCACAGGGAATCCATGATATCATTTGATATCAATGTTAAGAAGTTTCATCACTGTTTCTTTAGAACGCAAGTACATATTCTATCTCTAATATTCACATATACAAAAAACTGTAAATAGCTCATGTAATTATTATTGTTGTTCGTTACTTATTAAAATAAAATGAACTTCCAGCCACTCAGTTTTCTGGTAAATTGTTCAGCTCTCAAATTTAATGCTTAACATTTGTGCACCTTCTATATATATCAGATTGAAACCTTTCAAAAGTATCACTATATCGTAGGCATATAAATAAAACTAATATTCACAATATCCTTGCCATCATTAATACATATTAAATAAAACAGCTTAACTCGATTAATCGCTTATATTGACATTATTATTTGAAATTCGACATTTCGAACACTTAAGTACTGTACGCACAGTAGTCTGTCACGGGTAGGTGTGGTCCGGTTACTGTTTTATTTAATAGGTATGTATAAATATCGCGAAAACCAAAGAACTTATAACATCATTTTATAATTCAAAAATAATACATGATTATAGGTGAAGAAAGGACGATATTAATATTTAATATGAAAAATTCATCTCTCTACGCATAATAGTTTTTAACTTTTTGTACCGTTCTATAAATGGCAAGTTCCAGTTTTTGTAGATGATTGATGAATTATTAATGACAGCTGAAGTTTTTGTCATTAAGAAAGACGCCTACACAAGGCTACCAATTCTCAAACCAATCAATGTATAACAATTATTTATTAATTTTAAAATGACTACTGGGAAGTTTGACAAGCTCCTAAGTCAATGAATTAACTTCACTTTAATTAATTACTCGTGTACAATAAAATCAAACTAAGTCGGATTTAAGTAAAGTGAAATATTTTTTAAGCATTTCGTATCTCAAATGAATAACCCAGAACCCTTAGCTATAAATCTTTGGCCTCACTATGTTTATCTGTCCGTCTAACGAGAAAGAATATTTTTCTCAAGATCACGTGGCACTGTAATTCCTTACAGCACAAAAAAACTAGCCTCTAAATTAATAGCATTAACAGTTACGAGCGTTTATGCTTCCTTTCTGCCGCTTCGTATGAAATTCGCCGCTTAATGAAAACCTATGGAGTCAAAGTCAAAGTCACAATTAAAATGATTACAAATTATATACATTTATTTAATTTAAAATATCAGTACTGAATATATTTTATAGTTGCCACGGTTCTGGCTCTGTCTGTTACGCTATGACTGGGTTCGATTCCCATACAGAGGTTTAAGTCATCAATGGCTTGTAGATAGAACCACTCACACTTACCTGGTTTGTAAGTATCAACCGCCACACCGAACGGTCCAGAATACAAATCGAGATGAGTTGCTACAAAAATAACTTTAGTTGGATTTTTTATTCCTATCTATAGACAATCTACCATCAACTTAAATATTTAAAAGAATATACAAAAAATAAGTAATCGGTTTTTAATTTAAGGAAAACTTAGTGATATCTGTTTTGATTATTATTTATTCCATGGTGGCGTAGCGGAACTGCGTCTGACTGTCAACGTGGCCGTTGCTGGTTTGATACCCACTTGGGGAAAATTAATTACATATATATATATATATATATATATATATATATATATATATATATATATATATATATATATATATATATATATATATATATATAAAAGTTAATGTTTTAAAATGAGGTAATAGTGGTATGTATATTTTTGTTTCTTTACAATAGATATTATGTTAATTTGCCTATACTTTATTAGGTATATGTAGGTATGGTACTCGTATTCTATAGAAGCAAAACAAAGCTGCGGCCAAATCAAGACAAGCCTGTATAGGGTAAGTTATACGAATTGGAGCGCGACAAACTGTCTGGCATCAGTCCAGAGTATAGAGTGACCATTTTACCATATTTTAAATTACCATCCACAGAATATCAAAAAGACGTCGATAACGATATTGAAATAAGAACTTTTTTTAAATTTATATTTAAGATAATATTAAGAGGTATACTGAATAGTTCTATAATTTATTAAGCTGAATATAGTCATAACAATAATTAGATTTTTTTCTGTGATTAAACCGTAAGTTTAAAATATTTAAATGTGTTTAATTTGTTTTTTATGGTCACCCTACCCGCCGACAACATACAGGATTTCGCTAACCCTGCCAAGTTTGAAATAAAGTTCATTGAACCTCATTTTGTTATATACAATAGTGTTTTAACGAATATGCTCAGTCAATAAATTGTCTGATTGGGATAGGGGCTTATTATGTCTTTGAAGCTTTATATCACATTTTGTATAATAAAAAAATATATACATGAATGCGTATATATAACATACATATTTATAGCATATACATTTGAATACAGTAAGCTCTCCTTATTTACATTCTTTCCAGAGGCAAACCTTCTAATGTAGAAAATATATAGATTTAAAAAAAATATAAGAAAAATATTTAATTTAAATCAATTAAATGGCAATCCCAAAAACTCACATAGGCACGTACCGGTAGTATCCACTCAAAGAAAAGCAACGACGCGCAAATAGACAGACGTCGAATTTTATTCTATTTACCGATTTTAATGTAGATATTTGTTATTATTATGAAGCTGAAGAGTTTGTTGAGTTGAACCCATTTATCCCAAGATTACTGATACAAATTGAGAAAATACGTTCGTGTTACTTTAGTATACAGTAGGCAGTACTAGGTAAATAACACGCAGCGTCACTCGGGCGCTCGATCTAAAAAATCTATGATAACAATACATTGATTAGATTTAATCAATCATTTCTGATATTTATATTTCCTAGTAAATTGCACAACATATAATAAAAACGAAAAGATAAATTTCTCAAAATTGACATTGCAAGTATCTGAAGCGGAATCTTATCTTTATAGCTGTATAAGTTATGTGCTTATCTTTACCTTTGATATTTGAATAACTAGCTAATGAGAATAAGTTTACCATAAACAACAATAACAAAAACAATAATAACCATACTTAAAAGTATGACATAAGGTGTAACTTAAAGAGTAACACGCTAGGCTAGAAACTCCACCATCTCTCATTTTCAAAAATAACCTTAGCAACATACGTAAACAATGTATATAAGGTACATACTTCGTTGTGGCTAAAACAATTTATTGATTGATATATACAATATATTTTTGATTGAAGGTAGAATAAATATATTTCTTGCTGCATATTACCATGAAATTGAAAAAAAATCAATCATCGCTTCAATATATTAAGTGATTAGGTTCACATTTAGAGCGTAGTGGGACAGCGTGTGACTGTTAACATGATGGTTACGAGTTCGACTCCCGCTCGGGGTAACGAATTGTTGTCATATCCGCACTAAACACACAATGCCTGCAGTGGAATATCATAAAGCTACAATTGAAAAACTTCCGCTATAGCTATAGTATTGTATAAAATAAAGATTAGGTACACGTGCTTTCCGCCTCCGTATAGGTATGAATAATCATATTAACTCAAAGGCGATTACTATCTATTATCTAGTTAAGTAAATAAAGTATAAAATTCTAGATTTTTATTTTATACTACTTTATCCTATTAGAATATCGAATCTCCTTTGTCAGCATTACATTTATCTTTTTTTTTCAACTATACTGCAAACATAGAGAAGCATAAAGAAAATAGTATTACGATTTTACGTGTTCTTTTTTATAGTTACACGCTCTTTTCCGTATAAAGCAGGGTAAGCAGAGGAAACTTAGTTAAAACACTACATCGTCCACTTGTCAAACACTCCATCGTCCACTTGTCAAACACTCTATCGTCCAAATTGAAGACATTTTGAATTGAGTGTCAGTGTCCAACACCGCGCTTTGTAATGGCAGAATGGTAACATTAAGTTGATTAATTTTTTTATAAAAATATAATTTTACGGTTTTCTAATTTTCATAAAGAACGCTAAAACACAATTGTTATGCGTTCTATAAATAAGTCTTCATATCATATAAATGGATAAATATGAAGAATAAGCGGATATTTAGTTACAAGAACCGTTCCGCCCAAATACACTAAAACAAAGGAGATCAATATCTCCAGTTAAACGTTTAACTCAAAACTTGATGAGATGTGGCGCTTTGGTATTTTAGTCTTTAGTTCTCTACGAATAAAGGCTAGATCACTTTGAATATACAAAAATAAGTAATAACTCCACTACTGTACGTAAATACCACGAATAATTGTTGTTCTCTAAAAAAATTGTAATTAATTAGTGCATCATATTAGAATATATTACTTAACTAAGATATCTTTGTAACAATTACTTTACATTTAGCGGCTACATAACACTTTATGTAATATTTTTTTCAAATACTAATATGTAATTTTGTTTGTAAATTATGAAATATTCATGGGAAAATATGTTCAGGTATTTCTGTTCGTTTTGTGTATAATGTAATATAAGAATAACTTAATAATTTTATCTCTTTTACTTATATAGTTATGTTACTATGGAATGTAAGACCGTTTTTTCGGTTTCATGGTTAATGTCGTCAGGGCCAATAGGGCTACTGGCCCTGACAGCGACACCATGTGGGAAGGGAATAGGGAACTCTGCAACAACAAGCACTACGAGGCTGCTTGAGATGAGTTGTCGGCTAGGGCGTCTCCTATAGGGTGAGCGTTCTTCGGATATTATCTTGCGGCTGTCGAGCCGGCTGGAATGAAAGACCATTGATAAAAGAGGTTTTATATTATAATTACATTTATTTACCAATTTTAATGTTAGTCTTGCTTTATTATCTGTTACTTATCTTCACACTTCCTCACATTTAGCAAGTATCGCTCACCACTCTGGAGTTGAATGGCGGAACTCAACGCCACGAAATTCATTCTACCTAATGTGGATAGGAACCCACAACTATCTAGTTCACAGTCAGGCGCACGTCAATTGTTTTAATGGTATATCAATTAAAATTTGTCTTGCATTTCATAAATAAAATAGGAATCGAACCAGTGTAGCGGCTTTATCACTATCCTTATCACAAAATATTAAACATTCTTGCTCAAATTTTGTTTCATCTATTTTACCTAAACACCAAAGATTACCTTATCAGTTACCTGTCACTATCTAGCATTTCCATTTAATATTATCAGTCGAGTTTCAAAGTATGAGTCAATATTGGATATATTCTAAACATTTAGTAAGATTATCACGACACCCATAATATTATCGATAAGGTTGTAGTTGAAAAACACTTTTATCGATTTCAGGCTACATTCCATTTCGTCATCTCTATCATATTAATATTCTATTAGTGTTTATTAAAAACCTAGGCCAGACTTAAAAACTAATATTTTTAGATAAATTTACAAACATAAGCAACGCTAAAATGCCTTGATACTAATTTATATAAAAGGAAAACGAATTTATATCCATAATATTAAAAAATATATATTAATTATTTTCCGCTTCACTCGAAGATAAATTAAAAAACATTAAGTCACAATAAAATAAATATTAAATAACTGCAAGCGCGACAGTCGAGGGCTCGATTCTCACTCCGATTGTCTTCGGAAAGTGGGAATCAATGGGTTAACGGTGTACCTGGCTGCGGGAAATCCACCTGGATGGTATAGCATTTTATCCCTGACAGTGACTTAGTAGCAACTTGAACTACAGAGGCAGTAGAGGACCTTAGAAGGAAGATCGTCTTTAGTTGCACAAGGGACGCAAAAACTAAAATCCATACGATCACATCAATACTGGTTAATGGTGTCACAGAAAAGCCCACAAGGCTGGTCGTGGACGAGGCCTTAATGAACCATTTTGGGACGATCGTAATGGCAGCCATAAAAGCAAAGGCCCAAACAATTACGCTCACCGATAACCAACTGCCCTTCATCGACAGATTAAACCTGTACCAAATGCACTACCACATGCACATACCATCTCTCAAGACCTTGCAAAATCATATAGATATCCATTGGACGTCACTTACGCGCTCAACGAGGCTTACGATGGAATCTATTCGGCCCATCTCATGTCTCGCTTCTAGAGAAGATCGAGATACACGGGTGCTGCCATTCCAACACATTCCCCCAACACCTTGTGCCTGGTCCATACGCAAGCAGAGAAAGCGGACCTAACCAGGAGAGAATATGAAAGAAGAAGAAGGGGGGGGGGGGGGGGGGAAACTCGCGCATCCTAACTATCAACGAGGCCCAATGATTAACATACGAGTCCGTAGTGATCATCCAAACAAAGATTATCAAGAGTGTCATACACGACAGTACCTATATCCCACACTGTCGTCGCAATAACAAGACACACCAAAGGATGTATTTACTACACTGAAGCCAAATTAGATGCAACAGGTCAACGAAAGTTCCATGACTGATATAGTAGATCACAACATCAAAACTGCTATTCCCTATATAGACGAGGACGCAATAAAGTCACTAACAAGGCACCTGGAAACAAAAACAATAACAACAACAACAACGAGGACAACAGCTGAAGATATTGTTGACGACAACTGTCGGCCAGTCGGAATATAGATAAGAATCGATTCGCACTAAAACTGCTTAAGACCGAAAAAACTCCAACTATAATAATACATCAAGGAACACCAGAACAACGATGGTATGGAGGCCAAAAGTCTGTGGTGACAAACAAGAGATATTATAAAAATAAAAGAAACATAATTTCTATTATTAAAATTTAAAATAATCAACTACCATTCATACCATACCAATAATATATATATGCATTTTAAATATTTTTCACAGTTCAACTGGCACGATTGAAATACCATAACTAAAGAATATAATCATTTTCACATAAATAAGGCTGAAAACTAACATCCATGTAAACTATTATTTCTTACTAACTTACTATGTTGTGTATATACTGTAAATACTAACAATTTTGTGCTAAGTGATTGTGCATGCATTCTTTTATTGTGTAATGTTTCTCTATTTTACCATAAAATCCACACTCATTTGTGTGTTCTCCATCCAACGTGGCATTGGCGAAGTGATTGTGCGCAACTGGCGCGCTCGAAGCGCTACAAGTAAAGAGAAGAGAAGAAGTAAATTTGACTGTCACTTAAGCTTGGTTCTTTAAAGAAACATTGACAAGCAAAGTCACAGACAAAAGCTAGTTCTCCGTTGAGTTATTAAATGATGAAATCAAGCGTAACCTAGGAAGCATACCACTTTTCCTATTCTCATTGAATAAGCATTGATTATTTTTTGTGAGAGTTTTTTGTATAATTACGCTTTCAATGTCTGATTTACTTAGTTTTTTTTAATAATAACTAGATTAAGTCCATACACTTAAGACACTTAAGACTAGATTTCGTTTTCTTTTTGTTGAGAATACTATTTACATAAATTCTAATCAAATTGTGAATTATATATAAAAAAAAATCGACTTTTTGAGATATTCGAAACTCAATGTAATCTTTTATTGAATAGACAACAAGTCTCCTATAAACTAGCTAAGCAAAAAGGTTTGTTATTTAAGTAAGTTTCTTATTTCACATTTCCCACTGTTTTTTAATGATACACCTATATGATTATTAATTTCACATAAAAAAATACAATTATTACAAATTCATAAAATTTTGTTAGTATTTTCATTCTATTATCTTAATTATTCGAACAATGTGAATGCCGTCACTGATATCCGATCAAGTAATTTCTGAAGAAATGACGACGCGTAACGCTATGGAACAGAGCTTTCCAAATCAGTGTTGCTATTATTAAGAATTCTTGAATTAAATAGTATAAAATTAAATATTCAGACAAAAAAATCACAATTTTAAATTGAGATTTTGTCAAGGAGAATTGGCTATAGATTACACATTATCTAAACCTCACAATTGACGTATAATTTGAATTATTATTCAAGCTTTACATGTTTAAGCTATTTCATCATTTAAAATACGACTAAAAATAATTATAGTACTTTAAATTCGGATAAGTAATTTTTTTACATTCCATGTATTGAACTATTGCATTTCACAAGTCATGTAAAATACAATAGGTGAATTATTATATATGTAATATAGCATATAATTATTATTTTCTTATAAAATTCGCTATTTGAAGCAAGCGGACTCTTTTTTCGACGGCCCTTATGTTTAGCACGCGCGAGAAATTGTCTAAAGCGACGAGGAAACAAAAACGATCAACAAACTTGTATGACGTACTAAACGTACGTAGCATTAAATTACATATGTATACAACGCTTTTTATATATATATATAAAACGCTAGTAACTTCTACTTAATCTCAAATTAAGATCTTCATCGACAGTATTTTTTTTAAATTTTCTCGTAGACTTAAAAATGTCATACTTTCTTTTTGTTTATTTTAAATTTATAGCATAATATACATCTCTTCTAATAAAATATTCATGTTTCTTACAAGCAAATATTTCTATAACACTTCCTCAAACAATCTCTACCCAATTTAAACATAGACTTGAACTGTGATTTGGCGCCATACTATTATATTTTAACTGTATATCTTTGTACAAACAATAAAAGTGCCAATAGCTAATATAAGTACCGTTTGTTAGACATATTCTTTACACAGACTTTTATTACGAACTAAAAACAGGAGGTCTTTGCTGAATGACCAATTGATTTGGCATGAAAATTGAACACAATTCTTAAAATAAAATCTCCGCAGCTACAATGGGTTACACCGAAATTATAAACATGATGTAATATACTCGTAATCTAGCCTCCTTCGAAAAATGGATTATCCATCGTAAAACGATTTTTTTAAATTGAAAGAGTAGTTCCCGAGATTAGTGCGTTCAACAAAACAAACTCATCATCATCATCGTCATCGTCTACATCAATGGCTTTCCAGCCCTCTTGGGCCCTAGCCTCGTCTAAAGCTTTACTCCATTCCTCTCGATTCAAGGCGGCTCTTTTCCAATTTTTGAGGCCTTTGGTACTCCATCAAGTCTTCCAATTCTGGGTTCGACTCAAGTAGTCGTTTAGGGAATAAACAAATTCTTCAGCTGTATAATATCAGCATTGACAAACATATTTTATAAATATCACTACTGTCAGTCAGTCAGTATAGTTATATCGCACGTTTAATAAAATTATAAAAATGTGCATGTACGGAATGTTTTGAAACATTCGTCTGTTAGACATATTATGACTAAGAAATTAATAATATTGAATTTTTCATGAAATAAATCAAATTACAATTACAATGGAGAACTAAATGAGTTTGAGTTATATCGAATGGATGAATATTTTGCGAAATCATTATTTATTATTAAGTAAATTACCATTTCATATTTGATGGCAAATAATACGCTTTTACGTTCTGATACTTGTGTATACGATACAGAATGTAAATACCATTTGAAAGCTTTCAAGCGAAACTTTATTTTAAACGTTGGACAATAGTAAGATTCAATAACTATAAAACTGACATAACGAAGGCTTGTTGGATTTAATCACCCCACCTAGGATCCTTCAAGATGTAGTATGGCGCTTCAAGAATACAGTACAATCACGAGGAATAGAAATTAAATTTGTTTTTTTTTTCCTTTATCTTTAATCTTTATAAAGAAAAGTTAAGTAAAAAAAATTAAAAAGTAAAATCCTGTATTTTCCTTTTTTATCCCCTCAATAAAATTACAAAATTAACCTTTCAGAAAAAATGATACCTAAGAAAAATAAATAAGACACAATCGCCATTTAATTGATGTAGCCTGTGTGTGAGTGTGTGTCTGCGTATGTGTGTGTGTGTGTGTGTGTGTGTGTGTGTGTGTGTGTGTGTGTGTGTGTGTGTGTGTGTGTGTGTGTGTGTGTGTGTGTGTGTGTGTGTGTGCGTGTGTGTGTGTGTGTGTGTGTGTGTGTGTGTGTGTGCGTGTGTGTGTGTAAGTACGTGCTTACGTGCATATTTGCATAAACTATGAGAATATATGAGAGATTACTGTGTAGTACTCTATAAATTATTATATAATATATATACTTAGAGTTTACTAAGGTAAATTTAATTCTCATTTCGGATCAAGTTTGCCAAGGATGAATTTGACAAACTTATAATTAAGATAATTAATAAATAGAATATAGTGAACCTTCATTCCTTGCTCTGGTTTTTATAAATTATATTTTGTTTAAATAATTCTCGAAACATTTCTATTGCTTATATGACAATTTTTTTATAATATTTTATATACATAATATTTTTTTTCCTTGAAACCTCTTTAGAATAAAGCAAAGCTTGAAATTGTAAAGTTCATTTTAATCTTTCTTATTACTATTCGAAAATTTATTTGAATATAATAAATGTTGCATGGATAATATATGGCTTCAAATAAAATTATTTTCTTATAAAACAGTGTATTGTCCACATCTGTACCTACTCCATGCTTTTAGTAAGAGCTTTCTAATGCAACTTTTACGACTCATCCCTGTAAAGTCTTGTCTTTATGTCCCCTGTCGCCTGTCTGTCTTGGCCTAAGTGAAAATATGGTAAAGTTTATGTAGTGTTTTATGACACGTATACTCCTAGCTATTAATCTGAAACGCTATTCAGTTTCTTAACTTCACAAATAGGTGTATTTAAATGTCATGGCTTTTTACCAGACTGAAGAAATGAAAATAAATTATTCCAACGAGCGGGGATCCAACTTACAACCGTCGTGTTCACAGTCTGCAGACAGAGCCTGCTTCTTGAAGTTATACCTTCTTATGCCTTAATGATGGAGTAAATTCAAATAATTTTGCAACGCTTTAGAATTTGCTATAATAAAATTTAGACACCTATACGATCATGTTAACTTAAACTTATCTTAAAAGCTACAAAAAAAAAGATAATTAGTAAGTATAGTATCTACTACAAGTTCTAGTACTCTTTCTTTACCTATTTTATGTTTTTATTAATTATATACGAAAATTCTAAGCTAATTTACCGTTAAATCAAAACTCCATACAAAACAACAAACAATGGACAGTTTCTTCTGATCTAGTAACAATTGGTCCAACGCCCATGAAGGCCGAATAGACTTCCTAGATTGTTGTAAAATAATAGAATTTCTGTAACAACATTTCAATATGTTAGCCAAAATGAAATAAGCACGTTTTCTATATTGTACAACTTAATTGAATAATCTTATAAAACCTAAACAACACTACAGAACCGGACTTTTTTTTATCAATCGTTTGCATTTAGAGTTTTAATATATTGTATTAATATCACCATTTCGAAGTATAAATTTACACCATATGTTTTTATACCAATACATACCAATCATCTTTATATCTATAGGTAAAATTTTTCCATTTCCGAGTGACAGAAAGATACACAGACGACAACTATTGGGCGTTGAAAACTGACGTTAGATATAATGTCCTTATAGAACATAGAAGTGCAAATAAATTTACGTTTTACGTTTCAATAATTTTATTTAATTTATATAATATTTTAGTTAAATATATATAGAAAAATATAAAAGTTTTAATTAAATAATAAAATAATCGATATGGCCTTACATAATACGGTAAACGTATAATTATAAAAGCATTTGTGTCATAACTACGTATGTATATAATATTAAAAAATAAATGAAAACCAACTGAATACTATAAAAAGCTTGAATAAATAATAACAAAGATAATTTTACTTCATCCCCGAAATTAAGAATAAATGTAAATATTAAAAATAAATGTTTATACAATCAGCGTTTGGCGTGACATCTAGTGGTAAATAGAAAATAATATATGCGATACGAGCGCCATCTATCGTTGAATGGCAGTAGTAGAATATTACAAATGAGAACTGAGTGATGGCCATTACAATATAAAATAAGCTAACCATATACAAGATGGCGCCACATTTGTTTTAATTTTTTTTGTTTTTATTTGTTTGTTAATTTATTTATTTATTGCGCAAACTAAAATATATTCACAATAAGAATATATTATTTTTATACTCATATAACATTAATATATGGCACATTCTCTTGCAATTTATTGTTTAAGTCAATTTAATAAAACGTAAGGATATTTAAATATTCTGTATCGCCTAGTTGTTTTGTTTTAAGTCATACTTGTATATTATATTATTATATTTATAATTCTCGTTAATAAGTACGTAGCTAGTGTATTATATTAAAATGTAATATTGAAAAAAACTCATTATATCAAGTATAAAACTTGATGTGTGCATTATTTGTATATTATAATTCTTATTGAAATTTAAATCAATAGTATTGTTTAAATAAAACGTCGAAAATGTTAAGCGTTCACATACATATGAATAAGATTGAAAAATTTGATATAGATATCTACAAGCTGCGGTGTCCGAGTGGTTAAGGAGATGGACTTGAAATCCATTGGGTTCTACCCGCACAGGTTCGAATCCTGTCCGCAGCGACTTTTTGTTTTTTCTTTTTGTATATATTTTATATAAACATATACGTTATACCTATATATATATATATAAAGATGTTGAAAATCAATAATGTCATTTTATGTTAAGCTTAACTGCGGCTAAAACGGAACTTCAATACGTTTTGCACAATTAGTAAAAATATATATAGTATAATGATTGAAGAAAATAATTTTATTTACGAAAATATTTTTAAAAGGAGGATTTATCTTTTTAAAAGGAGGATATAGAATTTATAAAAAGATTCCTTCGAGCCGGATTTGAACCAGCGACCTATGGATATCAGCGTTTACACCTCTACAGTCCACCGCTCTACCAACTGAGCTATCGAAGGCTTATAAGCATAGGCGAAATATTACATAATATTACAATATTATAAAATCAATTATCACAATTTTTTTTTTAATTTATTACTTTATTGTAGTAATCACAATCACTTAGCGAAAGTGTCAAAAAAACGATATAATATGAAATTTATGTCTCCTCACTTAAATTTTCATAAATGTAAATATTTAATTAAAATACAATAAGAAAAACATCGTCAATTCGTCAAAGTTTATTTTACATTTATTAAGTCTTTCTATGTCATTCAATTGTATTGCAATTGAACCAGGTGTTTGCTTTAAAAATAAACAAACAACATATAAATAGATTTATATGTGTATTATTCAGGTGGTAAAGCTACAGCTTTTTACAAGCTTTTTGACATACTGTACCTATCAATATTATGGAGCTACAATAATATGGAGGCTTTCGCGCGCAACTTTGCAATTCGTTTTACGTAGGCCCTAGACACTGTAGTTAAGTTACTCAACATTACAAAAGAAAAATATTAAATTCAATTAATATATTTTACTTTATTAACTATTACATGATTTAAGTTAACGTTTATCATAGTAATATGTAAGTAGAATTACATAAGTAATGAAAAAAACGATGCTTGATAAGTATGAGCATATATATATAAAAGCATACTTAAAATCAATAATTGCCACAAAAACTACTACCTTCCAACAGCTATGAAACCAATGTACAATTTCATTAACAATTAATTTTTTTGTTTGAATTCTTAGATATTTCATAACGATATCTAGAAATTAGATCTCTATACATAAGTGAACATGTTATTCTACATAACAGAGTTGAATGTCTCAAGATTATAAAGAAATAAGAAAGCCCTATTTATCATTAAGTAAAGACAGAAAGGTCTATGATAACATTCACAAAATAAGATATAAAATAATAAGATCCAATATGTATCTAGAAAAATTAAAAAAGGTAAGTAGATATTAGACTAGAACTTGAAAGTAAATCACCTGTTGTTCGAACAGGTAATTTCCTTTACTACTGATGCAGTGCTTATTATATCATAAGAATACGAGTCAGCAAACCAAGAATCAGTGGTACGAGAGGTAGGAAGAGGCTTCAGTTGACCTCGGGAACACAGTGTGGATAATGTGTACAGTGTGGACATGTGAGATACTGGAAAAAGGTGACGTCAACAGCATGAGCACCTCCTAAAGTTATATGAACAGGTTAATGACAGAGGGTGAAACGCTAGAGGTATACGGGGACCATTTGCGCTCCATACTTTCTGGCTACCGCGCTAGGAATAAAGCGTGAAACTATATATAGGCATGACTACTAACAAAGCAGTATTTTCATCCAGTTCCCATTCCAATGCACCATAAATTGAGCCTCAGCCTCAGATAAGTCAATTTACAATAAACTCCTTGTTGACCTAAGATATGTCAATCTGTTGCCTTTGATTGGCTTTAGGCTATCCTTCGCATATTTACTCGTTATCACGATTTGCTCGTAAAGTGAAAAATAATGTCCTATTTTGTGATCACAGAACATATTTTCATAATTTTCGTAGAAAAATAAAAAACAACGATAATTAAGGGCTATATAAATAAAATAATTTATATCAACAAAAGCACTAGGTACCGTTAGTAAATAAATACAGATACTATAATATGTTGCAGATATAACAACATAGATATAATTGAGTTCTCAACTAATAAACGTTCATACATATAAACAAGGAAACAGTGGCTCGATAACCATTAGCACAACTTTGCTCTCGATAACTTTATTCTAGTACCGGGATAATAAGCCAGCGCCAACAATTAGATAAGTTATATCTTAATATACTCTATACTTATATCTATAAAGCTCTGTATATAGATTTGGGTTGATAGGAAATAGATCATTTGACGTAGGTATATAATTGGATACGATTATTGAGAATATATGACGTCTACAAGCTGTAAACAAATAATCATTAGCTATAGCTAACTCTATTGGTGTACAGATACTGATTAATTTGTATTGTATTTTATTTTTAATATCATTTAAAAATTACACGTTACTTTTTTCAGCGACTTGATGCATAATGTTAGAAAAATGTATAACTAAAGTAACTGTAAAATTTGTACGTAATAATGTACTAATACTTTCAAAGGTATACTCGGAAAATTAAATTTGAGTTATAGTTGATTAAGCTCTAGGATTTCTTTGAGCAAGTCCGTATATTTGCTTAACAGGGCACTCTCATACACAATACAATTTTACTGAGGTCATTATCTTGCATACTCTGATGATGCAATAACGATGGTTATTATATATATTATTATAAATTAGAGAAATCATGTTTTTAATTGAAAATTCGTAAATTGTGAACAATTACTTTTTGTCTTGTTATTTTCCGGTTTAATAGGTTTTTAAAAATATTAGTACATAGGTATATGTTTTAATAGTTGCTATTTGTTATTGTGAAACAAATATTAACTAGATATTTAAGACTTACTTAAACATGAGTCAATTCAAAATGGTATACCTATAGGTATCTATATTCACTGTCAACGATGAAGCTTCATTTATAGATACACTAGCTTTTGTCTGTGACTTCGTCCACGTGTACCTACTTACCATTTATTATCCCTATATTTTACCCCATTAGAGGAGAATTTTGCCCATTTCTTAGTTGTCTATCCTTGTACCAAATTTCAAGTTTCTAGGTACAATAACGACTTTGATTGTGCGTTAATATATAAGTCAGTCAGTCAGTCTATCAAGTTTGCCTTTCATATAGGTATACCTATAGATTATTACATCCATGTCTCTCTCGAAAAATTGAAAATAAAAAATATGTATTAAAATTAAATATATAAATAAGTAGAGATGTCCAACGAACGATTAGTGTGTTGACCGACTAGCAGACTAGCTAGTCAGTTGTAAAGTGACTAACAATTAAGTAACGGTATACATACCGATCCATTTGAAAATTTGATGTTTCACATCTTTTTTTCACCAAGGTTCTATAAAGTTCTAGAAATTTGACATTCATTAAATCAA
Source organism: Dione juno (assembly GCA_037127375.1). Classification (NCBI taxonomy): domain Eukaryota; kingdom Metazoa; phylum Arthropoda; class Insecta; order Lepidoptera; family Nymphalidae; genus Dione; species Dione juno. The sequence continues at coordinate 561,801 of JAXRJS010000065.1, forward strand.
ACACATCACGCAAATTAATAATGCACTGTTGAAAAATGATTTGAAAGTAGATTTACGTTTTAATTCATATTAGAATAATTGATGAACCCATTGAGTGGTGACAAGAGCGATAGAGGCGAAAAGTACCTCCATCGATCTCAGAGTACCTCCATCGATAAAGATATACATATTTGGCAATGCTACTTTAAAGTCTTTACTGTCCTACTAGCTCTATTTATAGAAAGCATCCTGGTGTTAGAGGAACCAGGAACAATCGAAATAAACATAGCAATGTTTTACATTTCGAAACGTACAAAATAAAATAAAATATTAGAATGCAATCAAAGTAAAAATTCGGATAGTCGTAATATATAATTAAAAACTAAAGTAAAATAAATAAATAAAACAAAATATATATTTGTTATATATTCATCAATTCCTTAATAGGTACTTGTGCAAGAAAAATGATTTCAAAAAATACAACTTGTCATAAGACTACTACTTCAACTAGGTATATTATACCATACACGGACAAATACAAATACAAATGATTGGATATTTTCGGATCCAAACCTTATATTATGGGAAAAAAAGCCAAATAGATTTTTTGTTTTGTCTATCAGGCAAGAGTCGAACTCAGTTGACCGAACACCGTGTCATATGATACCGGAAATCATGTAAAAAATATGAAAAGTCCCTTGACGATATTTATGTTTCCCTTAAACTTTGATTTTATTAAATTATTGACGGAGGAGGCGACTTAAGGAAGGATCGCAGAAATTAAAAAAAGAAAAGGCATTAATAGTATTTGCTTATGTTCTTCAAGGATATACTAACAATTACAAGTCGTTGTTTGTGTCTATAATTTTCATGTATTTCTGTACAGTGGCACCAAGGTGAAGTTAATAGAAAAAGTGCTATAAGTAGAATAATACATATTCTGTGTAAGGTTATCCTTATCTCTGTGTCTGATATTTTATATTTAAATAAACATCTTGAATGAAATTTAATTAAAACTAGCGATCTGCTCGCGGTTTCGCTGCTTAAGTAAACTGGATTGCTTGCTTCGTTTCGAAATTTGTATAACATTCAATTTTAGACACTCTAATTTTATGTATATATGTATATATATATATATAATATATATATATATATATATATATATATATATATATATATATATATATATATTATATATATTATATATATATATATTATATTATATATATATATATTATATATATATATATATATATATATATATATATATATATATATATATTATATAAAAAAATAATAAAATAAAATTGTAGGTAAATAAACATGTAGGTAAATAGATAGATGGCTTTCGTATCGACGAGATCGTAATCGATCGTATCGCAAGAGACGGTTTCATAACGTGCCTACGGGAAATGTGAAAGCGAAGTTTACGTTTCTTACTCCACGCAATTGAGGTTACGGGCTACAATTTGCGCCATAATAAATATATAAGAGGGTGGAAAGGGTTACTTTATGCCATTAAATATGCTGTTTATTGTCTCCTTTTGCTAGGCAGCTATAACTATATACATAGCGGCCTAGCTATCTGAACAAACATCGTGTAGGTGGCGCAATATAAATTTAAGCTGTTATCATAAAAATGAAGTGCATCTAAACAGTAATTCTAAAGTTAAAATAGATTTGATAAGGATCCAAAGATCTTTTTTTAAGAACAAATGCTAATTCTTTATATACAAACACAACGAGAATATATTCAGTTGAAAAAAAAAACAAGTCATACATAATATATTAGGTAATTAGCTATCCATTCAAAACTTCTATGAAAAAGTTCAATGCTCAAGTATTTATTTGGACTGACAAAAAACGATAAAAACGATTTTAAATAATAGAAAGGCTTTTATAGCTAAATGTTATAGTAAATATTTTATTACTGAACGTAAATAGTACGTAAACGTTTACCTCGGAATAGATGAAGCTGTGAATTTGCATAGTGGAGATATTTTCAATTCAATCAATTCTATTTCCTCCGGGCTGTTGACCCTTCAAAGTTAAGGAGCATTGACCGTATGCAAACAATGCAGTCTAAAATATCTATCTATATTGAGATCTGCACAACTTTCAATCACGATGCTCGTAAATTAAATATTGACGTAGGTAACTCAAGTTAAAGACAAATAGGCCTACATGTATTCATTTCTACAAATCTTATCTTCGTTTGCGTATTGATGACTGAACTACCTATATAGTTAGATATATATTTCACTAGGGGAATAATTATACAAGAAATATTTTTATACCTCAAGGCAACGCCAACGTCAAGGCAATGTATTGAAAATTAGACAGAAAGTGAGAATCGTAGTGTCTTAACACTAAGTTAGTACTAACATGCTAAAGGGAAGGCTTGCGGAAGAAGGGTGAAGCATGTATGTATGTTGGTGAACATGATAAATAGTTATTTTACACGGCAAATTTTCATTTTCTTATCAAATACATCTGGATGTAGCTATACAATGTCACTGCATTGTAATAAGGATGCATTAAATTATATTTAAAGGTCGGCTCCTCCTTGTCCTAGACTGCGGTCCATGACATTTCAAGCTTATCTTAATCCTTAAATTAAATCTCTCATTGACATGCATTTAACTTATTATAGATAAGAATAATTTTAATACAAGTTAAACAAACAAAGAACTCTAATAATTGCAAAGGCTTTTAAGTTGTTATTACATTTTTAAGCATTATATAAAGCTTATAACTTCACGATTGAGCCCACATTTAGTAGGGGCAGAGAGCCTGGTGTCAAGACACTCCATTTCCCACTTGCCGCAAAAATTCGGTAAAACGCGTTTAGTGGCAGAAATCAACGCCGCGGTGCAAAATGTAATAAATGTAATATTAAAATATATGTATCGATCTATAGATACACATATACTGAAAATGTCTATAAGTTAATCGATCAACACACAAAACTGTTGCTATATAACTCTAATTTTAATATTGCAGATAAAACAATAAGTTATTAAAATTTGCTGTGACCTCTAAATACACTTTTACTCCAAACAGAATAAGTAACGAACAGCAAGTTATTTAATTTGTTGTGAGATGCAAGAGATTACCTAACCTCATTTCACGGGACTTCGCAAGACCTGAACCCGTTGCTGCTTAAAAATTTGCCTAATAGCGCGTTCATCCCGCTCTTTGGCACATTGACGTCATCAGATTCACGGCACAGCCTCCCCTGTATTGTCAAACACATATTTAATTACCAACGTGTGCAGTGCGGCACGCGCAGTTGTAGCTATGGAAGGTCCGAGCACGTCACCTGAATTTAGAGCGAAAACATCCCTATTCGCTTTGAATTTAAATTGTGTTCTGTGGTGGAAGCAAATGGCTTTTGTGACCCTTTTCCAGAGAGAGCATAGGGTGAATTTTGGCCGATCCTTGCGTTTCATGACGCCTGCGCAAAAAACAGTTTCGGGCGCGTATATCAGTCACAGTGAGGCGGCGCGCCGGCTAGCGCGCTCGCCTGCCGTTCGGCCTGGAGCGACCGTGTCTACATCCCGGGAGCACTTTCATCAATAAAAAGATGCTCCCGATCTCGTCTATGCACCGCGAGTGATACCGCAATATGTCAATTTAGTTACTAAACGTATGTGAATGAGCACGTGACAGCGCTGCCGTAGTGTCTTCCTTTGTAGTGTGGCTGTCTTAGAGCTGGTTGTTTTCGTGAGGTAAGTGGTAGTGGTTAAGGTCGAAGGTTACCCTTGTAAAATGTCAAATGCATATGTGGTCCCCGTCTGAATCATGATTCGCGTGCCGCTTCTGTGAAGTCATTCAGAAAATTACAGTCCCATTGTATTTTTTAGTGTAATGCTTCATAGAAGTTAGCGTGTGCAGCATTTGAACTAATCTATGATGTAAGCTTTGAAGTTACATTTGAAATGATTGAATAAGCTGCTTTTAATGACTTGGCAAATTTGTATAGGCGTTTTATAAACTACATTTGACCTCAGCTCGATACCTAATAAGATATAATGGCATAGCAATTCTAATTTATTAAGAAATCAATATAAAAAACTGGTATTGTACAAATATAATAGCAATAATGGTAGCTTTATAATGAGTAAATTACACTATATTTTTAAATAGCTTTAGTGTATGACCTTCTAAATATGAATACGCGTAATGACTCATTTCATCGACATTAACCGACGAAGAATATTATATAAAAAACATTAATTAATTTGATCACTACAGTTTTATATTTATTGGATTTAAATTAAAGGCCTTTGTCCTTCTTATATTTTTATACGCCTAATAGTAATAAATGCATTTTGGTAGAGTTTTAACATTTATAATAGATATATAATAGAGAGATACGACTATGGAAGTTGGCTGAATTGGTTTTTGTTGTTCTTTGTGAAATTTCTTTAAACAAATAGTTTATATTCATATGATTTACTAGATTCTAGATAGTAACTGAAGATTGAAGGATGTATTTAGGTATAACGTGATCTACGTCCAATGAGTATGACACACATAGATAATTATCCTAAGTACTTAGAAAATGCAAGCAGAAAGAAATTGTTCCACTAAAGGTTTGCCAACTAATTAAATAAAAATTCATAAGCATATATATATATATATATATATATATATATATATATATATATATATATATATATATATATATATATATATATATATATATATATATATATATATATATATATCTTCATAAAAGGTATGTTTTCATGCGTACAATAATTATTTGTATAATTAACATTTTTTGTTTGAATTGTAGTTACATTAGTAAACGAACATCGCTCCATAGGCAGGTTTAGTCTTGCCTATCTTTGGAATATAGGCACTGGACATGTAAGACTAATTTAATAAGAAATAGTTCTAGGAATATTTTATGAGTCTTACTGTATACTCACTTTTTGTTTGTGACTAATTATTAATTAATTAATTAATTTACATCTAAGATGTTACCTAAACTTAATTTCATATTAGCATTAACACAAATTTAATTATTTAATAAGAAGTTTAAATACAATACAAATAAATTAATTAATATAGTTCTACCATATTGTTTTATTATTTTGGGTCTAAGTTGGGCTTTCATCTTGCAAATATGTTACTAGAATTTTTTAAATTGTTTATGATAATAAAATTATCTAAAAATAAAAGGAAAACTTAATGATAACTGATAAATGCTTTTCGGCAAAGGCTCAGAAAGAAGCAAATAAATATAATAATTTTAGAAGATTTTTATATATATAACATATTTTTAAAACAAATTGGAAGTCACCGTAGCACAGTGGGTCAGCGTCTGACTGCAAACGCAAACGGAGAGTGTGTCATTGACATTTGGTTCTCTAATTAAAAAAAATGAGATTCAATTTGCCAAATAAAGGATAACAATTTGTGTTAACACTTATTTAACGTTTTAAACGAATCAATAATATTTAATTGAAAGCACTAATTGAAAGGATAAACGATTTTGACAGTACTTTGCTTGTAGAAGCAGAATAGTACTGTTCTCAGAACGCCATAATCAAAATAATTAAATTGAATTAAATGAATACTGTTATTGATATCTGATTTTTGACTGATCTAATCTCACAAATCGGCGTTCCTTCTTTTTTCTTTTTTTTTATCTTGCCATTTTTGTTAATTGTATGTGTATAGTTTTGATTTATTTTAGGTATAAAGTCGGTATATATTCGGTATAGAGCTTTATCGGTCATAGTACGTTGGTGTTAATGCTTGAGTTGGATACAGTTGTCGTAGATAGCGCCTCCGTATGATAAGGCGCACGACAGCATTACCATATATCTGGTATATCTGGTATAATATAGTACATCATAACATAACTTTTATTTAAATAAAGTATTTTACTTGCAAATAATCCGTTACGTTTGTAAACGCGTACATATTGTTCTTTATTTTCGTAGTTCGCACACACTATTGATTGGATTTTCCCTACCGCCGGACATGCATATTACGTAAAGAGGATTAACCGGCCACTACAGCGTATTATTACATAAATTGAAGGTTTAGTTTAAGGTTAAAACCTATTTTGTTTTATTATAGTATACTACACTATCTCTGTTTGTACTTTGTGGTGTAGTATTACAACAAAAGAATAACACGAAAATAGTAGGAAAGTGTGTCTGTACATTAAATATCGTCACGAAAAGAGCTTTTGTTTGTTTGTTTTTTAAGACTGGCAAACTTGACGTAAATCCGTAGTAATCCAAAACATAACTTTTTTAAAATGTAAAGCATTTCTGATGTCTAATGAAGAACCATAGTAATAGTTCAGTTACAACAGCTAAAAAACAATGCAACATACATATATCTCCAACCGCTTATATATTAATATAATAAAAAAAAAAGTATAAAGACCAATCATTTTAGACTAAATCACCTCGAAATTTACAGTGACACTCACTCAGACTACTTAAAAGATGAATGAGTTTCAAGAGACCGTATAAAAAGACTTGAAAGAACCGCTCTTAATCTTTAACGACATCAATAAACACTCGTAAAATTGTAAAAACAATATGAATAAAAGAGCAATTTGCGGTTACTGCACATATATTGTTACTGCAGTCGACTAGTGTTTAAAATGTAATAGGGTAATAATATAATATAATAATATTTTATTTAGGTAAATTTTTTTATTTCGAATTAATAATATCGATCAAGTGCGAATATTAATCACACACTGAGGGTTCTATAATTTTATTATTGCATTGTCCTAGGGAAGTAAAACTTTTAAGAATTGACAAATTTTAATGTGCGGTAATATTTTGTTATGAAATACATAATAATAATTTTATGGTCTTTTTTTGTGTGATATACCAAATAATTTGCAATTTACAGATTTTTGCCTTTACTTGTTAGAACTAATTCTTTGCCAAATTTTATAAGTCTAGGTCAACGAGAACTAGCTTTTCTTTAGGTTCCCAATGGATTTCATATAAATTGCGGCAAACATTAAGCAAACATGCTCATATCTTTTCATTGAGTTGACATACAAGTATTATTGTTTTCTGTTCTCCAAGTGACTAAAGATCTGGATATCTGATATTAATCTCAACTTGATACCTTGATGATGATATAAGGATAATTCCGTTTCTTTTTGGGTACGGAACGATATGAAAGATTATTATCAAATCAAGTAGGCATCAAAAAGGCATTATAAGGCTGAAGAGTTTGTATAATTCAATGCGGTAATCTCAGATTTGAATTAACAGTTTCACAGGTTACTCCATAATTATGTAGATTATATAAAATAAATTATAAAATGTCACGTTTTAAATTAATACATTTAATTTGACGAATATGAATGATTGTAAATATAAAAGATCAAAAGATTAATTGAATTTGTATACGAACAAATAGAACAAAACTTGTATAGTATTTGTAATGTCTGGCTGACATTTGTAGAACAATTAGAATACTGTTTTAAATTTTGTATTTGTGGGCCAGTTGATCTTTTTTAATTAATTAAATTTTAAGAATTTTTTTATTTCAAGTATGACTAAGCCTCGCTCGTATTTTTATAGAAAGACTTTGTTTAAAACAATCATATTAACAATCAATTAATTTATGTCCCTGTGATAGGATTATTACAACAATTTGAACGATATCTCTATAAATAACAAACTTTATTTCTGAATTCAATATTAAAGTCACTGCAATCTAAATGACCGCACATATCTTCTGAATTGATATACTTAGTCGTTGATATGTATTTTTTTTAATTATAAATATTACTTTAATTATATTTAATTTTTGAGTTTATTTTATGTACAACTTTGTTTTGGAATTTTTATTTTTAGTTTAATATCTTAAATATTTTTTGGATTGTAGGTGTAAGAAATGCTTGCCGACGTTGCCTATAAGTGCAGTTTACGTTTTGTTAGTTTACGTATTGCTAGTGTAAGGTGTGTTGGCGATTTAATTAAATAAATAAATTCCAGTATCTATAAGATTGTATTCTCAAAATATAAGAAACCAAATACAGCAAAAAGTATTATCTTTAAAACGAATTTCGTATTTTCTGCAAAAAAGTAACGTTAGGTAACATTTTGTCGACACGATTGATTGTTGACACGCTTGATTTGATGCGATGTTCTATTATGTAGGCTCAAGGAAAACCTAATACACAAAAAGTTGTTTGTTTGGTTCATCATCACGCTGTATCCCGCATTAAGCAGGATAGGTTAAGAGAATCTAGTGTCAAAGCACGTCGTTCTCCGAGTTCGCACGCAATTGTGTGTTGAGTAGACTCCTTACCAGAGAGAAGAGAATGGAAATAATTTATTAACCGAGTATGAATCAAATATTTATAATGACTACAATTTTATCTAAATGCGTTTCAAATAAATGTTGCTACATCTGTAAGGAGGCAGTAGGAACAGCTAAGCATATTCTGGTTTGTGTAGGATACTCTTAGATAGTGGGCAATACAAAGTACAGAAATCATACGTGAAGCTGTTAGTGTGCTCTTGCTACTGAAAAGCAAGAGCACAAAGAAACATAACAACTAGCAAACGATCAATAGATTTTGTGAAAGAAGGCTCTAATAAAAACTCACACAAAAGCCTTTCTTAATTTTAGATCCAGCTTATGCTGGACACTTATGGGGTAAAATAAAGAACCAGTATAAAATATATGAGGATTTCGTCATCCAGACCGGATATTTTACTTCCGAAGCCTAAAACAAGTAATACTAGTAAAACTTTCAGTTCTTACTAACGAACTGACCATAGGTTCAGGCCTAATTTATATGCGGTTGAAGTGGGAGCGAGGTATAATAGCGAAAACTCTCTATAGTATGCTAAAAGATCAGAGGCTTGTCTAGAACTATTAGTAATTCATTTCTAGAACATACTGTAAAGGGGCAACTAGTAGAATCATTTCCAATTTGGTTAGGCAGTGGAAGGAGCTTAGACAGTGGAAGGCCCTTTAAACCTACACTTGGGTCGCAAGTACCAGGCGCTGCTCGGGGCTCAGCACATCCTACAACACAATGGGCCCGGCACACGCACGGTTAATCCATGGAATGCTAAGTAGTTTCTTCTCTTCTCATCGTATATTATAACTTTATTTACCTACTTGTATAATTTTCTAATATATTTAGAAAACTAAATTCCAGCAAAATGAGAGATTCAATTTTTGAAAAATTTTTAAACAACTGACAGTTTCGTTGAATTATTATTATATACAAAATATTGTTTGGAATTCTGACATTCGTGTCAACCAGCGCTCTTGAATTTGTGAACGATAGTAGGTACGTGATGACGCATTTGAACGAAACCAGGTTGAAATTTGAAATAACCGTTGACACAAAAGCTTTTAAAATACTATAAAATGAATCGTAATGTTTCATGTAAATTTGTATACTATACAATTAATTGACAAAAGCAGAGCAGAATCAGATAAAAACAATTAAGCTGTTATTATTTCTTTATTAATCAGGTTTAATAGGAATACAAAATTTAATTTTATTTAAATGGCTTAAATTACTGGTTTTTTATTTAATAAATTTTCTATTTATTATTTTCTTCAAAAAATTTCGACATAAGGACATTTTTAATTACAGTCTAATTTACAAAAAAAAAATCACCATAGTCATAGCGCAGTACATAAAAATATGTTACCTTATAGTTATAATGGACAGCTGGTAATGGAGTGGCTATTTGCCGCGTTGCGGTGTGCCCGGATGCGGCTATGACGTCACCGCAATGTCCGGCCGACTTCTACACAAAAGTTTGTACAAAAACAGTTTATCTTGAGAATTGTTGAGTATCTAGTAGTTTACAGTAGCTATATGAACTAACAAACTTATTTAAGTATACTATAATAATCAAATTAATTTTGATTGCCTTTTCTATTCAAGAAGGTTTTGTTATTTTTTTTAATGTTTAATATAGATTATATATCTAAAGCTTCATTGCTGTAATATACCGTTCATTGTGACAATTAATCAAGATAAACAATTATTTATCTGGCACTATATTGTAGTCATTTAATTTCGTAGCGGCACTTCTAAGTATATCTACTGGTTAAATCGAATTTATTCCAGAATAATGTGTATATTAAACTGGTAACGTAAATGACTAGGTCGGCTTCATCAGCTCTTGTACGTGCATAACAATTTAATATGAAAGGATGTATTTGTTTTTGTGCTTAAATGTGAAAGCTATTTTAAAAACGATATTTGTTCTTATTGCTAACACCACAAGCTTAATTTTGTCAAACAACATCGACAAATGTCACATGACATTTCCTAATATATGTTCTTTGAGAAAATATATAAATATTTATTCATTAACTAAATTTAAATTATTTTCATGGTATGCTACTATTAGAAAAAACAATTTCTTATTATAGAAGCGTGTTAAAAATCTCAAAATATTTTATAAGTTGTATGAAGGTAGTTTAAATTGTTGCTATGCCTTTTTCGTTTAAGTTCAGCGGAAGCCCGCAATATGTCATGTTTACATTATTTAGCCTTTACACGACTCGTCTCTGGGCGGTTTCAATCATTCTCATTGTCGCTCGGCCTTTTGTTCCATTTTGAGAAAGACACTGACGGTGGCGTGTGAAGCTTTTTTATCAGAAATGTTGAAAGTATTGAAATTTTTTCCAGTCTATGCCAGCGAGGCGCATTGTGACAATGTTGAACTGTAAACTAAGTAAGCATACGAATCCAAATCCCATTCAAATAAAGTACAGAAAAAAAAAAAATATATATATATATATATATATATATATATATATATATATATATATATATATATATATATATATATATATATATATATATATATATATATATATATATATATATATATATATATATATATATATATACTTTTTTAGGCACGAGATCTGCCACAAGCATAAAAAGAAATGCTGATGTTTTTCGGGTCTTTTATTATTTATTTATAATTTTAAATATATACCTACCTTTAAATTTGACATATTAGACGTTGACACACGTACCACTTTCCATCTGAATTCATGACCGTGTATGTTGACACACAAGTCAAAGCCGCGCTTCAGATCCGCCATTTTAATTAGTACGTTATATTATATCATTCGTACTAAAGAAGATCTATATTGTATATCGTCAATGTCTCGCTGTACCAAAATATCTTTATATGGGAACATTAGCAATGCAATTATTTGATTTATACTTCTCATTGTCCAAGATCCTAAGCCACCTTACCTATTTTTTAAGTAACAAAATGTGTGTAGTTAAAAACTTTGGCCAAATGTCATTGTGCTAGAGCTTAAGTAATAATGAAATTTGCAGCATTTTTTGTTATCTAGTTTATTATTTTGAAACAACCCTTGCATCCGGGTAATATAACGCAGCACTTACTTTATTTATACCGGAGATAAGTTTAATATATACATAATTATATGTGGCAATCGTAGCACAGTGGTATAGCGTCTTACTGAAAACGCGATGATTGTGGATTCGATTCCCACTTTAGGGAATACATTATTTTCCTTTTCCCGCTTTGCAGAAAAACGGCATCGTGTTCCGCCATGAAATGTTTTGAATTCAAACGGAAATCAGATAACGCAGAGGGCAACACTAAATTCTCTCTGCCTCTCTGTGAGCTTAACCTGGAAAAATAACGTTTTTTAAATCTTATTGTGACAAAATACAACTTCATTTTCAATTAAAATAAACAACATGTACAATTCATATACAGAAAGCACAGTCTACCGTCGAAACGTTGGGTTTCCAAAAAATTATAATATACGCGATAAATCCTTTTAAACTGTTTTATTTACTATGAATAAACATCACGGAAACCAAAGAACTTATTAGAAAGCGTTTATCTATACATATTACACTTTTACTAGAAGCGAATGCTATTGCTTTTACTGTGAATTACTATGGAAAAATGAATAATAGAAATATGCGAAGATGATCCTACTTGTTCCCTACAACACGCTCGTACGGCAAAATTATAAACTCAAGATGCACTGCTGGAGTTGGAATTGTGTTGCTATTTGATTTCATTCTTTTTGTTCCACCTTTTATTGTTAGCTTTTTTTATGTTTCTAGCATTTTGCAAGGCTAAGATAAATCTTTTGTTGTTTTATTATAGTATAGTGTCATGTATACCACATATAACCTACTTGATAGATAAAAAGCTTATGATAATAGTTCTATTTTTAAACATTTAAGAAGGCACAAATGGTTATGAGTTTGATTCGCACTCAGGGGTATGAGACTCAGTAGTTCCATTTCCTGGCTTTGGCAAGACAAAGCGGAGGAGTGAAACGGAGTGTCCTGACACTTGGTTCACTCTGTATAATCTGCCATGAAGGTAGATTGAAGCTGCTCAAAAAATATGTGAGTGTATATATTCATTTGTGACAAAAAAGCTTCGTTACTGAAACCGGCTTCAAATAAAAAGGCAATTTGCAGCACATTCATATGACATCAAAAGGATTTTTATCCTTACAAGTTTTCTTCTTCAAAAGCTCTATATGGGGCATACTATAGTGACTCCACAATGTTATTAAAATTAGTTTATTTATTTAGATTCACTTATTTTTTTTTATTTAAAACAGTATATTAAAGAATTAATATAAGATTAAGTTTACTGAAATTTCATTAGCATTGATTACACGGCTCCTGCATATAGCATCATTTTTTTTTGGAAGTTTGATTTTTATATTAAACCAGAAAATATTTAATGAATGTCAAGCCGTAAAATTCTTACTAAAGCACCATTTTTATGATCTTTATAGTTCAGCTCGTCTCTTAGAGTGCTACATATAAACTGAACTGAACTGAACTGAACATCTGGTTCAGTGTTTTAGGTTGTTATGTGCCGTTGGAACATATTTATCACACTCAGCAACTGATGCTTAGAAGCCTTAATCTTACTTTTATTGATTGGCTGGCGTATTATTTCTTCAAATCAATAACCTATCCTTAATGACCTGCCCAAGTTCAACTGTCCAGCTATACAACTAGAAAAGTTCCATTCAAATTCATTCAGCATTTCTGAAGACGTATGTATGCATTTTCTGCTGGTAGGTATGTTATAGGCTGCGAATAGGTATGTATTTTCTGCTTTTATTATTTTATTATAATAAATTATAGATAATAAAAATCACGTTTGGTCATACTTGGATATTTTTTATATTTTTTTCTACTATAAATAATATCCAAATATATACATACGATTACATTACAGATTATCAAGTTTAATAATATTAAGCGTTTCTAAATCCTTTTGAATAATTCAAACAATGTTTTATTAGTGTAAAGCCAACATCGTTTCTTTCCAAATTGCCTGAATAGTAAACAAATCAATATGGAATGAGCGCCAAGTTTCATGTCAATAACCTCTTAAGTGTTACCTGCAGACCTACTTACTTAATAACAATTTACATACTTTTGATATTATCTATTTCTGTAGGGAGGTACCATTTTTAGGGTTCCATACCTAAAAAGAAAGACGGTACCCTTATAGTACTTTGTTGTCAATCTGTCAAGACCAAAATCGAAGAGTTTCTCGAAATCACGTGGAGGATTCAAGCTAAAATTAGTGTCAAATATCGCAAATATCGAAGTCGCAGCGAAGAAGCACAGATAAAATCAAACTTCTAAGTTAACACAGTCAAAATTTGTTAGCGTAGCCATAAACTTAATTATTTTGCATTTTGTATAAAAATCACCGTGTTATCAATACCCACAGGGTGTTTTCCGTCAACCTAGAGTTATGATGTTTGACTAAGCTAGAAAAAAACAAACAATGAAAATTAAAATATATACCAGAAAAAAAAACCATCTCAAACTTATATTTATAGTTATAGTTATTTGCCGTATCCACTCATACAAGATTAGTAATCATCCTTTAGAAGTAATATTTTCCTCAGCGGAATACCTCAAATCATGAAATATGTACGGAACCCTCAGTGCGTGAGTGTAGATATTATAAGCTGAAGAGTTAACGCGCTTATCTCAGAAGCTAATGGTTTGAATTGAAATTTTTCTATTAAATTGTTCATATATCGTGAAGAATTTTAGGCTACAATACTTTCTATAAAGTTAAAAATATTAAGGCAACTGATACTAGATGTGTGTCCTAGAAATAACTGTGTTTGTGAAAATAACGTATAGGCTTATAGATTTATACATTATGATATATGTGAAAGCTTGGCTAATAATCGTTCAATTGATTTAATATATTAAACATTATATTTCGACAGTGGCAACACAGCTAAGCTTTAGCCCGATGAAGCAATCAGGTGTAAATTATTGCATCGTCTCGAGAAGCTACATTTTACCCGAAGCTTAAAATAGCGCTTTAAATATTTATGGGTGTAATAAAAACACTTGATTCATTTAAATTTAAAAATATGATGTTTGATAGATATTGTGTTTAGTTCTAAAGATTATACAGATGAACTAAGTTAATGTTAAATTATGGGAAAATTTATATAAATTATAACTATACGAGTACACACAAAACTCAAATGGAAGCGCAATATTCAAAATTCAATATGGATATGACTTTTATTCGCCATTGTGTCATTTCCTCGTTCTGATAAGAATTCCTATGCTTTTTAGTTCGACATTGGGTGGAGAGTGGAACGGAGTGTTTTAACACTAGCTTTAACACTAACACTAGTTTTAACACTAACACACTTTTCATCTGCCTACCCTATATGGAAAATACAGCGTTAAGGTCAAAATGCCTAAAGTGACTCACAAAATATTTTTTAAAGCATAATATATTTTGAAAAAGAATATATATTTTTAGTACTGTCTTTTCAAATATACATGTTCATTCATCAGTATCATGACCATCAATATTCGATACTCATTCGATTGAGTTATCCATCCATTTCCTAAGCATTCCACATAATATGTTTTGGGATACATTTCTGTTATTATTATATATATATATATATATATATATATATATATATATATATATATATATATATACATATATATATATATATATATATATATATATATATATATATATAATATTTTATTACCTTTAATTATATTTGCTTACAATTACTAATAGTAGAATAGATTATTAACGTGCTTATGTATGTAGCAATGTCTTTAGGTAGAGGACATCGGTAGTTCTTGATTATTGTAATTAAAATATTCAAGTGAAATTTACAACCACGTTTATCCAATTGCACGAAAATAGCATTTAGTGAAAGGCGTCAATTTTGATAAATGTACATAGAAATAATGTTTTAGTACGTACTTCGACAGCTATCTAAGTTAGACTGTCGTGACTCAGCCGATCGGTTGCCCATCAATATGTTAGCTGGTGGACTGGCACGGGCTTATACAAGACAGACCCTTTCAGTACTTTCCGTTTTCAATAAAAAGGCAATTGAATTTGGCTGTTTTAGTTGAAAATTGTATTGTGGCTTCAAAAATAAATTAGATTTAGTGTCTTCATACAGACTACAGTCTTCATAGAGACTAGAGTTAATAGTATAAAAAAATGTTTAACACACATAGTGTCTTATGTTGACACTACTTACTTGCTTCGTTTCTATTTATACTCGATGTATTCTCTCTCTCTCGACCCCCGAGGGGGGAGAGGAAAACGGCTTCAGGGCAGTGCCCTCTTGCCGTTAGGCTCTTCCGCCGCCCATGAACATGGGCGGGTCCTTGGGTTGGGCGTTTAGCCCGAGGTAAACTGTCCTAAGGAGGGACAGGATTTAGAAGGAATGGACGAAAGGAGTGAGCTATGCGCTACCCGGGCGGTCAGCCCGGCCGAATGAGACCCTCGGGTGATCCCGGGGAGGCTCAGCCTAGGCGACCAGCGACCATGGTAGCAGCTCAGGAATCAGGAGGGGGAAGGATGTCTCGAGGTAGTCTTCGGGCGTCCGGCGGACGGGAGTGCCACGGAGCGATGTCTCGGATGTGAGGGTGATCCGAGGCGTCGGCTCCGTGGTAGACGCGGGCAGCCAGCTGGGTGATGTGACTCTCTAGGCTTTCGATACGGAGGTCGCGCTGAATGGTAGCGTTCCTCACGTATCTAGGAGCCTGGACGACTCGTCGGAGAGCCACATTTTGCACCGTCTCAAGGACCTTCCGAAGACTAGGACTCGTGAGGGAGTACCAAGCTGGGGACGCGTACGTCAGATGGGGTCTGACGTACGTTTTGTACAACCCCAGCCTGGTGCGGAGGGGAAGGCGGGATCGGAATAAGGGACGCAGCAGGGCCAGTGCAGCTCGCGCTGCGTTCCTGGCTTTGGCTACCTGGGCCGACATAGAAAGTTTTCTTTCTATGGAGACGCCCAGGTAGGTGACTTGGCGGGACCACTTGACCTGTTCACCCTGGAGAACAAGCGGAGGAGGCAGCTTGTGGAGCCCAAACGCAATCGCTTGGGTCTTGGCCACGTTAATCGTGAGCCTCCACTCCGCAAACCAGTCCGGTAGCAGGTCGAGGGCACGCTGGAGTTTGAGAGCCGCGTGGGTGAGGTTCAGGGACTTAGCCAGGAACGCAATGTCATCGGCATAGAGGGCCAGTGTGACATTGTCGTGAACTGCAATGTCATTGGTGTACATGGAATACAGGGTAGGAGAGATGGTACTACCCTGGGGTACCCCTGCTGCGATGGGATGGCTGCTGGAAAGAGCGTGGTCCACTCTAACCCGGAAGGTTCTGCCGCGGAGGAATTCGGCCAGAACCCTCACCAGGTGATGGGGAGTGCCCGCCCGGATCACTTTGTGGAGCAATCCGGGGTGCCACACCCTGTCGAACGCCTTCGACACGTCCAGGAAGATCGCTGCTGCCGTCTCCTTCCTGTTCATGGCGGCCGCTGCGAAGTGGAGGACGCGTGCTAATTGCAAAGTGGTCGAATGACCACTGCGAAATCCAAACTGCTCGGGGCGCGGTTGGAAGTGCGCCTCCAAGAGAGGGAGCAGTAGTCTCTCGAACAGCTTGGATGAGGCGTTCAGCAGGGTAATGGGTCGGTAGCCGTCGGGGCGCCTTCGGTCCTTCCCTGGCTTCGGAATCATCACTACCAGGCCTTCCTTCCATGCCCGGGGGAAATATCCCAGCCGTAGGATGGCGTTGAAAAGCCTGGTGAGTGATGATATGGTCCGCATGGGGAGATGCTGTAGTGCCATGTTAGGCACACCATCTATCCCCGGAGCTTTTCTAGGCTTGAGCCGCGCGATCGCCTTCTTCACGCTCGACGGGGAAAAGAAGGGCGGAGGAGGACTCGGGCTAGGGGGGTCCGATAGGAAGGCGGTGACCGCTTGCTCCAGCTGAGCGTGGTGCTCCGGTAGCAAGCTGGGATTGGGTGCGAACTGACTCTCAAGGTGGTCTGCCAGGATTTCGGCCCTTCCTTGAGAGTCGTAGCACAGCGTGCCATCGGGTTGGAAGAGAGGTCGGATGGGGGGCGGCTTCTTGGTAAGCTGCCGGCACAGCTTCGTGAGAGACGCTTCGTCCTCGGTAGCGTCACGAATCCTCGCGTCCCAACTCTCGGCATTGGACTCCGCGAGCGCTGCGCGAATACGCTCCACCAAGACGTTGAGTTTCGTCTTGGTGGCGGGCTCGCGGGTCTGTTGCCACTCACTGCGCGTCTTCCTCTTACGCGCAATGAGGTCAGCAATGTGCCGTGGAGTTGGGGAAAGTCTTACCGGACTGGCGGGGGCGGTAGCCTCACGGAGGGCAGTCTGGATCGTCGCTGTGATCGACGCCTCAAGTCTATCGACACTAGGCGGATCATCAAGCGGTTCCTCTCGTGGCCGAGTCAGCTGGGCAGTGAGGGCCTCGAAGCGGGGCCAGCAGATTCGTCCCCTACGTAAAGGGGGGTGCACTGCGATTGCTGGCGTTCCCCGTACGGCAAAGAGGACGGGGAGGTGGTCAGACCCATAGGCATCAGGTAGGGATTCCGGCTGTTCGAGGGACACCGAGCTAGCATCGACCCCTTTGTGGACGATCAGGTCGATCGTGGTCCCGGGGAAGTTGCTATTATGAGAGTAGTGGGTGGGCTCGTCAGGCCCTTCCACTACCTACCCATTCCTGTCGGCGTCCTCGAACAGCTTCCTACCCGTGGTGCACGCAATGTGGCAGCGCCACGCTTGGTGTTTGGCGTTCCAGTCCCCTGCCGCAATGGTGGGGGTTGTACTACCAAGGACAAGCTTCACTTCGCTAAGTCTTAGCGTGGAGTTGGGGGGTCGGTAGATGGCATACAGCCTGACAGGTTGCCTGCCAACCATTACCTCGATCCCCAGGGACTGGAACGACATCGTAGCCAGGTCAGGAAGAGGAAGGTGAGGAAGGCTGCGTCTGACTGCGATGAGGAGGCCGCGCCACGCGTTTTCCTCAGCGTCCAGGCGCAGGGTGTGGTAGCCTGGGATGGCTAGGGGCTCTGAGGCTCTCAGATGGGTCTCATTTATGAGAGCCACATCTATGTTTTGTTCTCTGAGAAGGAGCCGGAGGAAGTGGGCTTTGTTTCTCAGAGAACAGGCGTTCCAGAACATGATGCGTAGCTCAGCCATTTGTGAGCAAACGCATCATGCCTGACAGCACGACCTCGACAGGGTCACGGTTCTCCTTGAGGGCAACAAGGACGTCCTTGAGGACGTCGATGGCCCTGTCAAGGGACGCGCGGGTATCGCCTGAAACTGGAGCAGCCTGGATCCGGGAGGCTTGGGCAGCATCAGGGGCTGCACGGACTGCGGTGGGTTGGCTGGTTGGGGCAGAAGAACAGGCCGTCCCCTTCTTCCTCTTACCCTTAGACCTCTTCTTGGAGGCACTACGGCCGACTCCGCCATCCCTTGTAGAAGGCGGATTGGCCGGAGCCATCAAAGAAGAGGCCTGTGCGTCCGCGGCTACCATGTTGGTAGGGACCGGGGCGACCGATGCCGGAGGCTTAGAGGCAGCTGTGAGGGCCAGTGTACCAGCCTTCTTATTCCTGAGTTCCCTCTTTATTTGAGGGCACGAAGAATAATTGGCTGGATGGGCCCCCCCACAGTTGGCGCACGTGGCGGGCTGCTCTAATGGGCGTGGGCAGTCCTGCGCGCGATGCTCTTCTCCGCATCTCACGCAGGCCAATCTGCGGTGGCACCCATGGCTCGAGTGCCGGAAGGCCTGGCAGCGATGACACTGCGCTGGGCCCTTCCGGCTGCGCCAGGCTTCTATTTTGACGCCAGGCATGTACAGCAACTCATTGATGCTGTAGATGCCTGGCACGAGGTCCGGGGTATTGACCAGAACCGCAAAGAAGATGCAGCCCGGCCGACCTTTCCTCGCCCGGATCGGCCGGACATACTTGGCCTGATACCCGAGTTCTCCCAGCGCCTCCGTGATCTCCTCAGGAGTGGTCGTCACAGGAAGCCCCCTGATGGCCACCTTGCGACTCATTTCCGAGGGGAGTGCGTAGGAGAACCAGCTGATCTTCTCCGTCATCTCCAGGTTGGCGAGGTACCGCTGGATTGTTCGGTATTCGCCCTCCGACTCTGGAGAGAAGCGCACACCTTTCCCAAATGGGCGCGCGTTGGGTGCGTGTCCCAACCTCTCTTTGAGCACCCGGAAGTGGGTCGCCCAGTTGGGCAGGGTCTCCACAACGAGAGGTGGGTAGCGAGGCCTCGGTTTTGGGGCGGGTGCAGCTGCTGGAGCCGGTGCCGCCTGCGCCGCCTGGCTCGGGCCTCCTGCCCGGAGCGCATCGGCAAAGGTGACCGAGCTATCAGTAGCGGCACCCATGGTGCTGGTGGTGGTAGCGGTAATGGCGAGTGCGACCGTTTTAGGCGCTGGATTCTGTGCCTGAAGGCGTCGGTCCTTAGAGGCTCCCGGGGCGGCGGGGCGTGGTTGCGCGCAAAGCCTCTTTGGATCGGATTCGGGGGCCTCATCGGCGGGCCTGGGTCTCCGGACAGGGGTGAGGGCTGATGTCGGCGCCTCCTCCATCCCGATATCTGCGGAGTCGGTGCCCGCGAGCTCTCTCTCTTTATCGTTGAGGAACATGCAAATATGCTCCAACAACGACTTGGAGATAGCCCCACGCTGCCGCAAATGAGACACAAGGATCATGTCCCTATGCAGCTGCGTTCTGGGCGACAGCTCCGCCTCATACCGAGACGGCGCGGATGGCGACCTCTTAGAGGGTTGTACCTCTCTAGCTGCGGGCCTGGAAGTCCGCTGCGGCGTTATAGCTGGGTCTGTTCCACGCGGGGAGGTGGTAACAACACCCGCGGGGGGCACTGAGACCGCCAGTTGGGGGCCGGAAACACCAGTGGAGCGCGCTTTCAAGTCGCGCGCCTCTAGTGTCCGGGAGTTCGCCCCAAAAGCGGGCCTGGCCATAGAACGACCCAACTCAGTGATGCCACTGGAGACTGACACAAGGCCGGAGTCGGTTGCGGTCGGCAAGGGACCTATAAGGGGCATGCTCCGCGCAGAAGCGGTGCCCGCAGAAGTTCCTGCTCCGGAGAGGTGCGAGGCGCGAGGGGGTGGGGTTGGTCCCGACCCACTGGCCCCTACGTCCGAAGGAGGTCTGGTGCGCGAACGGGAGCGATCCCGCTGCGCATTCTTTCGGCCGCTCATTTCTGAGACGGCGACTTCTTCGCTGAAAGCCCGCACACGACAACCATACGGTCAACAGAAGACCGAGAATCGACTTTAAGTGACGTCACCACGACGTCACAAAAGCGACACGGCGACAGAACGCCGGCGAAAATTATAGAATATTTACGAATTAAATATTTAAAATTTCCAAGGACAAGAGAAAGGTTCGGGCCGTATGAGCGTAATGAATACGTCAGTACAGTGCGAAGCTTGCAATTCCTCTATTTATACAGAGAGAGCTATCTGATTATATACTTCTTAATTATTTCAAAATATTTCACGATTATTTTGGAATTTATAAATATAGATTTCATTAACAAACTCTCACTGAATAAATTATGTATTTCAATTCCTTGCTTGTAACACAAAACGCGGCTTTGAAGGCGGCGGACGGCGGCAAAAAGCTGTGCCGAGAAATATTTGTGCCATTTGCTCTATAACTTCTATCTTCTTTCTTTGTAACTTTTGTCTTATTGCTAATGAGTAAAGCTACTTGTTAGTATAGTTTTAACATACGGTCATATTATTAAACACATTTGTGTTTTACGTCTGAAAATCATTTATCGATAGGTACTATACCTGGCATTATCACTAATAATAGCAGCACGGCAATGCTATTATCAGTCTGTCAACGTAGTTCCCCAAAGGAAGCGATCAATCAGCCTATTCCCGTGTTATTACCTCTATTTTAGGTTTCGCCAATTACCCTTGGACGCCAACTTTGTTAAAATCTAATTTGCCGCCTAAATCGATTTCTCCGCCGCTGTCGGGTAAATTGAAGTCTGAGCTGCATCACAAACTTTGGATGAGATATTTTGTATATTACAAATGAGCGTGAAGACAAGTTAAATAGTTGATTCTATTTTACATTTATAGCTTATTATTAAATTTTATAAAGGAGAAATTGTACAGTAGCTAGAAGTATATTCATATAATAAATATTATTAATAAAAATAAGAAACAAACAAGAGAAATACAATAATTTATGTCTCATTTTATCAATTTATGTTATTTATGTCAGTTTCGAATGAGCTTAAACGATAATATAACATTATTAATAGAAATTATGAATAATGAACATTTATTTTCTTTGTTTCAGGAAAAATTGAAGCGTGGTAGCGTGAAGCGTGCTGATATTAAGGTCTATTATAAAAAAGCAATAATAATAATTAGAAACCCCATAAATATTGACATTATAGAAAGTGCTAATATAGGTTAAATACAGTATCTTCCATTAAAATAGTTGCTGCTAACAGCAAAATGATGTCAAAAGTGCGCTGCGAGAATATACAATTAAATGAATTACTTTCGAGTACTGTCGAGAGGAAAAGTGTTGTTATTTAAATGGGAGAAATGTTTATAAAATGCCGCAACGTGCTTCGTCATCGTCCAGCTTAATGCGCCCGTTCGTGGTGCTAGCGCTGCCCGGAATGTACTTGCTGTACAAGTATAACCAATATAGACAGCAGCAAATGGAGACCGCGAGGCGTCGCGTCACCGAGCGCGAGCTTATGCATCTCAACACTAAAATCGTGAGTTTAAACCTCTTCTAATACTTTTTAGAGTAATAAATACTGTTTTAAAAGAGATTTGGATTAACTGAGTAAAAGCTATTATACAATCAATCAACATAGGACTTCGCGTCGTGGCGCAGCTTATTTTATAAGTCAAAATTCATGGTCAATGAAGTACCTACAACTATAAGTATCGACAAGCTTTTTTGACAAGATAAAGACAAGATTTGCAGCCGCGTGTACTCATTTTGTATGATCATAATGAGCTACAATATAAGTTTGTAATGGTTTTTTTCTGAGATATATCTGTAAATTTCCAATTTTTTGTTCTTTTTTCTTGGTTTGTACTATAAGTTCTAGCTTATTGCCAAATTTCACAACTCTAGATCAGCTGGAAGTATCCTGTAAGTTTTATAAAGCCAAAGTTACCTGAAGTACCAAGATGCAAAACAAATGAACCTAAACGTTCATATCTTTTGATTGTTGACGTTGACTTAGAAGCTTGATTTTTCCGGTGTATCAAGAAGTTATTGGCTTGGATATTTAATATTAATTTCAGCTTGATTCTCCACGTTATTTTGAGAAAATGGACAGACAGACATAGGGACGGACAAGAAAGTGATCCTATAAGGGTATTGTTCCTCTTCTTTTGTAGTTTCGGAACCCTGAAAAGATCACAGTAAATATCACTATAAAATGTATACACACGTCTTTCCTTCAGCATAGATAACAAAGTGCTAAGATAATCAAATTTTTATTTCATATATTTTATTTGATAGTGCAGCTTAACGTTCTAGTTAGACAAAATGAGACATTGCGTTCCGTCACTCAACATGCAATATCTCTGATATGTTTTGAAGAAAGTGAGGAATGGGTTGTCTTTATACCAGGTAGTAGATCCCGTCTGCCTACGCGCGCCACTGCCACTACGGATAAGCGCTAAGCTGCTTTTTTATAAAAAAAAGTGTCTACATAGAACAAATTGTACTTCTAGATTACTATTTAAAAGTATTTCTGATTGCTCCTGGAACAAACTTATCATCAGATCAGTATGAGCCTTGTGAGCCTACAGATCTATTAACATGAATATTAATGTAACATTGAAAATATTACGTCTAATATTTTATAAAATAAACATATTACTGTATTAAATACTAATTACCTTTCATCTTTATTAACAAATTAAGGTTCATATTTATTATTTTATGCTTCGAAGATAACATCACGTAGGCGACCTAGATTTTCAGTTGAAAAGTTTCCACTTTGAACCACCACATCTGAATGACCTTCAAATATATACTTGCATTTCAATTTTGATAAGGAAAAGTTAAATGTATTTTACATTACATTTTACATAAGTGCAAGTATATTATAAGCCACTGGTAAGAAATCATTCAATCATTATTTAGATGATTTTTCACTAGTTATCAATTTTTACTCGTTTGCAGAATCAATTAGTGTTATATTTTTTACCTTAAAAAATACTAATACAAGTATAGCCTCTCAAGCGAATCACGCAAAATAATGGTCATTTTGGAGCAGACACAAATGGGCGAACCAGACACGCGATATGGTGTGTGACCTTTCATTATAGGTATAGAAACTGCTTAAAAAAAATTGTGAATGTTTAGTCGTACAATAACAGGTTATTCATATTAATAAACAGAAATATCTTATGAAATGTAATACGAAATGCATTCTTTCTCTATCTAAAATAACCCGGAATATACTAAGATACAATAGATATATAATACATATACAACATATAGTAATCAATCAAA
The DNA here is from genome assembly GCA_037127375.1 of Dione juno. Taxonomy (NCBI): domain Eukaryota; kingdom Metazoa; phylum Arthropoda; class Insecta; order Lepidoptera; family Nymphalidae; genus Dione; species Dione juno. The sequence continues at coordinate 585,690 of JAXRJS010000065.1, forward strand.
ACTAATCATGAAAAGGAAATTAGTTTTTACATAACGCGTCATGTCAACGATATATCACGTCCAACATTTATAAAGGAAGCCATTCTCTTACTTCTTACAGTTAAGCTGATCTTTTGCAGTTCTACGTGTATTCTAGATTTTTCATTTTTATATGTCAATGGAAATTGCTTATAATGTTCCATCATTTTTGTTATGTCTGCATTTCATTACTTTTTATATTTTAGGTAGACTACTGTGTTTCAACAGCAGGTGTCCGAGTTTTCAAAAACAATTATAGCCTAGATCCTACCCGGATTTAACAGCTACACCACAAACATTGTTTGATTCAAATGTGACCAATAGATCCAAAGCTATGCTCAAACAGATAAACAAACAGACAACACTTTTTAAAATCATATATTCATATACCATAATTTCTTTCTAAAAATATTTAAAGTACACATACATTTATTTACCGTTTTATTATAGTATAGATTTACCTAAAATCGAGTTTATATTTCAACTTACGTCAAAACTGATTTTTCATTACTGATAAGCAGCTTCATGATTACCCAATATACCTACATTATTTAAGGAAAAATAAATTTACCCTAATGATTGCGTAGAACTGAAATCATAACACGTGGGTAGACTGATTGTGGAATCAATTGGCGTATGAGATCATGAGTTGACATTTACGCCCATTTGACGTCGGCCGTAATGAACGTCAACGAAACACGTAATACCATGCACGAAAATGTGATCCACGTTTTTAAACCAACTAGGAAATATATATTATATTATATTATAAAGCTATGAATAATATTGATTTTTGTTTATATTATACTATTAAATATATAATTTAAGGGGTAATGAGAGGGATATTAATAGAAGCGGCTTCAAGGTACCATTATTTTATCAAATCAACAAATCTGTAGAAATTTCGAATATATAAAGTGAAATTGACAACTGTTTGCGTTTGAAAGTATAAAGAGGTAGTACTCTATGGTGCTGCCAACAATACGTGAAATATATTTTATTTATTAAATATCAAAAGTAAGAGCTTAATTACAGTAAGCTTGCTGCAAAAAAAATTATCTTATACATATTTTACTTTCTCCAGTGAGGAAATTTGAAAATATTGACTGGCTAAATTATGGCCTGAAGCTATATAATTCAAACGTATCTTGCTTATCCAGTCTTTTATGTAGTTCTAATATTTAATCAGTTAATTTTACTGCATTTGTTTATACTTAAATTGAAAAAATATATATTATAAAGTATATATTTATTTTATTGAAAAACAGTATTAAGAATATTAAATAAGGTCAAATTGAATATTCAACCAATTCCACTTTAGATTTTAACCCTAGGGAAAGTTTGAAGTTTCAGATTGATGTAAATGACATTTTTTAGCTCAGCAGGTCGAGCCACTCAGCTGTAATTGGTCTACTCGTTATGACGTCATCATTAAAAGCTTCATCCCTTTAGAGAGGTCAGCTAAAACTTCGTTGGCAAAGTTCACAGTCGTTTTATATCTAAAATATACTCTATTGTAGAATTGTATACGATGAAAACTGTTAATTACTAATATTTTCAGTCATCAAAATAAATTTATTGTATACACAATTATTCACAATTTGTAATAGCTTTGTTGAAAACGTAATAGACGTTTCTCATTTGTTAAAGGACAACAAAATTATTCTTGCTGACCTTTGTTAACTATAACGATAGATACATTTAAATTCTTAATTTTAAATTTTAATTATTACAACATATATCGAAAGATGTTTCGTTATTAACTCGCTAGTGTAAATAAATTTACAACACATAAGTCTAAATCTAACATATTAGAGTTCAGAGTGTCCTATAAATACGACAGTGCCAAGGTAGAGCGTTGCCCGCCCTCGGCGCTTTCCCTCTCGACTCGCTTTATACCTCTATAAATATGTCGGAAACTATTGAAACGAGCCTACATTCATTAACTACGAACTCATCAATGGCTGATTTATTGCGCTATGTGCAAGCTTTCATTACAAAGTAATAAAATAGAACATTCTATTCAAGTAGAAACTATTGTTACATAATGCATTATGATTTTATATGTTTCTATAGATACTTCTTGGTTATAATATGACATTATAGAAACATTTTAACACAAATGGTACTTTCAAAATCTTTACAGTAATTTTGGGCTTATATAGTAAACAATAGATTAATATCATTACATTAAATTATGCCAAAATATTAGATTTATTTCATTTTATAAATCTGTAACAAAAAAATGAGTCTGCTAAAATTTTTTCCAAGAACGAACCCTTTATTTGATTCAGCTCTAAGTTCTTGCATGCCAACTAATAAAGTGTGTAGTGCTTTATATCGCGGGTACAAAAAGAGCCGTAACGATGACGGTTGTAGACGTGCCTGTGTCGATATACCGCCAAAGGCAAATCCAATATGCAAAGAACCTTGCAACAGATGGGGGAAGAAGAAAAACGGTATCTTGCATAAAATAAAATTAAGAATCATGGAAGGCGGATCTAACTTTGGAAGTAAGATTTATTTTTAGCTATCAAATAGTGCGCTTTTAGTCAAAAATTTAGATTTCCAACTTTAATAATTAAAAATGAAACTCGCTGAGAATTTTAGTTCCTTTTATTTTCCGTAGCTCCATTTAGACGCCTCGAATGTAAAGAAACAGAATGTAAGGAAGTAGCGTTACGTGAACCGAAGGCGTTGCCGGATCCCAGTAAGAAAAGAGTTCCTCCCCTACCGCCGCCTCGACCAGGCGTCCAAGTTTCGATCCTTGGAGCAGACACAAATGTTGGCCAATATATAGCTTTACTACTCAAGCAATGTCCATGTGTAAAAAAGTAAGAAGTAAAAATTAAATTATATTATAATGTTATTATCTTGTAAGAAAGAAAGAAGAAAATCTTCAAATATTTATGACTTCTTAAGAGCACGTAGTTACTCACTTATTTTTAAATACATAAAAAATCATATATATTATTAGTAAATGTTCGGTTAATGGAATAGCAATTCTTGATATCGCTTTACACGACCCGTACTGGTCAATCCTTTTGGGATCGTTCATCTTCCCGTCTCAACATGGACTTAATTTATGATATTTGTTTACACGAACGCGTCGAAAATTGGGGTACAGGGAAAACGAAGCTTTAAGTTAGAATAAGATACTTTATGGCACAATAGTTGTCTGTAGAGTTTCTATAAATATAAGTATGTATACATTTTATGATGGGGCAAAAGGCAGAGTTGTATTACAACCCAACCCGCAATATCTCTTAATGAGTTGGATATAATAAAATTAACCGGAGGAAAACACTTCTTTTTTTACGATACAAGATATTTTTTACACAATTTCAAAGATTTTATACATCTTATGTCAAATGAATTGAAGTGCTTTAACAAATGTCATTCAGCCTAAATAGGATTTTTTATGTAGTACGAGCACTAAATGAGCTACACTACGACATATACAAATAAAAATGGCATAGTAGAAAATGTTCAGTGTGATGAAGATTTTCTTGTCTCTTAAATACAAATGCCTAAAAGGCTCCACGGATTCTTCTTATCCATGCCTTTACGTGTTATTTTTGTATTTGTGTTTAGGTGATTTGTTGTTCTTTTTTTAAATTTTCATTTGACGTGTTTTAGGTGAGAACCACCTCTCTCCCTTCTGTATTATATGTAATTGTAATATATGCTTATAGACACATTAGACATATAATAATAAAATATGCTTCGATTACCTCAATTTGGTAAGAACGAAGATTTGCAAGGTATCACAAAATCCACGTATAAGAAGTTAATGGCGTCAACTAGCTTTTTATTAAGCTTCGAATTTAAGCTTTAAATTACATACTAATAACATAACAATACAGTTTTTTTTTATTTAAATTCAATGAGGTATCGTTTTCGTTATACAGATAATTCAAAATAACAGAAATGAATAAATTTACATGCTAGATATATCTACATACATTATGGTGCCATAATACTATATAGGTCACATATAACATATTATAATTTGATTTACAAAGAATTTGTATACCGCAGTCACGTTCTTACAAAGATATAAGAAACATTAAACTTCTATATTTTATAACAATAGAACAACTTTTATCTTGAAATCTCATAGCTTTTCACCCATTATATTAAAGTTACTGTATTCCACAAAGGCCTATAAAGAGCAAAGTATTCGAAGTGTTCTTCCACACAAATCAAAATCGTGGCATAATAGAACCACTGCGACTTTCTTTTTAACTTTCTTTTTCCTTTGACTTTTTATATATAACAAAAAATCACAATATATTGTCACAATTCTACGTCTTTTTTGCTCTTAAGTATCTTCAATAATATTTTTATGAAATCGTCTAATATACTTGACTATACGTCATTCAAGTCAGAAGGGAATGCTAGCAAGATGTATATATATTGTATTTATTTTTTATTTATACTCTTAAACAATTCTTCTATAACGTATGATCAAATATTACCATTCCTATATGTTCTGGTAAAAGTAAAAGAAATTACTGAATAAAAAATATAAACAAAAGTCCATATAAGTAGTTACTTTAATTATTTAAATATTTGTCTTCTATAATTGTATTGAATAATACAAAATTATGTTTTGAAATTTATAAAAGATCAAAACTGTGCTAAAAATATTTTCGATAAGCCTCCACGGATTAGATACGCCGGTAATGACATTTTATGGGCTATAATTCCGTTACGCCTGAGTAATCCCTATGGGATTATGAATGTACCAATATTGTCTAAATAATGTGGTTTAATGTCGTAAACGTCGTAGTCAACTATATACTTAGCTTAATATTTAAGTAAACTGGAAAAATATATACAAATATTTTATTAGTAGGTTTTTTAAATATCATCTTTTAGAATGTTTGTTCTTTTTAAAAAGAGAAATAAGAACGCTGTCCTACATAACCCATTGTTTCGCTCATTGTTACTTCTATTTTTAAAACATTGTTGACAACATAACAAACAAAACCACAAATAGCCTTTTTAATACTTAAAACTCTTTCGATGTTTTTGTCTAAAAGCATTCTTAGGCGAAAGTTTTATCAATAACAGGTTTACCAACTTAAATATTCAATATTGCATTACTCAATTATACAAATTTGCCGAAAAAATTTTCAACAGGCATTGTAAATGCACAAAATAGTTCTCGAATACATAAATCACTTTATAAAGGGGTGCTAATAAATCATTACACGCTATAACTATTTCTAAATGGTGGTAACGAAACTGGAACTGAGGTTCTACTATTTCATATACTAAGACGCCAGCTAGCACGCACATAAAAATTCCCACTAGAAGTACGTGAACTCCCCGAGACATTTAGACGGTGTACTTAAAACTTTAACAGAAACCTTAGACATGCAGTGACACGGATCATTTACAGAAAGTAATAAAAACAGTCTGTAGTTTATAAGATACGTCAAGAATTATCGAACGTTTATTACATTTTACATGCTAGGAAATTAATTGGTTACTTGGCTAGTTACCTAGGCTTAGAATGCTTTTTGGCGTGGAATTTGGAAATTTAATTATTTATTTGGAAAAATTGTTTAATATGTTTAGAGTTTTGGAGACATTAAAAAATTCTGAATAAAACTATTAATAGATTTACCCTAATGATGACCTTTTTATGTAGGACAACATAGTTTATTACTCTATGAATACGAAGCGTCCAAAGTGAGCCATATCCAACTTAATGGTAATGTCTTCCCTATATTTAGTTCTTTGTCAATTTCCATAGTCCTTATTGATTTTTTTTCAGATTACGTTTGTACGAAGCAAAGGATACTCAATGTTCAGATTGTAGTCGAGATATTTGTAACATAGTTGAAGATATTCAACACATTGACACTAATTGTGTAGTGCAAGCTTTTAGTTGTGTTTGCAATCAGCTCGAACAATCTCTGCAGGTTTGCATTTTTTTTTCTTATAAATTATATACTAGCATCATAAGAGTAGGCTGAGGGATCTTTCATCCTAGTGTTATAACAATCGATTGCCCACTTTCTGTCTAATTTTTGAGACAATATGTGTGTGGCAGAACTCTATGCTGTGCTTTGCCTTGTTACCAGTGCGAGGAAATGTAAATAATACATTTCTAGATTGCAATTGAAACGAACAACCGACGTGGTTACTGTCACACACTGTTCCGCTGCGGCCTCACATCATAACTATATTATTTATATGTATAAAATAAAAATATATATTTTTGTATGACACTGTCCATATTCAAATATTACTTTTCTTATTATTAATGAGCAATAGCAAATCAAGTCTGGTACATAATAAGTGACTTCGAATGCTAAGATATATGTGAAATGAATAGATATTTTTGTGATTAGCATTTTATTAGTATTAGGTATGAGTTTAAATATGATATGTTAACAGGATTTTAGTACTCTAAAATTATTATAATTCCAGACTTTGTCTTGCTTTTAGTTCTCTGGTAACCAAAATTTAAGCTTAGTTATGTGAATGTATTATATATTCTGATTTTATGTAAATTAAATTCTCAAAATTTATTATGTACCTAGAAATGGTTATTATCGTTCTCCAACCTCACTCCAAATATATCAAGTGTTTCTTGTTGATGGGACCAAAATTTGCATATCTTGAAGCGCACTCAACTTCGTAGTCTTCATAAGTTTCAGTTGAAACTTCATTCGTGAAATTCTCTAAATTTGTTAGCATAATTTATTGGAATTAGAATTTTTGATTATTCTACAGATTGCATACATTAAAATATGAAATATTTTAAAATATATAATACTTCTGGAATGTTTTTAAATAATTGAATTTCTAAATACTCTACATAGGTACATTTACTTGGACATTTCAAATTTTTTACATGATAATATTTGAAGCTCTTTCAGTAATGCATTTTCTTAAATAAAGATTGATATACATATACATACTACTATAGTTTAGTGTGTTGTACAAATAAAAAATAGTCGTTCGTCTCTTCATCGTATTGGAAAAAAGTAAAGCAATCGATAAATACAACAGTGCCATACGTTTTCTACGTGGTATTTGCAAGTAAGGGTGGTGACCTCAGTCTGCTGCCAATCAATACAGTAAACGACCACCCGCTAAATCTTGTACATTTTATACGTGATTACTTTCTTTTTTGAAGGTTAGATATTATTACATTGAAATAAATTTATTACAATCTCAATAAAAATTACGAAATTTGTAAGTAGACGTTACATTGAATTTGTGTTTTATATTTGAAAATTTGCGTTAAATGTTGAAATACAATCTGTTATTATTTGTTAATAATATGAAAAACTTAAATTTTGAATGGTCTTTTTTTATCACATTCTTAAAGGCCGTTTCGTTCTCTTGTCCAAGATTACCTTTAAGATACTTAAGTTAACAACTAAGTGGATGGCTTTTGTAGATCAGAAATCTAGTGATAAAGATTCAGGTACTACTCAGTGATGTTTTTAATAACATAAAAACTATGAAAATAATCTCTCAATAGACTTTTAGCATCATTAAAGTAAATACTAATAAATGTAGGCTGAGCACGCGATGTCCTGCCGCACCGTCATACGATCGTGAGAACTATTAGATGTTATTGACCTTACGAGGTGCCACGTTTAATGAGCCTCTTTTTATCTTATTGACTAAATTATTTTAAATATAAACTTTAATAAAATTGGCGTTTCAGAATTCAGATATAGTTTTAATTTTGGAAAGTGCTGATTTAACTATGGACATGTCACTGGAGACTAGATTTTGTTATCAGGCACCGATAGTCAAACAATATGCGGACGCTATTGCCAAAGAATGTCCCAACTCGTTCATCATAGTATGTACTTCGCCAATTGAATGCATGGTCCCTCTAATTGCCGAGGTTAGCTACTTCATTCATTCATATAGAATTCAATAATAAATTTATCGCAGTGACCTTAGCTTTTTCATATATCAATTTGCCATCTGACCTTTACGAAGCACATTAGATGACCTACATAAAACAGTAATTCACATCAGCACTCGCTCTAAATTAGGTCGATAGCGAGGCTTATTTAAAAAACTAGCGCAATGGGTGAGTTTTTTATTTGGCATTTATAAAATAGAAAAAAAAATTACTTTATTTGTTTTCTGATTGATGTTTTTGTATAAGCCAATATCTGTATTTTACAAAGGTGACATACAGAAATATAGTGCTAAGGAACCGTTTATCTTTTATAAAAAAAATGCCTTGTCAGCTATTAGATTTTTCACAGATGCCTCTTATAATGGTAGACGCTTTTAAAAGCTTTTTATCGTAACGAGTACAACAGTTTTATATCCATCAAGCCGCTTCAGCCATCTCATTACAAAATTCCCATATTTACGTACATGTTCACGTTATGGCATATTAAAAGTTTATGAACTTGCGTTCATATTATCGGAATATCAACACATTATGACCCATATCCTTGCTTCCGAAATGGCATTGAAATTAATTTATTTGCAATTTTCAATACCAGCAATAGTTTTTGAGGTGGCAAAAGTTAATTAGTTACACAATATTTGTCTCACGTTATAAAAACGAAGCCAATTTAAATTGAAATTAGAAGTATTGCACAAAGTAGTTGTTTCTTTCCAAAAAAAATAAAATACACTTGAGTAATCTAAATCTACGAGCGTTCGTTGCGGTTAGACAACGAGCAAACATTTATTACTCAACAACTTGGATTGTTTTTATTGGAGCAAATCAACTTCTTGAGATTTAAGTATTTTCGTGCAAGTTTAACAAAGTAAGCTTTCTCGTTAAGCGCGTTTTACATTTAAATTCTTAATTTATATGATAAATATAATGTACCTAATTACTAGAAATAAATTTATTTTAGCTTCTTGCTATATATAAAATAATGAATTTAAAGTTTAAAATTAAACTTAATATGTAGTAGAATGAATTTGGAGGTTAAAGCTACGTATGTATATATAAATATATTTAAAAACATATGAACACAATTGTAGACACTAAAAGAGACAGGGTGGTACAACCCCAGAAAGCTGTTAGGCTCTCTCGCGGTGCCTGAGATGCGTGCAAGTACGCTCGCAGCCCGCGCTCTTTGTCTGGAGCCTAGCTATGTTCACGTGCCATGTGTCGGTGGCAGTGAAGGGTCATCATTAGTGCCTTTGTTCTCAAAAGCTCTGGAGTATTTTGACTTCAGCAAGGTACTGTTTATTTGGTATTTTTGTTTAAATAAAAACATAAAATTCTAACGTGACCCCACGTCAAAATGTTATCATAAATTAGCGTAATTCAATATTATTTTATAAAATATCACATCGGATGTAATAAGCTAACGCCATACAAATGCAATCGATTGAGCTACTTTTAATCCAGATATTGAACATCGCGAAATCCAATTTTGTATTGCAGCAAAATTCTGAAATGATGACGCAGGCGGTCCGCAGCGCTTCACAAGCAGTGAGCAGATGTGACGGCTGTTGTGCTAAAGCTGCTGATCTCAGTGAGGCACATGCATTAACTGGATTAGTTAGTAAAGTAGCTTGGGCGTTGTTATGCAAAGACGTGCCAAGAGTAACGGGTTTTGTTGAAACAGACGCCGGCCAAGTTATTTCACCTTCCAGGTTAATTTTCAGTACTTTCATTGTATATATATTTAGTTTTGAATTTTTATTTCATAATTTTTTACGAAACATTTGATAAACAAACGCGTAATACTATATTTATTAAATATGAAATGTGATAAACTTAAATAAAATTAAAAAAAGTGAAAAATTTAAATGAACAACCTGGATAACCTTTCTCTTTAGATTTATTGCAAATATGGTGGAAATAACTGGTACAGGTATTGTTAAAAGCCTGGGTCTACCCAAGATGTCAGATTTGGAAATTAAGAGAGTAGATCTTGCTATAAACGAGTTATATTGCAAGCATAAGATGGTAGAAGATTGGTATCGCAAGTGTTCCAGCTCCTCCGGCAACTTGAACGTCTATCAACTCCAATTTACCAGGCCTAGACCGTATGAACGTTTCGATGACTGTGCATATGCCACAATATGAGTTTTTAAAATGTGACTGTGTTCCAAATTTAAATTACTGTGCATATTTATACATTTTATAATTGTGTGTGTATATTTTTGTGTGGTTTCATTTAATAAAATAGTTCTTGTTATAAATTTGATTTTATTGTGTACCTACATCTTATAAGTAAAGCCCGTAAGACACCAGTATATTATATCTATATTTATATCTATATTTATATCTATATTTATATCTATATTTATATCTATATTTAAAACATAATAAACTAAAATAATCCTAAAGATAGTAAACAAACCGATTATATAAAAATTACACTAAAAATAAAAGCCGTTATTTACAATTATTGTATTATCAATGTCATGCCAATATTTACAATAAGATCAACAATAATTTTAATAATTGTTAATCTTATTGTAAATATTACAATAATCTACTCATATTTTAGATTCCTGGGATTAAATATTGCAATAAACGGTAGGGGCATTTGTAATGGGATTAATCTTCCACAACTAAACCAACATGAACTAGAATTAATCGATTTTGCTTTTCTCAATTTAAAATGGAGAGAAGATCTTGCAATGAATTGGTATCACGAATATATGAGCACTCAGCCACAAGTGGGACTAGTGGCTGTAAATTCTGACTTCTTTAGCCAGAAAATTCCTACACGCTTGGAATGTAAACCGCACGTCGCATAGTGTTTGCACTAATATTTATAAATAATAAAAAATGTAAAAAAAATGTACAATACAAAAAAAATTGTAAACGATTAAAAAGTAAGTAGATATTTAAAAAAACACAATAAATACATATATCTACTATATTTTATTTATTATTATTATCACTTTCGCTTTTCATACCACCCAAATAAATAGAACAGATTCTTATAAATTACTTTTTTGCCATTCATATTTTTGTTTTTGTATGGATTTAAATAAGGAAACTAATTTTTCGATTTAAATAATATGGATGCTTGTTTCCATTACTTAATTGTATCTGATTCATAGGTTGACATTTAAGGCTTTAAGGTAGAATTACTTATTTGACTTGCGACGTTGCGTAATAAGTGGACAAAATCAACGAAGCGCTTTTTCTGCCAGAGCGGGAAAATGAAAATAATTTTAAATAATTTCTTTGAGTTGGTATGTAATCCTCAACCACAATCCACTACGCCTACGAGCTACGATGGACAACAAGTGTTTTTTTTTGCTTCATGCTGTATCCCGCACATATCAGGGTAGGTGGGGACTTTGTGTTAAAAAATTAGTTTCCCACTTTGTGATTTTAGAATTTAGATAAAAGTGCATCTTCCACTATATAATAATTACAATATTATATAGTATTACAGTATTACAGTATTACAGTATTACAACTTACAATGCCTCAAAATTAGCATAAAACAGGTCAGAGTAACGTACTACGTACCCTCTGTCAGCTGTAAATTACATAAGACAAAAGAAGATTCGGGTGCTCTAAGGTTTATTGTGTTATCACAATATCCAATTTATGACTCTCATAATGGGTCGTTAACGCTTTACTACACATTATCTGTGTGCTAAATCTATTGGCTAATGGTAATGAACTGTTCTATAATTATAATCATACGAATAAAATAAGACAATTCCAAAATGATTCCTGTATCATATACAAACTTAATGCAGAAATTTTTTAAAATGTACATAAATACAAAAGAATAATCTTTTGAATCATGTTTATTTAAAAAAATGACATTTGACATTTCAAATTGACATTTGACTCGCTTATCAGTGTTGCAAATTACGCCAAATGAAAACGTAAATGCCCTCATCATTGGTATCTGTAAACACAATCTCGATTTAGCCGTGCATGTTCGAATGGAACACCATTTAGGACTGGCAGATGTTTCTTTTATCTTACACACAATCATTGGCCATCGTGATTACGCAATATCATTGAAGCCAGATTATTTATTAATTTTTACGTTTTGAACATATCTCTTACATTCAAAAAGTATTTTTATTTATATGTAGGTATAGACGTTACATTATTAGCTTAGAATTTATTATTTATTTATTTATTATGATCCACAAGTGATGACATTAAATATCAAAAAAAAGAGTAAAACAAAAAAATAATTAAAACTAAATGCACCATCTTTTAAAGTGGATACAGCATGCTATATAACAGGAAATTAAGATAACAATTTTAATTCACTAAACGCTTGTTCACTAATCCAATGAAGAAAACAAGCGTGACGTTAAATTTATAGCAATACAACAATGGCAAATATATTTATAGATAACATTTATAGATTAATAAATTCAATTTTTTTAAGACAAATGACTTAATATAATCTTATATTCTTTTATAAATACCATGGTACCTATATCACATGGTTATATAGTAGTAAGGAAAAAGAAGCAAACAAGTTTCAAAGAGTTTGCTAATTATAGGGGTACTTGGTCGTTTTCTAGATGCCAGCAAGTGTCATTATACTACATTTTAATACTTCAATATACAACGCTGTTGTGCCAAGTACATAAAATATACTAAGACCGCGCAAGTAGACGGAACTGACCTATGAGACACTTAGAATTTATTTAAAGTAAATAAAAGTCTTCTATGATGAATTTATATGCAGGTTGATGACAAAATGATAATCGTACAAGCCGTAGATGGTTTTGACGCGAAATACCCACATGGATTATAGAAGTATCATCAGTAATATCTTGAAACCATGTGTGCAATATTTAAGTAGCGTCAGCGATAGCTGTTTTCCAGTTTACTTAGATAACTTTCTTTTGATATGGAGTCAATAGAAAATCTGTATCCCGGCTACCTAGCAGGCAGAGAGAACCGTACGCAGAAAGAACCAAGTGTTAAGACACTGCGTTCCCCACTTTCCGCTTTTCGAGGCATGTTGAGTGGTGGAACTCAACGCCGCACTTTTGCCTTGTTACCAGAGCGAAGAAAATTAAAATAATTCATTCTCCCCGAGTGGGAATCAAACCCACAAACAAAGGCATAGCCTGTGTTTCTGCGCCACGCCGACTCCAAACTTTTCATATTTAACTAAAAGTTAGTCAACCTAAATAGTCGGCATCGCTTACAAAAGTCGTTGCTGCACACGTTTTTAGCTGCTTCACAACGTTTATCAAATATATTAGGTACATTACTATACAAATTTGTTAAAAGTAATTTAGTAGTATTGGCCTGACATTCGCCAAATGCAATTATTCTCTCCCAAATATTCTCGCTTCATAAATTCTTACGCGAACGTGGATGCGAATGCGGATATGTCGTTTAACAGTTTTAAATTACAAAATACTGACGCTTATTTTAGTATTCAAATTTTGAATTTATTAAAAAAAAGTTAGCGAAAAATTGTTTAATAGGTTATTTTACGTTGTAAGTACATTTTGTATATATTTCTGTAATTAAATATTTTTTCATATACATATTACCTACCTATCTTTACAAACAGACAAATGTGCTTAGAATAATAGTGATTTTACATAATACGTATATATTTATGAATGCTGCATTTATTGCACCGGCTCGAAGATCTTTAGATAAAAAGTGCATATTAAATATTATCAAAAGTAATTTTGGTCAAAATTTGACTTTATCAGAGGAAAATTTTTTTTTCCTCGCTCTGATATCAATCTAATGTGCGGTGTTCAGTTCCGCCACTCGACAGGCAATGCCTCGAAAATACTTTTAAATGTTGATTGAAAATTCTGGTAATATAACATTCAGTATAATATGGTTCATTGTGGAACAGCGTCATGAATAACGGTGAACTGTATATAAAGCTAAAAATACCTCTCGTTAATTTGACATATTTGTCATTTTTCAATTGTCATATCTATGTATGTGTTGTAATATATTGTACATTTGTACAACATTAACAACGTCTTCGTGCTCAAGTCTTCCCATTCGTCTTATTTAAAAGGACACATGCATAATTATCCATAATTCCACGCATACATTCTTTCACGTGAATTAATTATTAGTGACGTAAAATGTGTAGAACATTTACGTCACTAGTAAAAAAAAATCTAGGTTACAAGGTCATGATAAATCAAAACACTGTTAATATAATTTTAAATAATAAATGTATTTAATTACAATAAATAGGAACTTATACTACCTTATTTATCATTAATCACTTCTATGAACCGCCCCCTGCAAAAGGTGGCCTATCATTTGTCTTTAAATACATCTTTCCCTTCATTCTGAAAAAAAAAGAAATAAAATTACTTAGAAAAAAGTGCCACAAAGCTATGCTAATTAAAATAATGTAAGAATTATTTTAATTAGTGTACAGCAAAGCAAAAATTATTCATATGAACGGTAATTGGCAACCAGTACTAATATAAGTATAGTAGGCGAAGTACTTGGCATGAAATAAAAAAATTGAATAATTTTTTAATTTAATTGTTTCGTCTTAAATAATATGGACACGAATTTAAATATTTCAGCATTATAATATATAGTATTAAGCTTAAATTGTAATAAGGTTTATAGTATTAAGAATATACATATATACATATTTTGTTTCGTTTAAATGCTCTATGGATATTACGAATGTTATTTAACACATCAGATATTCAATAGTCATAAAGAAAAATGTCCGTCCAACGTTTCATTACTACAAACATAAATCCAGCTTCATTGGATTTATATCCTGAACGTGCCTAGTTGTGAGCTTCAATCGTAAAAAGAACCTAAAATATTTATTTAACTAGTGTTTTATGATATACTAGGAACGAAATAACGAATAAGATATTGTCATTTTCTATTGTGATTCATTCTTTTTATTTTCTCACATTAAAATAAGATTTATTTATAAGTATTTAGGGAAAATGTACATCACTACTCTCATTGTTCTGCCAATTTTACGCGTTCAAGTAAATAAAACTCATGTTTATTGGAGAAAGTACCTATTCTCCAAAGAACCACAATTATAATATTTTTTATACAGTATTTCATGTAATATATAGATATATTGTTGTATAAATAAGAAGTAAGTATGCATTAATAATTAGCTAATAGCTATAGGTATATCTTGTAGTGGATAATTTTATTTTATGACAATGATATACAAAGTCTAGTGTAGTCTGTACATATTCATATATATATATATATATATATATATATATATATATATATATATATATATATATATATATATATATATATATATATATATATATATATATATATATATATATATATATGTATATAAATAGAAGTAAAAGAATATTTTTCCATTTGTTGTTTATAAATCTCCGTTAAATAATTGGATTAATGTATAAACAAGGAACAAGCTACATGTCTTAATAGTGAATTTGTACATTTTCACATATCTAACTGTTTCACAAAGGTTAAACAACTGGATTATCAGCTTAAAATGGCTAAGCTGAAATCACGAGTAACATTGTTTCTATAGCGCCGTGGGGCTTTCTCTCGTTATATAATGTTACAAAGCTCCTTTCGAGAACCAAGACTATATATTGCTATCGCTTATTTTTTTTAATATAAAATTTAATTTATTTTTAAAATTTCATTAATTTATATTAACTTTCTTTTATATAATATGAGGAGCATTGTTAATCTTCTAAGTTGAGAAGCTGTGGAAGTTATTTTAATACTTGTCATCCTAGTAATATCTAACTACGCACTTATACAATATTAAAGCTTCTCATTCTAAATTGATTGATTAATAATAAGTTAATATATATTGATCTGGAATAAAATTCGTCTATGCGCTATGAGTACTCTATTTACAATAACATTCGAACTTATTTTAAATATGACGCTAATTTTTAAAGAAAATAACATTATATTTAACATATTCAACGAATAGGTTCAACTTCAAGATTAACATTTCAAAGATAACTTACGGTGGCTGAGCTCCAAAACCCATATATCCGTCGATGGTGAACTGACATCTAGCTGTACCGCTAGTCCAATCTCTACAAAACGTCGCAGGGAATCCCACAGGGTTTAAAATGGACTCCGCATACAATCTCCAAGATCGGTTATGACTGCAACCATCTATGAAATTACTTGTATATTTTAAAATTATGGATATTTTATATATTTTGAAAGGTTAGGTATAGTTTTTATGGTTTATCTTGGAAAAGTGGATAGTTGTGTAATCTCTTATAGGATTCTGATATCATACCAAACATTTTTGCTTGTAACAAATATTTTACATAAAAATGGCCTTTGTCTATGAATTGAACAGTTTTGGATGAGTCAATAAATAAATATGAAAAGTACTATTTACGTACTTAGTTGCACGCTGTAGTCCGCATGTAGCAGAAAGAGCATGTAGCTACGTTTTCTGTCCGAAATTCGAGACCAGGGTTCCATTCTTACCAGGGCAGCCAATTGACAAATAATTATTGACTGTCCCAAGGTGAGATTGAACCCGCAACCATTGTGTTTACCGCGGCCAATTAACACGATGGCCTAGATAGCGTATACGCTGGTTATAAAGTATAATAACGCTACTTCCATTCTCATTTGGCAAAGTAAACTCTAATATTTATAAAAGCCTAAAACAACATCCGCGTCGTAAATAGGAAAATCCATAACCCTTCATCTGAGAGGCTCACATAAATATTCACCCTTAAAGTTATTTAAACGGGTCACTGGGGATGGTCCATAATATGTCCTGTTTTTGCGTTGGTGTTGAAACGAATGAAATAAAGAGGAGATTTATGGCATAAACTACACTTTAGCTGGCATACCATACAATAATGTACAACATATTCAAAATTATCCAAATAATAATGTGCTACAAAATATATTAAGAAATTGTTTTCTAGTTCAACAAAACATGTGTAAAGAGAGACGAGTTGCGCTCTATATATTAATAAAGCTACTATTTATTGAAATAACAGATTATTAAATTTAATTCAATTTAATAAAGATTCCAAATGACCATGGTTTGTATAATAAGACATGTGGGTAATGCAGAATGTGGGAGATGCATGACACAAAAAAAGTAATGAGCAAGAGTGTCACAACAAAAGTAATGAGCAAGAGCCTACTCTACTACACGAAATGAGAAGTGGAATAATAAAAAAAAGAAAAGAAGAGAATTAATATCGAGTTCATTAATGAATTTGCTAAATTTTTTAGTTTATGGTTCTAGTTTTTATGAGATATTAAAGTGGGAAGAACAAACTGGTGGCAACATAAACTATTAACTTATATAAAATTATGATGATTTAAATATGATTGAATTGTGTTCCTCTATCTATTTTCTGTTAAATAGCCTCATTTAGATATGTCATAAAAATGTGCCTATAGATAACTAATCTTATTGACATTTGGACACAACAATCAATCTCTGGACGCAGGCCAACTGGACCGACAATATGCCTTCCAAATATATGATGTAACTTTGTTGGAACAACACTATATTTAGTCTACATAACCGTTGGGTCAGTAGTAATAAGTTTAGATTATAAATTATGTCAACTTGTCATAATCGTGTTTCGTATTGTACATTGTAAAATGTAAAAAAGTACTATCAATACATTCTGAAAATATATAAAAAAAAGTATTAAATATATTTGATGAATTTATACGCTTACATTTTAATATTTATTATATAAAATAAATAAATATTTAAAAAAAATATTCTGTATCTTTTTCTATAAATATAAATATTTTTACTTTAAGTAAATAAAAAAATTACACAAGTGGAAATCAGTTATAAAATTTTGAGATTACTGCAGGAATAGTCTTTATCTGGTAACTCATTGTCCTTCAGCATCCGTGATGACGTCAGAGCATCGATCGTCGCAAAATTGAGTCTGCGGGAGGCAGAATCATTCTTCCCCGAACAACAAAGGGTACGCCGCGGTTGACTTTAAAAGTATTGTTGAAAACAATAGCATGTTTTGCGGTTAAATGTAAATTTTTTTTATACTCTTTATCAAAAAGTTACGCGTGTTGATGACAAAATATTGTGCTATTCGAGTTTGCGTTGTAAAACAAAATGAAACTTTTTCATAATAAATACATTTTGTTTGTTAAAAATGTGTTGAATTCAAACACACAATGTAACTTTGAATGTAATGTGAATATAATGCAATTTATAATATATGTTATTTATAATTTAAATATATATTTTATATATTATATATTTTATATATTATATATATTTTATATATTATATAAAAATCGTTGTCATATCACAATGATACAGAGTATATACTTAAAAATGACATATATATGATATAACTGCACTCCACAGAGTAGGTAGATGAAACATTCGTATTGGCTTGCAGAAAGTAATCCTATATAATAAATACACTATTTCGAAACAAAGAAACACATTGGTACCAATCTCGTCAAATACGCTAGCATTACTAATCTAGACAATAATCTCTAGTGGAAAAAACAAAATTAAGAAATACTAAAAACGCTGAAATTACTGTACTTACAAAAATAACGAGTTTCTCTATTCTTCACAAGCTGGTCTATCCAGCATCCAGGTTGAATCCAACTTCCAGGATTGGGATAGAAGTCAACGTCACCAATCGCTTCTGGAAAACCAAGTATTCCAGGGTTTGTGTGCATCACATCAACAAAAACCGCGTCTCCTTTAGAAAGATGATCATCTTTGCCGCCCAAACTGTAACCCGGATATGCTGGGTCTAAACCTGAAAAAAAATTATATTTATAACTAGCGAACCGCTCGCCGCTTTGCCCGCTTAAGTTCGCTAGATCGCATTTGTTCTAAATGCCACCAATTTTATACCACCGTCACAATGCAATTCTTCTATTTACTCGACGTCTTTTTTAAATCACTCTTGTCTATTATTAAAAATGTACATATATTTTTCTTGCATGTATATATTAAAACGTAAACCTATATGTAATTAACATTTAGTCTAAGCAGATTATGTCCTTGCTTTTCTATCATAGCGTAAAAAAAATATCATATCAATATCCACTTCCCACACTTGAAATTTATAATCCATTGCGTGATTCGCGAATAAATAAACAAACATACGGACAAAAAATCCACTGCTTAGTTTTTTAGCTTATATTTCAATAACTATAAGGATAGCTTAACGCTGTATATCGACCCATTAATACATTTTTAAATCTTCTATGAACATTGACTTTTCTATACTTTAATACTACATAAATTTCATCTATGGTCTGTAGATGAATTTAAGATATATCGTGTAAATGCTTTGTAACTATTACTGTGACATCTAGCTGAACTGTAGAAATAATTTTCAATTGCTTTTATGTTTAAATTTTAAAAAAAGCTTTTGCCATTTGCCACTGTTACTAAGTGAGAATGGAATAAAACTACCTTTACTTGTAAGTAATCGATATAATTTAACCGTCTTTATTTTTATTTTTCGTTCGAGGTTTACATTGCACATCATGGATAAAAAATTTCCTATTTATATTGTGTAAGGCTATGAAATATTAGCATGCCAAATCTAACTCACTTCTCTTCAGTAATTTAAATAATTTAAATTTATTACTTATTTCCGTATTTTCCGGGAATAGCATGGAATACCGGGATTAAAACTAAAATTTATGCGGGTCGGGACTATAAGCTATTGCTATACCAAAATTCATTAATTTCTGTCCAGTAGTTATCTGTCCAGTAAACAGAAATACAGACAGCAGACAGAGGGACAGACAAAAATTCTGCCGAGTGGATTTTTAGCTTCTAATATTAACCGACCCAATCAATATTTTTTTTAAAAATCTTATATACAGAATTGTATGCTCTATCCTTTTATTATATAATATATATAGAGATATAGATTAAAGTTACATAATATTTACTACTTTTGCTAAGTCTTACTTCAATATTTCTAATCATATCATTATCACCATGAGCTAAACATGTACAGCCGTCCTGAACTTCTTGCCAAAAATATATTTCACTTTACTAACTAAATATATAATCTACTTATGTACCTAAGTAAATTCATATAAAAAGATAAAATTGACAAAAATATATTCTTGCCATAATTTTGACCTAACAATATGTAATAAGGACCGTCGTGACGCAGAGGCACAGCGTCTGCGTGTAATAAGTTAACTCGAAAATAAAAATTATTCATTTTTATTTTCTTCGCTCTGGTAACAAGGCAAAGTGCGACTTTGAGCTCCGCTACTCAACACGCAATGCCTAAAAAGGCGGAAAGCGGCGAAGGTAGTGTCTTAACACTAGGTTCTACGGTTCCCTCCTGCCTATGTGCGGGATATAGCGTAAAGCTATTGTTATTATTATATATAATAACTAGGGAACTAATAGTTTCCTATCAAGAAAAGCAAAAGAATAGCCTGAATATAACCAGTCATGTCAGGCTCTATCTAAATTATTCAAAAGAAACTAGTAATTGCTACAATTCTGCCCACACGAAATGCACAATTGCAATACATTAGTATCAAGTGGAAAAACCATTTGGCCATGGCCTTCGCTTTATACAAGAGTACATGTTGCACATAATATGTACAACATATGTATTATATACAGATTTGCCTTGCATTTAAAGTGCTTTGACATTTACCTAGCTTAATGAGGATCAGACATGAACAAAAACAATTCTATTACAGAAAAATATTGGGTTCTTATAAAATGATTTATTTTAGAAATTTTCTTTTGTGTATATATGATACCAATCCTAATATCATTTTCGTCGATTGATAATGACGTAAGATGTCAAATCTCATTTCTTTCGTTCCCGTTGAAAGTTCAATACTGGGTCCTTCCCACAGGTGGATCGGTAGTATATATATGATGATAGATTTATTTTTATATCAATATTTAATAACCTACCTGTTATTCTTCCTAATCTTACACCTCTCCTATTAAGAACTTTTCCTGCGAAGCCGGCCGCTTCTGCGCCAAGGGAAAATCCTATGACATGCAAAGATCCAGCGGGAATACCGTTATCATTTAAAAATTCTATAAAATCTGCAAGTTGCTGCCCCATATATCTTGCGTTCCGCACTGCAGATGTATACCTAAAAATTAACAAAGGATCTATTATCATAGAGTATTTTGTATCAATATTTAGCGTCTACTTTTTTTGAAACAGATTCTCTGTTTAAGTAGTGACAAATCCCTATTTATTATATTTTAAATTGTCTTCGTAATAAATTGTTATATATACTAACTTGATATTTACACAGTAATATACCCAAGATTAGAGGCCAATGTGGCGCAGTGGAGTAGCGTCGAGGCGATGGTTTTGAGTTCTATCTCTACTAAAGAGAATGAATTATTACTATTTCTCTCCGCTCTGATAGACAAAATGTGCCGTGAGTTCCAACACTCAGCAAGAATGTCTTGAAACTTGGATGGAAAGAGAGAGACAGAGTTTCTTAACACTAAGTTATATCTGCATAACCTACTGTAATACTGCCATAAAAACTGTTGATACATTTTCTTATAAGGACAAAAAAAAATTAATATTCCTATTTGTATCTACAAATAATTATTTTCTGAGAATTACATTTTTTAACCTTCTAACACGTATTATTTATTCATTCACTAGCATTTGCTGTTCTAACAACACAACATTTATTAAATATCTGAAGGATATGTTTTAGTAATATCATTGTACGTCGTTTCATCCCGTTCCTGTAATTTCTATAAACCTACTTTTAGTTCTCCTCCGAACTCCCCAAGGAACCTTGGAAAAAAATGTTCCAAGATCTTCAATACACATAAGCTACTGAACCCTTCTCACAAAACAATCCAAGTCTAACTCTAATATCAAAGAGCACAATCTAATTTGTATGGAAAATACAATTGCAATGTCTGCGAAGTTGTTCAAATGAATAATTTATCCACAGCCAAGTGATGTTAATGGGATGCTGTTTAGGTCAGGTAGGTACATGACCTGTTTCCTCGATGAAATAAAATCTTGTACAGTTCTGATGCTATATAAAATTTTATATTTATTTTAATTACCCATGTACTTGGCTTATTTTATGTCACTCATAGTCAAATGTTAAGTCGAGTCAAAGAAAATGTAGTGTTTAAGGAGAATCTAGTTGGCCCCCTACTGGGGACACTACTGTTGGTGTTGGACACTACTGTGTCCACCTCTCGCCTAGTTTAATTTATTTAGCTATCTTTATCAAACCAAGCCGGTTAGTCATAAAATATTTTGGAATTTTTGAAAATATACATCTCGTGAGAGAGAATAAAATCTTATTTTTAGTACAAATTACTTATTATGATATAGAAAAATAAAATATTTATATTTATTATTACAATGAAGCCCGCCAAAATAAGACAATTATCATAAATCAAATAAATCACGAAAATTTAAATAAAAACAAATATTTGAATTTACTTATGTTTATACAATATATATATATATATATATATATATATATATATATATATATATATATATATATATATATATATTATATATATATATATATATATATATATATATATATATATCTAAGTGTATTCTTCTTCCTTTGACGAAATATTGCTTATAGGACAAACTTGGAGACTTACTTATTTCTTAAAATATATTTTTAAAATAATTATTACTAAATAAACTTTATGCACATATCGAAACTATAATGGTCCAAGCAATTCGCTAGCTCCGTGAGAACTAACCCGACGCTGCCAAGGCTACGGGGTAACATTGACGCACTATACGGTACTCTACTAAACATAGCAAAAATTTATATTAGTATAATATACTCCGTATACAATAAAAATTTCTAATATATGAACTAAAGTTTACAGCTACATGATAAATAAAATATCATAATGATTAGGTACGATTATGTAATTTAAAAATCATAGATAAAATTGACAGCTATCGCAGAAAATATTTTTTATCTCTGCATCTTGCTAAAGATGTTTGAGTAACCATAAATATGAACATTTTGTCAATTAATATCAATGAAAAATAATATAAATCTAAGTTATATTTGTAGATATTATCTATGTTATATTAGGGAGGCAGGGATAAAGCGAGAGGCTGAATCATTATGGTATACAATATTATATTAAAATACGATGATTGAAAATTTAAATCAATTATTCACTTACCACGGAAAAACGACGAGTCGGGACCAATTAACAGCAATGAAATTGTAATCACCGCGCCCGAGGAATGCTGAAATACGTATTTAATTTATTATTAAATATCCACATACTGTACATGGTTTATTTTAAATTAAAATCTACAGATTATAACTAGCTATAGAGCTTTATATATTTTCGCGGCTTCATATATATGCGGAAGACATCTTACCATTTTTTAAGTTCGTCGTACTTGGTCCTGTTACCGACTCTGAAAATCCAAACACGTATATGACAACCGGTCTAGATGTGTTAAGACGTGTTCGAGTAAATCCAGATGAATCAAAAGGCTCAACAATCTCAGGATAAATCGGGTTAGATCTGTAACGAAAAAATTAAGAAACTCTATTAAAATAAATAGTACAATGCTATAGGTATCTACATGTTTTATTTTCATTAATCATATTATATGGTGAAAATATTCCTGATTTGTAATAAAAAAACTGATGGACTTGCCTTCTTCAAATGACGAGTTAGTTTAATAAAGCTGTTTTAATAGTCATAAATTACGTCTATTTATTATAACTTGTATTCACTAAGATGTTATAAAGTCCAACGATAACGGAACAACGGGACAAAAATGGTCAAGTTAATCCACCTAATTACTGAAATATTTAAATTAATAACCACCTCGTGAAAAGTAAGTACTGAATATCAACAGTATTATCGTGTGGACAGCATCCTTTACAATCACCCACTGGAGCAGGCATGTAACACACTTGCGTAACACCTAAAACATTTATAAAAATATAATTTAAAATTACGATATAACATAAAAACATACTGATTCTTGTCAGTACTTTATTTTTATGGCGTCAATATATATATATATATATATATATATATATATATATATATATATATATATATATATATATATATATATATATATATATATATATATATATATATATATATATATATATATATATATATATATATATATATATATATATATATATATATATATATATTTTTTTTATTCCTCGCATTCATGTAGAAGTTTCGGTGTGAACGCATGGTCAAAACTAAATTACACAGAACACAATCAGTATTTAAATTATTTATTACGATTAGAAAAACCACTCGCACGACATAAAAAAATCTTTACAAAGATAACTTTAGACAATTTTACATATATTACATATTTAATTTTTTTCGTAGAATTGAGATGTTACCTCACTATAATAATTATTATGAAATTAACTTTATTTAACTAAAAACATAGGTATTTAAAGATGAGCATTTATACATTCCGTTCCCCGCTTACCGCCTTTTGAGGTATTGCGTGTTGAGTGGCGGAGCTCAACGCCACACTTTGCCATGTTACCAGAGCGAAGAAAATGAAAATTATTCATTCTCACGAGCGGGAATCGCACCCACACACCGTCACGTTTACAGACAGACGCTGTGCCTCTGCGCCACGACGGTCCTAAACACTAGGTTCCTACGGTTCCAACGGTTCCCTCTGCCTACCCAGCCAACAATAAAATCAAAAACATTTATACATAAAAAAAAACATTATTCATAAAAAATAATGACAACTGTGTATTTAATGTATTTTTACACTTACATAATAATTTCAATATGTTATACCATCATAATATATTTAATTTATACGCTTAAACAATAGCAAATAACTTGTATTACTAGAATACCTAGGTATATATGAATACACAGCAACAACGTTTTTTAATGCATATTATATTATTAGTATTATATTAATATTATAATTAACGCTGATCTATGGACTCAACGTTTAAAATCACGTCCATTTTTAGGGGCAAAACAAACGAGTATGGCACGTCATTAGATGACTTTGTTGATTGTTTATCTGTCACATACTCAAGTCTAAAGTCCTTTTAATAATAGAAGAAATATATATATATATATATATATATATATATATATATATATATATATATATATATATATATATATATATATATATATATATATATATATATATATGTACAAAAGTATTTCAATTTAGTAAATGTAGCAATAATTTCTGCAACAAAAATTCGGTGAATTCCATATTTAATATTATAAAGCGTTTGTTTGGTTCAGCACGATAATGTCAGGAACTACTAGTTCAAATTGAAAAAATCTTTTTATTATGAATAGTCATAGATTATATTTCATCTCGTAATCATCACTGTACCTGCAGTCAGAGTAGGGCATTTAAAATGCCACTTACGTAGAATATACGTCCTTTAAGTAGCTATATATATATATATATATATATATATATATATATATATATATAATATATAAGCTCCAAGAGCGTCATCTGAGATGGTATGGCCACGTTTTGCGCCGGCCTAAGAACTACGTCGGAAGAAAATGCCTTGATATGTCTGTCCCTGGAGTAAAACCCCCCGGACGCCCAAGGAAGCGATGGCGGACGTCGTGGACACATTACATGAGAGCCAATGGACTAACCACTGAGGATGCTCCAGACCGTGCAAAGTGGTGTATATTAAGTAGGAAAGCACTCCCTGGCAATAGGCCGGGATAATGCTAAGAAGAAGATATATATATGTATATATATATATATATATATATATATATATATATATATATATATATATATATATATATATATATGTATATATATATATATATATATATATATATATATATATATATATATATTATATATATATATATATATATATATGTATATATATATATATATATATATATATATATATATATATATATATATATATATATATATATATATATATATATATATATATATATATATATACTGTATAGTACAAATTAGCAATAACAGAAAAAACCGTTACAAATTTGCATTAGTAATATCAATTCATACCAAATAACAATTTCCGTTAAGCTAAAATTATGAAATCCCCGAATGACGCTTTAAGGGATGCAATGCACGAGTCCTACTTGTACATTACAACTTTTATAATAGAGGTATACGGTGCCTATTTATTACTTTTACAATTTTTTTACACATGTAGAGATTACAGATGTACTCTATATGAGAAACGACAGCGACTACAGTTGAGGCGTGGTTAAAGGCTCCGGTGTGGTCCTTTTAGGAATATTATATATCAATGTTTATGATATGGATTAAATTCTGCTTTAAAAAAATAATTTCTGTTCAAAGGCAATTTTACTTAGAAGACTATTTAGATTGACTTTAAGCTTTTCAATAACAAATTAGTAATTACCCATCAAATTAAATGAGTCTTGCCTGAAATGTGGTACTTCTAAACCAGTAGGTACTTAATAACCTGAAATCGTACGATACAACATCGCACATCGCAAGAAACTGAATAAACTAAGTGTCATAATTGCTACGTCCAAGCACTTAATTAGCAATATTTAAAAGTTCCTTAACGGCAAGCATAGGGCGAGTTGAATGTGACAATATTATAACATGTGGTAATATTAAGGTCATCGTCTCGTACTCTGGCAAGAAAACAAAGTGGGACTGAGTTAACTTGAGTTCCGTCACTCAACACGGAATATCTTAAGTATTGGGCGGAAATTGAGGAATAGAATATTTTTATTTTTTTTTATGTGCGTTGTGCTTTACGCGTTACATCTGTCTACTTAGTTATTAGCAAAGCGTGAATTTAAAAAAATATATGTACATATATAAAATAAATAATTTTAAAATGCGATATTTGTATTTTTTTTTATTAAAGAAGGTTAACGCATTTTTTAACGCACAGTGTTAAAAAGTACCAATGACAGATTATTATGCAAACATGCACCATTGTACATTGTGCACAATTTATTAATTACGCAAATAACACGTTAAATAAATAGGAACGACAGAGGTAATATATACAGCTGCCAGACGAAACGAGCTATGTTTTTTTTAAATATTAGTGTTTGTCTAGATGTGGATTTCGCTTTCTACTCTGCGAAGAGCTCAAAAAATATATATAAAAATGGCAAAGTAATTTTTTTCCAAAATCTATACAGTATGATATTTATAAAAAAATTATAAAACACAATTTATATATATTTTGTAACTATAGTTTAAAATAATGCGTTCAAAATAGTTTTAAACTTAATTCATATGATTAAGTTTATTATCAAATTATATATATTATTTATATATATATATATATATATATATATATATATATATATATATATATATATATATATATATATATATATATATATATATATATATATATATATATATATATATATGTACAAAAGTATTTCAATGTAGTAAATGTAGCAATAATTTCCGCAACAAAAATTCGGTGAATTCCATATTTAATATTATAAAGCGTTTGTTTGGTTCAGCACGATAATGTCAGGAACTACTAGTTCAAAAAATCTTTTTATTATGAATAGTCATAGATTATATTTCATCTCGTAATCATCACTGTACCTGCAGTCAGAGTAGGGCATTTAAAATGCCACTTACGTAGAATATACGTCCTTTAAGTAGCTTATACTTGCATTAAGTTGGCTTTTATTAGCGGCTTCAACCGCGTCGTCAAATGAACAAAACTAAGATTAAAGTACGACACATGACACGTTCTATGTGCCCCAGGTAACTTTGACAGGTCTAACAAAAAAAAGTAAAATTAAATTAGTGTTTTTTTTTAAATTACCTTTATAATATATAAACATATATTGTAAGAGACATTTGATAAAAAAATACAGTAAGCTCTTTTAAAGTAAGGACATTATATGGTTTTATTATTTATACAAAATAATTTAAAAAATGTATATCCAATAACCTAATCAAGTATAGTTTTAATCAATACTTAATTAATTAGCCAACAATTAATCAAGACTTAATCCTATACTAACCTATATAAAAGAATACACATTTACATAGAAGTGCCGAAAACATCACTATTATTAATTAATGTTGCAATACGCAATTATGGCATTTAATTTTTATTCGTTCCATATACAACAAATAATTTAAACATTTCAATGAAAAGTGAAAATGTCACGACTGAAGCATAATTATGGAAACAAAATAATTTATGAATGGTAATTGTTGACAAGTATTGCAAGTTATTTCCTAATAGCCTCAGACATGCGGGTATCGATAGACGGCTTACCGAGAAAGAAGGACATCAACTGGCATCCTAAAGTCATGTTTGTAAAATCAATCACTTATATCCAGAAAAAGGTAGTTTCATATGTCTATGCATTTTTTCAATAGAGAAATGAGTTCCGCTTCACAATAGCGTTCACTTTACACGGAAACTTGTTACGGCTGTTCGTCGGATGCTGATTGCTCACAATACGAGCTTATACATCGGCACATACTACAGCATCATAGGTGCATAGCGCCTATATATAGGATAATGAATAATGTATTTTTATAAGCAATATTGTAAGGTTTAACCTTAACCGCGAGATCACTCCACTGTCATGTTTGAATTAATTGGATTTAAGTCTATTGTCCGTTCAAGGCGCGTTTGTCGACTAAGTTTCCATTTGCTTGTATCGCTCTTGTCGATTGATGTTATGCAATTGTTTCTATAATATTCCTATTGGTCTCCGATAATGACGAATTAGCCATGACGCCGACCCATCAGCCGAAACTGTGCTCTATCAAATTGATTCGAAATTCAAATTCAACTTTAGAGGTTGCTAACGTTGCCTTTACAAATTGAAGAATTATCAAGCTAATTATTTCGTGACTATGTTTAAAATAATACACTTAGTATTTTGTAATACATTAATCAACCATGTATAATTAATTACTTATATTATGCGGCTATGGTCGATTTAATAACGACGAAAAAAATGTTAAGCGCTCAATCCAACCACTACCTTAGACCAAACATAATTCCGAATCCTCATATCTTACTAACCTTAGTTAAATATAAAAACAAAAAATAATAATAAGTGGACACCTGGTATTCGAACACATGAAGAACAGGGTGTTTAACTTATGCTTGCCTCTTAATTATCGATGCATTCTGTCTACCTAAATTAAAAAAAAACATACATATGTATGGCACTATTCTAAAAACATTTTTGTTTCCAGTTTTCTAAGGAAGTCTACCCTGATTGTAGATAACGTTGATCATTTTTTTTTATATTGTGAGAACGCCGAATCTTCTATATATAAATATATATTTTTCTAAAAGATATAATTTTTTAAGTAAATAAAATATATTTTATGGAACCTTGCAAGTGATAGATTTTTTGATTATTATTACAATTGTGTTTCTTTTCAATTTTTGATCCTAAATTAGCAATGAAACACATAGTTGCATGTATGAATAAAATTTAAGTGTCTGTTTGTGATTTCAAAATAACAGCTTTTTTTTCAAGTTCTTGTAGTAATTTTTTTGTCTGTCTGTCTTTTTGTTTGTACGGCCCGAACAAAGATTTCTCGGGAAAATCTGCGTTCACCGTGTTCGAGATCATTTCATTTAATTTATATACACATATTTTTTATTACTTTTACTAAACAAATAAATTCGAAGGGAAAAGTAAAAAGATTTACGTACTCGTATGTACAATACATATACAACTCAACTATTATATTAAAGAAGGGATCCGAGATCATCAAACATGCGGGCGAAGCCGCGAACGGGTCGCTAGTTTTCTATAAAACTCAGTGCGGTATATGCGGCCTCTATAGAGCACATCGACGGTAATCACAGGTTTTAACCTTGAGTATTAACTATTGCCAATGAGCCAATGACATTAACATTAATCAAAGATTAAACTGATGATAATAATAATTTAAAAAAAATAATAAATTGCTGTTATTAAATAATATTAAATTTAATAAACATTTATAAATTTTTATTAAGTAAAACCTACGTCAAATACGATTCCCATTTACAGGATAGTTTATATTATGTATAATAATTTGGTTTTCCCTTCTATAGAATTTTTGCTAAGTCAATTTCCGCCGTACAATATCTACGTATTGCATGTTGCATGACGGAAATCAAACACAAAGTCAAAGGAGAGACTGCTCTTGCTGTCATTACTTTTTCCCTTTTCCGCATTATGCAAAGAGTATCTAAAGGTATAAGCAATATAATGTATTATAAAATTACTATCAGGATTTTGTTATTAATCTTCATCATTTCTTCAGCTTTAAAACACATCAAAATCTATATCAAAAACGTAAATAACGATCATAAAATATGTTTAATGTATACATACTTTTATATATACGGCATATGCGCAGATATTGAAAGTGCAGAGACAAGTAAATGAAACAATTGTATAATTTGAATCCAAAATAAGAGATTTGATCACTAAATATAGGTTTCCAGAGTAGCCATGTCGCCCTGGTACTTGCATCGAGTGTACATTACTACGCTAACATAGTTAGCAAATAACCGTAATAGAAAAGTAAACACCTCCCGCGTACGCTATTGAATATATATATATATATATATATATATATATACATATATATATATATATATATATATATATATATATATATATATATATATATATATATATATATATATATATATATATATATATAAAACCTTGAAAATAGTGCTTTATTTATACACTTTAGTACTGATTACTATACAAGTGCATATTAGTATTGTCTTCTTCGCTAGCTATGACTATTCTTATAAGAGCATGTGTCTGATTTAATATAGGTACATACGGTTTTAGCTAATCTTTTTTTTTAATATAAGATATTTCTTTGTATTGTTACCCCAAAGTGCAATACTAGGTTATTTCTAAATGGATGATAAATGAAAACGGTACATATTACACAAGCAATGGGTATTGCAATAGGCATACAAGCTATTGCAAAATAAATTAAGTTATAACTAAAATTACTATAAATATAATGAAGCTACACTAAAACTAAGTTAATTTTTAACAATTATCATTTAAGTTTCCACTATTAATCGTGATCGTATTCGAATTATAACATTATCTGTGAAATTGTTGAAAATATAGTGTTTAACATCAAGAATTTAAACGCATTCCTAACAGGTCCTTCAAACTATTAGTAATGTCTACTAGTATCAGTATCAGTAATACTGACTGAGTCACTAGATGGATCGCGATGGAGGACATCTTTGGAGGCCCTCTGCCCCATCTAGGCACTAAGTCAAATCACTAGTTAACTATTGGATGAAAAGAATTGAAATGAAAAAAAATTACATCAAAAAACGGCAACTGTTGTGTTTCCCGCCAGCTCTTCTCAGCAGAACTGCCCTCCGAGCTGGTGGTAGCTTCTAGTAGGACTGACAATGCTGATTAACAATACTGACAATACACTTATGTTAATTTACGATTCGAAAGTGCTTGTAAAAGTGCTTGTAATAGCCTATTTTAATAAAGAATTATTTTGATTTGCCTTTATTAAATATTTTTTTCTGCTTTCAGGATAAATTGCTCAATAAATTGGAAGAAAATGAACCTGAGCTAGCCACGTCGCCAGAAGAAGAAGTAAGTATTGGAATTGTTTCTTAATACATTTTTTGAAAATGTTTGGCTATAAAAGACTCAATCTTTTAGTAATGTAAAAGTAATAAGCATTTATTTTTCATCTGTAATATATTTCATTGGAGCTGTAAAATCAATAAAATATATGAGGAATATCTATGTAGTAGGTACCTATAGACTATCGTGCAGCATTGTTCTCCGAGTACATTGGCTATATCATGAACGTCCCGGAGAATTGTTTTTATACTATCTAGTATCTATTGTTTGAATTTTCACAATTCAATTGACGTTTTTATGATTTTTAGATGTGGCAGCTGATAATCTACTAACTATATAACATATACATTTTATAGTACAAGCAAATTCATAAGTCATATAGTTATTATATATCTAAATTAGCTTAGAATACGTTAAATTAAATATAATCGATTCTTATTGTTTATTTAGTGTGTAATATGTGTGAACGCGAAAGCGACGATGCAAACATCGCCTTGCGGCCATCGAGTGGTGTGTCGGCGATGCTTCGTGAAGACCATTCAAATGGCCGTCAGCCAACGCCTGCTCCCGCTGCGCTGTGTAATCTGCCGAGCCAAGATCCTCCGTCTGCGACAGGCGCCGCGACTTGTGTCTAGCAAAAGTTGGCAGGTGGTTATGATTTTTAGTTATACTTACTAGACATTCAATTCAAACAATATGATAGTAATAGCAAATTTTATTAAATTATAGTAATATTATAGAACAAAAAATTTATAAGGCTGCGCCAAGACTCAGCAGCACAGCGTGTGACTGTTAACGTTACGCATTCAACCGCAATGTCTCAATTGGGCGGAAAGTTCGAATCGAAGTGTCTGAACACTAGGTTCCCTCTGTCTGATCTATTTCTTTATTTATTTTTTATTGCACACAATATAAAGAATATACATGCACAAGAGGCGGCCTTAACG
Organism: Dione juno; assembly: GCA_037127375.1. Lineage (NCBI taxonomy): Eukaryota > Metazoa > Arthropoda > Insecta > Lepidoptera > Nymphalidae > Dione > Dione juno. The sequence continues at coordinate 618,214 of JAXRJS010000065.1, forward strand.
CTACAAATCATTCTCTACAAGCCAACCTGTCATGTGGGAAATAAGTGTAAAAGTGTGCCTAAATATCAATTTAAAAATATATATTATTTATTTATATGCATAATATATTACACTTTTACTATTTATACTACAAATATAATTGCAGGTATCCAGTGGCAGTGGGAAGTCATGGGGTGTGCCAGGGTCCGTATCATCATATTCAGTAGGTGCCCGTTCTGTTCCCGCCTCGGCTTCACTCTATTCCGTCACTAGCGGGGAATCGTCACTATCTGGTGAGATATATTTACGACGCTAACGTGGTATAATAGGTTTTACCATTTAGCGTGTTTAGCGTATTTAGCGTATCATTTAAGAATAAGCGAGAAAAATAGAAAGATAAGCGAGGAGTCTTAAGACTACGTTATACGAGAGAAGCATAAAGTTAACAGAAAATACTAATTATTATACGTTACTACTAGCAGGTTCGGATTTTTCCCTTTGTTTGTACATATAGTTCTAACTTATGGCCAATTTTCATAACTCTTCGGGACACATTCCGTTGATCTAACGGAATGTGTCCTGTAGGTTTTCATTACGCAGCGTTTTTCATATAAAATGCAAAAAAAATTAAGCATATACGCTCATATATTTTGATTGCGTAGGCTTAGAAGTTTGATTGTGCTTCAAGAAGTTATCAACTTGGATATTTGATGTTAATTTGAAGAAAATGGTCTTGTCATACATATAGGCGGAAACGAAGTAGTAGAAGGAAACGAAGGATTCCGATATTCTTTTTGAAATACGAAATCCTAAAACTAATAGTCACTTTCTTAATGGCATTGCAAATAAAGATATAAAAAGTATTAGTTAAAAAATGTAAACTTAACATGTACTTATTTGAGAAATCTCATAAAATATTATATTGAATTACAGGAGTGTCTTCCGTATCGTCAAACAGCGGGGGCAATGTGAGCAATACTGGCTGTTCAACAAAGCTTTGCGGAGGAGCTAAATGTGGCGGGGCGTGCTTGGGGGCCGTGCCCCGGGTGCCGGCCGCGTCCGCGCCGTCTAGACCGAGGCAGCCGGCATCGAACTCTCTACGGCGGTCTCAGCATCATAGCATGAAGGTTTGTTAATAAAATGTTACTTAATTTTGTATTATTTTTAAATATTATTCTATATTAAATATTATAAAATAGTAAGAACCTATAAGAATTTAAACTATTTCGAAAATATTTAAAATCTGGGCAGATTTGACCTCGTTAGAGTGAAAAAAGAGATAAAATTTCATAAAATTCTTATAATTTCGATATAGCTCGATAAGAACTTACGGCTTACTTGACAAAAAGCGCTTGGACGATATCCAAGAGTACGAGTCCTGCTACGTTCAAATTATTAATCATATTCTAAAATATTGAACGTTAGGTAATGTTATTTTAGCATTTGAGTAAACTAAGGTACTTTAATGAAAGATATTCTTTTCTTTCTTTTCTAATTTCTCTTTCATTCTTTCAGGTTTCTTGTAATTCATAGAGGTATTATAGGTACTGTGTTGTAGGGTATATGCATAATAAATCGAACATATTTTACTACATAAAATTGATTAATCTCTTTCTATTATCCTAGCTACGAAAAAAAATTAAATAAATAAAAAACTATATTTTTACAATATATCTATATCTTGACCTTAAATTGAGCGAAAATTTGAGATTTCGCCCATTTTAAAATCGTACAATAAAATTTGCGGCGTACAAGGCACGTTTACATATACATATATAATAAATATATAATATATATAACATTATACGTAGGAAATACATATATAATAAATATAAATTATATATATGTATATATATATATATATATATATATATATATATATATATATATATATATATATATATATATATATATGTATATATATATATGTATATATATATATATATATATATATATATATATATATATATATATATATATAATATATATATATATATATATATATATATATATATATATATATATATATATATATATATATATATATATATAATATATATATATATATACATATATATATATATATATTAGATACATATATATATATATATATATATATATATATATATATATATAATATATATATATATATTATATATATATATATATATATATATATATATATATATCTAACGAATGTTTTTGCATGCAATCATTCCTTTGACGTCAACACTTATTTTATGTATGAATATAAGAGTAAAATAATATGCATTTTTAAGATCTAATTATTTAAAGATAAATTATTTTTACAGGCAAGATTGCAAGATTATCAAATGCATAGCTACACAGGTGGACCAGCTGGAGAGCCTTCCGGAAGACTACCACCCATTCGAGAATTCCAAAGAGAATTTCGTGAAGGTCGACGAGAAAGCGCTGCAACTGCTTCAGCTTCAACTAGAATTAGGTATTTAGTTGTTTATAATAGTTATAATAGCCACTTCTTCTATAAAAACACTATGAAAATCCACAATAGTGATTGGAATTTATAATTTGTTCCAGATGTGCTCAGAAAATAGTGACTCAATTAGAAACATCACCGCAGAAAAATAAACAGCATTTTTTCCGACCACTAAAACCCGCAAATAAAGATGACCCCCCACAATCAAGAGATCATAGCAAAGAGACTGATAAGAAAAAAGAAAACCCCAAAGTAAAAGGAAAGAAAGACGAAAAGAAAAAGAAAGAACCCGACGAAAACGCAAAACAAAATGACAAAAACAAAAAAGACGAGAGCAATGATAACAAAAAGAATGAACTCGCTGAAAGGAAAAAAGAAGAAAAACTGAGGCTTAAAGCTGAAAAAGAAGCTAAAAAAGAAGCTAAATTACAGGCTAAAGAGGAAGAGAGGCAAGCTAAGCTTCTGGCTAAAGAAGAAGAGAGACAAGCAAAACTATTAGCGAAGGAGGAAAAGAAAAAAGCCAAAAAGGAGGCAAAACTGGCAGCGCAGGTTGACAAAGAAAAAAGTAAATAATATAACATTCAAATTTTTACACAGTAGAAACTCTTAGCCGTCTTTAGATCTTAGATTCGAAAATCGTTATTACCGAGAAGGGATAAATTTTACGAATATTGTAAATGCGTATATTAGGGTTATAAATAAATTATTGTAATTACTTAGCATGATTTCATTTCTACTTTTTTATTCCTTGTTTTTCGATATTGTTTTATATGATAAGACAATATTATATAAATGAAATAGATGCTATAGAATAGGTATAGCAACTGATTATGTTACTAAAGTAGCTCGTCAGCGTATTTCTCATGGAGTTCTTGTATATTGTTGGAATGTTAGTTATAATTTAACCAAAAGTTATGAAAGCAATCTAAACAAATAGTCGTTGGGTCATAATTGGAACTCTACAAACTGCAAAGACTGAAGAAGGAGATAAAATCATATCGTTTTGTAATACGTGTGTAACAGTTGTAGTTAAGAGCTTTGTGCATTACTGTATTGCCAAAGAATTTATTTATCACATCTCTTATTGTGATCCGACCCATATTAGTTGTATTGTTTCTTTAATAAATATTAGACATGCTAGATACTGTTTAATTTTGAAACCTCTCAATTTGTTTTGTAGCTTCTAATAGTTCAGTATACTACAGCTAGCTGATGTCCTAGTAAAACTATTGTCGTATTAAATTAGCTCAGTTCTGCTTAAAGGAACCATACAAAACATCATTTTAATTATAAAAAAATAAATTTAGAATCATATCAAGTTGAGTTAGCATGTACTTATGTAAGTGTTAATATTTCTTTATAAGGTTTCCAAACGTCGGGATCTATTGTCAATCGTTAGAAATTTCCTGTAAATTAAATAACAATGTTACCTAAGTTGTGTTTTAATTAATTCTCTGCATGTTGTTGCACAAATTTTTGGTCATGAACGAACAGATTTATTTATAAATTTGAAAAGAAGACAATCGTGAAAAAGTATAATAAATCATAGAATGATTTTATATGATTAAATGAAGCTGCTTTATTTAACAATTTACAAGTTAGTAATATTTTTAAGATCTAGATATGTTACATATCCAGTAAACATTTAAATTTTCTAGGATATTCATTTAATTTTGAATCTTTTTTGGAATATTTTCTCATAATATCCGTATGATATATGATATATGTTATAAGATATAAGGAGAGGGATGATATAGGGAACTTTTAAATGCATCCTTTATGTTTTGAGTTTTACAAAATGTTCTTACTTCTCTATATAGTGTTACATATTTTATTTCTAAACTTCCTTGCTTTTTTCCTAGAGTAACCTCAAATATACAATGATGAATTGATTCATTGGTTTGAAATAAATTTTTATGTGCTGTTGTATGGGGAGCTATGGATAAATAAATTCAATTTAGAAGCATACTAAAGTTAAAGAACTTTCCAAACGTAAAATTTCGGCTTTTCTTCGTTTTGATTGGTTTCATCGGGCTTGACATAGTTGTTTTAATTATAAAACTATAACGGTTACATAATACGATGGCGGGTCAATAAGTGACTTTTTGAATTTCTGACCTCTTTACTAAAACAGCAATACTGCTCCTGTCAACAGGCATCTGTCAGTTGACTCCAGTCAAAATTTGAAATACTGCGTCAGTTATTTTGTGTTTGACAGTTATCTTTATCAGACTACCCACTAATTTGAGGAGAAAATGGAAAAAAGTTAATTTCGTGTGCTTATTAAGCATTATTTCTTGCCGAAAAAACCATTACCGAGACCAAGGCTAAGCTTGATAAATACTATGGGGACTCTGCACCATCGATTTCAATGGTAAAAAAGTGGTTTACTGAATTTCGTTGTGGCCGTACAAGCACTGAAGATGCCGAACGTCCTGGACGCCCAGATGAGGTCTCTACACCGGAAACAATCGAAAAAGTTCACGATATGGTGTTGGCCGACCGAAGATTGAAAGTGCGAGAGATTGTAGAAGCCGTAGGGATCTCGCATGGCTCAGTGGTTTCAATCTTGAATGATCACTTGGACATGAGAAAGCTTTCCGCAAGATGGGTGCCGCGTTTGCTCACAGTCGACCACAAACGCGATCGTGTAACAACTTCACAGGAAGGTTTGGCGTTGTTTAATTGCAATATCGAGGAGTTTTTGCGCCGTTTTGTAACCGTGGACGAAACATGGAACCATCATAACACACCAGAGACCAAACAACTGTCAAAACAGTGGGCTTCTAAGGGTGAATCGGCGCCATAGAAGGCCAAGGTGGGTTAGTCAGCCAATAAAGTTATTCCGATTGTCTTATGGGATGCACGCGAGATAATCCACATTGACTACCTTCAAAAGGGAAGAACAATCAATGGGGAATATTATGCCAACTTATTAGACTGAATCATTGATGATTTGAAAAAAGCCGACCTCATTTAGCCAAGAAAAAAGTTCTTTTCCACCAAGACAATGCAAGGGTGCACACATGTGCAGTTGCCATGGTAAAAATCCATGAATTGGGCTATAAATTGCTCCCTCATCCGCCCTATTCTCCAGATTAGGGTCCGACCGACTACTTCTTCGACGTCCGATCGACGAAGAGAGATGAAGGGAATATGGGTATTAACATGATGTTATTATTATTAAAAATATCGGTCAAGTGCGAGTAGTACGTACTCGCACACCGAGGGTTGCTTAAAAACTAGGGATGTTACTAAGCTTCGGGATCAGAGGTTCCACTCTGATTGGTACAACACCTGTGATTCTTCGATTGGAAAAACGGAGGTGACTCGATAGGAATTCAACAACACCGGTGCTCAGCGTGTGAAGCAAGCTCAAGCTTAAATTTCTCGCTCGGGGAATTCCTCTCTCTACGATAATTTGATAAATTATTCTATTTCTTGGAAATCTTTTTAAGTTAAACATATTTGAGTTTTTATAAGCAGCCTTGCCCTTAACAATCTTAGGAAATTTGTCGACTATGATTCCGATAAACAAAAACCGTAGACTTCGGTTCCCGTAAAACCACATCCCTAAAAAGACGTTTGTTCAACTTATTATGCAAATTATAATTGGATGAGGAGAACCAATAAGATTCGAATATGGAGTTTATAAGTAAGGAAGGCCATCTCGTATAATGGGACTCATCCGACGTAAAAACAAAGCAACCAGAGATCACGACTCGAGTCCAAACGCGAAAATGCGTAAAAATCTAAATAACCTTAGAAGAAGAGTCAAATCTCAATTTGAACAACTCAGGGACGAGTCTTGGGATGTTTGGCTCGAGGGGCTCACGCCATCGTCAGGTGCCCTGGCAGTCTGATACGGATCCTAGCCGAAAGAATGCAACTTGCTGCCGACGCCCTAGGCGATTGGTTTAGAAAGTGGCGATTTGAGGTTAACCCGGAGAAAACCAAAGTGGTACTCCTAACTCTTGTACGAGGGGACCTGGGAACTTTAGGTTAAATATTTGGGCAGCATTTTAAATTCTCGTCTTTCGTTCCAACCCCACTTTACGCATGTAAAAAAGGCGACCTTTATTTTGAATAGGCTATATCCAAAATTTTTTTGGATATAGCTCTTTATATATGGCGTTTCGAGCGTGCTAGTTGAGCACAATTCACTTCGCCATAGTCATGTTGAATGGAGACGACACAAAGGAGAATGTAGGGTAAAAAGGAGATACCATATCCAAAATCTGCAAGCGGGGTCAAATGTCACTTCGTAACAAGCTGACATTGTACAAAACTTGCATCCATTACATAATGTAATACGCTTGTGTAGTATTCCCATACACTAAGACAGATCTCCTTGAGAGAGTCCAAAATAAATTCCATACAATTCCATTTCGTAACGTGGACCTCCACAAAGACTTGGAATTGGAATCATTGAAGGAGTTCTGCTAAGGCTTACCCAACCACTCCAACCCCCTTATTGTTGAAGCGGCTAACTACGCTCCCCACCCACATCCTATACTTCGATTCCCTGCGTCCATAGCGTCCATCTAGACCCTGACGATCATATTACTGTAGGCAACCGTCACTATAACGGAAGGTTCTCCTACTCATTTCTAAACGTTTGTTATTTTTAAGCTTATATGCTATACGTAATAAGGTATTAAAAACAAAATCATTTAAGTCTAACTAACTTATACTATTACAAATATTACGATTTGGGAAAAAAAAATTTAAGACAAATAAAAACTGAAATTCAAATTATTTAAGAAATATATTAAAACGGGCAAGATACTGCCATCTAGTTACAACAAAAAGCTTTGCTTATAATTTGTTCATTTTGGATAATAATATAATATAATACTGCAAATTCACACTATTTTAAGAAATAAGAAGTGTAGTGTAGCATATTTTACAACAAAAAAATCAATATAAGAAACTATAAATTTAAAAAATATAAGTATTAAAATTGTTATTTCGGTGAAGTCAATCTTCAAGCAGATTACACGAAATATTTGGGCAGAGATTGTATTCTACATCATTTGCAAGAATAAAGCTATGTGCTAATGAAACACTACTTTTTTTTTGTTAAATGATCTGCAATCAGTCAGTGACTATGAGTGATGATGACTTGGTAAAGGAATCATGTTTTACCAAGGTGCTTCCCAGCAGTAGCAACCTTTCTCAATGACTGGAGTCTAGCTCTTGAATATCATATTGCTTTAAGCACTTATGGTAACTAATATTAAGTAGGCAAGGATATTGGGGTGATTCCTTAACTGGTTTTCATATAGTTTAGCTAAGCCGGAGAGCCTTATTTCATTTTTCACTGTGTTTATCTTTAAAACTTCAAGTATTTCGGCATTTGTTGATTTATGGATGCAAGTCCATATTCACTTGAGAATAGTTTTGTAGATTAAAAACTCGTTATCTGTGGATAAAGCAGAATTGCAGGCCATTAACCAGTACATGTCTACATAATATATTAAATTATTTATTTACTGATATATCTCATCATTTAATAATCTTACACAACACCTTGCAGAAAGTTAAATAGAACCCAATAAAATTTTAATATGAATGCAGTAAAAAGAATACAAATATGAGATATATTATAAGATACCGTGATATTGTGTATAAAATAAAACAACCTATATTCACAAATTATTTATTTCAACAAAAATTATAAGGAGAATATAAGCAACAATCCAAATTCAAAAGAATATTGTTCACTTGTTCTACATAATGTGGGTTACTATACACTTGATTTCTAAATAACTAAATTTAGATAACAAAACCTTTTCTATTCTTCAAAGTTATCTCCATGGCGGTCAAACATCTCATCACCAACTTTCTTGTTGATTCTAAGGTATTTGTTGACCATTGGCCTATAATAATAAGCTTGGTAATCGAGCCTTTCGGCCATCTTCTTTTGTACTTCTTTTTCTATTGCCCTCAGTTTTCCCTTTTGAGCTTCTTCATCAATGTAATGCATAAATTTCTCATAATCCTGTAAAAATGAATAAACAATTAATAAATTAAAGTAATAAGTTGTTCTTAATCCCGCTCCAATTCTATTCGAGAGATACATGTAGGATTGCTTTTAATAAAGCACAAAATTGTAAACGGTCATATTGTAAAATATTTATACTAAAGTTATTTACTGGCATTTCTTGCCTCACTCTTTTCTCAAATAGCAGGGTAGGCAGTGAGAATATAAGAATAAGGCAGTTTGTTCTCCACTTTCAAATCTGACATTGGAGTGTTGAGGACTGGAACTCAGCCCCACATTGTCTTTATATATATTTTTTTCTGACTGAAGATCAAACCAACAACCATGTTTACTGTCTCAGCGGGTTATTAAGTCTAGGTGTGGATCTAACTCATCACAATAATTTTTTTAAGCCGCGTTCTATCCCGTAGCACCAAAATCACATCTGTATTTAGGAATTATTTCAAGATACTAGTTTAATATAATATATATAATAATAATAAAGCTAAATATTTATAATCACCTGCTGCGGGTTGTTATGAATATATCTAGCGATAAATCTTGTTATGGGATGACGATGGTATTCCCAATGTTTGGGCTCATAGCCTTGTGGAATTGGCGTCAGTTGAGCAGGTCCAATAAACACATTTGTGTAAAAAATAATAGCACCTACAGGAATTAATCCAATCATTAGATAGAAGTGGACCATATCCTTGAACTTGTGCCATTGCCATCTATAGTATAAAGTATAAGAAAAATAATGTTATTGATTTACTAAAAATTATAAACTAAAATTGGTTAGGTAATCACTAAGTGTCATTATACCTTGATGGCTGCATTGCCATAACTCTGTGCCCATGATCACCGTTTAGGGATTTTCCTACAGAGAAATTTACATTTTTTACAATAAATGATGTTGTGATGTTATTTTTTAATAAATTTGTGCCGAATGTTCGACCGAGAGCACTCCAAGACACCATTTTTGTAAAATGCAAGTTTGACACAATGACAGCTGACAGATACCATGATCTGTGATGACAGCTACTGTCACAGTTTATTTAATTAACAAGGGTCATAGACAATACAATTTTATAGATAATTTGTAATAAATTCTATACACTACTTATTACAAAATTTCGTAAAGTATATAATAATTGTTGGTAGAGTGCTACCATGATAAATTGTTAGAACAGGGAAGCATTATTTCAGTCTTAGGCATTATTTAATTTTAGAGCCAACTCCTTAAGAGACTTATATATGGACATTTTTTTTATAATAAGAAGGCAGGCGAGCAGAATGGCCACCTGATGTTAAATGGACACCCTCGCCCAAAGATATCTACAACCTGAGAGTATGTGGATGCGTTGCCAACCGTTATATTAGAGAAGATGACTGTACACACGATGCTTGAAAATCCCTAAATTATATTGATCAGGGAAAACCTCAGAGGGTAGATTATTCCATTCCATTTACGCGGAAAAAGAAGATCTAGACGCACGAACGTTGGATGCAAAAATTCACCCAAATGGTGCTGGTGGTATCTCATCTTTAGGCGGGAGATGCGATGGTAAAAAGAAGCTGGTGGCACCAACCCAAATAATTCCTGTAAACATTCGCCGTTGTACAGTTGGTAGAATACTGACAAAGAATCAACGTCTCTCCGTACACTTAATGATTCCAAGCCGATTTTGAGTTTGGCATTATCGACCTCTCTCGAGCCCTCCGCCCTCAGTATTCCGAGTGAGGAAGGATATATATGAAAAACAGTACAAAAACCTTGAAAGGCTAATTTTAACTTATATAATCTAACCTTTAATAAAACAGTAGAAATATGTACATAAAGATATATGTCTGTACATTGAAATTTTTATATTTCAACGAAAGAATAATAAAATAATATAAATAAAGTGATGCATGTACATTAATAGAATACGAATCTATTAAACGGTCTGTCTGTTTGTCTGTTTGTAGAATAAATGGATTTCTGAATTTCTTTGTAAAATTAAAATACGACACCACCTACCCACCTACTACATTCCTCTTAGGTATAAAAATAATTTTGTACATAAATTTTTTGTACATAAATATACGTATTTTTTTAAATATTAACTGATATGCCACCTGTTGATGCATTAGAAGACTTAAAAAAAGACAACACACAGTACATTATTGATTTTTACACTGAGCATGCTCCGATGCGCGAGTCGACTGATAGCGAAACACCCACTCGGTGATATTTCCTTATGCAGTTAAAAATAATAATTTTATCCTAAATATATAAAAATATAAGATATTCTGTTCATAGACGGTAAAGAGGGCGTAAAATGTATTTTACTTGGGGTTGACATGGAAGAACTTCTCCAAGATATCTTTAGGGAAGCTACAGGACCGAAGCTTATTTCTTTGAAAAAATCATGTCAGGATGCGTTAGGTAAATTTTTTATATTGACTATTCCTTTAAAATGTTCAATAATATTGACAATCATACGAGTCTGTCAATCAGTCTGTAATGAAAAAAATAAAAATTGTTCAAGTTGGTAAATACTTACAGATGGTAAATACTTTATTAAGTTTACACTGTTTTGATGACGTCACAAAATTACTCTGTGACGATTGTAGTGACGTAGTTTAGTGTATTGCTTCATTGCTATTGTTTTATCGGACGTAAGAAAATATTTGAAATCATTTACTAAATTATAGTTTTTATATTTGGACATTATGTATTCGATTCCCAACTAAGTTTTTATTGTTTCTAAATTACATTAGTTATTTAATTTTACAATAAATATTACTAAATATTAAAATAGTAATGCTTAGATCAAATAAATTTAATGTGATTATTGTTAATTATTAAGTAATTTAATATGATACTATGTCCTTTTTAAGCAATAAAAATAATTACAAAAAAATAATAGATGCATGCGGATTCAAATATAACCGGGTAAGCAGAACAAACTTAGCATGACACCTAAGTCTCTACTTTACGCCGATAAAAGTAACTACAAATAATATTTTTTTTCCAGAAGTGCTATGCTTGCAAGAAAGCAGCCGGCGGGGGTCGTACGAGCTGCGGCGCGCGTGCCTCCTGCCGCTGCAGATCGCGCTCGAGAGCAAGCGCCCCCGCCTAGTCGCATTCGCTCTCCAGGGGTTTCATGTAAGTATATAAATATGCATAAAATTATAATCAAAAATGTAATATATGCACATTATGTAATATTTCTATTTATTTTTAACTCCAGACATCCACCAATACATATCGTAATGTGTATATCTATATAAATACATAGATAAATTGACGTACTTAAATATAATAATATTGCTTCTGTTTCAGAAAATCTTACGCGACGACCGATTTCACCGCGGGATAGAACCAGAAGATGACTCGCTATGGATGCCGTCGCAGTTGCTTTGCGCCACTACTTCGGTTATGTACCACCTTCCCGACACACAGGTATTTGGGAAAATAAAATTATATAATAAGTGGATTAATTTGTCAATGTACTAAAGTAGGTAATATATATAAAAGCACCAGTCTTCAGTATAGTTTATCAATTAGTTAGATACCTAATTTATATAAAAATCGCACAATAATATATAGGCAAACAAAACCTAATGTTAAGACACTCTGTTCGCCACTTTCGGCCATTCGATACATTGCGTGTTGAGTCGTATATTGTCAACGCCGCGCTTTGCCTTGTTGCCAGAGTGAAGAAAATGAAAATAATTCATTCTCCCCGAGATGGTTTTGAACCCACAAACCGTCACGTTTACAGGGAGACGGTTCTATTTAATTTGAAATATTAAACTAATGATCTCATACTATTTACCTATATGACACTTTATATATTATATATTCAAAGACAGCTCAACCTATATCTTTTCATTACTTAATATACAAGAAACATTCCTTATCCAGGTACAAATATTCCGCATGTACCTCTCCATGGCGTTATCCCCGCGTCGTACACTCAATGGGCGGCTGTGTGTATGGGCGTGCGGTCGATGCGGCGAGGCGGCGGCGGCGGCGCCGCACGTTGCTGCCGCTGCTAGAGCTGCTGCGGCACAGATGTTGAGAGCTTATTGTGCTCAGTTGGGTAAGTTGAAGTTAAAATAAGTATTAAGTTCAAAAATTCCCCTAATAGCGATTTTCTAATTATTTGTCTTTCTCCGCCTCATATTGAACTGAGACCCTACTATATGTATGTACTATATGACTATATATACTATATCTTTTAATACTTAAATTAAATCAAGAAACATTTACATTCAACGTTGTCGGGAACTAGGGCCTTAGTGCAGACTATTTTCATCACCAACTGTAATACAAATTGAAAGACAATCGCCATTTACATAAATTAACAAATCTATATATTGTTGTAGACGAAGAATGTCAAGAACTTTTATCTGAAGGTTCACCCTTGGGTAGGAACCACATAGTCGCAGTGGGATGTTATAGTGAAGTGATACCAGTAATACAGTATTTATGTAGCAGACTTGCGGAAACTCAATTGTAAGCTCATTACTCATATTCACCATAAATTAAATAATTGACACCAAACGTGATTAAGAGTTTAACTGTAAAATTTTATTCCAGAATACCAAAACAGAACCCTTTGGCTTTGTTCTTCCTTGATTGTTTGTTAACTTTAATGTCCAGTCTCTCAGAACGAGTGAGTGGGAATTCTCACTTTACAACATTCTTGTGGCAAAAATTTTGCCCATCACTTATATCCTTCTTAGGAACACCGAGAGTAGATAAAAATATTAAATCTAGGTAAGAGGACAAAAAGTGCTTATTTAATGCCATGTATTAAATAATATTATTATTAAGCAAATAAATCCTTTTTGTTCTTTAAAGGGAACATGATGGGCATTTGGTAGATGACTCAGGGAGAGGATCTGGGGCGCTGGTCTGTGCTCCGAGTTTCAATAGTAAACAAGCTAAGGCTATATACAGGTCAGTGACTTTGATTAACTTCAATGGCGAATTAAACATTTTACAAGAATATCACTACGTTATTGTTAATCGTGTTTATATATAAAAAATATATATTGAAGTAGAAAAAAACCCCACTGCATAAAAAGTTAATGATAAATAAATTAAAACTTTGATAAGAGTAATACTAAATAAACGATATTTTTGAAAAATAGAAGGATTATCAGTCGCAATTCATGTTTCAACCAGTCAAACCTTCCCAAGAAGCTCTGTAAATTTAAGTGGGCCCATGATACCATCAATCAATTTTACAAAAATTTATTTATTTTGCTTACAGTATCGCGAATCAGTTAGTCCGCCTAGTAGGCTCAACATCAAATCTACGGCCAGTTCTAGAAGCGCTTTATCATAGAATGCTTCTTTATCCGCCCATACAACATCGGGTAGAGCCATTGCGAAGTGTTAGAGAGCTACTTTCGAATCCCAAACGATTATCACAGTTGGTACTGATCAAGAAAACTGATCATCCAGAACGACATAGTGATGATATGGCCATTATAAGATTGTAAGTGACATATATAGTTTTACAAATAAACGACACTTAATCTAGAATAGACTAGAAGAAGACAAAAGTCAATAAGGAAGAAGTATAAAATTTTAATGTATTTTAACTTTTTTGCTAACATTAGTACTATAATTTTATTCAAAAACCCAGTGTTCTTTCTCTCATATCGAAGCTGTCATTGTTAACAATGAAAAGAATGTACTAAAAAATCAACTAAATTAATAATATACTCGTACTTGAACAGTAATTAAATTACTATTAATAATTGTTTTTACTATAATAACTCTTTTTGTCCATGTTGTCATTTTATTCTATTCACAATATCAGAATAATGGACGGCATAGAAGACTGTGGCAGAAGTGGCAATCCCGAAGTAGTTGCAGCAGCTGTGGAATGTGTCTTCTCATTACTAGACGCTTTGGAAAAGCTCTGTTCAGGTTCTGTAGAATATCTACCTCTAGATATAGCTACGTTGATAACCAGCCATTGGCCAAAACTCCAAGACGCCGATTATACTGGACCTCTGACTTACCAGACGTTAGCGCGATTACCAAGCCCATATAGGTAAGTCCCTAAGTTTCGATGCTTACATGTTATTAAATGTTTATACGACAATATATTTTATTTAGATTTTACTAGTTCGTACATATTTATATGTACGAACTATTAAATTAAATAAAAAACATATATAACGTATTTTAATACGATGTGATGTAATTTTTACTTTGTTTTTTTTTCAGAGATGTTGTCGCAGTATTGCAAAGTAGTGAGACCAAAGATCACGATTCATCTGGTAAATTTTAGTTTTGTTGTTTTATTTTTTATTGACTTACTGATAACTTATAATAGAATTTGCTTTTCCTTACCATCATGTTAAATACTTTTATGATATTTCATTATAATTAAATCCGAGTATAACTAATTCACAATAAATTCGATATAATTGCCAGACACGTCAGGTCCAGAAAACATAAGCTCTGGAAGTGAAGCTGAAGCTGATTCAGATGCGGACAACGTATTTTTACCCTCTAGAGCTAACAATCCTGCGTCTCCAAAGGCCACAAGAAAAGAACCATTTAGTCATAGAAACAAAACTGTACCTAAAACACTGAACCTTGGCAGGTACCTGTATTTTAAGTTACTATAATGTAGAAGAACACGTTGTTCTTTTTAAGGCATAAAGATGCAAAATGAACAGAAATAACGAAACTTTACTTGGCGGCACACAACCACACCCATTGCCGCTCTTCGTCTTAATGAATTTTGAGCTGATAAGATAATTTTAAATATAATCCTCGAGTGGAAATTGAATTCACAAATATCGAGTAATTACGACATAGAAATTCAATCACATATTGCTCAAATTTTATAGAAAGTCGTTTTTCAGGTGCACTATAACAGAGTGTAACGTGGATCTTGAAAGACATAACGCCAGACAATTTGTGAAGACATTACAAAATTCTCTTCTGCCAAAGCTAATTAATCTTAGGACTTGTATTGAGGTGATAACCATTATTATTTGATAAATATAGAAATTAAGTAAAATAAAGTAATTTAGTTATCCGGGTCATGTTTTATTTTTTTTTACGGGGGACTAATCAATTCATGCAATGGACAGTGTTTGCTTATAACACGAGGATTGTACGTATGTTCCCCACTCAGGGGAAAGAACTTTCATTTTCCTGCTGTGGTAATCTCAAGTACAGTACCTAATATAATCTCCATGTACCATTCAACGGTGTCTCTGATTCGGACGCAAAACACACGGACTGGAGTGTCTGAACTCTAGAATTTCTTTTCGTACTCTGGTATATGCGGGATAAAAATACATACAACAATAAAACATACAATCTCCAGGTGGACGAAGCGATGCAGGACTTCGCGTCCAAGTGTTGTCAGCACAACGCGTCGCAGCCGCCCGCCACCGCCTGCATCATGAACGCGGACGGCGTGTACCTCGCCACGTACGCCGCGCTGCTGCTCACGCTGAAGCAGCGGGCGAGGTACTATAGTGAACATCATGTGAGTATTCTCTTTAAAATTTTCCTGCTATTTACCTATATATATTAGGTTAAACAATTAATTAATAGTTTAAGTTTAATAGCTTTAATAGTTAACTTTATAAAATGATATTCTTAAATATATTCTTAAATATATTCAGTTTTTGAAATCTATTTTCTTATCGCGTAGGTTCTCACATTGTATTCATAAATCATTAAAATTTATGTATGAAGATGTATTATTGATGAATTTATGTATGATTTCTTTGAATATTTTAACATAAGTTACCTCTCTGCTTGCTATAAAATGAAGATATAAAGCCAAATAAGGAACTTTAACTTATATAATGATAATTATACATAATAATATACAAAACGCTACACTTCAAAAATAGACGGGGAGATCGATATAATATATCGATCGCCTCCGAATATTTTTGACAAGAGCAAAAAAAAATAATCAATAAAACCTATTTTAGAAAACCCACGTACCACTTACCGAAGATGAATTCGTGGATGAAGTCCAAAACAGTGGCATGTTAGTTTACTTATCAGCGACCTGGCTCAGGGAATTGTACCAGCAAGTACTCGCTAATGATCTGCTAAAAGACGTTTCTACATCTGAACATCCTCTCATACATTTGTTATCAGGTAACAATAAGAGTTTACCTACATTACTGTAGGCATATAGAACAGAGTTGTGGAAACCAAAGCCATGGTTTTCTACCACACCAGAGCAAAAGATATTTTATAAAATATGTAAAATATGTTTTTTAAATTGATTATTTTGAATGGAATTTGAATATACGAATAAGGCGTTTAATTTTTATGTCAATAATTTTAAAATATATAAAATAAATAAACAAATATACAGGAAGATGTTGTGGTACGGTGACATAGCCTCAGAACAGTGGTTTTGGGTTAGGTTCTTATTTGTAGAAATAAATTATTTAAATTTTTTGAAATTATATTGTCCACAAGGCAAGAGCGGCGTTAAATTCCGCCACTCATCAGACAATATCTCGATATTTGACGGAAACCAAAGAACGTAATTTTTTGACACTAAGTTTTATAAATAATACTATGTATGTAACACTTATAAAATTTTTTTTTTTCCAGATCTGGGAGGATTAGATCAAAATCCTGTAATGTCAGATTGGCAAAAATTAAAGGAAGTGTCTATGATATACAGCAACACGAACGACTCACCGCAATACCAGGCTAGTTTACGCTGGGCTAGAAGGTAGATACTATGATATAGGTACTCCAGTAGTGTTTTACTTTACTATTAATATTATTATAATATTGAACTAACTACGATTTACTGTTAATTTTAGACTGTTAGATGTCAAGTAAGAAATTTAACATTAGATATTTTACAAAGTAACTGATAATTATTATGTAATTTATAGCTAATTAGCTACTAAGAATGGAACCCGACTACTAAAGAGAGATTTGACAAATTTTTTAGACTTAATTTATATTAAGGAATTAAATTAAATTAAAAAAATTATTCGCTTCACGCTGATCCCGCACATGGCAGGGTAGGCAGAGGGAACCTTAGGAACCGTAGTATCATAGTGTTAAGACACTCCGTTTCCCGCTTTCCTCCTTTCCGGTATTGCGTGTTGAGTGGGGGAACTCAATGCCGCGCTTTTTGAATCAACGCCGCGCTTTTTGTTTTTAATTAAGGAATAGAACAAATATAAATTATTTTTTATTGTAGAGCTTAACAAGTGTAAAGTTGGGAACGGTTTTAACAATAGGGTCTCTAGGGGCTCCTTGAGCCTACGGTTCCCTCTGCCTACCCTGCAATGTGCGAGATAAAGCGTGAAATTATTATTATTATTATAATAAGTGTTTATAAATGTATTATAAAATAAAAATTTATTACTTTTAGAATTCTTACATGCATCTGGGACTCAATGGTGACAGTTCTAAGTGGACCACTAACGGGATACAGACACAAGAAGCATATTCGGGGGATAATAACTACGAAGATAAATACATTTGGCAAGCGTAATAGAATCGCTTGGGAGGGTCTCACTATACAGTGTCTGGAAGGTCTTCATAAGGTTGAATTAAAATACTTAATTATTGTAAATTTAAACATGTATTTTGAAAAATATCCACATTAATTAGCGTTTAGATAATTTATTCTAAATTATTATAATCTACAAATATATCTTTAGTATTTTATTCATATGTTTTTTTGAATAAGTAATCAGAGTACAAAATTTATGAAAAGATTCAAATTTCTCATTTTAGGCTGCAAGGATAAGCACTACTTTGAGCCTTCAGAACCGTTGCAGCAGTATATTGGCACTTTTAGCAAACTCCGCGATTTCTCAACCGGCTAACGGAAAAATATTATCGACTCATGCATTATCATTAGATATTCTAATATCAGGTGACTACTATAGTTATTTTAATTTTAGTTTACACTGTCATAGCACAATTTGTTTGTTTTTTATAAAACGACAATGTCATTGGAATTCACGAGAAATTGTATTTCTGAGCTAATCTGAACCTCAGTCTTTTGCCATACAAAAGATTTTTATAAAATCTTCTGTATGGCAAAAGACTCTACAAATTTACCATTCGAAAAATCTAACTGACCTAAGTTACCACTAAGACTCATGATTAGTTCGCCAATGGGACTATCCAACATAAAAGGACATTTAAGTTCAAACCAGCAGTTTCTGAGATCAGTCGTTTAAACAAACGAATACAGCTGAAAGCTTTATTATATTAATATTTAAATAATACCGAGGCACAGTATCTTCCTGTAAACGTGACGGTTTGTGAGTTTGTTCACACTCGAGGAGAATGAATTATTTCCATTTTCTTCACTCTGAAACCAAGGCGCAAGGCAAAGCGCGGCGTTGAGTTCCGCCACACAACACGCAGTGCCTCGAATGGCGGAAAGTGGGGAACGGAGTGTCTTAACGCTAGGTTCCTACAACTCACGGTTCCCTCTGCCTGCCCTGCTATGTGCGGGATACAACGTAAAGCTAAATAAATAAATAAATATATTTAAATAATAATAGAAAAGTATTATGACTGGTATGAGTGACTAACTACTACGCAGTATGCGGAACATTCAACATATATATATATATATATATATATATATATATATATATATATATATATATATATATATATATATATATATATATATATATATATATATAAATTTAACATTTCAGGTGGACTAGAGCTTGGTTCAAAAGCACCAGAATGTTGGGAGCATATCTTCGCAGCGTGTCAATACGTGTCCAGCTTCGAACACGCACTATTTGGTCAACAAGGCAACAACGCTACTCCAATAGTGACGATGCAAACAGGGAGAAATAAAACAGTCTCTATACTTCAAGCAGATGCCAAAATGAGTTTGGATGGTCGTGATGATGAAACTTGGTAAATGATTTTATATAATTTAGAGTTTAAGTTTTAAAGAATAGCTTGGAGGAATTGTTATCTTTTGGAAATAGGCTTTTAAGATGTAACTGAAAATGAGCATTGATTGAGATTAAAGCCTCATGCATGTTTACCTTCTAAATAACACATTGAAAGATAGAGGTTCGAATTTCAAAATATTAGCTGTATATTAATAATATTCTCATCGAAATATTTCTTTATTATTTCAGCGTTGACGTTTTCAATTTCCTCCAGCCTGTGCTGGAAAACAATCCTAATAATGATATGTCAGTTGCAAAAATAGTAGAAACTTGTAGACAAGAGGTAAGAATTGATCATTAAAGTAACAGTGTATTCATACCATAAGATCAAGGACGAAAGTTTGTGTCCGCCCACGTCATTATGTTTATGTACATGACACTTACAGAATTAGACAAGAGTGACATCTCTGTTACAAGAGTGATAATTGTGCTTGCTGATTAGTTCAAAAATCTGAAGTAAAGATTTTAACTAATTAATTTTTCTACTAAAATAAATTATACCTAGAATTGTCAGTACAAAACGTATCCAATTCAATATTACTAACTGTACTTAATGGCCTTCGAGTGAATAATAGTGTTGTCACACATTTATCTTAGACGGGTATCTTAGATTTGGTAGTAAAGATTTTAATTAATTAATTTTTCTACTAAAATAAATTATACCTAGAATTGTCAGTACAAAACGTATCCAATTCAATATTACTAACTGTACTTAATGGCCTTCGAGTGAATAATAGTGTTGTCACACATTTATCTTAGACGGGTATCTTAATTCGACATTCATCCCCTACTAGGGTGGCAACATAATATCTGGATCAGGTGCGGCGCGCGTGTGCTGCGCCCTAGCGGCGGCGGCGGATGCGCTGTTCACTCGACTCGCCGCTACAACTACACTGCCTACGCTGAAAGCGTCGTTACAACGCTTGGTCGCACATAACCATAGATTGGTATGTTTTCTTTATAATTTATTCTTTTAGCTTCATACTTTATCCTGCATATAGGCGTAATCACTCTAAATGTATCAACATTTCGCTCATCATTTTCACTCCGTTCCTAGCTTTCCTCCCAATATCTATAGTAAATATAATATAGTAGATATAGTGCGTTGTTGTGTTCCGCGTATTGACAGATCATAACGCCACATTATATCTACTAAAATATAATTAGAAAATAATTATTTCCTTCCCAAAGGGGGATTGAATCCACGACTAAGTGTTGTCCCATTGATGCTCCATGATTTATATTTTTCACTTAAGTGACGTCATCGTTCCACCTGTTTAATGTCGTTATAGTTGTATATATAGTATGATCAAGTTACCCAAGGAACATTTACGCAATTACTATAAAAATATATTCAGTTTTAATAGGAAAAATTAACCTATATTTACTTAGTAATTATTATAACATGGGATTTTATTAAATCGTAATTATCTCCATAATATTTAATTTTAGTTATTCTCATCGTGGGACCAAGACATAGTTAATAACAACACGGCATGGTGGCGTAAAGGCAAGCCCCCGTCTAGTGGCGGCGAGGCGGCGCGCGCTCTGTGCCGCGCGGGCGATGTGGCGCTACGATGTTTACGTGCGGCGCGACCGTTGGCTCACCGCATGGCTATATGGACCGTTGTTGGTCCGCATTTTATGCAGGTTCGTAGGCCATTACAACGTTTATATTCAAGTGAAGCTATCACCTATATCTATCATCTATGTCTCTTCAATCATATACGTTGCGATATATGTTGCAAATGAACTCAAAGCATTAAAGTCTTTTGTGGTTATTTATTTCTTAATGTTTTTTTTATATTATTTTTCGTAGGCGGCATGTCACAAGGATATCCAAATATCTAGTCTCGCTATACAATGCCTACACGACTGTGCCACTGCGTTATTGAACCAACAAGTGGAGTTGCCCCATTTCCATTTCAACGAAGCTCTTTTGAAGCCCTTTGAAAATTTGCTGTGTTTAGAATTGTGTGACGATGATATTCAGGTAAGAAATATTAAAGAAATCGTTTAGGGCGAGTTAATTAGAAGCTGTGAAATAATTTTTCCCTTAAGGTATAGAATTTTTTTTTGACAGTTTAATACTATATCCTAATATGTACTGCATAATTTTTTCTTTCAGGAGCAAATAATTTCCTGTATTTGTGAATTTGTTGAAACCAACAGAATGGAAATCCGGTCAGGATGGCGGCCATTATTTAATACATTACGTGCTGCAAACAACTCAAGCCAGTATTCTGCAATCCTTGAAATATTTAAAGTTTTTCTTAACACAGATAATACTTTAGTCTTCGCCAATGCCGCACTTGATTGTATTTTATGTCTCTTGAGCCATATAAAAGGACTACATTATGAAGAAGCGCAGCCTACTGAGTTTAAATCAAAAAAAGTAACGACTCCGACCCAGCCAAAGCCTAGCTTGAGTTTGAAATTTTCTAAAAATAGTAAATTCATACCACTAAGTGAGGAAAAGACGGAAAAGGTTATTGTTGATATGTGTAAAGAAGCTTTGTATCATTTAGAAAGTTGTGCCGATATTTTGACTATGATGTATAACATGCCAAAATGCCCCATATTCAATACAGGTAACAAAATCAAAGGCGACTTACCCTTATCTGTAGTTGATCCGATAATACCAAGCGGCTCCTTAGATGTAACGAAATATATTGTGAATGAAAATTGTGATGAGGAGTTAATTTCATATCGAAAACTATCAACGAGTTTGCCACCATCAAATACAACGAATAATTGTTTACTAAAACTCGATAAGCCTAGTAATATTCTTAAAGTATGGTATGTTCTAATCGAAGGATTGATATCAGCTACCGTTGTTTGCTCTAAGAAAAATCAACCGGCTGCAATGGAGACCCTGTTTAAGTTGTTAAGAAATATATCAGAAGTACCTGGAACACATTTTGGACTGCATTGTATTAATCATTTATTGTTGCCGACTGTTCAAAATTGGTTAAGGCAAATTGCAAATGTCAACACACATTGGGACAGTGTTATGCCAAACTTTAAGCAATGTTGCGGTATGACCACGGATACTATTGTTGTTTATTTACACCAATTGCAACAAATCAATATTGAGAGAGCAACTGCTGAAGAAAAGGATGGTGTGTTGTCTGAACCGATAGAAAGTTTAGAAGCCACGTTTGCATTAAAACAAATAATGTTGATACTTGTCGAATGTATTGCACAGCCACAAGAACCTATAGCAAGATTGGGAGCGTCTTGTATACGACACATCATTTTAACTTCAGGACATTTGCTAACAGATAATCAATGGGAAATAATTTGTACAAGTTTACATAGAGCATGTAATGTTAGTTTAAGTCCCCTCAAGCAACTGACGTATGCCTTTAAAGAGAATTCTAATAGCTTTTATGGTGATCTAGCTATAGTGAAAGTGGCAGCACGTCGTGATTGTTCCGTAAATGACAATGTGAGATTACACGCTATGGCTCAGCAAGTATTTTTGACAGATCAATTAAGGGGTGACAATTTAAAACAAACTTCTAAAAATTCTGCTCAAAATTTGATCGATGATCGTAGCTATATATTCCTCATTTATCTTCAAGAGACATTAAATAGCTTAAATCCTGATTTGTATACTGTTAGAATACCTAATAGAGGATTAGTAGTCGGACTTTTAGCTCATCAAATATTAGTTCAAATTATTGCGACTGTGCTAATACAAGCATCATCGGATGTTTTCCATGGAATTAATGGTATATTGTTAGAAAGTCTTAAGAGTGGCACAAATATATGTAATTATAAGTTTTTCTTAAAAAAGAGTAACATTGATCTTCTTCTCAAAAGTTTAGAGTTATCGTACACAAGAGCAATGCAATTTGATTCAAGACCAGGGCTAAAGTTTCTTGTGCAAAAAGTATCTAATTTAGATCATGCGGCTAATCTGTACAAGCAAACCTCATCTTCTTGGCTAATAAAAATTATATCATTGACAGAAATATTTTTCTGTGGAGTAGCAAAATTTAAATTGAAATCAAACGATATTTCTATAATACTAAATAGCTATAAGACCACTCTAAATATGACTTTAGAATACGATCAATTCATAATGAAAATATTTGACTTAAAAGCCACGTGGGAACTAGCATGTAACAACTACGTAAAACACCTGATAAATGCAGCTGACTTTGACGATTGTGAAAATATTAAGGAACGAATTTCATGTAGTTCAGAGGAATCTGATACATCTTCAAACAATTACGAACGTTACTTACGCGCAAGAACCAACACAAAAAGATACAGCTGTTACACAAGAAAATCGAAATATTCCTGTGTCGATCGATGAAAATTTTGATAAACCGAAGCCTTTCACTTTTGCAGATTTTAAATCTAATGCAACTATCGATGACACAACAACAGAAACTGTAATCACCCATGAAAAAAACAAAGAAGGTAAATTAGATAGTGTAACAAACACAATCGGTAAAACCAGTGAAAATATTTATAATAACAACGATATTGAACCAATGAAGCTTGGTAGTCGGAAATCAGTAGAATATCCACACACCAGTGCAAGCCCAGTTCAATTGAAGCGACGTTGTGCCTCAGAAAATAATGATGGAAGCAGAAAAGTCAATTTAACTATATGTGATGGTCCTACATTCGAAAAGAGTAAAAATATCGAGCCGTTGATTCCACCACAGCCGGTACCACCTGAAATAGAGCAACAGCGAACACTTAGCATTAACAAGGTAATTTTTTGAAACGGTTTTGAAAACGGTTTGAAACGGTTATAATAACCGTTTCGATAGATATTTTTTGCAGCTTCACTCGTTATCTCGCATACAGCAGGGTAAAAATAAATAATTTAGTAACAAAACATCCAATGCAGACTTCTGAACCGAAATCAATACAAATTATTCCTACAAATAAAGATTAAATCACTCATCATCTTCAATCACTCACAGACAGACTATCCAACTGCACCTCAATAGTCTTCTTTCAGTAGATGATTTTCAATTTATCATTTTTTTTATCTTACTAATATTCTTTTTTTTAATTCTCCTTATTTGAACTTATAGTATTAATTTGAAGAAATATATGTATGTATATAATCTATTTGTCTTTCTCCCATTTATAAACTTCCTCCGAGCAAAATACTTGGACGTATTTCGACAGTTACTTATCCTCCAGCTCCAAATTTATTTATCTACCATCCATAATTAATAATTTAATTCTAATATTACTAATTTCAGGATTTGGAGGTACAAAAGAATTGCTTCCAGAACATATTGATGGCATATCTAGAGCTAGTTCTAACATTCCCTTTAGAGCGGTTCCAGCTGGTGTACCCAGTACTGCAGACTGGCTTCATGCAGCTCGCCCGAACAGTGACGGAGCCACAACTACTCGATAGAATTAATATATTTTTCGATAAAAAAGACTTAACTGAACTTCGATGTAAGTGATCAATTAATATTAATTAATATAATAGTGATATTGTAAACGTCACATTATAACGTATATTCAAATCAATCTGTGTTGTGCGTAACAAAAAATAAAATGACTGTATGTAATCATGAACTGAATTTTATTTGAACCCAGTTCCAAGCATAAATATATTCTTCTTTATGATACAAATATAATTTATAGAAATGTTATTGTCAACAAAACAACAAAGTATAACGTTTTACATATTTGGTATGCATATTACAGACTACGCCTTACATGTCTTTTTATGAAATGCCTACAGCCTACTTCAGTATAAATAATGTACTGATGCATTTATTTAGTTTAACTACAAAAAATGGCACATATAACTCACATTATCAAAATTCTACATCGAAAGTGCCGATAAAGCGGACCAAAGCATAATAATTAATAATCTCTAATATAATAACGCTAACATATTTGGTATTTAACATTTCTATGTACAATATCTATTTACAAATGACATTATGTATACAATAAGTAAAAATTACCTTATTAATAAAAAGCTGAAGTATGTAAATAACACAATGATCGATAAACTTATACTAGCTGCACCCTTAGCTGGATACGTGTGAACAGTTAAAGCATACGATAAAGCACTTAGTCCTAGGTCACTAGATATTAATGGGCTCTCTCTATTAATGAGATCAGCTAATTTCTCAGCTTCTAAAATACACACCTGTAACTGCAAGTCCGTTGGATTTGATAAAATCGATTCAACAGACACGAAAATTTCAGTTTCAATGGTCAAATAGCCTCTAAGGACGCATTCAGCTACTTTCACATGTCTATCTAAAGCTGATAGAACATTATGTAAGTTTATAACAGTTGCAGAAATATTGGTGGCGTACAATGCTCTATCTATTTGTTTCTTTGAATACAAGATTCTGAGAGCTCCACCGCATTTGGGGCAGCAAGCTCCGGGAGCGGTAAACCCTAAACAGTCTGACTTTTTTAATGGAGGACATATTATTCTTTCAAAAAGACATTTCGGTTTCATCACATCGGATATCGGCCCGACAGCATAGCAAGGGCCGAAGTAGTCAACACTAACGTACTCTGCCCAGGCGGCGCATTCTGATGCGTATGTGACGCCGTTCATCCCGCACACTGTGCCACTCTGGAAGTATAATATCATACATAAATTAGAAACGAGGCTAACTTTTATTTTACTTCATATTTATATTTGTTCTAAATAATAGCATTTTATTTCCAACAACATCAACTTTATAATTCGATCTCTCTTGAAATAATTACCGGATTCCAGCCAATATTATGTACAGCATACTATTCCAAATATATTTCAGAATAAATTAGTTTCAACTTTCAACAGTATATAAATACACTTACACTCCATATAAGACATATCATACATTAATTAAATAAAAATCTCAAGATAAATACCGTAAAGCTACTTCTTAAAGAATCGTCAATATATTTTTTTATTTATTATAGCAATAAAGAGATTGCATTAATACGTGAGTAATTATATCCTTTCAAGTGTAGCACATGGCTCTCATGTGTACTCACCGAGGAGCAGCCCGCGCGGCACGGGCCCCAGTACGCGAAGTTGGCGGCGCTCATGAGCAGGCTGCAGGGGTTGGCGTGCGTGCGGCCCGCGCCGTCGCACACCGGGCCCGCCGGCTGCGCCGAGCACCGCGTCGTGTTCACTGGTGTGTTCAGTGGACAGAAATGTTTAGCTTGTTGTTGTATAGATATGTATTTTACATTTATTCTTGATCTTGATATTAAACATTTTCACAAAAAAATCCTTTGTTACAATGAAAATATTGTAATAGAACACGATTCTATGATTTATAATTTAATCTCTCTCGTCTGTTTGTTCGCGCACGTCTTTTATACCGCTAAGTGGATTTGTGTGAATGTATATAGTCTCTTAGGCCTGGGCGCTATCTAGGCTATAATAAATTTTGAAAACTGGCACACATTTAGTATGTACATGCGAACGTGTACTGGGACATTCTTGAGTACTCTAAGTCCGTTTGCATTAGAACTGTGTGTATCCTTGAGTAGCCACAGTAGTGTGTGCGTGTGCACGAGTACGCATATATATTAGTAGTCCCGCTAAACTATGAACATTAATGAAAGGTTGTCTTAATGAAAGTTGTTCAGCGAAATAAGCATTTTTCAGTGCCATATAAATATTTAAATATAATGGTTGAGAGTTCGAGGCATAATTATTTTTAGTGAGTCAGGGGCATAGATATATTTATTTTTATTTTGCCGCTTCGGTAAACCAAACGTGGGGTTGAGTTGCCACTCAATACGTAATATCGCAATATGTCGAGTTTGAGCGGAAAACGGAAATGTATTGTCAAGAACTTAAAGTCTTTCCCCGCTGTAAGTTTTAAATGAAAGTGGCATGGCAATATGACAATGGTCATAAAGTCCATACAAACGAAATTAAGTTTGGAATACTGTTGGACAGTGTTCAAAACTTGGATCCTTCCCTTTGGGGTCACAAAAGTCAAAAGGTTCATACCGCATTTATACTGCGGGCAGGCGGTCTGCAGCCGCGACAGACACACGGAGCGCAGCGGCAGGCAGGCGTGGTGCCGGCCGCACGGGCCCGCCGCGCCCCCCGCGCCCGCCGCGCCCGCACCCCCTGCACTCGTACACGCATCTCGTGCACTAAATTCGATTTCAGCGTCAGTTGTGCCTGCGCATCTGCGGGATAGTGTTGCAATTAAATTTAAATGTTAAGTTAGGCTGTATCTTGAGCATTTAAAATTTAATATCAATCTAAAAAAGATCAATATATAAGGGTATTGATTTATTAATCATACAAGAAGTACAGTTATATAATATGTTTTCGGTTCTGCACTAAAAAATCTCTAAGCACTAACATAACAAACAAGTAAACAAGCACTCACTTAGCCAAGCACACGTTGGGGTAGAGCCGGCCGGGCGCGTGCACGGGCAGGTGGTGCGGCGGGCAGTTGCAGGGCAGGCCGGTGAGGCCGCGCCCGCACGCGCGCCGCGCGCACACGCGCTCGCCCGCCACGCACGCGCACGCGTTGCACTCCATGTAGTACTTGTCGCCTGGATGTTTTCAGATTTGATTTTATTTTGCGCACAATTCAAGGCATTCGTGTTGTAGGGCGGAGCTCAACACCATGCTTTGTCTTTTTGTGTGTTCTTACCAAATGTATAAAATTATATCAAAATTATATTACTTTCTTAATTATATATTAAAAGTAATTATTTCGTACAAGTCTAATAAAAATGAATGTTGTGAAAATATATTGGATTGCTACCACATCTACATATGTTTATATAAAATCTCTTAACTCTGAAGTGTAGTCATTTCTAGCGAACTCTACACTGTGGTTTTGTTTCAAAATCGATGTTACAATTAATATCTCGCAAACATAATAAAAAGCTATATACTTTAATAGTGCTAGTAATTACAAATATTGCAATAAACATTTACTGAGAGTACTATAGGCGTGTAACTCACCATGCTTAACAACTTTATCATGCAGCCGACAGTTGTCCAGTGCGACGGTAGGCAGCGGCTGGCAGCGCGACAGGCCGCGCGCGCCGCAGCGACACACCTTGACGCAAGTGCGCTGCGCGGCGCACGGCATCGGGACGCGCACCCACGAGCCAATAGGCACTACGTACTGGCTGCCGTCGCCTGTAATGTTACAACATCATTCAATAAAGAAACTGATTTGCAAGAAGTCGTGGCGCGAAAAGTCCTCGACTGTAAACGCGATGCAAAGTTGATACTCTGGTAGAATTTGTTTTACTAGTGACGTTGAATTTTTCCACTCAACACGCAATATCTCTAATTTTGGCGGAATTCAGGGAATAGAGTTTTTTGACACTATGTAGAGGATAGATTGCTATATAAAGGATAGATTGTGAAATCGAAGAAGAAATTACCCAAAGGACATCCATCAACGCAAGTAAACCTCTGACACGCGCCGCCGTGAAGACAATTCCTGTTGACGACGCAAACTTGCGTAGAGTTGCACGGAGAGCCCGCGCAAGGAGACGTTACCATTTCTCCTGCAGATAGCAAAGGAGGTTCCAAACCTGAAAAATAATACTCATTTTTACGATTATAGAACAAAATCCGCATACTTACCGCATCTTGTGCATGTTTCAGTAATAAATGAGAATTTGTCGTATTGTGTGATATAACCAATAAAAGAAACCAATATTATTTTTAATTTACATAAATTGCAAAAGTAGCTCTTGAGTAGGAGTTGAAAAGTTAAACCAGCACCGGTAAATATGAATGTAATATTTTAACACCAAAACATGAATAAAAGCTATTTTTAGCCCCGAGTTTCAGTCCTACTTTGGTAGCAAAAAGGAACTGGATGCCAGACAGTCCCTGCATATATCTTTCTCGTATACAGTGACTAACGTCTTCATACATGCCCTCCATGTGGCATGCTTCATCCATCATTTCATCCATCCTCTTTTTATATTCTCTATTCTCTATCTATTCCATCTTCTTTATACGTGACCATGATCCTTACACTTCACGCATAACGCAATTTATTTGCATTTCCTTGCTCTGGTAACAAGGCATAGTGCTACTTCATGAGTGATACGTCCGTGAAGTTGGTAGAAGTAGAAATACAAAACTCACTAGGCGACATAAACTCCCTGAGAGACACGCAGGGCGCGGAGTCGCTCTGAGGCGCGATGCGCGCGCACAGCGCCGCCGCGGACAGCGTCGCGCGCGACCACTCCACGCACGACGACACGAGGCGCTTGCAGTCCTCCATACATAGGAGGCTGCTGTGACCCTAGAAAAAGTTATTTAAAATTAAGTATAATACTAGTATATATGTGATGTCATCATAATTGTTAATATGCTTATAATACCTTTGCAGTGCAAGGTTTGACGTGTAACGCGCAAGCAACATTTTTCCATACATCTGCAGTACATTGTGATGAATTCTTTAACGGTAACTGGAGTCCAGCAACTGTCACGTGCCTAAAGAAAATAAAATTGAA
Source organism: Dione juno (assembly GCA_037127375.1). Lineage (NCBI taxonomy): Eukaryota > Metazoa > Arthropoda > Insecta > Lepidoptera > Nymphalidae > Dione > Dione juno. Next base: position 648,075 of record JAXRJS010000065.1, read on the forward strand.
TTATTGACAATACAACTTTTGAAAATATCTAGGATGTAACTACTTTTTAAATATTTTTAATATAAGACTTAGCAATTTTTTTTTTATTAATTAGAATTTTATATTTGAATAAATTTTGAAATAAATCTTACCCACTACCCTTTTGCTCAGCAACAGCTAAATGAGCATCAAGGTCAGCAGGCGTCGAGCAAGATCGGAACAAAGTCTTAGGTCTATTGTTAAGTTGACTACAATATGTCAACCCACCACAACCAAGAGAACAAGGAGCGTCCACTGAAAGAAAATATTATTTTAAAGTGAACTAGATCAATTCATCTTTCCGACAAAATTAAAATTGCGTGAAGATCCAGCTGAAACTAATATCGAATATTCAGTTACTCCTTACGAGCGGAGATAAAATCATCATCTAAGTGAACCCAATCAAAAGATACTATCGTTTATGTTTAGACGTAGCTCTCGGAGCATGAGTATAACTCACACTTGACCGATATTTTTGAATTTCATCGAAATTCATTTAGTGTTTCGATGTAGCCACGTAAACGCTATGCGTTACTTTCACAAATTAAAACACAAAATATTCAAGTATAAATTAAATTGAATGCATACATTAAATAAAACATATGGCTAATACTATTTTACTACTCAATTTTCAGAAATAGATAACAACACAACTATCAATCAAATTAAAATGGTAATAATTATAAAAATGGTAAAAGTATTACAAAAGTAATGAATACAGCCGCAACAATTAGTGAATATTAGTATACCTTCTTCTAGACATTCAGCCATTACAGTCTCTTGGGGGTCTCCAAGGCACTCTGCATAAAACTTCTGCCAATTTAATTGCCAGCCATTATTAAAAGTGTTGAAACAAAGTCTTCGGCAATTGATCGTAGCACCCTGAAATATTACGCTCAAAGTGAAATTTTATTTTAAAGAGTTTAAAGATAGCAATAATAAATATAATAATCTGGAAATAATATAATATTTAAATATATTTTATTAACAAATCTCAAATCTGTCTCCACACCTTTTGGCAACAATGTAACTTCGCTACATCATGTGGTATGACATCCTTGGTTTCAGGCGGGGCGTCTTTTCTAAGAAAGCACTGCCACATACCATCGTGTATGGCGGGAGCGCCGCACTCTATTGAGAGAACTTCTGCAATCTCTTGCGATTCACCTGTCCTTTTGAGAACAGTTTCGCACGTGCTACGACATTCTGGACTTTTTGATTCGTGGCAGCATGGTAAATCTAATTGTCAGAAAAATTGTTTTATTCAGTATTATTTTAATTCAATATTTACATGAATAAATTAAATAGAATACTTAGTTATACTTTTGTTGGTACTAAAAATTATTCATTTAGATTTTTACAGATATTCAGCTTTTAAAAAGGGAATGTATCTAAAATGTAATAAAATATTTATCAAAGTTACGAGTAAGTTACTGTCATTTTTATTATACGCACTTACATTTAGAAGTATCTGTGAGGACTGAAGAAGCAGTAAGATCTCTTAAACAGTTTAATAACTGAGGAGATTGTTCGCATAATTCGATAGCTCGCTCTCTCGTAGAACTATCTGCGCGAGTTTGGCCTACTCTCCATACAGCGCGCTTACATGCTTCATGGCAGGATAGTGATTGAGTTTGTGCTGTAAAGGAAAATAATAAGCAAATATTAATTTTTGTTACACAATATAATATAATACACATAATGCAAAATAACTGTGACCGACATTAGCTTAAATTATGTAAGCATTAAATGCAATTTTTTATTGTTAATAAGAATATCGTTAATAATCGATTTGTCAATTAAAAGTTTTTTGTGACTGCAAAAACAACAAGCGGCATTATGTTACAATCTATAAATATAAAAGGCAGACCTGACTGACCGGTTACTACTGTACTAGAAACTTGAAATTTGGTACAAGGGTTCAATGCTGCAAGTGAGCACTAAGAAATTTTTAGAAAATCACCCACTAAGGAGGTCAAATAGGGGTTTAAAATGTATATGAAATTTCTCATTTTTAGAGTTAGCAGTATAAAAATAGGATTGAAATACATTTAAAAATGATCTATTAAGGTGAAATGGACAAAATTCTCCCCCGAAGGGATAATAAATAGTAAGCACACGTGGACCAAGTCACGGGTGAGACGGGCAAAAGAAAGTAACTAATAAATGTTTATTAACCTTCATGAGCATATCGAACGGCTTACTCATCGACTCATTTATAAGCATATCGAATTTTGCTTACTCACAGCAACACCAATGTCCCTCTTGTTGCCGTTGAATACAATCGAACAGAGCGATCTCATCAGACCGCCGGCACGGTTCATATAAGGCTGAAACTTCAGATACTGTGGCGCAAGCATGTCGACATTTGGTGTGATGTCCGAGAGCACAGCACGCACGCCCCCACCAACCTGATCCTGTGACTACTTCTGTAAATTGAAATATATTTATACAATTTAAACGTTTTTCACGATAAAATATACTGTATTATTTAGTTAGTTAGACATTACACAGTTACCGGTGGATTTACCAGCAGGCTAATTAACTTCGAGCCTAAGGTTTATTTAGGGGCCGTAAAGTTAAGTTAAGTTTATATTTATAAAATATTTTTGTTCTTTTTTCCTAGCTAATAATTAAAAAAATTATAATCTAAGTAGCCACAACACAACCAAAAAAATTATAATTACGGCATTTTAAAATGCCGAAACGTTTAAAATATCTAATCGGTACTACTTACCCTGTATAGTTTCATTCATACAGGTCCAAAATTCTATCTGTAAATAAACGTACACTTTATTAAAGCTAGTAAGAAACTTGTTTGTCTTTTCATAATTGATTGTCTATTATTTGTAAGTAATTCTATACCTCAGTAACCCGAGATCTCCTCAAAACCTCCCCAATTACAATACAATGCGATAGGCGGTTTATTGACGACGGCAAAGGAAGATTTAGTTTAAATGCCACCATTCGCAAATGAATGATATCATCTTACTGGCTTAAGAAATCAAAACTGTTGAACGCATCTGATTTTTAAACTCGTGAAATATATATATGAAATTGATAATTTTGAAAGACCTTATTGCATTTTATTTCGTTTTATTTTCCTAAAAACTAAATATAGACTAGACTGAATAGCGCAGGCGCAGGCAGATGTTAAAATTTGTAAGCGTTTCAAAAAAAGCTTTTTGAAGGGCTTTGAATCAAATAATTAAATAACAATCAAATAATTAAATCAATTTAGAAGTTAACAAATGATTAATTACCGAATGTGGTATGCAAAACTTATGAATGTTATGTATTATCTCTTCCCGCGCTGTAGAGTCGGACGCTATCTCCACCAGTGACATCTGAAACAAACCAATTTCAAATTAATAAAGTCGAGACTTGAATGTGAATGTACTATTATATATAAATTATCTATTTCGTCAATTATCACGTATTTAAATTTGACTCAATTAGAGTTTTGTATACAAACTTTACGATGACGATTTTAGTAGCTTACTACTACTAAAAACACTTCAAGAGAGACAACTGTTTTTCATATAATTGAAGAGTTTCATTCAAAAGCGACGTTGTAAATTTTTACACTTAAAAAAGTCGCATTACCATCCATAAGCTTGTTCTGTGACTATTTTTGTCTTGTATACAAATATATAGACAAGATAATAAAAAAAATTAAATAGCTTCACGCTTTTTAAGCATATGAAGCTGACCCTCAGCTTATAGTCTGAAATTGCCCATTTAAAGTATTAAAACGATTCAAAATATTGAGATTTAAAATTTTTCCCGCTTTTTACTACACAAATTAGTCAGGACCATGCACATGTGATTCAAATTAATATATATCACATTAAAATTAAAAACAACTGCCGCACAAATAGCCCACATCCAATAAATCTTCTAACCAGACTCTAAGCGGCAATAAAACCTACACGTTGAGTGTACATCGAAATAAACACATGTTGCTCTTTATTAGAAGCATTAGGGCTAATGAAATTAATTGACGCACGCACGTCCGCATCCACATGCTCCTTTATAATATCTTGTTACAACAACCTAAAATGGGACACATTTTTGTTTTTATTGTAGCATAAGGTAATAAAACAAAACGTAAAAATATCAATACTAATAATAATAGGCCTTATACGTAATAATAAGGCCTATAAGACCTAGTATTGATATTTTTACGACCAAATAGTTATTTACTATAAAGTGTATGAAATAAGCTAATTAAAAAATAACTTTTGCTTACTTCTCTGTAGCAGTAGATTTTTTTTTCTCAATATCAAATAGAACAAATTATCTGCTTAACTTAATATTTAGTATTGTAACAAAAATGTTGGAAGTACATGACTAGAATTGAGATAATTTCAAGAGCGTTTGGAACAGCTGCTGTTTTCTTCTGTAATCTGTGACATTAATTATGTTCACGTCAACGCTTGTACAAAAAAAACGAAAAACACGCCCTGATATTATATTTTTTACATAATATAATAGTAATAAAATAAGAATAGATTTAAATATTTTTTTTAATAAGATATAGTTCTGGTGACTAAAACTTTAATTTCGAGTAGAATCGGCTTAAGCAAATTACTCTGTGTACCATATTTCATAACGTTGTGCTGCTCCCTGATTGCTGCCATGATTTATGGAACGTACTTCAGTGTCTCAAGTAAACTATAACAATTTTGTATAAATAATGTTGCTTATATAAAGAGAAAATTCCAAGCTTAGAATATTTAATTTTATAGTAATAGCGTGATATATAGTGATAGCGTTTTATAGTGAGAGCGTTGTAAAGGAGATCTGGAAATATAGAATATTTTATATGCACGAATACTTTCTGAGTAAATTTAGAATAGCATTTCACTAATTTATAATTTTAATTGTTTTATACAATAGATAACCATACCATTTCGTACTTGTCACAACTTCATTCATATATTTAGTTGAAAAATATTTAAAATAGGTGAAAGTAGATATATTAAAGACATTTATTCTTCCCTCCGCCTATAAATTTTAGGGAGCACATCTCTATCTGCATATAGAGACGTGAAACTTTGTCAAAATAAATCTCACGACTAAGAGCCACGTGCGGCACATACATAATGCAATACCATTATTCAATGCATATTAATCATATCCTTTCTGAGTCAGTGAATATAACAGAATGATTAAATCACTGCTACTCACGGGAGGCTCTATGAGCGAAACGTACATTTTCATATAGCTGTAAGTGCTGTAGTACACTACATATATAGCTTGTCATTATATACGTATTTTATAAGGTTCCGTTACAAAATATATAATCGATTTTTGTTTTTTTTTTACAATAGTTCTGTTAAAAAACGACACTGATGTGTACTGCACTAAAACTACTTGAACAATTTAAACAAACTATTAAATAATAACCTTTTGGGGCAAATAACAAACAAAATATACTGTTATTTTAATTATCTCCATTTGTAGCAAGGCGTAAATAGATAAAAGATAGGTAGACTACTTTTTTCTTAGGCAAATGTCTTTATAATTCTTTCATCCTTTAAAAATGCACGGTAGTGTGTTTATATTACACAATCTCAGGCAATTAAGTAGTTGTTTAACTCCTCACTATCATACTATGTTAATAAGGTTATCTAGGATCGCTCTACATATTTGATGAATGACAAACTTGGTATCTTTAGTGATAAGTAAGTAATATTACTTTCTACTAAAGTTACATATGTATATAACAACGTAATTACTGAGTTCAATAGTATTTATAGAAATTTGAGACAGTTTATATTAATATGTATTTATAAAATAATAACATAATAATTCCGGACTCTCTTATACGTAAGCTATGAAATATATATATCTTGAAATACTCGTTATAAAATAAAATGAAACATAATTGATATTGTAATAATATGTAAAAAAATTGTACAAATCTGCAATGGCATTCAAAAGAAGTGATAATCATTAGTGTGGGCCGATTTGTAAGTGTTTTCATGACTGATTTGTATACAATGATCATTGTTCCTTTCCTGTAACCTACAAAGCCAAGCTTAATCGGAGGAATCATTATTTGACTTAATATTAAAACAAAAGACATTGATATAGTGCAAGCCAACTCAGTATTCACTCAGAGCGAGATTAGAATAAAAGACCACATTTAAATTATAATGGCTGTCACGTGCTTCCTGTTTACATAAATAAATCTAAGTCTCCAACATTTTTAGATAATAAATACAAAACTTAGCAATTTACATTCCCATTATTATGCATAACTAAATCGTGTTATGGGCAAATGTTTAGATGAAAATTCGAACTTTTAAATTTAGCTTCACTTATATATAATTAAGACACTATGTTTTCCACTTTCCTCGCAATTTTCGAGACATTGTTCAGTGGCAGAACTCAACGACGCGCTTTGTCTTGTAAATAGAGCAAAGTAGTGAAAATAATTAATTTCCTTAAGTGATAACCAAACCCATAACCATTGTGTTGCAGCCAGATGGCACTGCGCCAGGATGGCTCTATAACATATTGTTACAAATTTAGCATGGCAAAAATTTTTCGTTGCCCATTATTTTGCACTGTCTTTGCAAAATAAATCCAAGATAAATTATATATAGGTATAACCTTATACAATTAAGATTAAGTTAGCAGCAAGAAGTCTCTGTTTTATCTTATCAGAATAGTTACGTATCTCTTGTTTACCAATATAGAATAGTACTTTTAATGAATTATAGTATAGTAATAGTTATTTACTACAGTATAGAGAGTTTATTTTAAATGTGAGAATGGTTAAAAATAGCAACAATAAACACCGCATACGTCTGTATACGATATTTGATTAGAAGAGCTTCGTGTAATGCAAAAATCAGTATTCTAGACAGAGGCGTGTGAACACAGCGATACGATAAGTCTCACTCTATGTGAATCCATATGTTCACTATAAAAAGTGGGCATTAACCGAAAGATCATCATAATAATTCATAGGATAATATTTAACTATAGTAAAAAGATTCAAAAAACGTTTTCACTTAAAAAGTATTACTGAAATCTCTTAGCTTTTTTTTAAATATATAAAGAGAAATCATTATCCATGAGGCTATCGTTGCTAAGATCGACCGAAGATCTTCATCAAATTCATTACATCATCATCACTGACTCTTACGTGATGGTTGCGAATTCGATCCTGAAACAGGGTAGCAAATTACTTAAATTTTGGTAATACAAAGTGCGGCATTGAGTTCCACCAATCTACATTTGACTGGCTGACAGAGTGACTTGACTTTATTTTTGCCTACCTACCACACTTGACTCAGTGTGACTTGAACTTTTGCCTATCTAGCTGTATGCAGAATAAAGCGTGAAGTTGACAAAAAAATTTACTTAATTTACAAAATAATTCTGACAAAATATATGAAGTGAGTATAGTAACAAGTACCTACCCACTTCTTAGTTACATAACTATAATGATAAAAACTTAACCATAAGTTAACTAATAACTAAGTTAACTCAGAGTCGATAATAGTTTGATTTCCGGAGGATTTGTAATACTAACGTTATAATATAAATTCAAAACTGTTTTGTAATACCTAAATTAATTTATAACATTGCCATTTTTGTATGAAGTATCTAAAACTCTTTAGGCTTAAGGAACAATGCCTTAAAATTATAATTTTTAAAGTACCTCACCAAAGTTTCGTCTGTTATATTTAATCTGTCACAATCAAAAGTAGAAAGTGTCAGTAAAAGAAGGTGGTCTCACATTAGCATAAAGACAATCAGGGGTAGATTAGGTAGACATCACGGCATTGATGAGGCGACACGTCCTGAGTAAAACGTGCATCGCATCTTACTTCCACCATATACCAGGAAAAAGTTTTACAACAATATGGCTATAGATCTACATGTTAACAGGACATGCTTATGACCTAATCGTGAGTGATGTCTTTATGGGTGTTATGCCTTCCGTTTCGCTATAAGCGTGTGTCGATCATAGTTTCATACATCCTGTTTATGATAAAAGTATACTTATGCATATATGAAAATATTATATAAAATACCGGTCAAGTGCGAGTACTCGCGCACCAAGGGTTCCATAACTATTTCCAGATTATAGATATTCCGCTGAAGAAAATACTACTTATAAAATTTGCCGTCGTATCCACTCATTTTGTATGAAATTAAATACAAATATAAGCTTGTAATGGTTTCTTTCTGCGTTACTTACATCTTACTTTATGATCAAATTTGATTTTATCCTTTATACTGTAAGTTCTTACTTTTCATCATACATATGTCTAGGTCAATGAAATACAATTAATAATAGTCGACATTGTGATCGTATGCACTATTTTTGTAACAAATGAATTACAGTATAATTTTGTAATGGTTAATTTTTGGACATTCCCCTTTGGTTGTACTATAAGTTCTAACTTATTCCCAATTTTCATAACTCTAGGATTAGGAAGTACAATTATCATACATGATGCAAATTAATCATAAACGCTCATACATTTTGATTGCGTTGACTTTAAAGTATGATTTTTAATGTGCTTGATGAGATCATTGACTTGGATATTTGATTCATCAGCTTGATATCTTTACGCGATTTAAAGAAAATAATCAGTCTATTATTTGAGGTACGAAACCCTAAAAATAACAACAACCAAATATTAAAAGAAATATTTGAAATATTTAAATTAAATTGTAAGCCCAGAAGAGCTGAAGGGTCATGAACCTTCTCATTTAACATGTAGAGGCACGTTACACCACATGACAATGAATCTATTAGGATTCTGAACGTACTACGGTACAACCATTTTGCATAGGTCGATTAAGCGATATAATAATAGTGGAGGTAATAAAATTTCCAAACGACACTTCAATTTTTTTAGGTAGGCAAAAGCACCGTAGTCGGAAGGAATCTAATGTTAAGACACTCGTTCCCCACAAACTATCGCGTTTACAGGTAGTCGCTGTGCCGTGCCGTGAACTTTTTCATTTTTAGACTTTGTTGTATGAAGTTTCTGTATATAAGTTTTTTTTTTGGATTACAATTTAAAATGATTTGTGTAGACGAAATGGACAAATTCTATATAATCATAATTCTCTTCCCCTACAGGGGAAAAATGGAGGGGTAACATTTGTATGGAAAATTTCTTTATACTGGACTTAGTATAAAAATTGGTATACTACAAAAGGTGGAGGGTGGGTTAGGTTTAGGTGAAAGCTAATTGGTTATCTAGATATATTATATCTTAGAATGAATTCATAAAACCGATTTCGCACTTATATTATATACTAGCGAGCAGTGCCCCGTTCGTGGCTTGACTTACTCTAATATCTATAAATATATCAACACATAAATAAATATATATTAGTAAAATATTAAAAATGTTTATTTATGTTTTAGTAACGTGTAAATAACTATATCCACTTGAAACTACGACGTAATTTTGAAATCTCAAAAAAGAACACCTCAATTTAAAAGAGTACATTCAAAAATACCAATCAAGCGGACGAAGCCGCAAACGGTTAACGGGTACTATATTAATATAGAAGCCATTTTATACACATCTAGTTATCAACCAAATTTAGTATAATAAATTTTCTCCACTTTAATTTTTCTTTCCTGTGTACACATTTTAAGCTACTACAATCTATTACAATGGCGTAATTCAAGAAACACGAAAAAATAAAATATAGAAATAAAAAAAGAAATTAGCTACACACAAGATGTGTTTTAACTTGAAGAAACTAAGTGCTAACTAAAACACAAAGAACCCTCGGTTGACATAATAAAACATTGCTGAACGCGTACGTCGTTGCCCTAAATAGTTCACCAAAGCTCGCCTGTAATTATTGCACAGGGAGACTGACACTGGCAACCCGGGCCAGTGTATGGCTATACAGGGCTAATGCATTAATTAAACAGCCAGCCGTTGTATAAACGTACATACCCATACGTATTTAAAATAAATTAAATTACATATTAATTTACTAAAATAATTTCTAGAATTTAATTATTATAGTTTAAAAACGTTGTAAGTGACTTATGTTATTGTATCATTATTGATGTTTGAAGTGTCTATAAATTTATAACAAAAAGTGATAAGCATTATATTACAACATAAAAATTTAAATTCGACCTAAAATTTTTGTGATTTCAAAGCCCTGTTCCTATACAGTGATGAAAATAGCGAATGGGACGAACTCGGTCGGTAATTAAAGGACAGAATCAGACTGCGCCTCCACTCTCTTTGATGTTTCTTTATAAATTAACTTGAGCTTTGTTAATATTTTTTTGTCGTAGCCGTTGCATACGATATAGCTAACAATCCCACATAACTTTAACCATACAACATACGCCAATTCGTAACAATTAAAGTAAAATTTTAAGTATAATATGATTGATTACTTTATTCCTTCTTTGGTTCATGATATTTATTAATCTATAAATCTATAAGTGTTTTTTAAGTGCCTATAAGTATATACACGTTTCTAAAACACAAATAAACATATTTAAAATATTTGTCTATCTGTCTTTCCGTTGGTCCAGGATTTCCGGCCCGGATCTTATCTCAGGAACAGGTGAACTGATATCTATAGAACTTAACTCAACACTAGAAAACAGAGGATATTGTAGAGGATATTTTTGATCCCAGAGTTTTCGCAGGATCGAGATTTACGTAGGGATTGCCGTGTGCCAGTACCTTCTTCCAGGTAAAAAACATTCCATATAAAATGGTCATTTTCATTTATGTACATATATTTTTCAATAATTTTTTTTGGACAAAGTGATCCTAAAGGAAAAAAATTAAAAAACAAAAATTACAATATATGCATATTGTATTACAGAAAATTCGAGAACATCGATCAAACGAACGACCCCGTGAGCGGGTACTTTATAATAATATATAACAAAGCGACATCAAGAATACTGAAAAATAATACAGCACCTCATATATTTCAGTTAACATCAAGATCGTCTGTGTTCTAAATATATAAGGAATGGGAATCAAAGAAAATAATCAGATGATTTTTTATTAGTCAAATGTATAATTTATAAGAAAGCAGACATTTACGAGCCTAAAGTTTTATTGAAGGGGCACTTGTAAGAGATAATACTAGACAACCTTTATGATTAACGTTAGAGACAAATCAAAACTTTAAGTGGTGTATTGATATTTAGTTCAAAGCTCAAGTTGCTCCAATACCCAAAAGCTAAGGAGAACACTGACAAGGGTTGATTAATGACCAAAGTCTTCTCCACGCAGATAGAGTTACGAACTTCGTGACTGTCTTAAGAATATATTTGTTGATTTCAAATTTTAATAAACGTCTTAGCAACGTTTAAATATGTTGTAATTTATAGCTTTAGTGAACTTGTTTCAAGTACTAAATACTTTTTTAGTAACAAACAATTAAAAACAAAAAAGGATCATCTGAAATGGTTAAAATTGTTAGTCAAAGACTGCTAAAGTTAAAAGTCATTTAATTCTTTTTTCTTATTTAAGCAATTCGTATGTACTCACTTACTAATAGTATTTAGAAAATATATACATATATATATATATATATATATATATATATATATATATATATATATATATATATATATATATATATATATATATATATATATATATATATATATATATATATATATATATATATATAAATATATATATATTACAAAATAAAATAGAATTCGTCTAAATCTTCCAATGTTAATGCTTTTTCGTGCCGTGGTTGTAAAGCTCGAAGCTTCTTCTGGATATAATGCGAAAGAATAAATATTCCATTAAAGCTTAGCATGTCGAAATTCCAAAAACCAATTCCGAACTTTCGTTCTAAAATAACCTTTACAGAAATCCCCAACCTTCCGCCTCTAACGTCTGTAGAACATTTCCGCGAAACGATAAGACGACCATAATATTCACATTTGCGACATCTCATATGATGATAACGTACAAACTGGAAGCTATGAATTGTAAGAGTATAAATGTGAATAATAATACTCAATCATAACAAATTTGTATTACACCATAAATGTTGGCTTTTTTCATATAGGTACTTATTTGAGAATTATCGTGCTTTTACTTTTATAGTTTTTTAAACAAAAAATATTTTATTATTATTTTTTATATTTTCATGCATCATGCGTTATAATATGTCACTCTTCTATGTTCCTCAAAAACATGGAACGCACGTCCAGACTTGTGATACATTTATGCTTTAAAAAACAACTTTTACCATACTGGGATTTGAATTTGCATCTGTTTTATACAGCAACTTAAATTCTAGCTGAGACATTGCGTCTGTGACAAATCAAACAAGATATGTATGTATATATATATTATATATATATATATATATATTTATATATATATATATATATATATATATATATATATATATATATATTATATATATATAGTATATGTATATGTATATGTATATGTATATGTATATGTATATGTATATGTATATGTATATGTATATGTATATGTATATGTATATGTATATGTATATGTATATGTATATGTATATGTATATGTATATGTATATGTATATGTATATGTATATGTTATGTATATGTATATGTATATGTATATGTATATGTATATGTATATGTATATGTATATGTATATGTATATGTATATGTATATGTATATGTATATGTATATGTATATGTATATGTATATGTATATGTATATGTATATGTATATGTATATGTATATGTATATGTATATGTATATGTATATGTATATGTATATGTATATGTATATGTATATGTATATGTATATGTATATGTATATGTATATGTATATGTATATGTATATGTATATGTATATGTATATGTATATGTATATGTATATGTATATGTATATGTATATGTATATGTATATGTATATGTATATGTATATGTATATGTATATGTATATGTATATGTATATGTATATGTATATGTATATGTATATGTATATGTATATGTATATGTATATGTATATGTATATGTATATGTATATGTATATGTATATGTATATGTATATGTATATGTATATGTATATGTATATGTATATGTATATGTATATGTATATGTATATGTATATGTATATGTATATGTATATGTATATGTATATGTATATGTATATGTATATGTATATGTATATGTGTATGTGTATGTGTATGTGTATGTGTATGTGTATGTGTATGTGTATGTGTATGTGTATGTGTATGTGTATGTGTATGTGTATGTGTATGTGTATGTGTATGTGTATGTGTATGTGTATGTGTATGTGTATGTGTATGTGTATGTGTATGTGTATGTGTATGTGTATGTGTATGTGTATGTGTATGTGTATGTGTATGTGTATGTGTATGTGTATGTGTATGTGTATGTGTATGTGTATGTGTATATGTATATGTATATGTATATATATATATATATATATATATATATATATATATATATTTAAATTCAGAAAATTTATATATTGATAGATTGCCCCTCCAAATATGGGTACGGCGCAACATAGCTCTTCCGGTAATTTTAATAAAGCATTGAAACACAGACAGACGGGACAACCCAAATAAAGTGGTGCCTTGTTAACTTATTATTAACAATTTTAACCCCATATATCGTTTAAATAATTTTTAATAGAATGTGGGACTTTAGGTTATTAAAATAATTAACAACAATTTACCTGCGGTTTCGTCTCTGTCATTAAATGGAAAACAAGAGTTTTGTATGGAACATAATAGGACATTCTAAGTATCCAAGTGACTGACTCAACGTAAGCTTGTACCTTCTTCGTTAAATGAGATACCAACATAAAAATAAATTCTCCAATTTGAACTAGTGCTACCAGAGATTAGCGTTGCAATAAATTTTTGATTCAGTTCAGTTTTATAATATTAGTGTAGACTTAAAAAGGTATAAAATTGAGATTGTTTTTCTTTGACAAGTTTATTATGTTAATATATATATAATATATAATAGGTCCTTTAGGCAAAACGTAACGTAAAATAACACTAGCCATGTATGAAGAGGGGTATTAAACTTAGATCTCTTTGAGCAAACTTTACAAAATTCGGATGTTCAAAGTACCTGAAAACACATTTACTCTTTATAAATATATCTTATTGAACTTTACGCTGCATCCAGCATATGTTTTCGAATTCGAGATATTGTATATTCGAGAGACTATGTGACAGACAAAATTAATTAACCAGAGGGAAAAAATTAAAATAGTTTATGTAACCATAGTGTTGACAGTCAATTCACCAAGCCCAAACATAAAGTATATACATATTGTGGATGTCACTGTACTTAGAATCAACAGCGGCACAGTAATGGCTTAATGGACTTTCCAGCTATCCCGGCTCCCTCACGGCGACTGTAATGAGACTAGCGTGATAGCTTTTCAGTGTTTAAAATTTTCTGAAATGATAATATATATTTTTAAATATGTCTTTTAAGATATAATATACTATATAAGTAATTTGGTTGTTACAAATTTCTACGCTCTTATAGTATAAAAAATCCGTTAGAACTATTCTAAGCAATATGTAAATACATATGAACTTTAATAATTTTTTATTAACTTTGATTTATTAATATAAATAGATTTTTTCATAATTTCATCGAAGGTATAAATTAAATATCTGTCGTACATAATATGTAGCTATATTGTTGACAGACTGGCAGTGTCCATATGAAAATTTAATTGTCATCAACCCGTCCATAATGACACCTTAATAATAAGTCTTTTCGTATAAAGGGTTTTCTAGAATTATAAAATATACTGTTCAAGTCTTGTTGGTCGATACTGTCATTTTGGTTATTGATAGGTATGAATGAGTTAATGTTTCATATATTTTAGTAGAAAATTGAATTTCTTCTTAGTAATTGAAAAAATGTTAAATTGAAGTTTATTATTATTAATTTAGCTTCACGCTTGATCCCGCACATAGCAGGGTAGGCAGACGGAACCATAGGTTGAAGGAACCTAGTGTTAAGACACTCCGTTCCTCACTTTCCGCCATTCGATACATTCCGATATACTATCCGAGTGGGAATTGAACCCACAAACCGTCGCGTTAACAGGCAGACACTGTGCCTCTGCACCACCGTGAAATTTAGCAATAGCTTTTATTTATATTTATTGTGCGACTTTTCTTCATACAACGTGATATTGAGGAATTGATTTGTGTTCAACTGGCAGGTTCAAAATACCGTTATTTAAGAACAAAATTTGTATTGCTCTTATATCTTGTTTGTATCTTTGCTGATCAAATAAATAAAATCAATTACTTACATAAATAATTAAATTCACACAAACAAATACAAAACTATTCAAATAATAAGCACGCACATGGTATTTAAAGTTTATAAATCATTTTTATTGACGCATTACTTCATTGAGACATCAACACTTTACCTTAAAGTTATTTATGACTTACCAGGCTTAGATTTAGTAGTAGCAGTAGCAGTAGCAGTAGCACGACGGACGATGGGCCGCGAAAAACATTCGACCAGCTCTGATCTAGTTCACGCCTTGTAAACATTTG
This sequence comes from Dione juno, assembly GCA_037127375.1. NCBI lineage: Eukaryota > Metazoa > Arthropoda > Insecta > Lepidoptera > Nymphalidae > Dione > Dione juno. Next base: position 663,666 of record JAXRJS010000065.1, read on the forward strand.
GATATTATGCATAAAACACGACGTTATCACCTACACGACAAAGTAACTGCAAACGCTTCTAACATGTTTATGACATTTATAAAATGTAAATGTTTAAAGTACACGTGGTGCTGTATTTTATGATCGAGCTTTTGGAGTGCCCTCAATATATTTTATGTACCTATTGCGCCATATTTGTAGTTTTACTTAAAAATAGTAAGTGGTAATCTTTGTTTTGTTGTAAACCGTTTTTATATACCACAGCGTATGCACCGTGGAGCTTATTCCTATAAAGTATCTTTTTTGTTTAAATTTATTATATATTTTAATTGAGGTAGCGTTATAGGACGTTATGATAGCTTTATACACTATCGTATAAAGCTGTCTATGCTACGTATCTACGGTATATGTTATTATAAATGGATATTGGATACTGGAAACCACACGATACTGGAAATGGTGAACAGACTGACTTATTTCGAAGCTTCCTACCTATCAGCGTAAAATAAAATATGTACATAACGACTAGAAAGATTAAGGGTAGAATTTATTTAAAATAAGGTGAAAATATCACCATGATTATAAATTTATAAAGCTAGTGTGAAAAAATTGTTTATATCTGAAATTGTTTATATATATATATATATATATATATATATATATATATATATATATATATATATATATATATATATATATATATATATATATATATATATATATATATATATATATATATATATATATATATATATATATATATATATATATATATATATATATATATATATATATTATATATATATATATATATATATATATATATATATATATATATATATATATATATTGTCACGATTTAATTAAAAAATAATTTTAAAGAAAGGAGAGATTAAAAAATAATCTTAATTAAAAAGTGCGAACTGAAAAAAATCTGTTGAATAAATACGCAATCACTTGAGTGACCTATAATTCTAAGTGCGATAATATCTAGTAGCGAAGTGTCCATACAACACGATCCCCATCGGGCTACCTTTTGTAAATCTTAAAAAATACTAAATAACAATTAATAATTAAGTAACAAAGTTCTGACTATAAATCAGATCATTTCATTCAATGCAAATTTATACTTACTTTTATTATTTAGCCTACTTTTAGAAAAATTTCACACCTCACCACTGATAAGGGTAACAACTCAGGAATATTATACGTTTAAATTCAGCAAAATTACTAAAAACATGATTTTCATATTAGCAATTTGCGATATTTGTAATTATTTACTTTTGAGTATTCATTTGCTCTACTTACCTCTACCTTCAAAGGTGTTTAAGAAATCTTAATATAGTATAGTATAGTCGTTACGCGGTGTCGCCAAAGTGGGACGGACGTCGACAGACATGAAAGGATTTCAGATGAATCTATTTTCACCCGCTTTGAAACTCCGATGCATTAGTTTGTTTGTTTTTGCAACTTTAATAAGTTAAACTCCAACGTAAGGAATGTTAGCATGACAGGGTGGACAGACTGTGTCTTTTTTCCTCATTGTCACAATATTTCTCAATATAAATTGGATTGAATATAAAAGTAAGTAATTAGTACTAGGTATGAACATATTCGTTTAATATTTTATTGTATTTATAATATGTTTCATATAAAAAGTAATTTAAGATATGAAGAATATATAAATATATAAAATTCCGCCACTTTGAATTAATTATTACTAAACTAACCGACAGACACACACAGCCAAAACTAATGCAAGATGGTTGTTTAAGGTGCTCACATTATAAGTTTAATGTCCTAAGGTCTAAGCGAACTTAATTACTACGGCCACTCATGCTATGAAATTTTATTTAATGAACTGTAAATAATATTTAACAACGTATGTTCTTATCAAAGAAGAAGGAAAATGTACAACATAAACATCTATGTAAGTTATTTCAATATACTAAATGCGCTAAAACACGATACTTAGGTAAGTGCTTCGAAGTTCCTACGTGATCGGAATCTTCCAAATCCCGGATCATTCATATGCATACTATGTGATTATAAAAAAAAAACCTTACTATTCAAAGTACCTAGTAAAACATGGAATATTTGAAACACATAACAATATATAAATAACAGATAGAAAAGCACCCTAAATCAATTTCGAACGTGCACTAGAAACCGAATAAGAAACGTATTTGGTTCGAGTGAGTTGGCTAAAACGCAGCACTCTGGTAAACGCTCCGAAAGTTGCCAGTACGTGATTGGAATTTCGTACGCCAGTCCGGGATCCGCGTAACGCCGTCGAATTCCCGGTACGGACGTGATTGTCACATCGTAATCCTAGTAATCAATTGTTACAATGTTACACGGAATACGGGATTCGGGATTTCAAATTCATAATAGATTCAATCGTTGTTCTTTATGTACATAAAATAAAAATAATATACGAATTTGTCGTGTGTTGTGAAAAATCATATAGACATGACAGAAAAAATATCATAAGATTTTTTATATGTGCAAATAAAAAATGGCAAACTCTAAGTCAACAAAGATGTAAATACTATATCAATAAATCTAGAGGCAGCTGCGGCCGCGACAACTTAGATCATACGTATGTTCATACATCAAAGCGGCCGCGCGCTTTGAACTGGCCGCCTGAAACCACTACGTTATTGCTGAAATTATAAACGATATAAACAATTTTTTCACACTAGCTTTATAAATTTATAATCATGGTGATATTTTCACCTTATTTTAAATAAATTCTACCCTTAATCTTTCTAGTCGTTATGTACATATTTTATTTTACGCTGATAGGTAGGAAGCTTCGAAATAAGTCAGTCTGTTCACCATTTCCAGTATCGTGTGGTTTCCAGTATCCAATATCCATTTATAATAACATATACCGTAGATACGTAGCATAGACAGCTTTATACGATAGTGTATAAAGCTATCATAACGTCCTATAACGCTACCTCAATTAAAATATATAATAAATTTAAACAAAAAAGATACTTTATAGGAATAAGCTCCACGGTGCATACGCTGTGGTATATAAAAACGGTTTACAACAAAACAAAGACTACCACTTACTATTTTTAAGTAAAACTACAAATATGGCGCAATAGGTACATAAAATATATTGAGGGCACTCCAAAAGCTCGATCATAAAATACAGCACCACGTGTACTTTAAACATTTACATTTTATAAATGTCATAAACATGTTAGAAGCGTTTGCAGTTACTTTGTCGTGGAGGTGATAACGTCGTGTTTTATGCATAATATCCAATGTTTACAAGGCGTGAACTAGATCAGAGCTGGTCGAATGTTTTTCGCGGCCCATCGTCCGTCGTGCTACTGCTACTGCTACTGCTACTACTAAATCTAAGCCTGGTAAGTCATAAATAACTTTAAGGTAAAGTGTTGATGTCTCAATGAAGTAATGCGTCAATAAAAATGATTTATAAACTTTAAATACCATGTGCGTGCTTATTATTTGAATAGTTTTGTATTTGTTTGTGTGAATTTAATTATTTATGTAAGTAATTGATTTTATTTATTTGATCAGCAAAGATACAAACAAGATATAAGAGCAATACAAATTTTGTTCTTAAATAACGGTATTTTGAACCTGCCAGTTGAACACAAATCAATTCCTCAATATCACGTTGTATGAAGAAAAGTCGCACAATAAATATAAATAAAAGCTATTGCTAAATTTCACGGTGGTGCAGAGGCACAGTGTCTGCCTGTTAACGCGACGGTTTGTGGGTTCAATTCCCACTCGGATAGTATATCGGAATGTATCGAATGGCGGAAAGTGAGGAACGGAGTGTCTTAACACTAGGTTTCTTCAACCTATGGTTCCGTCTGCCTACCCTGCTATGTGCGGGATCAAGCGTGAAGCTAAATTAATAATAATAAACTTCAATTTAACATTTTTTCAATTACTAAGAAGAAATTCAATTTTCTACTAAAATATATGAAACATTAACTCATTCATACCTATCAATAACCAAAATGACAGTATCGACCAACAAGACTTGAACAGTATATTTTATAATTCTAGAAAACCCTTTATACGAAAAGACTTATTATTAAGGTGTCATTATGGACGGGTTGATGACAATTAAATTTTCATATGGACACTGCCAGTCTGTCAACAATATAGCTACATATTATGTACGACAGATATTTAATTTATACCTTCGATGAAATTATGAAAAAATCTATTTATATTAATAAATCAAAGTTAATAAAAAAATTATTAAAGTTCATATGTATTTACATATTGCTTAGAATAGTTTTAACGGATTTTTTATACTATAAGAGCGTAGAAATTTGTAACAACCAAATTACTTATATAGTATATTATATCTTAAAAGACATATTTAAAAATATATATTATCATTTCAGAAAATTTTAAACACTGAAAAGCTATCACGCTAGTCTAGTCTAGTCGCCGTGAGGGAGCCGGGATAGCTGGAAAGTCCATTAAGCCATTACTGTGCCGCTGTTGATTCTAAGTACAGTGACATCCACAATATGTATATACTTTATGTTTGGGCTTGGTGAATTGACTGTCAACACTATGGTTACATAAACTATTTTAATTTTTTCCCTCTGGTTAATTAATTTTGTCTGTCACATAGTCTCTCGAATATACAATATCTCGAATTCGAAAACATATGCTGGATGCAGCGTAAGGTTCAATAAGATATATTTATAAAGAGTAAATGTGTTTTCAGGTACTTTGAACATCCGAATTTTGTAAAGTTTGCTCAAAGAGATCTAAGTTTAATACCCCTCTTCATACATGGCTAGTGTTATTTTACGTTACGTTTTGCCTAAAGGACCTATTATATATTATATATATATATATATATGTATATATATATATATATATATATATATATATATATATATATATATATATATATATATATATATATATATATATATATATATATATATATTAACATAATAAACTTGTCAAATAAAAACAATCTCAATTTTATACCTTTTTAAGTCTACACTAATATTATAAAACTGAACTGAATCAAAAATTTATTGCAACGCTAATCTCCGGCAGCACTAGTTCAAATTGGAGCATTTATTTTTATGTTGGTATCCCATTTAAGGTTTACGAAGAAGGTACAAGCTTACGTTGAGTCAAAGTCACTTGGATAATTAGAATGTCCTATTATGTTCCATACAAAACTCTTGTTTTCCATTTAATGACAGAGACGAAACCGCAGGTAAGTGGTTGTTAATTATTTTAATTAACTAAAGTCCCACATTTTATTAACAATTAGTTAAACGACATATGGGGTTAAAATTGTTAATAATAAGTTAACAAGGCACCACTTTATTTGGGTTGTCCCGTCTGTCTGTGTTTCAATGCTTTATTAAAATTACCGGAAGAGCTATGTTGCGCCGTACCCATATTTGGAGGGGCAATCTATCAATATATAAATTTTCTGAATTTAAATAAAACTTATTACTATCTTTAAAAAAAAATAAAGTATTTATATTTTAAGTATTTATAAGTACTTGTATATTTACATATATATTTAAGATTCAAATGAATTACTATTATAATTGAACGTGTGTGATTTATTTAAATATCAATCTACAACTATTTTATTCCACTATTCAATTCAGATTTTAAATGTATTGACTGAAGTAGGTACTTAATACAAAAATGTCGAACTTGGCAGAATTTCAACTAAGAAAGTCTCATTCACAGTAGAAAGTCATACCAGTCGGTATACAATATCAAATATTAAGCAAATGATCGTTACGAAATCGAAAAAGCTAAGCATTATTTAACAAATTGTTTGTCGACTGCACAATTAAAAATATTCAATATTATTCAAACAGTGTCGCGGAGAGGAAGCCGCCGTCACGCGGTTCCCTAACGAGACGGAATTAAATACGAATGTATTAGACCGACCCGACTCCGCTTACAAGTTTTAGTAATTTTTCCTTTATTCATTCGACGCGCCTTCTCGGAACGTCACCCAATGTGACACGATTCTTGATTAGTCCCGACGCGGTGCCTCGAATATCATATATAATATATAAAATAATATTTCTACAGCAGGAAAGGGCTATAAGAGCTATGACGATGGTACATATCGCCATATCCTTTATTTGTTTGCTCTACATGGATCAAAGAACACGTCGATGAAAGGAATCAAAGCACACCAAAATTGTGTAGATATTGAATGACCTTTACGCTTCCGAACGTTAAAAATAACTTCAGTCGTTTTACGGAAGTAATAAATCTGTTTAATTAGTCAATTTAGATTTTCAGTTAAAACTTTGATTGGACGTTGCTAAAGATGGGATTAAGATCCAAGAAGGGACGAACTAAGAATGTCTAATCGATCTTGAATACATAAACGTGTACGAGGTAGGTGCCTACTGGTCACAGCTACATGAGAGAATTTGATCGATGGCTCGGATACATACGAGATAATAAAAGGATGTGGTAGCTATTTACCATAATGTATGCTTCAAGGAATTGAATATGTACGTAAATGGCAAATAATGAAGTAATGTTGATGTGACATGAATAATGAGTATAAGTATAACATTTTTATCTAAAAATAACATTAACAAAAGTTACTTTACCTATAACTTATACTAATAACAATGCTCGAATCGATAGATACTTAGCGTAGTAAGTGGAGTAAATTACAATCGTAGATTCAAATCTCATTAGAGAATGAGAATAAGATAATATCCTACTCGGCAATACACCTACACAATGTTTCGATCATTGATTCCGTTACTATGAAAGCTTAAGAAAGCTTTCAATTACACGTAAAAGCCCTATAAATTGCAGATGTATTTTTGTACCTATTGTTATAGAATTCTGTACAATATGTTGTGGCGAAATGTATGTAAAGAAAGCTATTCGTTTTGAAGTGCCTCACTTTAAAAATATACAGAATGCATTCCATACGAATATAAAATGACTTACCTTCTCGCAAACGCTACGACACGTCCCCGAGGCTTCATTGCAACACGCCGATATATCTGAAATGAAAAATGTTCACAATAAGTGGAAATGATCGTAGTATCGCACGTAGTGAAGTGAAAGCAACAGCTGGACTCGCCCACAATAAAGTGCCGTCGACAGTTACATATGACGATGTATGCTTTTGATCTATTCCGTAAACGGCGGCGCATTCAGTCGTCAAAAGGGATTCAAATTAAAGAGAGTTATGTCAGCAATTAAAAACAGTACACATATTAAACAAATAAAGTCTAAGGAAGATTGATGAGATCGTTACGACATGGTTTTTAACTTGAAATCCAATAGAGACAGATTAACTTAATTTTAACGTTTACTCAACTTATCTGAAGAAGATTAATCGACCATGAACCCGTACCTAATTTCATCACATGCTTATATATCATTTTTATGGACCATTTTAAATTAATTAATATTATTTTTGATAATTCTGAACGTCATCACTATACTTTGAAGATAAAAGAATAGTTAAACTATTAATATAAAGCAGATGTATAATTTCCTGCGATAACTAATAAATGTATACAACAAAGTTTAAAAATACAGTTATTTAAAACAGAGATTATTTCATGCAAAAAATGTCAAATAACGAATCCAAGCCAACTGTTATTGTGTATTCTGAAATTATTGGCACTTATGCTAAAAACTTTTTAGCAAATAAATAGATCAAACGAATGCTAAATTCACCCTTTTCCAAATTTACATATTCACTTTCAATAATTTACATGTCGAAAGCAGTGTAGCAGCAAATATATTAAAATAGCATTACAAAATATGATTTAATTTTCATATTTTTTTTTGTTGATAAAATATACGAATACTTGTTTATACATATATATATATATATATATATATATATATATTATATATATATATATATATATATATATATATATATATATATATATATATATATATATATATATATATAAAAAGCTCAAGATTTTGTTTGTACAAGTAATAACGACATTAATCGCTTTAATGTAACCCATTGTATTTGTACATGCTGTATGGTCAATATTAATTATAAGAATTATAGAGAGATCGTAATATAAGACTTGACTGCTACTCTACTATACTAGTACCCTCCAGCCCACTTTCAATAAAACAAAATTATAGGAAACAGCCCTCATAGATTGTAAAGGACAGGACAGTGCGGCTGTGATTACTGTAACTACATAGGATAATCGCGTTATATTCTATAAAGTCGCTTACTATAAAGTATTTAGCTAATGGCTAGGTTTACGCGTTCGCTTTACATGCAAAATATTGATAATGAATTATTGAGTGCAGGAAAATTCAATGTTACTTTGAACTTTAAGTTTAAGGAAAGAAAGGCGATTTTCAATTTGTAAATATTAAATGGCGTAATTTTATAATATAGTCGTTACGTATATTAAAATCTATTTGTACTATGACTAAGATGATGCTACTGCAACAACAAATAATATAGTAGAATTTTTAATAGACACAAACGGACATATAGACTCTACAATATCCAATAGGTTCAATTTTTCATCTTATATGGAGAGTTATTAGATTTATAAAGATCCCACAAATTTAATGCATTTTTTTTAAAGTTCAGCTTTTTGTCTTGATATGTTGATATCATACATTAAATATATTATATGAGTTGTAGTTTCAAGCGTAAATTCTAATGCGTTTTTCCGTTTCGGTTGGAATTTCGAGACATCTTCTCTTAGCTCAAATTATTGAAAGATTCGGAAAATCCTGTCTTGATTTCCCAAGGACACTAAACTCTAAATTTAAAATTACTACGCTGTGTAATATCTCTAATGAGTTTGGCAGTTCGTTGTTTATCGACAGACTTCTCCGTGACAGTGTGACAACACTGTCACGGAAAAGTCTTATATATTGATTTACACAATGTTGATGATCATATAAAAACACAATGTACTAAAAATACTTGTTTATTATTAATACAATATCAAGAAAAGATAAAATTATTGAACTAATAAATTATTCTTACGCCTTACATTTCTTTATGTTTGATAAAACTTCCGTTGTGATAAGAATGTGTTCTGAAAACAAATGATAATGAAAGCTATGACTTCTTATCATAACGTAGGGCACGATAACATAAATATACAAAACAAACATATGTGGCGATGTGCATGAAGTCTATGTTTTAGCAAATCCGGAGGTGCACTGCTATATTTGTTAGTATCATTATCTTAAGAATTCCGTGCACCAATTTCTGAGATAGGCCCAAAAAATACAGGCTCATTTCTACAAACGATTTTAAAGAATAAGTACTTCTACTAAAAACACCTTGTAATATAATTAAAATAATTATACAATTATTTAATTGCGTTGGTTAATTTGTAGTATCTAAGTTTTACTTTACTGAAAGTATAATATAAGAGTGATATTATAAGGTTTATCTACGAATATCATAATAGTTTAACATATATATAAAAATGCAGATTGAAATAACTACAATAATATTATGTACCTACTATATAATATAATACTATAGCTGTAGCTGCATTTCGTTCTGCCTTTCACAGCAAAGGTAAAAGAATGTTTAATTAAGACTTCGTACAACTTGACTATGAAACTTTTCAGCCTTTTAGTAGAGGTACTTATTTTAGAACAATTAAAAACTATTTGAGGCATTCCGTGATAACAAATAATATTTTTTCCCGGCGGTATACACATACTTTTGGCATCTCCAATGAACAACGTAAAATCAATAATATCAAAATCGGATACATATTTTAATTACATTAGGAGGAGAAGTCCACTTAAGCTCTATAATTGATTTTTAAATTTTTATTTTACAGCTAAGCTGTTACCTAAGCTATTACCTATATTCTAGCAAAATAATTAAAATCAAAAGGTTTACCTTGAGCACTAACTCTGGTCAATATAAATAATACGTAAATCGGAATTGTTCGCCACCATGCAGCTTCTGCCCTTATTGCCCTTCTGGTAGCCATGATAACATTTCATCACTGCTGCAAGATCACCTCATAGCCATCTATGAACAAATAAAATCAATATATTAGTGCTTTAGCAATTAATACGAACCCATTTTACTAATTTCATACAAATTAGGTACAAATTTTTCATAATTTTATATTAAAACGTGTTTAGAGAACTCTACTATAGCTGTGTATACATATAGATATATATTTAAAAATACGTATAAAAAAATCTTTTTTAGAATTTATAATATCACTATGAAATCTAGAATATTTTGTCTTCTATCGATGTATCTTCTTCCTATAAAATTACGCTCAGTGCTATAAATTACATGGTTATAATTATTCAAAAAGTTTTAATTTTAACAACACAGATACTAAAGTATATTGAAAACTACTTTCTCCATACTGAAAAGAGGTAATATGTATTCGCCTAAATTATTTTAAAGTGTTTTCTCATCGTATATATTTCAAGGGTGTATTTTAATTAAAATTTTCACGTAGATTATTACAACTAAGCGTTATGCAGTGTTATTCGTTAAGACAAATTAGACGGCATACCTTTAGTCTGTATGTAAAATAGAACACGGTATAGAGATATTCTACAAATTTAGAGATATTCAAAAATTTTATGCTATATTTTTTTATACATATATAATTAATTAATTATATGTTAGTATAATTTAATTAATTAATATATTAATATATGTATAAAAAAATTATAGTCTTTAAGGAATATTGTAAAAATAAAGGATAGTAATCATATAAAGTCACATTTAATAATTCTTTCTTTTAAATTAACTGATACTATATTATCTTAACGAACTGAATTATAATAGAAATAAAATGTCATAGTGGTTTAGCTACAATTTGCATATTTAACACGATAGAACACGAAGCTAGAATTTTAACTGGGATATCCTCATCCTAGATTTATATTTAATACTAGCTGCTTTGTCAGCGTAAGAAAGAAAGTTGGAGTTTCAACTAATACATTTAAACTTTTATTTTGAAGCAGATTCGCCGTACAAAATACTTTAAATTGAAATAAAACCGATTTAAATAAAACTCTAAATATTAAGAAAAGGTTATCATAATAAAATGGTGAATGATGATGATGAATGATGGGTTAAGCCGTTGTTATGATTAGCGTGCCCAAACGCACCGACAAACGGACAAATATTAAGAAATCATTGTTTTGAGTTATATTACAATGGTAAATGGCCCCAATAATCGTTTTTTTTAGTATATTTTCCATGTACATTTTTATTTTGTATATATATATATATATATATATATATATATATATATATATATATATATATATATATATATATATATATATATATATGCGTTTCTCTGATTTAATGACTAACTCACTAATAGAGAGCGAAATGTTTTTTGTTCTTATTTTCAAAGGATCCAGTAAAATTAAGTAGAGTATATGAAAAAAACATCAGTCAGTGAGAAAAAATAGCAAATTTTAATCGCAACTATGAAAGCTCAGTTAACAAACTAGTTCAAACATAATCTTTAATTGCTTTCTACTTTTAAACAGTAATAAAGATATCAAAGTCGGCAGACGGCAAACAGTTGTGAAATTATATTTTAACTCCTACGTTGCTTCTGTGTAAGAGATATTAGTCCCATTTAATAAATCCTATATATATATATATATATATATATATATATATATATATATATATATATATATATATATATATATATATATATATATATATATATATATATATATATATATTTCTTGGCCATATTATAATCAATAAGCGCAACGACAAATTAATAATTATATAAAACTAGCCTGCGGCTTCACCCGCTTGAACTACACGATGATTTGTTTAGCAAGGTGAATATTGTAGAGATTGATAAGTTCTATAGCGAATGTCGTAGAACATTTTTCGTTCTATCATATTGATGATATTTCCGCAGCACACGATGTTAGATTTTTATGACTAAATTGTTCACACATTTATATCATAGCATTTTCATTAGGGATCTCTATTTTTTATTGAAAACGTAACGTTTGAAAACATTACAAACATACATATAAAAACACAAATGTTACCTTTTTATAATATTGATTTAAATGAAAGAAATAAATGTGCCAATAGATAAATAATAGATTCTTAGAGCAATTTTTTTACATTAAATATAAAATCTATATATCATTCTAAATCGCAAACTTAAAACCAGCAAACAAAACTTTTGTCATAAATCGAATCGGACAAAAAGTACACAGCTTGTTTCGTAACTTACAAAAGTAGGAAAATTTAGCAACGCTTTCCGCAAAACTTTACGCATAAACACCGAGCGGTGTGAGCTTTCATAAACTCTTATTTGTAAATAATAAAAATATGCGAATAAAAAGACGAGTCTCCTCTTAACTTGAAAAGAAAATTTACCATATAAATCGAAGTGCACAAAAGCTATGCGAGAGCCGAATTCAATCGAACGTAATTGTACCAACGGCGCACTGATATGAACTGTGTAGAGTATTTTTGTTTGTATTTAAAGTTATTCTAAAAGAAAAATATATATATGCACCTAACACTTTTATATAAATTTTAGTTTTTAATATCAACTGTTAAACCTTTTCAGATATTCTCTTACATAAGTTACAACTTAATAAAAAAATACTAGGAGCTTCTAAGGAAAAAGAAGTATTAGTAACATTATTATCATGGCGTAATGATTAAAAAAATGCGAACATTTTAAGAGTTCTCATATTTATTTTTAATATTTAAATGTTTAAAAATTCAAATATGGAATAATCTTAATTGTTACTATGACATAATTTACAACGGTACAAATTTATTAAACTAATTTAAATGTGTCCGTAGCTGGTGTTAGAATTAACGTTCATAGTTTTGGTATTTGTAATATCTTAGTTATTTTTGGCTACCCTCATCACAGACACTCATACATCACTTCAAAGCCCACTCCCCGGCATTTCTTATCTTTATTATTTACCTACCTATAGTTTTCTTAAAACTCCTATTAAAATTGAAAAGTATAACATTCACTGCACTAAATCATTAAAAATAATACAAGTCCACCGTAGCAGCTTAAAAAATTAAAAAATACACAAACTGTTACGTTCCCAAACAAATAATAATTAACCTGTAAAATGTCTACGGCGTTCGCGGTATTTTTGTGACGTCAGAGCGCCACCTCTCTCACAACCTTACTCGCGCCAAATTGACGCGTTACTAAATAGACCGGCATAAATTCATTCAACTTCAGGCACCAGATGCTGTTCGTTTCTAACTTACATGTTCCCTTATCTTGCTGTCTCTCTCTAGAGCTTCCGCTTGATGAACCCTATTGAGCTCGTTAGTCATTAATTAATTCTGCATAAGAAAATTACTTTTAATTTAAACGGTACACAGATGTTGTAGTCTTCTGGGCTATCAGTAAAGTGCTAAAATCTTTGCGGACAATAAATATAAGAATCATGTGTGGTCTTGACTTTGATAAATAGCTCTGTAAAATATGTAAGCTCTTAATAACTTTGATGTCAGGTTTTAGTTCTCTTTTTGATTTTTTTTTCTTTTCTGATTTATTTATTAATAAAGAGCAAAAATTTTAATATAATTGTTTTAACAAATTAAAAAAAAATCAAAAATGAAATAAAAAAAAATCTTTTGTATTATTCTTTAAAAGGGGGGAAAGCCTTTACGCCCGTATACGCCATATCCCGCATAATAGAATAAGTAGTCGAAGGGTGTCAAGACACTCTTTAATAAGAATTTATGAGTCAAAAGGTATTTATTTAAGATAATATGCGTCTTTATATTTACCATATTGCATCTTAAGTTTTTGGTATATTATATACTAGCGACCCGCTCGCGGTTGTGCCCGCTTATGTTAGCTAGATCATGTTTTTTTTAAAATACCTACATACATCACAATGCAATACTTCGATTTTCTCTTTCTTCTTTTCGTCTATAAGTAACAATTTCCAATTTTCGTCTATAAGTAAAAAATTTCGCGAATAAATAAACAAACATATGGACAAAAAATCCACTGGGTGGTTTTTTTTACCTTATATTTACAATAACGATAGCTTAACGATGTATAAACCGACCAATTAATATTTTTTTTTAATATTTTATGAACATAATAGACCTTTCTATACTTTATTACTACAACAATTTCATCTATGGTCTGTAGATGTATTGAAGATATATCGAAATTAATTCAAATAAAGACATCTGCTGACAGATATTATAAAATATAACTATAGATTTTTAAACACATAATATTTTAGGTTTTCGAAAACGATTTTAAGTTACCAATAGATGGCATTGTAACAAAATTGACTAATTACCTTCTGATCGCTAAATGTCACTATAATAATTATAATTCAAATGATGTGAACGATTACTTTGACATCTAGCCAGGCTGTGGAAGTAATTTTGAAATTTTTTTAATTATAAAATTTATATTAAAAGAACTTTTACCATTTGCCACTGGTACAAAATGAGAATGGAATAAAAAACTACCTTTACTTCCAAGTAATCGACGTAATTTAACCGTCTCTGTTTTTATTTATTGTTCGAGATTTGCATTGCACATCAGGATAAAAACTATCCTATATATTTTGTTTAAAGCTATAAACTATTAGCATGACAAATTTAACTCCCTTCTCTTCACTAATTTAAATAATTTAATTTTATTACTGTTTCACTTATTTTTTGGGAACTGCATGGAATAAAAATGCCGGGATAAAAACTTTATGTGAGTCGGGACTGTAAACTATTAGTATACAAAAATTCATTCATTTCTGTCCAGTAGTTTTTGTGTGATTGGAGGACAAATTAACCGACAGACAGACATACAGACAGACAAGAATTCTGCTGAGTGGATTTTTCTTTAATGTACAGAATTGCCTTTGCTTGAATTTAATTTTATTATATATATATATATATATATATAGATATAGATGACAATAATCAAAAACATCGTAACTTGCCAAAGAGTAGTATTTTAAGTTATATCGCCTATCAATTACATCAAACGAACTCGCTACCAAGAACCGATACGAAGTTTTCCGACGCAAAGTGAAATTTATAGTTTTCCAAGTTGGACGATGGGCGGCGGGCGGCGGGCGGCGGGTACAGCACTATCTCACTACGCCTGTAGTCCGTGCCGTGTGTCTTTATTACGTGTAAATACCTAAAAGTAATGTGTGTATTACTATTTGCTAGTTCTTTTGCGGCTGGTGTTTTACATAACGTGGTCGTGTTAAATTTTAATGAACGCTAAGCCTATTTCTCTTTGAATTTAAATTATTATTTTGCTTTTCATATGAATGAAAAGTATAAAAATGTTCTGAAAAGTACGCACGTGAAAAATTTATGGAAATTTAACGAGAGTATGTGTGAGAACAATTTAATGAGAACATGTACTAGGTTATAGAAATATGTCGGTATATAAGAGTATTAGAGCATTAAAATATTTTATACTTTAAACAATTTAATAATCTTAGAGCCAATAATTGTACTGCACAATAAAAGAGCAGCCATTAACGATATAATATTTCAACAATATAAATAATATTTTAAATGATGTACTTTAAAGAACCTAACAGACAATTTCAATTAAGTTTAAAGTGAACCTTGTTAGCGTGGGTCAGCTACCTGCAGGGCGTCAAGTGCTTTGTCGGGAGACATACTGCTCAAGCATGGCTCTTTACGCCACACTTGAAAGACATTTTGTTTACTTTTGGCCTTAAAGTTATCTTTTTTTGGTTTTAAAATAATTTTATTTTTCTACTTTTTAGCTTTTTGTTTAAATTTCTTCTTGGCCAGTGTACAAATATTATAATAGCTCTTATCTAATCCTATATAAAACATAAATTTTAATTCCATATAACTTGATTAAACCCTAGCATCCTGATGTAACTAATAACAATAACATACCAAAAAAGAACATTTAAAAATACAATTCTTAGTTGAGGGTGTAAACACGTAATAAACATACAATCAACATAAACTTCCTCCATTTTGAAATCAGTCTTACATTTAACGAATCAGTCTTACATTTAATATCAGTAGGCACTGCAAATAAATATTTTATATTGTCTGTTTTTTAATCTTTGGTATACAAGTAAACATGGGCAAGCAAGTAGTTGGAGTAGTAGAATTTGGAGTTGAGGTATTGTACGTTCCATCATCACCTTAAGCGAATAATCCAATAGAACCACAATAGGAGTTCTTTGCGTGCTTTTAACATTTCTCTCATTACTCCTAATTATTGAAGAGATGTCTCTCTTGTCATGTCATTTTTTTAAGAAATTTTATAAAACATCTATTAAATGTGAAGAATTCCCTCGATTTTCCTAGGATTTCATTATCAGGTCCTGATATAGTGACAATGGGATCACCTTAGTAGTGAAAAAAAAAGAATTACTCAAATCGGTTCATAAATTAATGCGATATCGAGTGAGATATACATAAAAATTATACATGTCGAACATAGAAACTATTAATAAATATACTATAGTAAGATTTACGGGCACCCCTTTACTTTACTACCATTCGCAATGATAGCTGTGGAGTATGTTAAATAAAATTCTTAAAAGATACGTTTTATTTACTTATTACAATTTATAACTTATTACAACTTATATCACTTAGATCATTTATAACTTTATCACAGTAAAAATTTTATATATACAGTCGCTTATAATACCTTAAGTGGAAACATATTAGCCTATTTATCTTAGCCAGAGCGTTTTCAGCGCAGTAAAAGTTACATTTATGTAAAAATATACGGCAAATAACGGCGTTACGACATTGACGGATGGGCCGGCTTTCCACCATTTTTAACTGGCGTTCCTTCTTGATCGTCATTTAATAAAAGCCGACACAATTTCAAAGCAATCAGCTTTTTTTAATTTAGTTCTATCAAATAATACGATTTTAAGTATTAAATTCTTTTAATAATTTTGTGTTGTAATTTTAAATTTTTGTCGTTTAGTAAAATTAGCTCTGTAAAAAGTCTCATAATAATAATTTATGTAATGTAGAAGTCACGGCCTTGTAGATCAAATAGTATTAACTATAATATAAATGGAATATTTTGATTCATTTTAACAAGAATTTTTTAATAGAAAATATATAATATTATGAAATAAACTATTACTATAATGAGTCGAAATACATATTTATTAATACATAAGGCGGAATGGGACCGTATGAAAAAGCAACGAGAAAACTGTGAAGACCCAATTACGAACAAAGAAGATTACATTAAATCACTCAACGAACAATCGCAAAATTGGATAAAAAACTGGCCAGACACCGTACAGGCAAGCTTCATTAGTAAAGTTATAATTCTAAATCTATATAAAGTTACAACAATTATATGTCCATCAGCCTAAGCAAATTTAATATTTACTACATACAAATCAGTCTAAGTAATTGTAATATATACAAAAAAGAAAATAAAAAATCTTATTTTATAATTTATTATTTTTATTTTAACGAATTAATCGGAATACGTTTAATTATAATTATATAAAATATAATTAAAGGGACACATTAATCAATTAGAAGAACACAATAAAGCTGAACAAGATAAGCTCATAGAGTCAGTAAAAGAATTTATTTCAAAAAATAAGCATGAAAGGAATATGGAGTGTCTTAAAAACGCGAAGGAATTAATTTTTGATGACAGTTGTTATGGCCGGCAATTATTGAGGTAAATAACGAGAAATAATAACCATAGCATGTAACTGGCTATAATTAAAGTCATTAATTAACCATTAATTACGTCAACCATCGGTCATTTGTCTGTTATCATTGAACTGCATAACTAGCATTGTTGCGTATGCATATTGGGAGTATTAGGGTTTATCATACTTTATAGGCACAATAAAGCATTTTTTTTATATAATTTACCATTTTTGTAACAAAACAGCGCACTTTTGACATCGAAAGTGTTAGAAGAAAGGGAAGAACAAATAAAATTCCAAAATAAAATGAAACATGAAGCAGATAGCTTGAGAATCAACGAACCAAAATCTTCGTCCCTACAAAATGCGCATGTAATGGAAATGAATGAAAAAAAGATAAAGGAATGTCAAAAACAGAATGCGCTTGAAATAGCGCATGCAAATAGGACAATGTGAGTTATTGTAATATTTTATAAGACTTGCAGCAAGATTTCTTCTGACTTCAAAAGTTATTTTGGAGTCGGTTGTGGATTTGATCACCATTCGAGGGAGTGGATTATTTTCATTTTCTCGTTCTGGTAAGACGAAGCGCGGCGTTGAATTCAACATGCAATCTCGAATTCGAACGGAAAGTGGGGACATCTCTATTTACTCTAATTGTCCAGGATAGAACGTGAAGCTGAAAAAAAATTAAGCATGTTTTATTGAGATTTAATAAATACCTAGTAGTATCTATATACTTCTGTAAAGTATAGTGTATCCCTGTAGATTCTTGTGAGAGACCTATGTGTCCTGTCGGCATAAGTTATGTTGATAATATAAAAGTGATAATTTACAAATACCTATAAATACGTAAGGTATAATTATATTATGAAAGGTTTATAATATACCTATACCCCAATTTTATATAAAAAATTAATATAAATTATATTTTTCGTTTATTAAATTTTCAAACGCCAAAGCAGCAGCAGCTAAGCGAGTAACGACTTAAGACGTTATGTAGCATATTTGGTAATATAAATAGATAAACATTGTACCTTTTTGTTACCTAAAACTTATTGTAAGTGTATCATTTACGTTTTATTTATCATTTTCCTGTTAATACGCTCTTCCGTTTAAGAAACGTAGAGGTTGCTAGTCTGCTCCCTGTGAAATCGTCTGAAGTGCATTTTACTGTTCACCTATATGTTTGTTATTTCATCTTATTTATTTTAATAAAATAGATGAAGGGTCGCTGAGCTATATTCTGTATTTATTCTATAAAGAAGCTGGCTTTCGCTACGTGGGAAAATGAATTTGAAGTTTCTGTCACTTAAAAAAGTTATTTTGTAGCAGTTTTATTATATAAAATTCTTTAATTTTATATATCTGTTTTATTTATGAGCCCCTATTGAAATATAACAAATTTAAACTGACAAAAATTTTAAAAGAAAATCTTTTTGATTCTATTACATTAATATACGCCCCAAATAATAGTTTTTTAATATGTCTTCCATGTACAAAGAGCGATTAGTTACATTTTTATTATACGTTTATAGAAAAAATTGAACGTCACCCCTGTAACAAAATATATTGACATAAATTTACAAAAAAATATTTGTTAAATATAGATGTTATTTCATCAAAAACACTTTTGTTGGAATTCATATGGACATTTTTAAATTATCTTGCTCAGGTGTGATATGCAAAAAAGAAAGAAATTATTAGAAAAAGCACGAGCGAAACAAGACAAAATTCATGAGGACCGTATGCGTAAATTACTCATAGAAGAAGAGAAGAAAATTATGGTATGTATTCGTGTCGCATGTAGCTGTGATGGTACTTCAGACAGAAGTACCATCACATTTTCTAGATTTCGACCCATCGCTGCAAAACGTGTGGTTGGTCTGTTAATCTTTCACTGTTCGAAAGCACCACTTTCGTTCTACATCACTTACTTCTAACAAGAAAGTTCTGTGTTTTAGCAGAAGTTGTTTATCAATTTTTCATCTCTTTTTTTTTCACGCTTCTTATCATCTTTATGTTTAGTTTTCTTTGGAGCTTTTGGGCATTTTATACTGGAATATGCGCCTACTGTTATAGCTAACATGTATTATCACCAAATACATATCATAATAGTTTATTATTAAAAAAATTAAGTATGTAAAAAAATATTTTATTTTTTTGCTTCATCAATTCTATATATTTATTAGATTTTTGAATTGTCGAAAGATAATATCGGCCTGAAAGGCAGTTCTACAGATAAGCCTCAGAACTCAACAGTTGCTGCTAATCCAATGTGCTGTTTAAATATATTTTTAGAATGATGAGATAATATCACACAAACAAAGCATAAGAGAATACGAAAGTATAAATAAAAAAATAAAGGATTTAAAATCTATAGCGGAAAAAGAAGAAGAGAGAAAACGTGCAATCTGGCAGAATTACAACGAGAGAGTGAATTATAAGAATAAAATTATTTTTGACGAGGTAAATTATACAATAGTGTCATATATTTTTTTAGCGTCACGTAGACAGAAATAACCTACAATTAGGACTTAAATGCCTGGAAAATTTGATTATACGTATCTCTCTCTCTCTCTCCCTCTCTCTCATGTATCTGTTGTGAGTTAGAAAGCAATCCCCATTTTCCAAAATCTGAAACAATTATGATTATAAATATTAAAAATATAAACCATCGTGGCGCAGAGGCACAGCATCTACCTGTAAAAACAACGGTTTGTGGGTTCGATTCCCACTCGGGGAGATTGGACAGTTTTCATCTTCTTCGCTTCGACGCTGAGTTTCCTGTGCAGCGTGAAACTAAAAATATATATTTATAAATACTGATTGGTGTACTTCTTAATTACACATTGTCATAACGTTTAGTCTGGCATGTCTCACCTGTGCCACTGTAGTTTGAATTCTTGTTAAATTGATCAGGCTATCGTGGCGCAGTGGGGTAGAGCCTGACTTAAAAAGTGTTAGTTATAATTTTTCTTTACATTGTTAGTCTGTTTATTGTAAAATACATATATAACAAGATAATTATAATATTTTATGGGACTTATTGAATGTTTGATAGATTTAGTTAAATAAGTCGTAAATTCTAAGGGTATTCATATTTTTAGTTACATCAAAATAAAACGAATCGTCTACAATACCGAAAAGTATATGAAAGTATAAAAAATCTTAATGAAGAGAAGGAAAAAAAGTACAACGATTTTGTTGACAAAGGCATCGAACTTTTGCAAGAGAGGTAATTATTATATATATATATATAGTAGGTACCTATATAATTATGACTGAGGAATGTTTTAATTACAAATTGTTGTGAAGTTTAAAGTTTTACTAAAATTTGATCTGCTTTTTTTTTGTTTTATGTCAAAATTATATTTTATTAGAGTTCACTTTAAATACTTTGCTAACGTTAAACCAATTTCGAAATATTTATACCGGAGCCGCCTTTTAAGTACCCCTACATTAAAGTAATGAATATAGTTCCAGACAGGCCAAGAATTTTTATTTTTAACAAATGACAGAGATATTTTATTGTTATACCTATCGCTGTTATGCATACAAATTAACTCTAAACTTATTCTTCTTCTTCTTTTCCATTAATAATATTGAAGTAATTTAATCCGGTCCGATGAAAATATCTGGTCTTTTTTATATTGTACTATGTTGTAATAAGGGTCAAATCAGGAGCTGAATCTAAAATTCAGTAAGACTTTTTTTAACAAATTTTCTTTCACAAGGTCGTTTCTTATTTGTTATGTTTCGTTCTGATCTTACTACTAAAAGACTAACCGCCTCACTTTGATCTAGCTGCTCCTACTGCCTCCTTATAGATATAGCAAGATTTTTCGATGGTTTTGACCCATTGTAACAATTTATTTTAATCAGATAAAGCCATTGGAACGATTTCAACATTACCAACATTACGATTATAAGATTTGAATACTTAGTTATTTTGATTAAAACCTTTGAATATAATTATAGCTTGAAAATAAATGAAGAGGAAGAGACTAAAAATAAATCATCACAACGCGATAAAAAGAAACTGCTGAATGAAGAAAATAAAATTTTAGCTAAATTAAACCATAAATTATCGTTGGAAAGCAAAACTTGTGAATGCCATAGACAAGTTGGCAAAAAGCCTTATGAAACAAAAGAGAAAATTGGTAATTTTAACTAAATCTATTTAATATTTATAATATCATATATTTCTATTATTAAATATATTCTGCAATGGTTAAAAAAAGTATTAACTGATATAACGTACAATATGATTGAACTACAAAATACCTAGGTTTTTAAAGAATGTTTTACTTTTAAATATAGTAAAATATATTTATTGTCTAGATACAAGTGGTCGATTATTTTTGAAACCAAAAAATTCAATATTGGAAAATCTTAGAAAACGTGAAAATGTATCTTCTTGGAACTCTTTGACCGCTGCGCATGCGTATTTCGCAGAGCGCGCTGCCGACACTCTACAACAGTGTCGCTACAAAAATATGGCACTTCAAGTTCTACATGTAAGTAATATTTTGCCCCATCTATTATCTAATTTAGTACCTTTATGCAAGGTAGCGCAATTTAAATTAGTTATTAATCCTAATTTTCAGTATATATTATATAACTCATACTCTATATACCTTATATTACGTCGGACTTACGTCGGTAGTTAGGTCGCAAAAAGTCTTAATATTTTAAAGTGTGCTAAAACTGTTACGAAATTTGACTTATGGAATGGCGGTGTGTGAGAGCAAATGGAGGTACTGCCGTGATCAAATATGGTAGAGTTGGTTGTTGACTTGTTCTGGCTTCTGTTCAACTTGAGGTCTAAGAGATTTAGCAAGATGCAGTTATCGTGGCTTTCTATAAAGGAAAAGGTTCACGGATAAACTGTGCAAGCTACAGGGTTCTGTTTGTTTAGCTATGGTAATAAAATTCATACAATTCTCTTCGCCAATGTCACGATGAATGGAATTTTCTTCATATATTTATTACATGTATTTATTTATTTCAACGAGATTAATGTCAACTTAGGTAACTTTGAATCGGATTTTAAAGAAGTTAACGCCATGTCAACTTAGATGTTTAAATTGAATTTGAATAGTTCTCTAAAGAACTGAAGGTTACTTCTAGTATGTAGAGGATGCATCATCAGTGCCAGTCATTAATCACCAATCTGAAAGATAGGTGTGAATATAATGATCTAAGCTTAAATGCGAGTAAAACTAAGGTTCTTGTATTTGAAAAAGAAACAAAATAGACTAAATAATCAGTGTAAATAGAAAATATTAGAGCAGTTGAAGGACGTGGTATAGTTGTAAAGCATATATAATAACAAAAGGTACGAAATGTAAAGCTATATAGTCACCTTGGTTGACTTGTTTCAAAGTTTAGGATATTGTATTTAAAATATAATTTCGATATTAATAAGCAGGTAATAAACTGACCTTTACTAATTATCTATCTATCTATCACTAATTATCTATCTAATTATCTACTATTAATAATCTAAATCAAGTCTGTCTTATATTATTGAAGTTATCGGTACCTTAAATTCCGTGTCCTTGATTTGGCTTAACTGATGAGTGAAAGATTGTAAGAGGCAGATTTTTGCTTTCCTAAGATATTTAAATGTTGGCTCACCAGAAAGTAAACACATACATACATACATACATACATACATACATACATACATACATACATATGTAATGAGAAAAAAAATAATTTATATAGTACAAAAATAGTTAATTAAACGTATTTTTTTACAGAAATATAGACAAGAGAACCATTTGGACGCTACATCGCTTCCAGTTGCAAATTTTTAAATATTTTTGAATAAATTATGGTATGATTAAATTGGGAGTTTAAATAAAACTTCAATATCGACAATCATTATACTACATATATTTGCTTACGCTTATTTACAAAACCTGTCCTTATATCCCATCTTGTCACATTCCAGTTTACTACGGATTCTAAGATTGAATAACATTAATATAAATTGAAATAGAGTACACTGTAGTATTCTTAACATACAAAATAAATAATTTCAAGTAATAACAAAAAAGTACAGTCGAACTAAAATGGAAAATGAGACAGCTATGAATAAATTAAAAAATATTCGTAGCTGTCTCATTTTCCATTTTATAATGCTAATGCAATAATCGGTATTCGTTTTTTATTACCTTCCAACTACAAAAATGTTTCAAGAAAAAAAATACTGTAAATAAATGTGCGTCCGACTGTACTTGGTGCATTTACTACTTTCAACATTAAAAATGATTGCAGAAAGATAAAATTGAAAAAAGATATTTATTAACTAAGCTAAATCCGTAGCTACTTTTATATTATATTATAGAACAACAATATCAATTAATATATTATAAAAGTAACTCCGAATACAATTTCACTTATAAATTACCACGAATACTCAACATGGATAGTATATTGATTTCTACATAATTTATGATATTAATTTCAGAAAAATCTATTTTTCATAAAGCGTAAAATTAAGAAAGTATTCGTGTATATTTGTAGTTTATTTAATATGGTGACTGTTTTTGCTTGAGCACCGCTTGCACGCACTTGGCCATGGTGGGGGAAGCGCGGCTGATGGCGTCCGTCATAAAGTAGTCTTCTAGTTGCTTCAGTTGCACGTCTAACTTACCCGACACCGGCTTTTGGAGGCTCTGAAAATATATACATAAATGTTATATTCACTTTGTATCATAGTATCCCGTAAGTTCGAGGAATAAATTAATTGACACTTTATTACGCTTTTATATTGGCAGTAAATTTGCAACCACCACCAACAACTAACTATAAAAATCTTTTAAAATTTTTGATCACTTTAAAAATGACCGATCATCCCAAATGTATATTTTATAAACAAAACATAAAATTCAGTAGGATCTTCCACAATTTTTCAGGTTTGTTCTGTATCCCAGGGTTAAAAGGTTCAGGGTCCGTTCTCCTTATAGCTTTGATTTGAATTATTGTTCATTTATTTGTGAGTCCGCTATCCAGTAGAAACTTTCGACCTATTTGAAATTTTAAACTATTAATATGAAAATTACATTTAGTTAAATAGTCAATATATCTTTACATTGTGTTTTTTTTTTTCAACACTTTAGCTTTTGTACAAAACATCTGAAAAAAAAACTAACAAAAATCCAATAAACATATAAAAAATCCACCAAACCTGAGCAAGAGCACGTGCTTGCGCGAAATAGTTATTGTCTTGCACTTCTCCATAAGCGACGAGCGAAGGACTGACCTCGGCGAGGCGTCCGCGCACGCCCTCCAGCGAGTCGTAGGGGAGACGAGCGCCTACTACTTCTGAGAGGGCCCTGGAAACCAAAATAAAAGCTAAAGTGCATGTTTGTCTGAACTTACTAGCCTCTTAACTACAGCTTCGAATTAAAATCTAAATCGCTCTGCTGCTAAATCGCTCAGTGCTTCCCAAACAACATTTCCCGCGGATGAATGAACCTACTGTATATTTCCGACCCCTCGAGCCCTACCTGATGATCTTCCAGTCCTCCCTGGCCTTCCCGGGCGGCGTGACGGCGGGCAGCGTCTGCTGCGCGCGCCCCTCCGCGTTGACGTACGTGCCGCGCTTCTCCGTGTAGGCGGCGCCCGGCAGCACCACGTCCGCGGCCGCCGCGCCCGCGTCCCCGTGGTGGCCTGCGCACAACGTCACACTGTACCGCTGCGCTACGACTGGCTCAATATTTCTTATTAACAATTTACATATTGAGAAATGCTTATAATACAATTAATATTAAATATTGTTTCGATTTTTGGTTATAAATCGTGTCACTAGTTTGTGCCACCAAACAAACAATAAATGAACTGAAACAATCATGTGTCGTAATGTTTTCTATTTAAATAAATATAATATATATCAAAATGTTGAAACAACAAATACTAATTTATCCTTTCAACATCTCAATAGTAGTATTACACAATATACTACCTTGATAGATAACGAAACAGTCCTTAGGCAGCGCCTCCCGCGCCACCACGCCCGCGTCGGCGCCCAGCAGGTACACCACGCGCGCGTCCTGCAGGCGCGGGCCCACGCCCGGCGAGTACCCGAGGTCGAGGGCCGCCACTTGCGACGCCGTACGTTGGAGTACGTTGAGCACCTAGAAAACGGTATGAAATTTAACTTTGAGATAGCAATACTCCTTTTCTAATTGAAAATTATCTTGAAATAATCTTGCTCATCCAATAATTAAATATTTTTAATAAAAATATTTTATTCATATTTCATACAATACAAGTATTTAATAAAAATAAAGAGAACCTAAAGACACTTCATTCCCCACAAATAATTATGTATTACAAAAAAAATGATGGCCTCTCTTCGATCCATCGAACAATATGTCCTAATAAATCAAAAATGTATTCAATAAATAACTACCCAAAAATGCTTTAAATTTTAGAAATTTCAGTTGATGGAACTGTTGGTCAGTAAGATATTGGTAATAGCCTATGAACAAACATTTCGAATATCATTTATCGCTGTTTAAAAGACCATATAACATCATATCATTGCAGCTGATATTATTACCAATTCCCATTATTAACAGAACGTCGTTACAGCTAAAATAACATAATCATAAAAAAATCCAAATATATTAATAAAGGCCGATTATATTCTAGCAATGGTTAAGGCGAACACACAGCGAAAACAATACTATAGTATAAAAATGTATCAAATATACTTAACATAATATTTAAATTACCTTCCATTCTTTGTCATCCAGTTTATCCTGCACACGTAAAGCTAATTCCTGAGTATAAGCTAATAAGGCTGCTCCTTCGGATGACTTGAGCTGATCTGCGCCAAGTATGACTATCGGGCGCTTGGCACTCTCCAATCTCTTGAGAACTTCGTGGGAAGAAGTGCCTGTTGCCAGGTCCTTGATGATGGAGGCTGAGTCACCAACATGCTGTAATAGATTTGAATAGAAATTGAATAGAAAATGATTTTCATTCATTCATCCAAAAGTGAAAATAAATAATTTAAAAGGAAAAATAACAACAACGTTATATGAACAATACATGCATATTATATTAGAGTAAATCCTAGAACATCGATCGAGCGAGCGAAGCCGCGTACGGGTCGCTAGTTTAGTAATAATAATATTATAGAGAAAACGAAAGTTTTTGCTCAAATTTCAGGTATCATTTTTCACCCTGTTGAGTACCTAAGGAAAATCATCATCAATAACTACCAATTGATTATAGTTGATAAAAAAAATAAATTTTAAGTTTGCAGTTAGCCATAGTGTTGCACTTGCCTGACTATATATAACGGTATAAAATCTAACCAGAATGTTAACATAGTCAGTCATTCAAATGAATCTTTGGATAAATAAAAATCCTTTAATATCTCCCTACAGAGCTGAAAATCAACAAAAAGTTGTAATAAGGCTATAAGAATTTCTACGTATAGCTTAATGATGACGAGTGCTTGGACGGTATCCAGGAGGTGCGGGTTCGAGTACCTACAGATTTCAAATATTTATAATTTTCTATATATTTTACTTTTATTTACTCAATCTGATAAAACGAAACGCACAATATATCAAAACCCTTTTCCTGACAAGAAAATATTTCATAAGTATCAATAACTAACAATAATATAAGCAAATCTTACCATATATTCATACGTAAGGTCAACCTTGGGCCCCACAAGTGCTACATCAGTCTCCTTATGCACGAACGCCTTGCGTATGCGCGCGTTTAGGAGAGGCGCCTCGAAACGCACGTTAGTACCGATGAGTAATACGAAGTCAGCTTCTTCTACGTCTGATTAAAAAATAAATAGTTTTTTTTCAGCTTCACGCTTAAAATCTGAATATATCGGTATAGGCACAGAGATTCCTAATGCCAAGGTATTCCATTCTCCACTTTCCGTCCTAGTCTGCGACATTGCGTGTTCACTGTTCTATGGCGGAGCACAATGAGTAAGCATCAAACCTATAATCTGTCCCACTGTGCCGCAGTGACGTCAAATGTAATCCTAAATAGTGACAAGAGACTTAAATGACGATAGCTGTCAGGTTGAACCCACTGTGAGGAATGTTCGTACTTAAAAAACATGTTCGTTTTTCCATCTCATATCGCCACCCAACACGAAATATCTTAAGCTTACCGCTAGGTTCCCTTTCATAAAGTGATTAGCCAAATAAATATATTATTTCTAATTAAAACACAATAAACTAACTTACTCGCAATCTTAGTATTCAACAAGTATGAGGACCGGAGGTCGGTACCGGCGCCCTCCAGCGGGAAGTACTGTTCGGTGCACGCGTTCTCTGAGCCGAGACGGTTGATGAGATCTTTCAGCGCTATGAGCGATTCTGCGTCCGCGAAATCACCAGCTACTGCTAATAACTGGAAATAAAAAAATATTAGAAAATATTGCACAAAAGTTTATGAATCGAAATAATTTTCATTTAAGGAGCAAGTATGTGCGTCTCTATTTTGGGAAGACAATGTGCAAGATTGTGACTAGCATCTAATGCACATTTTTTACAAAGTGGTCGAATAATGAAATAAAATGCAATCTGTTTTCTCCAAAAAATGTTGCGAGTGAATAAAGAAAAACCAGGACATGCTGTCCTGGTATATATATATATATATCAATCAATAAATTCTTAATTCATAATAATTCTTACAGGCTTCTACAAGTCATGTGAATGAAACCAAATTTAAACAAGTGCAGAACAGGTTAACTTCTTATATATTTTTCTCTCCTTACAATTTAATCTACCTCTATAAAGATTTTATTAACATTTAAGACCAATAAAACAAACAGTCACGTAAAAATAAAAATAAAATACCAATGACCTTGTCAGGGTCAAAGGGTCAAAAAAATCGTCCTCTTAATGTTCAGTGTTTGTTGATGTTTATGTTTAGTCCGTAATGTAATTTTTTTATATTGTTATATGTATATAACTAAGATAACAATATAAAATTTTCGACTAGCACCTATGTTAAGTATAAATTATTATTAACCTACCATGGTGTGATTACACTAAATATATTTATATATTTTACTATTGGTGAAAGCTTTTTGAGAAATGTCCTTTGTGCGTTCTCCATAATACTTATTAAATGTAATGTTCTTACACGCTCTATCTTTATTGTTATTATTTAAACTTACTATTATTTATTTAAAATTAAAGTTGGCAAAACTGCTCGTCGAGGTCAACGACCTGGCGGCTTACCTTGCCGGGAGGACAGTCCCGCAGAGCGCGCGCGGCCGCCACTATGGCGTCTTCCCATTCAACAGGTGACAGGTTGCCGCGGCTGTCCGCCAGCATGGGAGTCACGAGGCGCTGGCGTTTGAGACCGTCGCATGCGAATCGCGACTTGTCGGACAGCCATTCTTCATTGATTTCCTATATTATTATATGCCATTAATTTAATGAAAATAGATTAAGTGACCTATATAACATAAGTAAACACAATTATAAAGCTTATTTTACCTCATTGGTTCTCGGTAAAATACGTAAAACTTCGTTGGTGCGGGTCGCCACTACAATATTGCTGCCTAGCGGGTCCAAAACGTCAACTGAATCAATCTACAAATATATACAAAATTATAACACAATAAATATTCTTTAGAGGTGCAGTAAAAATACACTTAAGTTCACTACAATAGTTGATTAAGTTCCCCTTTGATATACTGTAAAATAGCCTGTAAGAAAGAGAAACGTTGTCCCACGGTGGTGTAGAAAAGAGTTCTTTTATGACAATGGTATTATTTATTGATTTGTATGGAATGTTATGTAAGGAATTTGCTCTATATGTTTGTGCGAGATCTTTATAGTTATCTTTTATAGTGATGTTTGCAGTTATTTAATTTAAGCTATAAATTAACTATAAAAAAATGTTGATTATTAAATTATTATTAAGCTTATTACTCTGTCCAAGAATATTTAAAGGATATAAAGTGTGGAAGTAAGATAAAATCTTTTAAATTTCATAAAGGCATAATTAATATCATAGAGCCTGAAAGGATCTATGGAAATATGGCATATTACAAGTATAATTATTGCAGAGAATCTTTTAAGAATAGTCGTCGTATCGCCCACTGGCCGAAACATTGGATCTACGGGGGTTAACAGTTTTTAAGATTACGTCATTATCAGTTTCTACAAAAACGAAGGAGGATAAACTAGTAAGCGTTTGTGAAATGGTCCTTACTAACTGTTACGTTGGATTAATGTCAATGCTATTTTTATCTGCTAATTCCTTTCCGACATTAAGGAAAAAGCAATTGGCATTATTACAGGTGTAAACGGGAGAGTGAGATTGTTGTACGATTTGAGTGAATGGGGGTGTTTAAATTTTGTGGTGTAGGTTAGTGCTGTAGCATTCCAAAGTGCTTTAGTGATATTACCAGATTTTTTAGTAGTTCAATGTTATATTATGCCTTTTTAGATTTTTTAGTAATTATATACGGAAATTCTTATAACGTTTATAAGTTACTTTAAGAGTTGCATTGTTGGGATCTATGTTTACTTTTTTTGTAACGCGTCTCAATGTTTCGATATACCTTGATAAATCAGTTGTTTCCAAGGTTTGAGTATTTCTTTTTGGCAGGTCGTTTGATTGCCAATGCACTTCCCTCTATAACCTTAGACACGCACGAGTTGGACTGCTTTGTGAGTAACAGATTATCGATTCAACGACGCTATTTAATAACGTAATCAAGTAATTGGGAACTTCGCTCTAAGCGTAGGTATTATAGGACTAAAGGTAAATTTGGCAGATACATATGTGCTGTATGCATTTAGGCCAATACATGTGAAAGTGACAATAACAGAATATACAACACAATATAAGACAAGTAAAGTAAGGACTTGTCTCAAAAGCATTGATTTAGATTATTATAAAATTATTATTATTTTAATAGTTATTATGTTAAAGAACTCACCCTCCTGGTCTCCCAAGGTCTAGCAGCAAAACTGTATGGCTTTGATGTAAGAGCTCCGACAGGGCAAAGATCAATTATGTTTCCCGAAAGTTCAGATAGGAACATTTTTTCAACATATGTTCCAACCTACAATGATATGAATATTATTTACAGTAGTAGACAGAACCTATTTTCACGACACCCCATGTGTTAAGTGAAGGATCTTAACATCGCATTTATTTTACCGTCAAGGTAAGGAACTTAAAATAATTACTTAGAGAAAAAAGTGAACAATAAACCACCACATTTACAAACCGCTATTATTATTTCCCAACAAATTATTTTTAAGATTTCATAAAATCAGTTTACAGGAGAACTTAGATAAAATGATATGTGTAGTTAGAATTTATCCTTACACTTGTCCCACATATAGCATGGGAAAGCAGATATAACCTTGTGATATACACTCGCTCTTCCACTTATCATCCAATTTTGAGCAATATAAATAACCCTATATGTATGGATTTAAGCCTCAGCAATTGTATGTAGAATCATATTGTGCATCAAACTTCAAGAGAACTTATAATTTGTACCTGCATATCAGCTCCTCTTCCAGTAGTACCAAAGTCATCTACTCCAGCAACCTCTGATGCAAATCGAATGCATCGAGTACAATGAATGCACCGAGTCATGATAGTTTTAATTAATGGACCCACATCCTTGTCTTCTACAGCCCTATGCAATCGATAAAAATGTATATCAATATTTGCACACATAATATTTGAAATAATAAATATTATGTAATTTTCAGTTTTGTTTTGTAACAAGCTCTAGACCACAAATTATTTATGTGGATTATAAACCCTTAAACCTTTTTCTCATTACTATCCCATTCGAAATATCAATATTTCGAAAATTAATATTTTAACAAAAACTAATCAAACAATTAATTATGATAATTTTTAATTGGCAATTGCATTTTATATATATTTTTGAATTTATACTTATATTAAGCAAAGTAAGTGATACCTTTTTCCAGAAAAGTGAATATCTGTAAACCGACTCTTATCAGATCCAAATGCCATAGATTGATCTTGTAAGTCACACTCTCCTCCTTGGTCACAAATGGGACAATCTAATGGGTGATTAACAAGGAGAAACTCCATAACACCTTCTCTAGCTTTTCTTGTGAGGTCCGAATTAGTCTTTACCCTCATACCTTTCATAACAGGCATGGCACATGCTGCTACTGGTTTTGGAGACTTCTCCACTTCGACCAAACACATTCTACAATTTCCAGCAACAGCTAATCTCTCATGATAACAAAATCGAGGAATCTCAACACCTACTTGAGCAGCAGCCTAACAATAAAGAAAAAGAAACTAAATAATATGTAATAAACGAATCATAAATGATTCACAATCACAAATTATATATACATTAACACAAATAAAAATATCATTAGGTGCTTTAGTACTTCAAAATACATACCTGCAATACTGTTGTGCCAGGTGGAACATAAACAGGTTTGTCATCTATAAAGACCTCAACTTTATCAGGCTGTGCTGGAACTGCATCAGCAAATTTGCGAGCAGATAAAGGTGCAACTCGGCTTGGTGATAGCGCAAGCGCCCGTGTTAGCGGCTGGCGCAACATTCTCTGTATCAATTAGGAATCAATTTTTTTTAGGAATACTTACTGTTTCTGTGTTTAAAGAGTGTCAGCATAAAAAAATAATTCAACAAGATTTGCTGTTAGAAAATCGTAATAATAAATGTAAACCTTGTTATTATTACATAAGTACGGTTGTCTAACCTAAATAAATATCTATCACATATATAAGTATTGTAAAATATATAGTAGACGATAAATATATTTAGGAAAATACTTAAGAATATTATAATGGCGCAGTAAAATACAAAACGTACATAAGAAAAGTATTTCGGATCCAAAAATGAATGACAGCTATAATCAAAAGCTGTCAGAGAATCTGACGTTGATTGAATCAATGGAATGTCACTAAGTTGACGTCATTAAAACTGCGTTCAAATTAAACACTGTAATAATTTTTCTGAATTGTACATTGGTTTCTATTGTGTTGGAAATTTTTAAAAATATATATAAGTCTATGGTTTTTTGTCTTTGTTATATTCCTTTCCCTTTCTATCGTTCACTTAAGTCAGGACGTGCGGTGTGGTAGGTACTTGTGCAAAAGATAGAATATATTTTATAAAAATGGCATTCGGAGACGTAAAATCTGCACAAGGCCTCAGCGAATTGAACAAATTTTTAGCTGAGAAAAGTTATGTGTCAGGGTAAGTAGCATTATTATTTAAATTGTTGAAAAGTGTAGTTCACCACGTCAACCGATGTTAACCTCTATTTATAGTAAAAATGTTATTCCGTTTGTAACTTACAGTAATAATACATACCAGTTTCCTAATATGAGGGTGATACAATGTTAATCTAATTTGTTTTAGTTACACTCCTTCTCAAGCTGATGTTCAAGTCTTTGAACAAGTAGCAAAAGCGCCGGCTGCCAGCTTGCCGCACGCTCTACGCTGGTATAACCACATCGCCTCCTATTCTCCCGCCGAACGTAAAGCGTGGGTTGCAGGAGTGAGTCCTCTTAAAGCTGGTGCTCAGCCGACAGCTGCTGCACCAGCCAAGAAAGACGATGATGATGATGAAGTAGATCTTTTTGGCTCGGATGAAGAAGAGGTTAGTACATAAGTGCTAAATTTAGTATTTGTACCCTTTTGACATGTAGTGTTTTTTTATCATTAGAATTTTTTTCTAATCTACATTTTATATAATATGTTAATTCTTATATATGTCAATAAATCGAATCATATATGTGCAATTTTTTCTACTTGTACAGGATGAGGAAGCAGCTAAAATCCGTGAAGAACGCTTGCAGGCATATGCCAACAAAAAGTCAAAGAAACCTGCCCTCATTGCTAAATCATCTATTCTACTTGATGTCAAACCTTGGGATGATGAGACAGACATGAGTGAAATGGAGAAACAGGTGCGCACAATTGAA
Organism: Dione juno; assembly: GCA_037127375.1. Lineage (NCBI taxonomy): Eukaryota > Metazoa > Arthropoda > Insecta > Lepidoptera > Nymphalidae > Dione > Dione juno. Next base: position 697,319 of record JAXRJS010000065.1, read on the forward strand.
ATGGAAGGTCTTCTGTGGGGAGCATCAAAACTTGTTCCAGTTGGATATGGAATTAATAAGCTTCAAATTATGTGCGTCATCGAAGATGACAAAGTATCTGTTGATCTTCTGACAGAAAAAATTCAAGAGTTTGAAGATTTTGTACAATCTGTAGATATTGCTGCCTTCAACAAAATCTAAACAATGCCATCTTAATTTATCATCTTTTTCAATAAAATAACTTTCTATACACAATAGTTTGTTTTATTATAATAAATAGAAAAATGTTGGTTACAAATTTACTATACTTCCTTAATTCTATGTCTTATTGTTGTACAGTGAACACTTAATATTATAGAATGAGAAGATATCAAAAATGATTTTGAATTTAAGATAATGCAAATGAGTTATACCTATCTGGTTTTATTAATTACACTGTTTTCCTGTAGCTTGTAACATTAATACACAATGTATAATAATTTCCGAATAACTCAAAAATCGCTACTTCATGACTAGTTTTGGCGAAGCCAGAGTAATTACTACTCATTCAATCTTTACATTTGGGAGAATATTCTCACCAAAATGTGCATGCGAAAACATCTTCGGAATATCATTACCAAAGTATATCTTGTTGTTCAATGAGAGTGCTTCATATTTCTTTAAGTCCAAATATTCTTTTGTCAACAGTAATTTGTTAGCTTCAGCCTGCTTTTTCAAATGATAATAATCAGCCTCTGCTTTTGTATGTTCCTTAGCTTTATGAATGTTATCTTCAATAAGTTCAATCTTTTGACGAGATTCTTTTTCCATAATTTTTTGTTCATATTGAATTTTTGCAACATAAGCCTCTTTCTCTGCTTCAATAACTGCTTTTCTTTGAGCTGTCTCAGCTTCCTTTTCAACAACCTAAAAGTAAATACATTTTTAATGAAACAAGCATAAAAATACATTAAATGTTAATAATGGCCTTAAAACTTAAATTGATAATGAAATGATTACTTTCTGATGCTGTTCTGCAATGAGAAATTTTGATTTTTCTGCCTCCATCAGCTCATAATTTTTTCTGATTGTCTCAGGTATTTTTGGTTTAGTTACACGCACACCTTTTACTTTAAGACCTGGTGCCAACTCATTTAAATCATTTTGTAAAGCCTGCAATTACAAAAATATGTTTTATACACAGAAAACCAAGTACTTCTCACACTTTTACTATGCACATACTTTACTGAGATTTTCATCAATCTGATCAAATAAGTCAATGTAAACTTCATGCAATGTGTGAGCACTGCAAAACTGATTTAACTCATGATGCACTTTGTTAAAAATCAATGTTTTATCATAGTCAGCTGTGAAATTTCGGACAACATCAAGAACTGAAATAAATAAAAAACTTGCTATTAAAAAAATTGTACAGAGTTTTATTTTTAAATGGTCAAATTTATTATATTTACCACTCTGAGGATCTAATATATTGACAACTTCAATCCTTTCAAAATATATCATAACACCACCACTTGTACCACAGGGCACATTCTTTACTTCATCAGTCTGGAGAGTTGTCTGAACAAAAAAGATAAAAATGTTGAAACATATCTAAATTTAAAAAAGTATAAAATTGAATGTGATTTTCTGTAAAAACCTGAATAGCCTTGTAAGCAGTCACAACTGGAAACATCATATGAAACCCAGGTTGGCTTGTGACTGGCAGTAATGCACCACCCTAGGTATAAATAAAGTAGTAAATTTTTTTGTAAATTTAATAACTAAGTAAATTTAATAACCACGAAATATTATATACAGTACTTACGCGGTAATATACTCCGACATATCCTTCTTCGACTTTATGTAAAGAAAAGTGAACAAATACTCCTATAGTTAAAATTAAGAATGCCAAAACAGAACTCTGATCTGCCATACCTCTTCTGTAAAAATAATTACTATCAAACAATAGTTCTCATTTATATTTTGTAGAAAATTCTCATTTACTTTCAAAGTACACACCTCTGGGGCTCAACACCACCAAATCCTGCTGTGGGCCGAATGATGAAAAGATATATTAAAACTTATTTGTTAAAAATGCGTTGCAATATTTTTTTTAATAAATTCAGGCTTTTTACTTAATCGAAACAGGACTTAATACATTGATAAAAATACAAATAAAGGCGGCTAAAATGAACAACCTCTATTTTCAGAATATTAGTGCAAACTGTCAATCATGAAACAGTGTAAATTTATAGACAAATGTGAAATGACAATGTGATGCAAACGTACGTTTTAAAATAAAATCTTCGAAAATAATGAATAACGACTATATTTTAATGTAATGGCTACATTCCTTTTATTTATTTTTTTGAATATTATTTCCAAGGCTTTATATGCACGTCTATGACAAAATTCAAATTATATATTAATGACTTATAAGTTATGACAATATGACGGGTTATGTCTGGAGTGTGAAGATTACAAGATTTGATCAGGCATTTTAGACAAAACTATGACTAAATTGTAATATTTATCACATTGTATAATTTATATTTCGCTGAACTACACTTATTTTGTTCATGGCCCTGGAGAAATATATACGTACGTAGAAATTAGCTACTACAAATGCAAAATATACACTTCTTTCGTATCTTCTAAAAATCTGTGTAAAACCTTCAAAGGCAGTCTAAAATATTATTTGGATCTTTCTCTTATCTTCTTTAGCGCTTTGGACATTCTTATCATACTTTAAAAATTATACTTAGCTATATAAACAAAATTAAATATTTTCAAATCAAACAAAATGTAATTTAAACTCTCTCATGTCATTCAAACTTTTGGACAGCAAAGTATTTTGAACATACAGAATTTCCAGGTAAAAATTCTTTCTGGTTATTCGGCCTGCAATATTTACGACCTAGGTACCTATTTTAGAATACTGAAAAATATTATATCAAAGCTACTATAGCGATATTCCTTGAATTAACCGGGCGCTAGACCAGGGCTTCCCGAACTTTTTATACAGTGACGCAATTGGGACTTCTCAATTTTCAAATTTTTCAGACTTTTCAAATTCTTCACCCTTGCGGCCAAAATGTTCCAAAATTCCATTATTGCTCTTGCCTCGTCATATCGTTTTCTGTTTTAAGACACGACAAAAAGAACCCCTGGAACACGTCTGCAACGTCCCAAAGACACGTCCGTGACGCCGCAGGGCGCCGTGTCGCGTCGTGTGCAAATAGCACAGATTGATAAACCGTGCCCTATATAATTGGTGGCTAAGATGATTATCACCTAAAGCTTTATTTTCCTGCTCATTTTCGATTTGAACGAGGTTCCTTTGTTTTTAATATTTTGCGTAATAATTTGGAGGTGGATATTGTTCTTGTTGTCTTGGATGAGGCTATTGTCGATGGACAGCTATCGCTATTATTAGATTTATGATTTCAAGCAGTAGTAAAGGCTTATTTTATTATTGTTGTTGTCGTTAAAAAATTCGTAAATAGTATTCTGGAAGTTTTCTACTTGCGCGTCAAATTCCTGTTTCGGCGTCTCGAACGAGACCACAATAAATTTAAGCAATCAAGTTAAAAAATATTTTTTTTTATTTCTAAAGACATGCAAGTACATTTATACTATTTTTCCTAGATTTTATTTGTATACCCATAGCTATTATTAGTTATAACTAGACATCGGATTATATGCATTTGCATGTTTGCATATGCAAATGCATATAATTGTATTTTTGTAGCGTTATTGCATATTTTGGTACATTTTCGTCGATAGTGCATATTTTACGCACATTCACCTCGCAAAATCTCAAGGAGCGAGCTAAAAAACTGCTTCACTTTGGTCATACTGTATTTATTTTTATACAAAAATTTATGGAATCTTGGATAAAAAAAATTATCTAGGCCAATTTAGGGCTAAAGGCACTGTGGTTTTTGCAGTCGACAGCAACTACTGCCTCATAATTCGTCTTCTAATTCAGATGAAAGTTTTTAGAAAAAACAAAATAAATTATTTAACGAAAAATTATGTGAGTCATTCATTGGTTGCAATATTCGTTTCCATCAGTTAAATATCGAAGTATGCTGGAAATTCCTTAAAAAATATTGCACTAATAAAATAATTCCGAAAGGATCCACAATTAGAAAAAACTACTTGTCATCTATCTACAAAGACGTAGTAAGTGAAATACGCGCTGATCTCCCTGAGAATTTAGGATCCATAAAAAGTAGTTGACAAATTTGATAGATCTAAGCCCATCGTAATCAAATCAAATATATGTTATAATAACAATTTAAAAAAATACAACTATTATTAATATAACTATACAAATATATATAATGTATTAATATAATGGGAAAATAAACGTAAATTCTAATAATAAATGTATTTTTAATTGTGCATATTCTATGCATATTTTGCCCTTTTTTAGTGCATATTTGCATGCATATTTTGGCATTTTGATAGTGCATATAATCCGATGTCTAGTTATAACTTATTACAATTATTTTAAATACTACTACATACTACCTAACAGTGGGGATGTGTCCCCACAATACAATTTCTAACGGATTATCTTTTGTGAAATATGTTAATAAATGGAAAATAACAATTGATAATTATCTAGCAAAATATCCACTATAAATCAATTTTATTTCAAGATAATTACCAAAAAATCTGAATTTTATATTTATATTTTAAAATAAAGGTTATTACGAAAATCCCATTAATTAAGAAATATAATATTTTGATGAAATTAAAATATTTATGAATTGAAATGTATAAATTGAATCAAAAACGGTAAAATAAAAACAATAAATAAAACAACTTCAAAAATGTTTATTTAGTCAATCAGTCATTAGTCAACTTCAGGATGTATAGGTAATTCTTCTATAGTAACATTACTTTGGCATGATTGCCCGTCAGCATAAATTCCGTCTAGTGTTTTTGCTATAACTTGTTTGAGCGCTCTGTACTCTTCTAAAGCCTTTGCACACAATTCTCCTTCAGGAGAATTTCCGGGTTCTAGTAATAACATTTCAAGAGATCTCTTTAAGTGCCGTTCTGCGTTTAACAATTCTTCCTAAAATATATAATTTTATTTTTATATTTAATATGATTATATACATATGTATGGAAATACGAAATATAGAAGACGTAAATAACTTAACTAAGTATACGTACAACATAGGCTGAGGGTGTTATTTCACGGGCATCCACCATTTTTTTCGCCAGCTGCACCATTGTTTCGTGTAATTCATACAATGTTATAGCTGAAAATGGTGACATATTTGATGATCAAATCAATAATGTAATTGAAAATATAAAAGGCTTTTTTTTATATGGGCCAACATTAAGATACTATTTGTTCTCAATATTTACCTTTAGTTCTACATATCCCAGGACTTAATATTTCCAATACAGGTAATATTTCTTGACATAGATCAATTTTTCGCCGCATTATTTTTTTTGTGGGTCTCGGCTCTCTATTGATTGTATCTCTCAGAACTCCAGCCAGACGTTGTTTGGCGTCTAATAATAAGTAATGATTGGGAGCCAATACAAGAGAAACATTCCTTATATATTCTTCTAACACTTTTTCGTCTTTTTTATCTGTAAAAAATAAGTTGTTTAATAGCATAACATAGTCTCGCAATTTATCTATACACGTTTATAATACTCACTTATTATTTCTAATTTGTCTGAACAACATTGAACCTTATAATCAATATCAGACTGCTCACTTTCCTTGTCACAGCTATGACAAATCCAAGCATCGCCTTTTTTCGATATGTATCCTTTTTTACAATGAGGACAGAGCGCAGAACTAAGAAATGTACCAAGTTCAGTGACATCCAAACACCGAGAACAAGTGCATTTAAAAGTATTTACCAATCATTAGATGCTGCTGTCTTAGTACAGTGCCCTAAAAATATAAGTTCTTTTATTTTAAATTCTTGTGAATGGCACAAAATATGTTTTTATATACGTATAGATCTGAGTTTAATTAAACAGAAGAATAAATAACGAAATACCACAAATAATTCCCTGTAATTCACAAAAACATATACAAAACACGTACTTTCAAAATATCTGTATAATTATAATAAATCGATTCTCCCTTCTTGATATCCCGGCTAGCGTGACACACGAGGACGTTACTATCGTTTATGGACATATGGGTATTAGCAACGCAGTCGTGAGCCAGTAACGCCGCTTGTAAATAAACTCCACGTAGAACTTCCGAACATCCTATAGCAGGTATTGGGGGTCCGCGGACCTCGAAACTGTTGACGTCGATCGCTGCACATATTCTCTGAACTATGTCCTTGTTATGACCGTTATCGAATAAGCCTAGTGTTTGGATAAACTGAAAGAAAAGTTTATATCTATATTGATTTTTATATAGGAATTCATCATTATTATTTAATAATAGGTACATATATAATCACTAAAAACATGTGTAGAATGTCTAAAATTGATGCTATATTCAAAATTAAGATACTGAATTTTCTTCTAAATACAGAATTAATTCAGCCGCTGTATGTTAATGCGCATTTCAAAGAGGCAACTAAAGCCTACTCTAGGGCAAACACTGAGCTTCTCCCTACATCGACCTAAATCTTCCTAAATCTCCCTAATTTTATGGATTCATTCGTCACTATTAAACATTGAAACTAATTTATAAAAATGTATCTATTACCTTTACTGTGTTGTCATAATACTCCCATACGCTACTCTCTCGTCTTCTGTCTAAATGTGTTTCTAATTCCATAAATATTTTCCACTCTTGTGGGTTCGTTTCCCTTTTCAATATTGCTCGAAGGACCAATAACGAGCCGACATTTTGCACCATTGTCATAGGACTCATATTTTGATTGAGTTTTAAGTTTCGAAAAAAATCACATTCTTGTTGATTGTGCCATTCTGAAAATTGTAAGAAGTATAAAAAATAGTATATCTATAAGTAATTGCGATTTATATTGTATAAACATTAACAAATAATCGGTTTTTTATTTCCTACACTCAACAAACATACTTATTATTATTATTTTTGCTAAAAAATCATGTAGTATAATATTAAATCGAAATATACTTACTTGCAAACTTATTAGAACATCCATCTCCAGGACATATTGGAGCGACGGCACAGTTCTTGCACACTAAGAACTTGCTTATCAAAGGCAAGTAGCAATTGAAGCACACTAAAGAAGATTCACTGTTAGGGCCCAGTACAAAAGGCTGATCTGAAAGAATTCTCTCTCCCGGCTTTAAATCTTTGGCAGCGACTAAATACCTATTTAATTAACATACATAAATAAATAAATAAAACGTTGTTATATATATAATCATTATAGTACGTAGTAATATATAACTATTTTTAAATATCAGTTTCTTTTTATGAGAAGATTTTACCTAATAATGTGATGCTTCGGCAATACGTCAATATATTACGTACTATGACCGAAAACTCAGACGCTAATTATTAACGGTTATTATGTTTACGGTAAGTATAATATAGGTATAAATGGGCGTACACACCTGCCTAATTTATCATTGTGTTTCACTTCATATTTAGTATTCATTTTAAAGTATTGAAATACGACAAACAATGAGCTTCTTACGAGCACACGCGAGCGAAACTAAGTCGCCGGTTGTATTTTTAGCTGTGCGTAGACTATTTAAAGATCCACCAACCGTAGTACCGTTTGAAGAGATACAATCACGTATTAATTATCCTTAGCCAAAGTTATTTGAACTTCATCAATATGTACTTATTCAAATATATCCTTATTCTTTTCTATAAAAGATATACTCTTTAACCCACAATTTTCTCTTACAATAAACTCTAAAATAATTTTCAACTTCTACACATTGATTAACAGAAGGTATTTTTCAATATAAATATACATTATATTAGCCCATTGACGCTCATTATTACTTTTTCTTAATAGTTTAATTCTTCACATAGTATATTATACATACTTATAATAGGTTTGAAACTTTTACATTAACAACAATAAATATTTATTTTTAACTGTTACCAGTTATTAGTATCCAGGTGGAATTATCATAAAAATAAAACAGACATTTTAAGTAAAACTTTTATTATTTACATTCTTACCTAACAAAGGTAGGCTTATGACTAGTAAAATATGCAATACACAACATTTATTTACAACAAGTACAAAACGTTTAAACGATTTCCTAGCTATTTACAATAAAATATTATAGTTTATTATTCACAACAAGCATATTTTAAATATAATTTAAATTATTCTATTAGCGATTATATCGATGTCAACAGTCTTTCTCTACAACGAAGATATGAATTATCTAATACTATAATATAAAATATCTAATTGCACCTTTACTTAATATTGATTTCGAGCACATTATTACTAAATGCTATATAGATCGTATAAAACACTCTGCTCTCATAAAGTCATCCACAGATTGTGTATATCACGCAGGCTCCTGAAATAAAGAACAAATATATATCATATACGATTGACAAGTGTTAATAACTACTTAATCAATATTCTATAATTAATCGGACAACTGTACAGAGAACTAGAATAGCTAGAATTCGCTTTGTCTTACCAGGGCAGGAAATGGAAATAACTTGTAATCTTTACCCCGATTAGATATCGAACCCAAAACCATACAAGCAACCTCATGTTACGTTACGTCCAGACCTCATCTAAGACAGCCATGGGCGCACTCTGGTGCGCCGCACTAATGATGTCCTGCAGACAGCGCGCGAACTCCTCGATGACGTCACGCATGGGGTCGGGCTCGCGCTCGCAGTCGCGCTCCGCGGCCGCCGCCACGAGGCACTGGCATACCGCTTCTATCACTTCCGACGTCATGAAGCTGCAGGGCTGTCTGTGATTAGAGTAATTCAAATTTGAAAAATAATATATACTTTGTGACGACTAAATATTAAGTATATATCATTTGAATATTAAGTAGTATACATAAAATTTTTGTTAATGTTTAATTTTTATGAAAATATGCTATTCCAACTCGCTCCTCTCAAGTTTTCATCAAGCCGTGTCGACATTCTTAAACACTTGTCACAAGTAATCGTTATACTGTCAGCATACTTGGCGGCGGCTAGCGGCGGCGGCCGGAACACGGCGGGGCGGGGCGCGCGCGCGTCGCGTCGCAGGCCGCGCTCCAGCGACTCCTCCACGTTGCGGCACCCGACGCACTTGCATATCGACGTGCATGCTATTTTCGCCTTTAAATTACAGAATATGTTATGTTATTATAATTATGTATGATTAATCCGTTTTACCAATCGCGGCTACAGATTGCCAAATTTCATTCATAAGAATCTTCCATCGATTTATAATAGTATATTAAGTAGAAATATAAGCTAGCTCTCTACAGTAAAAAATAAATTAAAAAACGTACCACCTGTGCAACAATGAGATTTTACTTATATAAATTTTTATTAAAACTTAGTATATTTAATGTATAAATAGTCTATGTACAATTTTGACAAAATATCAAAAACATTACTTATTATTTATAAGTGACTATGGAAGCCATAAAATTTTTATCTTTAATTCTTTAGTTACGTACATATTTGCTTCGATAATGGAAATTATATATATATATATATATATATATATATATATATATATATATATATATATATATATATATATATATATATATATATATATATATATATATATATATATATATATATATTGCTAAACCGCTACTTAACACCAGATTGGCATTGGTTGGAACAAGACATGCCACATAAATAAATAAATAAAAATTCTGGGTTATTGACACTTCTCAATCAGAATCATAAAATTCTGAATTATTAAAAAACACTCCGACCATTATTGTGTCACTTTTACGCAAGTTAGTGCTGTCTGTTACTGATATCTAACAAGTACAGTATACAAATATATGCAATACAAATACATGTTATTTATTTGAATTTAAAAAATCCTCTGACGAAATTTTATGTCTGACTGATGACCAATCCTGTCTTCTTAAATAAATTTACTCCAGGGCGCTTTTTGACTTTATAATATATACAGCCTATAAATAGCCTTTTTTAAGTAATTTAATTTATATGAAGCTAAACTTCAGTTTTAAATAAATAACTAACCTCATAACATTCACAATAATTTTTAAGACAACCGCTTCTTTTACAGTTGCATCCTTTGTTATGCCTTCGTATTATATCAGGACCTCCAATTTTAGCTTTTCCAATTTTCGGCCTAAAACAAAAAAATATGTACAATAATAAATAGAATATTTACTAAAATTCAGGACGCGTTAGGATGACACTTGACTGTAACGAGATGGTTACGGGTTCGATTTCCACTCGGCGGGATGTGATAGCATTTCTCTGCTTTGGTTACAGACAATGTGCGACGTTGAGTTCCGCACTCAATACGCAGTATCTCGAATTCAGAGAGAAATTGGACAACGATATTTCAGTTTAAGTTATTTCTATCCACTCTGCTATGATTAAAAAAAAATTAAAATTAAAAATATTTATTTCAGTATCAACATTTTCTTTAACATGCGAAGTAATGAGACCCAGTAAGTTACTAGTATAGCACTAGTACTTGTGTCAGGAGGCCCCGCTCTTCCATAAAACTTCATACATTTGTGGAAATAAAAATCTAAACCTAACTTAATTTAATTTAATTATGAAAGAAATGGGCAAAAAGAGTATGTTTATTTGTGTGTATGTGTGTGTGTGTGTGTGATTGTGATTGTGTGATTGTGTGTGTGTTGTGTGTTTGTGGTGTGTGTGTGTGTGTGTGTGTATATTAGTGTACCATTAAGGCTTCTATGTCATCGTAGTTTAACGTTAGTAGCCAGGCAGTTAATATTTTTTTGGACTGATAAGAGCTCATAGGATTAATGTTTAAGATTTTATTTATTTTATTATAAAGAAATCTCGACTGATTTTGAAGCTGGTTATTGCCAAATTTAGTTCTCATAGGAGGAATATATGCTGTTACATTTCTTCTTTTATACTGTTTTTGCGAATCATTTGCAGTGATTCTATGCACTTTTAAGATACTCTGCAATATATATAGCTTTCGAACGGTTAACAATTGGCAATAATTATAAATTCTGTCAGTAGGGAATCTAAAAGGCTTAAAAAACATAACCTTTAACAAGGATCTCTGTGCTCTTTCTAATTGGATTTATTTTAGATGCACCACCCCATATAGGGATACAATATCCTAGTATTGATTGCGCTAGGGTGATATAAATTTGATGATCACTACGTTTCAATATCAAAATTACAATACCCACATTTAGAAAAACTAACTAACCTGAACGCATTAGGATTCCTTTCGAGACATCCTCTAATGGCCTTCTGCCGCAGCTCTTCGTTTTCCAAGTTATTATGACAGTTGTTACAATTACATCTATTACAAAATTCGCCGTTCGCGAAACAGTCGCAGTATAACTTGAGGCACTGTGATTTTGTACAGTTGCAGGCTTTACGCGGCCTGAGACCGAGCTCGGTTGATCCCACATCTACAAATAATATATATCAATCTCAATTTCTCGTTATCTTAATTAAAAAAAATATTTTAATAATACTACTCAAAAAAATAACATAGTACTTAAAAATACATATTAGTAATATGTAAACAAAAAAACAGAAGTACGTAAGTATTTTATGTTTACTTAATTTCTGTACCAGATTCTGACGGAGCCGGCGTGTTCGGTGATTGATAAGTATTCATTAAATCGTTTTCCAAGTTCAACATACTTGTGCCTTGTGAATCGTCCTGAAATAAAAAAAAAACATTAAATATTTCATTAATAATTAAAAAAAACTATTACTAATAAATGTTATATTCCTTTACATTTACTGATACTAAGCTATACTAACATAAAGGATAGACAATAAATATTAAAAGATTGTTTGTGAGTATTTGTATTTAAAATATTTCCATTTCTCTGCCCAGGTTCATCTGTAGTGTGCCATCGGGTTTCTTTCCCTGAGATGATGAAGTAATGATGTGCTAATAGATTTTATTTTCCTATGAAATGTATCAATGTATAAAGCGACACTAGGTTAGGTCACTACACATAGGGTGATCCCGTTTACACATTCTATGTCTTACTTACTGCAGTAAATCTAGTTCTTCATTGTGTATTGCACTTTCTAGTGCACAAAGTTTTAGTGCTTCTGCAAAGTGCATATGCACAAAGTAAGATAAGCCGCTCTGTGAAATCGACGTTTAAAAATAATAATAATAAAGTTGCACTTACAGTTTTATTATGTGCATCAGATACAGAAGAGTTGTCAAAGTTGGAAGGAATAACAATAAGTGAGTGGTCTTCAGGCCTGATATTAGATTCTTGCATATCCCCACCATCAACACTGGTCTCTGACGCTGTACTCTGAAATATATTGTTACAAATGAATAAATACAACTGATTAGAACGGTAATGATGGCAACAATAAAATAATGTTAAATTTATTAAGCTTAAACAGGATAGCAGAGCTCATAGCAGAGTTAGTAGTAGCAAATTACTGTAAAGATTGTGCTATTACAGAATTACTTGACATTAAATTGCATATTTGAATAAATAAATGGAACTTTGGAACATGAAAATTCAAACAAAAAAAGCATATGATAATAAAAGCCGAGAATACCAAACAAAAATAATGTTATATCAGAGAATCATATTTATATGGGCTCAGTCTGGTAATAATATAAGTAAAGAAATATCTATGGCGAACACACTAGTAAATTGTAATGCTTATAACATATAAAGTACTCTAACCTGCTCGGTCTTATACTCAAGTTCCACTTCATTAATATCGCCATCATTGACAGCTTTCTCTATGAGAGCTCGTAGTGCAGTTTTGGAGTCGACCTCCTCCTCCTCGCTGACGTCGTCCTCGCCCGCCTCCGCCCCCGCGCCCGCGCCCGCCCCCGCGCGCGCCCCCGCGCCCGGCGACAGCGGCGCCAGCAGGCTCTGCGACGAACGTGATGCCTGCTGGGAAACAGGAAATTTAATACATATATATTTCAGTTTCACACTCTATCCGCTTGGCAAAATATATATAGAAATATATTTATACCATAGCTTATTTTTCCTGCTTTGAACTTTGCTCCCTGCAACCAACGGAGATAATGGTTTGGTTTGGTCCAACTAACTCTAAGTTCTGATAATTTATAAACATCGTGAAATATATGACACTGTTACTTACTGTCAGAGCTTGCGAAGTTTTCGGCATCACAGGTGCTATCCGCATCAACTTTTGTGCTGGTTTCTGGGTCACTGCTGTAAAAGAAATATAAAAAATACCTTGAGTCAAAATAAATTACACCATAAGATTAAAGGTGTTTTAATATAAAATTTACGTCAATGTTAAAGATTGGAATATATATAATATTTTTGTTCTCTCTACTTTTGTTGTGTTACGGTGCGTCCAGCAGCGTGTAGCACTAATGAATGGAAATCTTTTCACTGATGGCACTACTATCCGCCATCAGGTTTTTTATTTGATATTTGAGCGCATCCTTCTTATATCGCCAGTTAATGAAATTTAAATAAATTCGGACACATGTTACATACAAATAATTATTCTCACTTAGTACCACACCAATATTTTTTTTTTATGAATGAAAGTATTTCTTTTTGTAAGTCATATTGCAACTACAAAGTGATATAAAACTTGAAGTAAAAATTGTTTAAATAAATACCCTTGTTTAATGTAGTTTTATTTGTAGATAAAATAAGTGATGGTGGCTGGTTAAGATGTTTCTCTGCACTCATTGGGATTAAATTTCCTGTAAAACAATAAAACTATTTTAATAAAATAGCAATATTTTTTTAAATTAATAAAAAAAGTTAATACGATCTATTTGTGCCAAATATTTAAAACAAATAGATTGTATATTATGCTAACTATATATAGCAATATTACATTTATTGTTCCATCCTTTTATCAATTCAATTAATATATCGTTAGTTATACAGGGGTGTCGTTATTTCTCGCATTAAATGAAAGCACAGTTATCATATAAATGCTTTTAAAAATAAGTTTTTTTTTAAACTTACTCATGAAATAATCGTTACAAAATCAAACACCATTTGATGCCTATGAGTGTTTAGACGGCCACGTCACACATACTTTATTAAGTGAATAAGTTGAGTGGTGGGTAATGGTGGCAAAGTAGAGCAAGTTATTGCATACCTCTCTCTCTCTTGCGCATGTAACAAATTTTGTTCATTAATTTAAATATAGTTCACCGAAATTAAAAAACCGAAATTATAAAATCCTAGTTTAAGGCAAATAATTAAATTTGGTTTTTAATATAATCTACACTCCATCACAAACCAAAAAATAACAAACAAAATCGAAATCATATCGCACAGTCGTAATAATTTAAATATCTAATTTCCACAAAATTGAAAAATTTAAATAAATATAAATAAGTTAGACGTTTGTGTTATGACTTTGGCACTAGACAGAGTATAACTATGAGTGTAACAACAAAAGTATAAAATATACATATTAAAAAAAAGGAATAGTTTTAATGATAATTATTATAAAAAACCTAGGAGCAGTACCGGTATTGACTACTTGAGGACGAAAATTTAGAATTTTGTTTAGGTTTATTTTTGAAAATGAGAATCTTGTGTAAAAGAGAAAGAGATATAATTCGGTATGTTTTTGTAAATTGTAATTAGTATTAATTTAATCACGCATTACATTATTTAAGTAACGTCTAGCAAGAAAACTATAAATAACAATTACAATAAAACCTAAAGAATAACCTTTGTTGTCAAACATAAAAGTCTTAGAGGGTACTGCTACTACGGGCTTGGCTGTCGACTTTGCCGTCGCGGAATTTGTTACCACGCGGATGTATTGCACCTGGAATAAAAAATGGTAAAATGCTATAATCACTAAAGTAAATTAAGATATATAATTTTTTTCATGTAAATTGGAGTGCCAAAATGATAATTTTGGTGGTATTGTTAAAATGATCAGTCAGTTTTAGTTCTTCCGAAATGGCTATACTGCTCTTATTGGTGTTTACATGGTCCTTACAGGCAGGAAGGAATGTGTGTGGCTCTGAAGATAAATATACAAACAAGCACTGCTTAGAAAAAGGGACAGTCACTCATCAAGTAGGTCTTGGACCGACAGATTGAGGGGCGCATGTGCCATGCCATATGCCACATGGAGGAGTTGCCGGATGCTATTCGAAGCATATTATTATTTATTTTGGACCCTCTGAAGGAGGTGTCTTTTTGTGTGCGGACACTATCATATTCGGACGAATGCAGATTTTAATTTTGTTACAAGTGTAACCAAATTCATATTGGTGATACATGTGACCAATGAAAATTGATAGAAAAATTATGTGATTGTAATGATTTTCTGTTCGCTTCTGTTCTGTCTGAAATTCGTATGCGGTAATCGGTAAGAAAATGTATTACTTTCACAATTTTAACAGTTTGTGACTTCAGTTACTTATACAAAATCTTCTCGCAAGAGTGTTTTTCAACCTCCCGGTCCCCGCGCTCTTCTTGCCAAGGGATTTGATGGACAAGCCCACCGATACTTAAATGGTAATTGTTCCTCTTTGGTCTCAATCGAGATGTAGAAAGGATGTGTTAGTTGTACTAACAGAAACTGCTGTGAACATAACTTCCACCAGCGATGAACTTCCATTACCATCCATCGATGCTCTCTAATATCCTGCCATTGTTGCCTCCATCCATATCCATCTCGGAGACAAGGCTGTTGCCGGGTTCCCCTTTTAAGTCGACAGGCTTCTCCTATTTAAAGGAATATAAGAATTATTGGTATTAAGGAAGTGTTATCCTCATCCGGCACTCCTTACCTTAATCCCATAGGGAGAAGGGCTCCCAGAATTACAGCATGTGATATTTCCTTCATCTCTGTTTATATCCCTCATAAGGATGAGGTATCTTTTCTTTGAGCTAAAATCTAACATCTCTTAGCTTCCTAAATTTGTAGTGGTACTGGTTGATTATATATCCCATCACACTTTTTGGGGTTATATATATATATATATATATATATATATATATATATATATATATATATATATATATATATATATATATATATTATTATGATACCTTAGACCTGGGAAGAACCGGTGCAAGAAGCTCAGCGAGAATTTTCATTTCTTCTATTTTTTCAATTTGATCAATTAAAAATTTACAAAAACGGATACTTTTGAAATAGGCTGGAGGGATCATTTCATTTCTAAAGCGTGTTATCATTTATAGAACCTTTTCCTATCTTCACTTTCTCTTGCCCCCCAGCTTTCATGGTCTCACATCCCTTGTACCCATAATTTTTTCCTATTCTTTTTTCTACCTGTAATAGACTCCCTCCATTATCTACCCAATCAATTTTTAAAAAGCTAATTGGTACGGCAGACTTTGTGGATTGCAGGCTATGCAATCTTTTTGAATCTAGTAAGTAATATTGAGAATATTATTTTCTGGTATGTCAGTTTATTTTATTATAAGTTTGTTTCTACAATCTGACTGGCTGAGCTTGCATATCTTCAAAAACATTTGAATAAATTCATTTTACAGAGATTGACTCATTTCATTAAAATGTAACTCTATATGTTAAGAAATGATAATTTTATTCAAGTAGATTGGAGAGTGCCAGAATAATAATCTTATGTAAGTAGTTTTTCTTCCAGGATGGCTATACTGCTGTTGATCTGGAATGGTTTTTACACCATCACCGGGCACAAATGAGTGTGGCTCTGAAGATAAACATGAGCCAGGTCACCGCTTAGAAGAAGTGACAGTCACTCCTCAAATATGAAATATGATACAAATTTTATTAGTGTGCTGGATCCCAAAATGTAAAATTTTATTACATGTCAAAAATCTTCCCGAATCATCTCTTTACAGGTGTAATTGTAACTTTGTCAGAAGCAATCATGTTGCTCTGTTTCCATGAAAAGTTGCTGTTTAAGGTACCTCTTGGCTTTAAAGGGAAATCCATTTCATAGTAAGTTAAACCCTTCAATTATTTTAAGGATTGGTAAGGAATTATAGTCATGTCATCTAAAGAACTTGGATTTTATTTTGGTATAGATTCCAAGCCACTCTAGAATTAGTAGGAATCAATTGCAGACTTTTCCTATTCGGCCAAGGATTTTATTGGCTTTTGCATCTACTATACTATCTCTAAGTGGATTAGTCCTTGATAAAATTTTGGAATTCAATTCAACAATTCAATTTGCATGCATGTACGCCAGTGCATCGGGCCAAGATCAGGCCAAGGTCATCCATTCCTCTTAAATACCTTGTAATGTCACAATCAAACAAATGGAATTGAATTGAATTAGTTAGCTTTATGATATGTACTTACACCTTTCCCTGGAACATTAATCTCGTGGACCTGTAATATAGAGGAATAAAATTTAAATTAACAATAATACTGCTTGGTATACTACTTCTTTTTTCAAATTTTTTTCGAACTTTAATAAGTTTTACAATAGCTACACATGTATGAAATATATATATACAAACTAAAATATCAACAATAAAAGAACCAACTTGTGATTTATCTGGTGCAGGAACTTTTAATAATACATTCTGTGAAGTATTTGCAGGAATGACGATTTTCTGTTTTCCTCCACTGGGAGCTGCACCTGTATAATAATATTATGATATATTATAATGCTACTCTCATGCAGCACATTTTCTTGTATAAAAGATAAAATAGAACTAACTTAAAGGAGGAGCAGGCATCAATTTGGGTGATTTTATAGATATAATTTCTTGTTTCTTTGCAAATTTTAACCCTGGTTTTGATGATGATGATGGAACTAATATCTGAAAAATGACAAAAGTGATAAATTAATACAATATTTAAAATAGCAGATCGAAAAAGTTCTTCTTTCTATTCTAAAAGTTATTTCTATACTAAAATAGTATCTGTTAAATAAAGAAATGATTCATGTAATATATTTTATTCACCTTATTGGCAAGTGATATAGGTATCGCTTTTTGTTGCATGGCTACGAGACGAGTGCCTTTGCCCACTAGCTTCGTAATAACAGTGGGTTGTTGGGCCCCCGTCACTTGAGACTGACCTGTAATCAAAAATATTTTAGTATTCACTTAAGCCCACTTAATCACTACAAAGACTTTCAACATCAAAAGCTTCAATATAGTGGCTATCGTGATCGTATCGTGGGACAGCGTTTGACAGTAAGCGCGATTGTTGTGGATTCAATGATTGATTCATGAATGAGAATGATGATAATTAAATTATTTCTATTTTCCACTCTGGTTTTGTAATGTCTTACATTTTTGAAGGTACTAAAGAACGGTGTCTTGCCACTAGATTATTTGTGACTATTATTATTTCAGGTGTCAATTAAAAATATTGCAATCAGTTTTGTTCTCAGTTGTCGCTAGACGGAGTGTCGATTCACCGAATATTTTAACAGTAATACTACATACATAAGTATACTATTTATACGTAGGTAAAAGATCTAAGTCTTATTAGCTTTAACATATGACAATATAGATACCTTATTTTCAATAAAATCTTAAGCAAAGTAGTTTACCTTGAACTGCTATAAATTTTGCCATTACTGACTTTGCCTGTGTTCCACTTGCACTTTTTGTGGCAATCAACTGAGCCTGAAATAAACAACACATAATTGAATATTCAATACCTTTCTTCTCTATATATGTTACTATACTACACCCTTGTAAATATTTATTTTGTCACACTGTACTTATTTGTTAAATAACTGTCTGTGTCTTATTAATTAATTTATTTATTTATTTATTTATTTAAATGTATATAAATTAATATTAATATTGTAATAATATTGTAAACAAATCAAATGAACTATTTTATGCTCAAAAAAGGTTAAAAATTACTTAACTACAGAGAATATTCCAAAGGCGGTTTGAAAATGACTAAGTTATGTCTGACAGACAAATTTTCCACGCAACTTACAATGAGGGAATTTTAATTGTTAGGTAATATATTTATTTTATTTGTTAAAAAAAATATAAAATCTTACTTGATCTGAATCTGCTCTGATGTACTGTACATCAGGCATTGACCCGGATGCAGGAACTAGTTTTATTTTTGACGAACCAGAAGAAGGCACCATTATAAATTGTTTACCAATTTGTGCTGAAATTATATATTAAATATTAATCTGTGACATCATAGTTGACATTTAACAATACCATGTTATATTTGAATTTATAATATTATAATCAAATAGTGAAATAGTATAGATTCCAAGAATTTCACTATAAAATATCTTATTATTTATTAATGAAATGTTATATTGTCAGATATTTTTTAACAAATAATTTCAAAATTGATACATAAGCACATATATTCTACCCTTTTATGGTATAAAAATATATTCAAATTATTGGTACCTTAGCCCAGCTATATTATAGAAGCTAATTTAATAACCTACCTACAACAGTATTTCCTTTAGAACTACTTTGACTAGCTGCTATTGGCATTTTTTTAACCAAACCTTTGTTAGCTATGAGCGTGACAGGTTTTGGGGCAATCGCAGGTTGTTTAGATGGATAAGATTTGGCAACTAGTTTTGGAGGCTTTGGAGCGATAGCCACTTGACGTGGAGCAGTCAATTGTAATGCTGTATCATTCTTTCTGTTTGTGCGCATTGGTGACATAGTCTGGAATTAAAATTGTTATTCAATAAATGTAACAATCAATAATTTTATTTTAATTCTCTTTTCTTTTTGATTAAGCCTTTAAAAATAATCTATCCAGTGCGTTTTGGCGTAGCGGCACAGTGGTTGACTGTAAATGCGGCGGTTGTGAATTCAATTCCTACTCGAGCAGAATAAATTATTTTAAGACAAAGTGTGTTGCCGAGTCCTGCCATTCAACCTACAAAATCATAGATGGCAAAAGCAGGGAACAGTGTCTTAACACTAGGTTCCCTGCTTACGCTGCCAAATATGGGATACAATGTGAAGCTAAAAAAAAATTATAAATCAAATCATTAATTTAGTTTTATATTATGTTCAAAAATGCATACATTGCCAAATTTATGATTACATTTACCTTCACAGCAATGACTCTGTGTTGTATCGGTTCTTGCTTAATTGTGTTCACTATTTGCTGTTGGTACTGTAAGTCTATCATTGTATCCTGACCCGGTAAAAGCTGTTGTTGCTAAAAATAAATAGAATTGTTTCATAATTATTATAACAAATGGATATTAATTTATTCAACTCATATCCATACACTATAATGGACTATAAATAATATTTTCATTCTCCCTTTGACTTTTTCAATACATATAATAAAAACTCACACTATTTAAAGAGTTTGATTTTAATTTTAATAAATAACAATTTCCAATGTAAATTATTTTCATCATAATTAATTAGATGTGTATTTTTTTTCTTTACAAAATGAAATGCTTTACATATTTGCACCCAGCAGGATAGGCTGAGGAATGAATGTAGCCTCATGGAAACTCCATCCTCTATTTTAGTAAAACCAAACATCACATTCTGTGATTAAGTATTTTTTATTATTGTTATTCATGCTTACATTAGATTCAACAGTGGTAGTTAAAGCAGTGGTTTGATCGCTTTGCACTGAATATTCTTGGAGGGAAAACTGATCCCCCATAAAATCTGAAATAATATGCACAATTAATACAGAAGTTAGAAAGATTTTAGAATTTCATAAAAATTTAAAGAAGCTTCAAAATTAAAATATTTTTTTATTTCACATTATATATACATTAAGATTAAATTATAAATTTGAGTGCAGAAGTGTTGCAAACGAAAAGCACTTTTGAATTGAAATTTAACATTATAGTTTTATATTTCTATATTTTGTTTACAAAAGTAAAACTACTTTTACTGCTTTTAAAGCTTATTTCTATTCTACATAAATAAAAAAATGAAATCTTCAACAAGTTTTCCTTCTTCAAATATGTTTTAGTTAACCAAATAGTAAATCACCAATAATTTCTCCACTACCCGTATCCATGAAAATAGGTTGTTCTTCGCTATGTTCAAGTTCCATTGGTATACTTTCCTCATGACCAGAATATTCCAAAGTTATATCATTTTGACTTACTATAGTATCCTCCGCGTGTCCAAAATCAACCTTATGAAAACAGATGTTAAAATGTTATTAATATTGTAGATAGATAGTTCTTAGAAAGCATACATTTAGTGCTAATATTCAATATATACATTTAAAATGCATATATTATATATAACATGAATCAAAAATATTACTTCATAATTTAGCATAGTGATAAAACATATTTTATGTATCTAAAGTGCTCTATTTAACTTCTTATAAAAGTAAAATTATCATATACTATAGAGTAATGCAAGAGTTTACCCCCATAGCGCTCTCTAAATTTAAAGTATTGTCCAAGTTGTTATCCATATTGTTAATCTCTTGATTTTGACTACAATTTAAGCTTTATAGAGCTATTTTGAAAATAGTTATGCACAAAAAGCATCAAAAAACAAAACATTTCTGAGTTCAAAAGAGGCCGCCATTTTAACTTGTCAAATAAACTCTGCCTTTCCCGCAGGTCGCCACGGTTAAAAACAAATTGTCACAAACAAAAATACTATATTTTTGCAGAAAAATAAACTTAATAGGCAATATGAGCTTTTAAATAAAGGTTTAAGTATAAAATAAGTACAAGCACTAAAAATAACACAATTAAAAATTATTTTTGTCGCAGAAATGTTTAAATTTAGCGAAAATTGTATGGCGCTTGTTTTAATTTTGTATAGATGTCAAAATACAGATACCCAACATAACAATAATAAAGTCTATGATTAAAAAAGCATTACGTTCAATTTAAGAGATAATTAGTATATAAAATCTAATTATGTTACTAAAAATTGCTACTAACTTACAACTAAATTTTTACTAGTAATAAAATTTATTTTTGTTAATTTTATATTTTTAGTTTATAACAGATTTATAAGCAGGTATGATTTTAGTATGCTGTAAAACCACACAAATGTATGTTTTTATTATAGAACTAATTTAGTTACAAAAGCAATCAAAATTAAAAAGAAGTGACTAGTATCACTAGGTGAAACAAACATAATTCTGAATTTAATATTTATTTCCAATATATTAACATTTTAAAATTAAAACTGATGATATTTGTAATGACATCGATAGTAGTATAAATGATATCGATAGTTATTATTAGAAAAGTATAATAGTATGTTTTTCTGTGACAATATAAATGATTTATTTCTTACATAATTTGTAAAGTACAGAAGTCTTAAGTTTAGGTTTTTGAACTATGACCGTCAATTTGCCATTTGTGCATTGACAGCAAATATTAACATTTGTCATAAAGAAATTTGACTCGGTTTTATGATTCGTATTTCGAGGAAAAAGAAAAGTATAATAATAACACTATGCTTATAAATTTACAGAGCGTTCGTCAATATTTATCAGAACTAAGAAATTCAGGAGGATTGCATAAAGACCAAGCCGAAAAGTAATTTTTATTTGTTATTGTTCAGCTGCGAATAGTAAAGAGTGTCCACTTTATATCTTTTACTTTTCTTTGTAGGTATCGCAACATATTACTAGAAATACTAAAACATCCTGAAGGTGAACTTGCAGAATGCTTAAAAGCTTTTGTGGAAGCAAGTATGTGGAATAACTTACTTATTTATTTCTTATTGAATTAAATTTTCATCCTATCAAAATAATATCAATAAATTTTATTTAAAATATAATATATTTCAGTTGTAAATGAAAATGTGAGCTTGGTGATATCTCGCCATCTCTTAACAGATGTCAGTACACATTTAGCTTTATTACCGGACAATGTTTCACAAGAAGTGTCTCATTTTGCATTAGATGTAATTCAACCAAGAGTTATATCTTTTGAAGAACAGGTACTTATTATTTTAAAATTTATTAGATTACTTGTATTTTTCAGCTATGTTTTAAGAAATTTGTTTTTATTATTAACTTATGTTTTATATTACTTACAGGTTGCTAGTATAAGACAACATTTAGCAGATATATATGAACGAAATCAAAACTGGAAAGAAGCAGCAAATGTTCTAGTAGGTATACCACTGGAAACAGGACAGAAGTAAGTATGTTTTTTTTAATTATATTTCTATAATAGACGATAGTATGATTCATGAATCAGATGGATTTAAATATAAATAAATGTAAACATATTAAGTTTATCAGACATTTTAAAATAATCCATTCTGAATATTATATAAATGGTATAAAGTTGCAAGAAGTTGAAACAATCACCGATTTTGGCATTACTCTTGACACAAAATTTACTTTTCTTCACCATTTAGATTGAATTATAAAAAAATCTTCCAAAGTATTGGGATTCATTATTCATACTACAAATAGAGTGTTAATAGGCCGACAACAAAAATATTTTGTACAATAGCATGGTAAAAAGTATATTGGAGGACGAGAATAACATTTGGCGACCACATTCACTAAAAATTGAACAATTGCAGAAGCACTTCACATCGCATCTTTCTTATTCTAAAGGCATGATTGACTGACATGACTCTCTGGATACTTATGACAGCAGATTGAATTTTTCCAAAATGACCTAACTTGCTACTAGAAGAGATGTTCTAGATTGAGTGTTTCTGTACAAAATTCTCAACAATGAAATTGACTGTCCACAACTTCGGTAAATTGTATGTTCCTCCTCGCCTACCTCGTGGTAGTATAAAACCCTTACGCAAAACAGTCCTCGGTGCTAATTCTGCTGTACCACAAATTAACAAATTAAAATTATATATATAACTGCTGGATGACCTAAATAAATAAATTCATTTGATGTGATTGTGTTGATTTTTAATGTAACTGTATTAACTATTCATTAAAAATGTACTTAAATTATTATTTTCCAGACAATATTCAGTTGATTATAAACTAGAGACTTATTTAAAGATAGCAAGATTGTATTTAGAAGTTGATGACCCTGTGCAAGCAGAGGCTTTTGTGAATAGAGCATCTTTGTTACAAGCAGAGACCACTAATGAACAGTTACAGATATATTACAAAGTTTGCTATGCAAGAGTCTTAGATTATAGAAGGTATGGGCCTATTTAATATAAGAATGTAAAATGTATCTAATTAATTGTAATAATTATAGTAAATGCAACTATGTGTACTTAAAATTGTATGAGTCTGCACAATTTTTTTTTAATAAATTACATAAACCAAAGCATAGATGTAATAATGATGTTCTATCAAATTAAATCATTAAACATCATTATTATTTAATTTGCTTGAGACATTTCTCGAAGATTTTTATGAGAACAGCATGTATGAGATTTTTGCACAGTGTAATTTTTTTTCTCCTGCTCAGTAGACATGATAAGAGCGCTGGCTGTTTGCAAGATCTCCTGATCTCACTATTATCATTCTGAATATTTTAGCACAGATAACAGCACAGCACTTTTCATATTAATAAATAAGTTACTCCCAAGTCCTCAAAGACTTGGATGTACTTATCTATTAATAGGACAATTGTACTTTAATAGACTAATAATTTTCATTTATTGGTTATAGGAAATTTATTGAAGCTGCTCAGAGATATAATGAACTGTCATATAGAAATATTATTCATGAAGATGAAAGGATGACTTGTCTCAGAAATGCTCTCATTTGCACCGTTCTTGCTTCAGCAGGTAATAATGACATATTTAAATTAAGTCAAAATAAATTTAAAGTTAAATTTATTTATAGATTGACTCTTAGACCAAAGAGTTCACAACAGAAATCTCCACTAATATAAATATCAAGGAAGGAAATGTTAAAGGAGAATAATTTATTCCTTGCGTATTAATTTTTTTTTATGTGATAAGAAGGCAAACAAGCAGAAGGGCCACCTAAAGCTAAGTGGACACCCTCGCCCATAGACATCTCCAACCTGGGAATATGTGGATGCGTTGCCAATCTTAATGGTGGAGAAGATGACTGTAAACACGACGCTTGAAAATCCCTAAATTATATTGATCAAACCCACAACCATCACATGCACAATCAGACACTGTCACACTGTGCGATAATTATAATTTTATTCTAAATTTCTCTTTCAGGCAGAAAGATATCAGTATATATTAATTATTATTTATTATTTATATCAGTATATATTAATTATTATTTATATTGTGTTTTAGGACAACAAAGGTCTCGCATGCTCGCAACTTTATTCAAAGATGAGCGTTGCCAACAACTGCCAGCTTACTCTATACTAGAAAAGATGTATCTCGATCGAATCATCCGTCGCTCTGAACTACACGAGTTTGAAGCTCTTATGCAAACTCACCAAAAGGTACTTGGTATATTATAAAGGTATATTTTTATACTAATAATTATTATTTTATTACTAAACACATAATTTTGAAGACAATATATTAAAATTTTACAGCCTTATTTTGGCCCATTTCCTGCCTTCTGATGCATGTCCATTGATTGCGTAACCCTGATATCATTACAAGGATAATAATATTTGTAAAAAAAAATAACATTTATAATAATATTTCTCTATTGTAACTACAGGCTACAATGTCCGACGGATCAACGATCCTCGACCGCGCGGTGTTCGAGCACAACCTGCTCTCCGCCAGCAAGCTCTACAACAACATAACGTTCGAGGAGCTCGGCGCGCTGCTGGAGACGCCGCCCGCGCGCGCCGAGCGCATCGCCTCGCACATGATCAGCGAGCAGCGGATGAACGGATATATCGATCAGATCAGTGCTGTCGTGCATTTTGAGAGTAAGTACAGATAGTGAATAATAATTAGATTGATATTTTTACATGTTAAGCATAGTGTATGAAATGAATCACAAATGAAAATATCTGTGTATTTCAATATTTTTTTCCATGCTAGGGATCCTTAAAAATAAGAATCGGAACCTTTATCTGGGTGTCTGTTATCAAGATCATTTTTCTCAAAGAGGTGCTGAAATTAATATCATATAACCAAGTCTTGTCATGGAGTTTTTTTAGATTTATTTATTTGTTACCAACTGGTTACTTAGTTACTTACCAAACTACAATACTCGGCGTAAACGGAGCATCAGTGTCCGCATGTTTTGATTGCGTTGACATAGAAGTTTAATTTTTTCTAGAAAATTAACTAGACAGCTGACAGACTAATAAACAAATTGACGGACAACAAAATCATATTATATAAGGGTTCATTTTCTTCTTTTGAGATAGGAAAACCTTAAAGAACTAAAAATATGAACAGACAAGAGTTTATTGAAACGACGTTATGACGATGACGATGACGTTATTAAAATGACGTTACATTAAAATACAAATAAAATATTTAAATCAGCTGACGAAATGATTTGTTTAAACAAAAGTGACAATATTTAAAATATATTTTTTACTATGAGCTCAAATAAGCTCGTACCTTGACCTTGGTGTTTTAAGGACTACTTGGTACAATGTTAACATATATTTTTTTATAGTATTTTATTTTATGATCGACAGCCCGTGAAATCCTTCCACAATGGGACAAACAAATTCAAAGTCTATGTTATCAAGTGAATGGTCTCATAGAGAAAATTGCGGCTGCCGAACCAGAGTGGATGGCGAAACTTATGGAAGAAGAAATGATCCAGTAGAAATAATAATTCTGTAGCTTTTATTACACCTATCTTATTATTAAACCATTCATATTCATGTGTAAAGTTTATTTCTAAACAATGCAAAGACAATAATTAGCACACCATAGTTTCAAATTGTCGGTGGTGGTGCCCGCCGCGTTGTAGGGAGAGGAGCTTAGAGCAGTGTCTCGGACTTACGACGTAGATGTAGATTTACGGGACCTCGCTGAGATGCACATTAACGCTCACCTTCACTCTGAGCCTAGCTTCTCTACCTACCTAACTAAATTTAAAATGATTCGACTAGTGCCGCCTTCAAGAGTAAATCATCTAGGTTCTCATATTTAAACAAAAACGTTTTTCTATACTTAATCAATAATTTGTTGGAGCTTGAACAGTTTTTGTCATGCTGTAGCATTTTTAAAATAAATTAAATATCCTTAATATAATAATCTTTAATACAAATTAAACTCAAAACCCACTTATTATTTCCTCCCCAGCCAATTATTATTTAATTTTTATTTATTTATAACATATATGTAACTGATAGGTAATATCTGTTGCTTAAGATATAGGTGTAGAAATGTAAAAGGGAAATGTGTTTAAGTAAAAATACAAATATGTTGATTCCAACAGACTATTCATTTAATTCTCAATCAATCAATAGGATACACCATAGGTGCTTATTTACAAGATGATACAGATAATGCAAATAAGATTCATTAAAAGTTGTATTGCCATAGAGGTTAAGTTAGAATGTATTGATAGGCAATGACAAAGACATTAACAAGGAAGAGCTTCATCCCATACATTTAATATAGAAGACTTGCTCAATAACAGTAGTACACTTGGAGAATGATTCGACTTGACATACGTTTTCTCAGTAATAGTAATATTTAAGTGGCTTTATTTATCTACAAGTCTATAAGCAGATGGCTAAATGCCTAGGGCTCGAGCTCGAGGGCGACGCCGACCTTGTGGCCGCCGGCGTTGAAGTTCTGCCCGTCGATGGCAGCCGACAGAGTGAGGGTCACGCCTGGAAATTAAAACATTTATTAATTCAATTGTAATAAATGCTTAACATTGGAAATCTATATGATATTTTCTCCTGTACCATTCAAGTTAAATTAAGGAATAATTTTCAAGATCAATTTAGCATTCAGTATGTAATCAAATTGTTTCATTCGCTATCATATAATTTTTTTATCATATCATTTATATTTATAATATCATTTTTTTCTACATTCTTTTTTGGTTTGGTTTCTGCCCTTAAGAAAGTCTTGTTTAAAAGAAACTATATTTCAATTTTATTCAGATTTAAAATATGGAATTTAGCCAAATAACTCAACAAAAAATACACTAAATATTTTTTGTAATGAATGAACTTAGTATTATTATTACATTATTAAAATTTGAGACCAATAACCAAGTTAATTTCATAAATACTTTGTTACATAATTTACTTATCATTCATCATAATACACTGACACACTTCCAGATAACAAGACAACTAGTGTTTGACTATGATATGATAGTAATAATCTTTTATTTTGTTGTGATTTAAGACTTTTTCCAGTGATGTAATTTTCAATTATTTTTATGACACAAAAGTATTATGTAATAATGTACAAAAAATTTAATATTTAATTTGATTAGCTTTTGTTTTACTTGACATGGAATTTTTAATTCACACTCAATATGATATTTGAGATGCCCATAACTTAAAGTTATTATAATTTATCATGTACTAGTTTATGACTGTATATATTAATAAGATACAAAATCAATTAAATAAATTTAAAGCCACTGGAAATCTCACCTGGACGCAGTTTCTGTTGGTAACCAAGTCCAATAAGAGATTTATTGTTGATCTTGGCATGGAGAGATGCATCTTGGTCTAGTGCAAACTTTGCTCCAACTCCGAATAGTGTGTCAGAGGAACCTGATGTCCACTTCATGTTGACTCCGCAGTCCAACTTGTCTGATACCTTCTGGTAGATAGAACCACCAAAGTCCTTGCCATTGTCCCTAAACATACATTAAAAAAATGTAAAGCTAACTTATTTGAATTAGTAATCGAAGATCATTATAAAATATGTACTGCTTCAAAAACCTATCTTAACAACATTTAATAAGTAAAAACTTAATTACGTAAGTTTTGTAAATTAAGCAAAAAATCGTCTAATATTATGTAGTATTATGATGTAGTATTCACATTATACTGTTTAAGCTAGCACAAAGATATTCAAATGACATTGCCATTATGTAACTTCATAAAATCAATACATGAATCAACTAACTCAATGTCTCTTGGTTACCACTTCAATATAAGTAATAACATGTTTTATGGAAATATTATTTTTTAACTGCTTTGCAACATGTCAATTTACTATAATAGTTGTTTATTACTTAGAATTAGCTTTCAACATTAGAAAAATTAATAATATTATAAAGAAAAAAAAAACTTTTAAATAGGTTTAAGTATACACTTACACATTGGTATGTAAAGCAAAGTCATTGGTTTGATAGCCAAAGGCGAAGTTGTTCTTGGAGAATTTGGCCTTTTGTGTGTCAAACTGTGTGTGTGCACCAGCAAGCCAGCCTTGGTACTTGAGGACTGCAGCTACATCAACTATTGGACCAGCCAAATCAAGGTCCAAGTTGCTGTTGACAGCTACTGTTTCATTGGAGAATTGGGTCTTCAGCTTACCAGATTTGCTTCTACAAGGCAATACAAAAATTATTCACTTAATAATTTCTATTGTATGATGTTTTTTTTATTATATAGCATAACTGTTATTGTACCCAGTTTGTGGTGCAAAAGTTCCTTCAAGTGTAACTTTAAGACCGGCAGCAATCTTGTCTTGGATGGTAATGTCTGTGGCCAATGTGTTGTCGGTGTTCCACTTTTCTGTGAAAGTCAGACCATAGTCTTTCACAGCATATTTAGATGAAAGGCTACCAAATACCTGTAAATTTGAAATATATTATTATCAGAAATTTGTACAGAATAAAGCAAAAAGATAAGTATACAATAAAAAAGGAATTGAAAAATTATATGATCTAGTACCTTTCCACTTTCTTGGTTGGAGGTAATGCCACTGCTGAACTCAACTCCAGACTCACTCTTAGTCTTGAGGTCAAGTTTAAAGACTCCAAAATGGTAGCCCTTGGAGAAGACATCATTGGCCTTCTTTCCGAGGTCAGCATAGTGTGGAGGAGCCATTTCCTGTAAAAGTAATGACATTTAAAACAATTCTAATTTAAATAAAATGTTTAAAAATGTACAAAATTTTACAGTTGGCAGATTATATTTACGTCACCTTACCGGGCAATGAACTTGGAGAGCCCTATAATAATGTTAATCATTATTAAAATAGTTTTAAGATTTTTACACTTATAAAAATAAGTATGTGCCAGGTGTGTCAGGGTTGATAAATTTTGCAATGCACTATTTACAAGCTACATTACCGCGACAGTATTACATAACATTCAAGGATTATAGCTGTGCCAATTTGTACATCCTTGTTAAAAGTTCTAATTGTAACTAAAATTATAAGAAACAGGGATCCCGAAAACGAATGATGACCGTAAACTTGACCTTTGATTGAAAGAAACCAAAATAAATTCCCTAAGACTAAAATCACATGCCAAATTATACACCATAATTATTGGATAAAGTTATCAGACTAGTAGCATATAAAATATACATTTAGCACAAAATAAGTACGTTTCTCATTAAGCTATATAACGTAATATATCCAGTAAAATCTGTAAAATAGCTAAAAGATCACGTGTATGACGTAGATACTTCCCGGCTAGTCTACATATTTTGTAACCTAATAAGAAATTATTACTACACAATTTAATACATATATCATATTAATATCAAATTCTTAATACTTACTGTGTTTTATATTTATTCACTAACTGTAATGAAATATGTAGAATTCAAATGAATTCTTGGCAGTAAGTTCACCTCCTGCACCGCACCACAAGACAATTCTGATTTGCTTAAGTAACAGTAAGAGGGCGTTTATACCGGATGCAACGTTATTGATGTTACAAAAACTTGCTTTTTAAATGTAAAACGGATAATATTTAGCACATATACACGAATTACTTAAAAATATATATGTTAACCATAAATAAAATGTTTATTTTTGAATTAAACTTGTTTTTATTTACGATTAATATAAAAGGACGTATTTGACTTTAGATGGTACGATTTTGCTGCAGGTAATACATATGGTGCAATCAATATAAATACTATTAAAGTAAATCAAGTTTATTATACTATAAATAAGTTTTATGCTTTAAAAAAAAGTAACATGTTTTTTTTTAAAAGTGTATTATCTTGTTACTTGGATACTATAGCAGTATATAGGTTGAAGCGCTAAATTTGAAATGCGTTGATTTTAACTTTGGACAAATCATGTGTTTTCCATGTTACATAAAAATAAAACAAACTCACTGGACAACATAAAATCTTTTTTGGATAAAAATTGTCATCTCCTTGGTCATCATCCTCTTCGTCGGGGCATTCAATTCGATGACCAGACTCATCCTTGCAAATTACCATTTCTCCTAACGAACCATCCTGAAAATAAATTTATGCGTTTTTTTTTTAAATCTTTTTCTGGCCAAAATTATAATATTTTGTGTGAATTTGGAATAATATTTGTTTGAGCATAAAATATATACAATAAAAACCATAAGAAGGTACTCACGGAGTGACGACATGGTACTGTTTCTTTGATGACTTCGGCATTAACTAAAGGAAATTTAAATTGTTTAGAAACAAAATTGTCCCTAAATACATTTTTTAAATTGAATAAATCATTAAAAAATGGCATAACTGGAATAAATTCATTAATAAATTACTATCTTTATGAAAATGGCAAATCTAGGTTACTAGAAAATTTAAATAACACAAATCTATGTGGTCTTTTATACTTTATACGTATTACGTACTAACTGTGCACTGTATTCAAATAATTAACAGTAGTAGCGTTGTGGTCACCAAGAAGCAATATGATAAAATGGCATATAAAATGCATACGAACTGCATCGAACTATTGAATACACCTAGATAATAAGTATATATTACTGATAATATTGTTTTGGCTCCAGCAACGATGTTATCTAATATGATTTGTTTATAAATGGAACAAAATATTTACCAAAACATTTATAAAATTTCCTATCTATAAATCTATCCAGCTTATAGATTCTTATCTTAAAGATTACATAAAAATCTCAAATTACCTTCAGGTTATTACCATTAAGGGATTACGGTTTCGTACGTTTACGTAATTACGTTATATTTTCGTCATAACCTTTTTTGTCAATAACAATATTACGATATTATGCCCGGAACTCGCACTAATTACTAAGTATATGTAATCAGTGCAAGCTTAGTAATGTGAATATATTTTACTATATTAACAGACGACCAATAATCCTACTAGGGTTTTTATATTTTTCTTTTGAGGTCCAGATTCCTAAAAATATACGATTACTACTTAAAAATCTTTAATCTTTTGGAGTTTCATGACAGATTATTATTGCCTTTCAATGGTTGCCGCTCCAAATATAGATATTATTTTATTTTTAGGTACTAGTAATGCTAGGATTATCGGGAATCAAGATCATAAAAATAAATTAGTAATAATTATTTATGTGATATATTTTAGAATATGATAAGTATAAGGTATACAACTGAAAAATTGTAAGAACGCTTAGGTATCGGATAAATAATGAACATAATATGTTTAGATATAGGAGAGAGCTTTCTTGGCGATTCTCGAATGGTCGTTGGCTTATTTTAAGAAATGTACAGACGCTTCAATCTTCATTCGGCATCCTCCCAGGGAGCACATCATGCCGCGCTAATTAAAATTTACTAATTAATAAAAATGGTTGATTTTTGCCACTATGATATAGTACGAAATGAAAAATATGGTCGCTATCTCATTGCGAACAAGGATTTAGAATGTGGCGAATTAATATTTTCAGATGTACCAGTAGCTGTTGGACCAAAATCAGGCAAGTTACTGATTGTTGCCTCGAATTACAGCACAATAAACGTGGACATTCGAGTGTTTTTTTTTATTTTATTACTATTATTAAAATTAATATAAATATACTTCACTTATATTTACACGTATGTAGTATTTAAATACCTAATTTCATAAGAAAAAGCCAATAAGTACAAAGGACGTACCAAGCATTGCATAGAAACCTGACTTACCTCTATATAAGCGAGAAATGATAATTTTAAGTTTGCCATTGCAGATTCGCCGCCGCTTTGTCTAGGATGTTATTGTCCCGTAGAAAATACGGTTTGTTCACATTGTTGCTGGCCAATTTGTAGCACTGAATGTGAGCAATCACCACAACATTTACCTGAATGTGAAACATTCTCTCTCGCAAAAGTACATTTTCAGCCCATTGAAGATTGGACCGTTAGCGTCCCACAATTAGATTGTATAACACCGTTAAGGTGAGGCTAAGGTCTATTTTTTAAATTCACACTTTGTTGCACATAATATGACAAGATAAGCCTAGAAGCCTAGAGAACTTAGTATCAAAACACTCCGCTCTCCGTATGAATTTGAGACATTACGTGTTAAGAGGGAGATCCCAGCGTCGCACCTGTTCTTAACAGCGAAAACAAGTGGGAAAATAAAAATAATTCATTCACCTGGGTGGGAATCGAATCCACAACCATCGTATTTGTGTCACGTGGCCCTACTGCATCACAATGACCTCGTTCATTTTTGTTAAACGATAAGTTTTAAGTATTTTAAAAATAAAAACTTTTAGGTTGCTATTATTAAAAGAAAGAGATCCAGAACGGTGGAAAGAAGAAGTTGATGTAATGGAAACTCATACAGAAAATCGCAAAAAAAGAGCCACTTGGGACGCCGACCAAATTAATGTCGTTAATTACTTAATAGAATATTGCAAACTTGGAAATAGATTTACTAAGCAGGAAGTCGAACAAATATGCGGTATATTGGAGGTGAGAGAGAATATTTTCCTTTAAGGTTTTTTATGCATAACATAATGCAATGAAAAAGCATGGAATGTTTAGGTATATTCTATATATTTGTCTGGGCGGTGGGTAATCGCACGCGGTAAACTTATTTCGTCGTTAATCCCGATCCCGCAGAAATTTCAAGAATAAAAAGTAGTCTATATGTTGCTTCACAACCTCTATTTTTCCGGTGAAAATCCAATAAAATTAGATTAAACAAAAAAAGACAGCGACAACTATTACTTGTTACTCTTACTTTAAAAGTATCGATTTGGATAATTGATTTAATTTACTTTTGCATAAACAGCCTTAATTATTAAATAGTTGTTTTGGATAATTCATCAGGTTCATTATAGGTATACTTTTTTTGCATTCGTGTTTTGGTGGAAATAATATTTATTGTAATATAATAATAGTATTTGCATATTATCGTGCATAGTGTCGATTAGTTTTTTTACTAATATTTATTACATACGCGTTGAAAATGTTGTGTTTGTGTTTAAATTAATTTATTTTTTCATGTTTAAATTTATTTATTTATTTCTTAAGCCGAAAAGTAGCATGTTTCTTTATGACAATAATGATCATGACCTTCCTGACTTTTATCTTATAAAATTAACCTTTCATCATATAGATAGAAGCTACACAATAACTCCACATTTGTATGTATATGCAGGGGTTACCTATACTCGAAGTTTACATTGTGTTACATCATCGACGACGATGTCGGCGCTGGTGCTGCCCCTGCATTTTAACTCGCTGATAACTTTTAAGATATCAATATAAATCTAATGTATTTAAATCTAATGTTTTTAATTTTTTAAGCACAAAATATTGTACCTATTGTTTTAAATAGCTTCTTTCAATACGACAGACGCTGCGGATTTTATTGCTAACTTTTTCAAGGAACAATTCCGCAATACTTGACTTTTATGCAAATTAAACCTTTTCCACTGTCTCTCAAGCACTCTGTTTCTCTCTGTTTTTGCAATATATTTTAATATTATTCCTTTACTATTGATTTATTTAAATTATAATATATATAGCATAAAGCAGGGATGCCAACTACTTCTTTCGTACCCCTATTTTTTTTGTAATTTTTAAAACATAAAAATGGTTATTGTGGGATATTTCTAGGCGAACTTTTATTTAGAACTTTTAAAGTTCCGTCCATTTTACCTAGCTTTAACTGTTAACGCATTAAACACAGCAAACGGATGCTCTCAATCGTTGCCCGTTTTGTAATAAATTATTTTAAATAATCAAAATTTTCATACGGTCCCTAACGTTTCATAAAATACTCTGTAGGATTCTAAGGCTAAATTAATTTTTCAAATAGGTCGAGCAGTTTCGAAGTCTGTTCACTAATCACTTCAAACAAACAATCAAATCTTTCCTCTTTATAGTATATTTCATAATCAAGAAGAGATTTGATTTACGATTTATTCTGACATTTAAACTTTAACTAACAAATTACTAAAATATAAAAGTTGGCAAACGCTTCAATCCATGACGAATGTGTTTTGTTAACTTTTTATATATAAATTTCTAACTGACTCTACATTTACATATAGGTATCCGCTGTATCTAATTCAGATTTCATTGTGTTTGGCTCGTTTGTTTTTTTTAACGCGCTTAATAGAGAAAGAGTGTTAGAGTAGACGAAATTTGTAAAAATCGCCCTACAGAGATGCGACGACGTAATAAGTTGTAAAAAGCATAGGCATATATATCTTCTTCTTCTTGGCATTAGTCCCGGCTTTTGCCAGGGTCTGCCTTCCGACTAAGCCTACTCCATTTTGCACGGTCTTTAACATCCTCAGTGGATAATTTATTGGCTCTCATGTCTTGTGTCACGACATCCAGCCATCGCTTCCTTGGGCGTCCGGGTGGTCTAACTCCAGGGACAGACATGTCAAGGCACTTCCTTCCGACATAGTTCTCAGATCGGCGCATAACATGGCCATACCATCTCAGGCGACGCTCTTGGAGCTTATCCACTACGTCACGGACCCCAAGACTACCTCTAATGAATGTGTTGCGTATGCGGTCGGACCGCGTCACGCCACACATGCATCTCAGCATCTTCATCTCCGTGACGTGAAGCTCCTGAGTGTGCCGAGATAATGTTGGCCAACATTCGCTGCCGTATATAAGAACAGGTCGGATAATGCTCTTGTATATCAGTCCCTTGAGCTTGGGCGGTATTCTGCTATCGCAGACCACACCAGTGACCTCCCGCCATTTGGCCCAGGCAGCGTTTATACGGGCATGGATGTCGTGGTCGATGCATAGGCATATATATGTATATATATATATATATATATATATATATATATATATATATATATATATATATATATATATATATATATATATATATATATATATATATATATATATATATATATATATATATATATATATATATATATATATGTATATATATATATATATCGTCGAAATTCTTTATATGCCTATGCTTTTTATAATAACATAATTATGCTTCAGTAAAAGCAACAAAAGCTAAAAAATATTCAGTTGTTAGTACCCATCACACCACTCTACGCCACACCAATTAAATGTGTTTATTTGGTTAAATCAAAACCGTCTGGCGATTCCATATGAGAGTTTGACTATATACAAAATAGAAATAAAACAAGACGTCTTTTATCGCTCAACTCGCTATGTTTCTATATACGGGATGACATATATGGCATACTTTTATATGATTTATGAGCTTAGTTCATCTTCAGGTCAATGCTGTGGAAATTCCTTCACGAGGTGGTTTCAGTATACGTGCAGTGTACCCTCGTCTGGCTGTTGCCGCACATAGCTGTATACCAAACATCGTGCATACTATACTTCAGAAGGACTATCAGTTTGTATATTACTAATTTAATAACGTTTATTTTTACTTACTATATTCATATTAACCATCTTTCTTACTACAAGTCTAAGTACAATTCTAAGACTACAAAGAAAATTTTTTTACAGAGTTCAAATACGAGCAGCAATGCCTATAAAAGTTGGTGAACCCTTGAATCTTAGCTATACCCACGTTTTGTCCCCCACCATCATACGTCGGGAGCATTTGTTAGAATCTAAATTTTTTGATTGTGAGTGTCCACGTTGCGCCGATCCTTTGGAGCTCGATACACACTTGAGTACCTTGAAATGCAATAAGTGTGACAACGGTGTCATTTTATCAACCAAGCCTTTAGGTACCTACGCTAATATTATTTTTAGTAATTAGTAAGTGAGTTGTACGTAGATAGGGGAAAATTCTTTTGGCTATGCGATGATTTTTTATTTTTTTTTTTAAATTACATAGTCCCGATTTAGAAGTCAGACAGACGCCTATTACTCGTTTTGTTTCCCACCGTAAGATCTAATTAAGCACATGTTATTTTATAAATTTACTTTCAATAAATGATTTCTAAGATAACGAAGCGCAATGGAGTTGCACTGACAAGGATTGCGGATTTAAAATATCTGGGGTAGCAATGCGTAAAATGTTAGCTGTAGTACAAACTGAGATCGAGCAGCTAGATGCAATGGACCCAGGACCTAATGCTATTGAAATGAGAGAAGCTACTATAAACAAAGTAAGTTTAAATGGCAATGTATATTTCTATAAAGATATAAATGAAAGAATGAAATTCAAAGAAATTACTTCCTATACCTACGTCTACTTGCATATCTGTTAGATTTGAAATAGAAACCTGGTGATACATCGCTATCCAGATGAAAAAATATACAAACATTCATAAAAAAGTATATGAAAATTCCTTCGGAAATACATACAAGTTACAACTTATGAGCATTGCATAATGGCAAGCGCTCTCATTATAAAATAAATTAATGATTAGCTTCACGCTATTTCCCGCTTATAGCAGGGTCAGCGGAGAGAACCTAATATTAAGACTATCCATTCCATTCTTTCCGCACAATTTTTGTGACATTTTGTGTTCAGAGGCAGAAATCAACGCCGCTCTTTGTCTTGTAACCAGAAAGAGGAAATGAATTAATTCTATCTCTCTCTCTCGAGTGGGAATTGAACCTACAACCGTCGCCTTTACAGGCAGAGTCGCTCCTCTCATAATGTTTTAATGTTTTTTATTTGCTAAACTAAATTAAACTATAAAAAAACATTTTCTAGTATAGATCTGTGCTCCATCCACGTCATTCGTTTCTATTAAATATAAAGTATGCACTAGCTCAACTGTATGGTAGAGTCGAAGGGTACACTTTAGACGAGCTACCTGACGTAATGCTGGAACGGAAAGTGGAATTCTGCAGATTGGTATTATCTACGCTGGATGTTATATGTCCTGGAGAGAGTAGGATGAGAGGTTAGCATTTTGTATAGTATTTTTAGCTTCACGTTTCATCCCTAGCGGTGTAACTAGCAGGGGCAGAACAACAAGCAATGGTGTCTTAAACCTCTTTCGCGTTGTCTATCATAAACCTCTTCATATACGAATTTCCTATTTTTTTTTATGTGATCTTCCCATTACTGTCATCGAATGTCAACTGAGAGATACTTCAGTTACACAATGTTGTTTGTATATTTACCAATAAATTATTACTATTTCATTTTTTTACATTTTAACAAATTTAGGAATTACATTTCAAATGATTCCATTATCATTATAGGGGCCACTATACACTGTCTACGAGTAAAATAGTCAAATTTTTTTATTAATACAAAAGAATACTCAATGATTTCTAGCCCCTAAGCAAACTTGAACGATCACAAACTTTAAATGAATTTACTTCAAGTGACTTTTTTAAATAAAATGTATTTACATTTCATATTTTTTAGGTATGATGTTTTATGAGTTACACGCACCACTTATGTATTTGGCAAGAAATGAGTTTAGTGCAGGTTTGATAAATCAAGAACAGCTTAAGGAAAAATTACAGGAACCTTTACAATGTTTATCTAATGCAGCCAGAATACTAAGTAGGGAGGATGCACTAAGTCATGAAGGTATAACTGGAAACATTGCTGATAAGTCCAAAGAGCAACTAAAGGCTAGTTTAGAATGCCTTTAGATAAAACAGTTCTATATCGAATTTTAACATGTAGAAAATAATATTATCTTACAAAGTATATTTTAGTTTATTTTTAGCTGAAAAATACATGTACCAAAAAAGCCTATCTGATCTCCTACACTAACAACAAGTTTAATAAAAACCGTGTGATTCAATTTGTGTTTTATTACATTTCGTGTGTTGAGTTAGAATTTAATTTTTTTAGGTTTTTTAACACTTTCTTGGGATACTGTTTTTGTTCGCTGCCCTATATCTTCAATATCATCATCATTCAAAGTCTGTAGCTTTATTGATGTTGACTCTTTTTGAGTTTGAACCTGTAACAAGCACAATACAAATGAAAATTAGAAATGTTTCTGAAATGAGCTTTGTGGGTTATGTTTTTTTGTCAGAGGAGGATTGTTGACTATGTGGAATACATTTTATACAAATAGTCAAGGTATTACATACAATAATCCATCCGAATAGAAAAACTGGTTTCCTTTTCTCCTCCTGTCTTATTTACAAAGGGAGAGTGACTAATTGCCACACAAAAGTTCTATATATCAAACAGTACGTTTTTTGTTTTATATCAAATTGTCGAATACTGAAGCAACATAGGTACATATTTAGAGGTAAAAATTGCTTCAAGCATAAGCAAAAGTGTTTGTTGAAATAATTAAGTACGGAAGGTAAATATCAACATATTGCATAATAATTAGAGATGTACTGACTAGTCGGCCACTATTACTAAGCGGCCACTATTGTAGTCGGCGACTAGTCCTTGAATTTCCTAAAATTACTTGAAAAGAAATTCATATCGACGACGTCAGCAATGATTTTTTTCTTTGGATAAAATTTCGGCACATCTCTAATAATAATACATATAGCAAAAAATAATACTTCAAGTAATTAAAGTCATAAATCAATCACACTTGTAGTTCATAGAATTTCGTAATGAAATAGTTTTCATTAATGTGAGCTTTCACAAATTATCTTATCATCTCAAGTGCTTTACTATTACATACACAATATATTTCATAAAATAGGGCAAACATTATCATAACATCAGCCTTTACTTTTATCAGCTACAATACTTATAATATTTTGTAATATAACTTTTTATTATTTATTTATTTTTTGCTTAATTATGGTCAGTGTGAACAATAATAATAATGAAAAGTAGAATAATAATTTGAGGAGACGTAGCGTAGGCAGGTGATACACGAGGTGGACCAACGACATGGTGCAAGGTCACCAGAATCTAATGGATGAGTGCGGGCCAGAACCGGTCTTTATGGCACTCAATGGGGGAGGCCTTAGTCTAGCAGTGGACGTCTCCTAGCTGATATGATGATGATGAATAAAAGTTGTCAAACATATAGAATACTATGTAAAAAGTAATACCGAAAACTATTAAGAAGTGGGGAATGGAGTGTCTTAATACTAGGTTGCCTCTGACTAACTACCCGAGTCTGATTTACTGACTAACCCAAATTCTTTTTTTTTTATAAATACTTACAGTTGGACAATCTTTCCTCAAGTGAGTAACATCACCACATAATTTACAGCCTCCTCCATTTGGATATAAGCCCTTTGGGTTATCTGGGCATTGCCTTGCTATGTGACCCTGTTTAATATTTTAGATAGATTTATTATTTCAGTAGGTATCAATGTAAATTGTTTTTAAGTAAGATTTGTACTTATAAAATAAATATTTTTTGTTAAAGATATTATCATATCATAAAAATATAAAATAAAAAAATTGATGTTGATTTGTAATAAGCAAAATTGAGTTGTATTAACTCTATATATCTGATAAAGCTTTTCTAATATATTCTTTGTGTGTAATAATGTAATTATATTTAAAAAAAACTAAAATTCTACTACTACATTTTGTATGTATATTGGCAATATTTTATAAAGTTTATCTACTTATTTTCCAAACAATACTTACAGATTCTTTACAGATAAAACATGTAGCAAATCTAAATTCTTTATCCCTCTGGACTTTGCATTCAAATTGTCTGTGCTCAGTAGAACCACATTTAAAGCAAAGTCCATCAGCGGCATCTACTCCAGGCAAATTTGATTTTAAATCTGGACAATCTGATAAGTTGTGACCACCCTTCCTACAATTATAGCACACATCCCTCTTGATCCTTGCTAGAGCTTTTTCTGCTCTCCGTCTTTCTAGTTTCATTGTTCTCTGCACTTCACTTTTGGGTATACCTTTCTTAATCATATTGTTTTTTAATTCATCTAATCTTTCAGCATCCTTTCTCATTATAGGAAACCCATCATATCTCACTAAATCAACCTCTTTGCCATTTATAATAAGTTGAAAACTTTGGTCATTAATAGGTTTTCTTCGATTTGGTTGTTCATTTTTTTTAAATTTCTTCTTCTCCTTGACAATTGGTTTTTTGTTCACATGATTATTTTTTTTAATTATGTTAGTGGCAGATGTATTTTCTGGTGTGATATGTTCAACATTGGAATCTTCAACATAAGAATTTTCAATATTAGACATTTCCAATGGGTTGTTGGATTTTTTCAATTTTTTATGCTTCTTTCTTTCTTGTTTTGGTAAATCTGCTTGATCATTAGTAACACTACTATGTTCATTGATTTTAGGAATTGATATATTATTCTTTTTCTTTTGTTTTGATTTTGAAGTAATTTCTTGTGAAATGTCACTAACATTATTCATTTCATTTGCTTTTGTTGGGTCATTCTTTAAATTATTTTTACTTTTTTTTATTTTGTTTTTTTTTGCCTTACCATTTAACAAACAATTTTTTTTAGTATCATTATCTATTGTTTCTTGTGAATCAACAGTATTTTTTTCTATCTTTTCTTTATTTTTTTTATTCTTCTGTACTGAGTCTGCAATAGTTTTTTTACTGGGTTGTGATTCTGGAAATTCACACCAAGTTGCTTTTCTTTTTTGGACCCTATGTTCTTTTAAAAAGTTATTATAATTTTCAATTCTCTGCTGTTCTGCCTATCAAGAAAAAGCACAAGTTTGAGGTCTAAAATGATTACCTTCTAAAATTAAAATTATATAATGACTATAATACGGTCACATACCTCTTCTCGTTTCTTAGCTTCTTCATTATCTTGTTTAGCTTTCATCATATGCTCTTTCATTACCTCCCATGGTGTACTATCTTCAGGAGCTTTTAGGTTAGAAGCTTTAGATCCTTTGGCCCGTGCAAAGCGAGTCATTGTTACTTATTAAATAAACAGATTTTAGAATTATTTTTTATTTATTACATATAGTAAAATTAAATTATTATTCCTCAAAATACGTTAAACAAGACACCTTCCACCTTTCCGAAATTATGACGTTTGACATGTCAAACACATGTACATACATTGAAATTGTAATACGTACAGACTATAGAAAATATTCGTCCCTTAATATTATAAATCAAGAAGTATAAATTATTCATGGATAATTTTTGGTGTAAGATGGGAAGGTAAGTAATTAACATTTTTTTATTCATATTGAACTCATAAGATAAAATTTTGACATAATTTTTACATTTATCGTACATATTCCGCGATGTTGGCGTCGCGTTGTTTGTACATTTTCGCTTTGTTTATAATAAAATCATTCTTGTGACTGGGAAATCTATATAGTAGTGCTTAAATATATGTTTCTGCAGACGTTACATGCATTTAATTAGCATTATTTTAATTAGATATTTAATAAAACATAAAAAAAACATTTTGTGTAAGTTCCTTGACAAATACAATTGAAGTCATTTTGCCGCCATATAGTGAACCGAGTTTGAAAGTGTAGATAAGGGATTCTTGTATATGTTAATCTTGAATTTGTTTTCAATATATTTTTTGACTGCTTATGACTTATTTATATTATTTTTTGCTGTTTTTTTTTTCAATGGAAGGCATTCACGATCACGTTTAAAATGTTAACTTCACAAAAGCTTTATCTCTTGCATGAGTTACATTAAATCAATAAAA
Source organism: Dione juno (assembly GCA_037127375.1). Lineage (NCBI taxonomy): Eukaryota > Metazoa > Arthropoda > Insecta > Lepidoptera > Nymphalidae > Dione > Dione juno. Next base: position 740,044 of record JAXRJS010000065.1, read on the forward strand.
ACAAATGGAAAAGCAACCCTTTTGTATTATCTCTTATAATTGTACACATTTATAATACTATAACAACAGCACTTTCATGAAATCTTACATTATATTCACCTGTAGCTTAGTCAATTATCCTTATCAGGAATAGTATTACAGAGTTCAAATTTTAAAATTAAGTAAATAACATTAAGGCCCTATAGCTCTTGTCTAACATAAACTATATGTATTATAATATTTAAAGTTTTAAACTAGGTACATAATTCAAAATAACGAGTAATATTATACTCGTGGGTACACAATTAACACAGTTAAATATTTAAAAAATCAAGTTAATTACGTTTCAGCTGCTTATTAATTAATCATTTATGCGGAGTTAACATAATCACAGTCAGTCATTAGTTTGACAAATGGAAATTAGTTAATTATTCTTATAACGTAAGTTGTCGTAAAATTCGTGGCCGTCCTTGGGTATAACATTTATTATTGCAAATGTTCATATTTTGATATTGAGATCGGCAATCTATCAGTATAGAGTTGTGGTATAACCGGTACAATTCGTTTTGGCCTTTGTGGTAACGGCTGAAATTCGTTGTTATAGTTAAGTAGTTCTAGTAAGAAAATATTTAATTAAAATTGCAATCATACTTATCTAATATTATAGTGACCATTTTGTAAAAAACAACAGTTTAACATTAAAAACAAACGACAGACAATCCCCATATCACACATACGCGGTATCGACACTTGCCAGGACTGTAGATATGCCGTATTGTTTTTAAACGCTTTCTTCCTTTATTATTGTTCGAACGAACCTGAGGTCAAAACGTCTATCATGATCTAGAATTGTTTGCCGCGAAATTGTAAATTGGCTACATTTGTCAGATACGCGAATTTATCCAATACTAGTTACACGGATTTACACTATCCCCCATGATATATTAAATATATTCACACCAGCACTTGTTGTCAGACTTGTACATCGTCTCGAGAACGAGTCATACCGTGTGGATTCACAGTTTTTATAATTCCTTTGTACTGATGCGACGCCTTAAATCTTTTGGGTTTGATCTTTAGGGTGTGGGCACTGTGAGAACAAACCACAAGTTTGTTCCTCATGCCCTACACAGTGTGACAGTATTATGATGGGTGAGGTGGATAAAAACGATCAGATGCTAGCCATGTACCCTATGGAGAGAAAATGAACGAGGGTTTGGTACAAGTAATAATTTAAGGCTTGAATGTAGTGTGCTAAACTCTTATATTATATACTAGCGACCCGATCGCGGCTTCGCTCGCTTATGAGAGCTAGACCGCGTTCGTATTAAAATTTAAGACCTAAAAAAAAACTTTATCCATTTTTACCATTTTTAAAATCAAAACAATACTAACAATATTTATTTTTTATTTATTGGAACGCCATAATTAAAAGAATTAAATAGAGTTATTTTATATTTATAAAAACATCGCCCTTCTTTGGTGTTTACTTATTCTAGTCCTGACAAATAGTAAATATAGTAGTAGACAAATAGTAGAAATAATTCTAGTACTACTAATATCTTCTATTCTGGACATCGTCAACGTTTAAAATAATATTAATATTGTACTAAAAAATGTTATTTGAACTTAAATAATGCTCATATTACAAAAAAGTAATTTTATCGAAAAAATTATATAATTTAACTTCACTTGCTAGTAATAGACGTAATTAAAATATGTCAATGTCTTTTCTATGCCCTCATTGAACGCCAGGACGATAACTATTCTATATGTTGAATTAGGTTTGAAGCTATTATAGCGTCAAAATTTATTCATTCTTTAGTAGCTATCAGTAATGTAAGTAATGCGACTTTATCGGTCTTTAATTTTTTTAAGAAAACTATTGCAATACTGAAATTCAACCATTTCCATTTTTTAGCCTACTGGCCTTTTACGTGATTCACGCAATTGAACCATTGATACATTTTTTAAATCTTTTATGAACATAGTTCACTTTTCTATACTTTTATACTATATCAATTTCATCTATGGTCTGTAGATGTATTTAAGATATATCGACATTAAAACAAATAAAAAGATCTAGCCAGTGTGATGTAGAAATTTTATTTCAATGAAGTACGATATCTGTTGACAGATATTATAAGATATTAAGTTATCTATCAATAGATGGCATTATATCAAAACATACTAAATTACGTATCACTGATCGCTAAATGTCACTATAATAATTGTAAATCTAATAATTTGTAACTATTACTGTGAGATGTAGCTAAACAGTGGAAATAATTTTAATTTTTTTTTTATTTTAAATTAAAAAAACTTTTACCATTTGGCACTGTTACTAGGTGAGAATGAAACAAGTTACATTTACTTGCAAGTAATCGACGTAATTTAACTGACTCTGTTTTTAATTTTCAGTTCGAGGTTTTCATTGCACATCAGGATAAAAAATATCCCATATATATTGTTTAAGGCTATGAATTATTAGCATGCCAAATCTAACTCATTTGTTTTCAGTAATTTAAATAATTTAAATTTATTACTATTTCACGTATTTTTTACAATTTCAGTAATTTAATTTTAATAATCTTTCATTTATTTTCGGGAACTACATGGAATAGTGGGATAAAAACTATAATTTATGCGGATTGGGACTGTAAGCTATACAAAAATTCATTCATTTCTGTCCAGTAGTTTTTGCGTTATTGAAAGACAAATAAACAAACAGATAGACAGACAAAAATTCTGCCGAGTGGATTTTTAGCTTCTATTATCGATATATTAACCGACCCAATCAATATTTTTTTTAAATATTTTATGTACAGAATTGAGTTTTCTATCCTTTTATTATATAAATAGACATAGATAAACATTCAAATTCCACTTCTCCTGCTCCACTTAGCCATAGAAATTTTAGATTATCTTTAGATCTCTTTCATCTAAACATTCCTCTTCTACACCTCGTCCTTCCCTCGCAGCCGCACCGGACCTCAACCACGGCATTTCAGAGTATCCCATGGTTAGCCCCGAGAAGCGCCAACGCTTGCACCGTGTGTGCTCTGTATGCCGACAAAAACGGGTGTAGTTTTAAAAACCAGGGCTCTTCATCCTTATTCATATATTTTTTCCCTCACCATTATATTTTTATATTTTATCATACTTATTCCCTCTATTATTGTTTATTTTTCTTTTTCTAAAATTTAGTACGCTTAGGTCCTAAACAAATCCTAGATATTCTTCAATTTAATTTAATGACTTTTTTCTTTGTTCTTTTTCTCTTCACTTAATTTTTGTTTATTTTTAACTTTATATATTTTTTTTATATTTATATAAATTACTTTTTTTTTTGGCTGTTATATAAAGCTAAAAGTTATACATACATATATGTATACATACCTACATCTCTAGAGGGGTAGTCAGAAAGAACGGAGCGCCAAATTGCAGCGTTTCTATGTCCCTGCATGCCTCTTTCACCTCGTCCGCTGTCATTAACGTCTTCATACATGCTCTCCAGGGCGTCCTTATGCTTTTTACGTGACCTTCCTCCAGTATCTTCAACACTCTGTTTTCGAGAGTCAACTGAGGTCTCCCCTTACCTCTCTTACCATTCACTTTTGCTTCATATATCTTTTTTACCATTCTTTCATCACATCCTCGCTGATACCTACCATTCTGTGTATCTCTTCGTTGCGGATTCGGCCAGTTAAGCTGACTCCGCAGATCGCATCTCCACAGCATTCATCTTTCTTTAATTTCCACAATCTTCTCTTGATCCTAATTTCTTATCGCTCAGGAAGTTTTGCAATGCGAGAAAAAGGTGGTAATCGCTTGGTGCCAGGTCTGGACTATATGGTGGATGCGTTAAAACCTCTCAACCAAGCTCCCGGAGTTTCTGGCGAGTCACTATAGATGTATGGGGCCGTGCGTTGTCCTGATGGAGCACAACACCTCTTCTGTTGGCCAATTCTGGCCGTTTCTGGTCAATCGCTAGTTTCAAACGGTCCAGTTGTTCACAGTACAGAGCCGTTATCCGTTAGTCCTGGTTTGGCAAACGTTTGAGCTGCTTCACCACGCTTTGACCACGATCGTTTTCGCACGATATTGTCGTATGTGACCCATTTTTCATCCCCAGTCACCATCCGTTTAAGAAATGGGTCGATTTCATTCCGTTTAATCAAGGCTTCGCAAATGGAAATTCGATCCAATATGTTTTTTGGTGTTAATTCATGCGGCACCCAAACATCGAGCTTTTTTTTGTATTTATCTTTGCGCAAAACTGTTTTATGGTCGATATTTAGCTCCTGGGCGATGCTGCGACTACTAACATGCCGGTCAACTTCCATTTTCTTGATGATTTTATCGACATTTTACATCAAATCTTTACACCTTTAACATCAAAATTGCCTGAACGGAACTGACGAAACCAAAATTGCACGTAATTAGCTGTTACCGTATCAGCACCATAAACACCATTCACAATTTCAGCAGCCTGGCTTGCATTTTCACCTTTATCAAAGAAAAACTGTAAAATATACCGAATTTTCTCTTTGTTGGTTTCCATTTTTAACGGCCTGTAATTCACGACAGAATGGAACAGTCTGAAAACAATTGAAGATGTTTTTAGTGTGAAGATCACCTTGGCAACGAGCATAAACTTGAAATTGTTTGATAGATGCTTTTCGAGATATTGATCACCACCTACCGAGAAAATAATGGATTTCTTTTTCCCCAACCTATTACAAAGGCACGATGACCGCACCTTAACAATCATCTGGGACCTCCCTCGATTTTCAGCACAAATTGCATAAAAACTAGAACAAGTCCAAGATATGGTAGGCCTCGCGCCTACCATATTTGATCATCTCAGTAGTAACTCCATCTGCTCCCGCTGACTTACCACATCTCAGACTTCCTATAGCACTCTCAACTTCATTTATATCTATTTCGCCCTCTGCAACATCAAGACTGAGCGTATCGCTGCTACTTGAGACAGAAGTGATTGATCTGTTATTATATCACCGTCCTTCGAAAACACCCCTTTCGTTCTGCAGGTCAACGAACAACCCCGGGGAAAAGCTTCGTATATTCCCAGAAGTTAAAAAGTTATAATGTATTTTTTTCGTTTCCATCACTAAAATGTGCAAGAAATGTAGGCACACTTCTAATCTTCTAATCTACGAGTAATCTTCTAATCTCGTATATTTATGGAGTACATACTTGATACTTTTTGTAGTAAAATTGGATGTTTTATTTTTTGAATCTTACAATTTTTTGTATGAGGCAAACAATTTTTTTTATATAATTTAAGTAGCCCATATCATTATGTTTTACAAATTTATATTTATATCAAGAACATATAATGGACACCCCCAAGTTTGAGACCCTCTGTTTTGGGCTATGATTTCTATGTGTATGATTTATGCGTGCTTATTTATATTTCACTAAATGTTTATAGAACATAAACTATTATTATGTCGAGAACAAAGACCAGTCTGTAAACAGTCACTTACGCAAACGTATACAAATTCACTTAAAACGCAAAATAATAAAAAGCATGTTTTAATATTACAATTTTTGCAATTTATTAACAGTTATTTATTAAGAATATATCGAAAGAGCCTGGCTCGCAGATTCCGGATAAAAAAAATATAAAAAATCTAAAGTAAAATCGTGATATTATGAAAAGCACAATTTTAACTGGATGCGTCAATGAAGAAATTGTATTTAAACGTTTAGTTCCGAACAAAACAGTCAAAAATGCGAGAACAGTATTTTTGAGGTAAAACTGTTCTCTCGTAGGCAGATGAACATTTACGTTATTCTATTATGAACTAACTTTTAGTTCTCTCAGTAGCTTGCTGTTTGGTGGTTATAAGTTTGGCGCCTAATGTTTGATTAGTACAGAATTTTATTCACTTAGAAACTTTGCAATATGCATATAACCAACATAGTAATTGTATTGAATGCCCGATATCCTGCATTTTATCTATGAGACCAGCGAATTTAATAACAAAATACATATGTGAACTTCCAAATATTTTCAGATAATGTAAATTTAAATAGACCAGTTTTACATTAATAGAATTTTAATATGTTCATATGTACTATTTGATAGAGCTATGTGAAATCAACATACGTGTTTTTAATACATTGCATTAAAGCACGCTAATCATTTTATTAAATCGAAATTATTGTGATATCTATTACACAAAATAATTAAAGAGCAGTTCGTTTGTTGTCTAGTAATTAACCAGGCATTAAGATCTAGCATTTAACTAGTCAGAACTTTGACATTGACTTATGACGTATTATTTTATATAAAAGGATAGAAAAGCCAATTCTGTACATTAAAAAAGATTGATTGGGTCGGTTAATATATCGATAAATGAAGCTAAAAATCCACTCAGCAGAATTTTAGTCTGTCTTACCGTCCTGTAGTTCTGAAGATAGGTAGTGAGAGCTCCTCTGGCTCCCCTACAAAGACCGTTGTCGACTGGAAGGGTTTTTCGTAGCTTCTCCAATCCAATGAATCACCACTCCACGAGTTGATACCTGGAATAACCGAATCTGCAGAGTTAGCAATAGACGCGGCGAATAAATTCACTGAATATATACAGAAAGCTCATAAGGCGTAGAAATAAACCCGACCTACCCCATAACCTACCCGACGACACGACTCCTACCCGACTGACAAAAATCGTAGGAATCTGTTCAATCTGAGGAGGTGAGTGAAATATGAGATTTCGCTCCTCCGCGGGATTCCTGGGACAATAAGCTCGAAAGACTTTCGCCATCACACCAGGCTTTCTGGGCTTTGTCGAGAGTTTTTAGAGTGGATTACCTCTCGGCTTTGCCACCCCTGACTAGGCCCGACACGTCTATAGCCGCTGATGGATGTCATCAGCAAAAGGACGGAATGTTAGCAAATAGTTTAGAAGATCAATGCTCTCCAAACAGTCAGCCCTGTGACCCACACCACCTGAAAAAGGTGGACTCTGCGGTTGCAGAGTGGCCCTCTATGCCGAACATTAAAATCCCTTCCGGTCCAGTTCGTGTCTCTATTAGTGTTGAAAGTTGATATTCAACTTACTTGTTGATATTCAACTTACCGTTGAAATTTTACTCCCTCCCGGCCGAGTGGAAGGAGGCTATTGTCATTGGCATACCCAAACCCAATAAGCCGCATCTCGCGAATCTCGCATCTAGCTATAGGCCTATCAGTTTACTCAGCTGTCTAGGAAAAATTTATGAGAGCATAATTTTGGTTAGACTCTCTGAAGTGGTAGAGGCCAAATCCTTGCTCATAAATGAGCAATTCGATTTTAGGAAAAAGCACTCTGCTGTCCTCCAAGTGCACCGCCTCGTAGAGCATATAGCTCGTAATAACATCAGAACGATGGCACACAGTAGCACTGCAGTCATTCTTCTCGATATCGCAAAAGCTTTTGACAAAATGTGGCACAACGGTTTGATTTTCAAGCTGTAACCGCCAGTGTACTACACTGTCTAGTGTACATCCTACAAAACTTCTTGTCAAATAGGTATTTTCGATACAAAATAGAGGGCACTCTATCCTCTCCCCGCCTCGTCCGTGCATGCGTTCCCCAGGGTTCTACCCTTTCTCCGATCTTATACGCATTATACACCAGCGACATGCCTCTTACAAAATTAGTCCACCTGGCGATGTACGCCGATGACACCGCCCTGTACACTACGTCTCGCTATTCTCGCCTGTTGACTGAAAGACTCCAGACTGTGGCCGACGCCTTCGGTGATTGGTACCGTTTATGGAGGATCGAAGTTAATCCGGATAAGAGTGAAGCAATCCTGTTTCCTCGTGTCAAACACGAAACGGCCTCCACCGTGTACATGTTAAACCGACCTATTCCCTGGAAACCACAGGCAAAATATCTAGGAGTAATCCTAGATTCCAGACTCACTTTTAGCTCACACCTCAAGAGAGCCAGAAACAAAGGTCTTTTTATTCTCAGTAGGCTTTATCCTCTTATCTGCAAGCAGAGTAAATTGTTACTGAACAAAACTTGTGTAAGACCTGTCCTCACATATGCTAGTGTCGTGTTCGCACCACTAAGCTGAATGCCCTTCAAATAGTTCAGAATAAATCCGTGCGAATTGCTTCAGGTTGCCCCTGGTTCGTTCGCAATGTCGACCTACATAGAGATTTCAAACTGGAATCGATTCAAAGATATATTAGAGTACTGCAAAGGCCTATCCAGGCGTTACTTCGAGCGCGCAGCTACTCACGTGAACCCTCTTATCGTACAGGCGTGTGACTACACCCCGTACGCTAAAACTAAGCTCAGACGACCGCGTAGCGTTCTGATCCCATTACAGTTGCTAATGCCCCATACGTAGGTAGGAAGCACAAAACACATACACGACACTCACACCGCCGTCGACGGAAACGACGACGAAGTCCAGCATATTTGACGGCCCGACCGCGCGTTGGCGTGGCTGGTTCCAGCGGTTAGGGACTGCTAGAGTCCCTGCAGATTAGTCTAAGTTTCTCCAGCCGCGTCTTCAGGTCACGGATGGTTTGCTGAGAATAGGGAATATCCACAAGCCCGCTCATCGGCCGCAAGCCGAGGCTCGAGTCCCGCAGGGGACGCCCTTGCCACCGACGTTTCCTCTCAAGCAGACACGATAGTGCTTGCTACTTCTCAGGGACAGAGTACCCTCTTCCCTCCCCAACTGGTGTCGCTGTCAAGGCCAATGGGGCTAACAGTATTAAACTCACAAAAAAAAATCTGTCTGTCTGTCTTTCTGTCTCTCTGTCTGTTTATTTGGCCTCTTATAGCGTAAAATACAAATAGAGACGATTAAATTACCTCGATTACTTGCAACTAAAGGTAGTTTTATTCCATTCTCACTGCCCAGTAAACGTGGCAAATGGTAAAGATTTTTTAATTTAAAATATAAAAACATTTGAAAATTATTTCCACGGTCTAGCTAGATGTCACCGTAATAGTTACAAAACATTTGATTTATAGTTACTATAGTGACATTTAGCTATCAGAATGTAATTCAGTAGTTTTAGTAGTACTCCGGCACCGAGGATTCCGTATCCATTTCAAAATTGTAGGTATTCTGATGAGGAAAACATTACTTATAGAAATTGACAAACTTAAATTTGTAGTCGTATCCACTCATTTTATATGAAATTAACTACCAATATAAGTTTCCAATGGTTTTATTCTAAGATATATCTATAAATTAAAATTTTGTGGTCTTTTTCCTTTGGCTGTACTATAAGCTCTAACTTATTGCCAAATTTTATACCTCTAGGACGATGGGAAGTACCATGTAGGTTTTCATCACGCGACGATTTTCATACAAAATTTCATGCAAATAAAATTAGACATAAACGTCATACCTTTTGATTGTGTTGACTTAGAATTTTGATATTTACTGTGCCTCAAGAAGTTATCGATTTGGATATTTGATATCAATTTCAGCTTGATTCTTTCACGTAATTTGGAGAAAATGGTCTTGACACACAGACAGAGAGACAACTGAGTGATCCTATAAGGGTTCCTTTTTTTTCTTTTGAGGTACGGAAATATACGGATGCATCGATCTTTAATATAATACATTAGAGTGATTAGAAAAAGACGACGTGGAAATCGAATAATTGCATTGTTATGTAGTTATAAAATTTTAAAACGAACGCGATCTAGCTAACATAAGCGGGCGAAGCCGCGAGCGGGTCGCTAGTAAAACAATATAAGAACAGTTTTGGTATTATATAAAATTTAATAAGTATTAGTTCAGACTAATTAATATTTTAGGTCAGAAATACTCGTATAATTAGTTTCGTAATACTAATATATTAGTATTATTATGCCTGACATCTGTGTATAATTAATAGGTTATAAGTGCTAAAGGAGATTTATTTGTAAGAAAAAATCAACAATCGTACTAAGATTTCTTTTTATTTTCTGTTAACTTAGCTTCTATTAACTTAACCCAGTTTTCGTACTGTTCATTATCTTCTTCTTCTATTTCATCACAAAACTTATCAATATCTTCCTGTTTTGGTTCATCATCTTCACTTTGATTTAATTGTTCCTCGCCTTGTTTGGATCCACTGTTATTAGTTTGTATGTTTTTATTTCTTTTATTTTCATTTGTTTGTACAGAACTATTTTTCGTTACGTTAGGTAAAACGTCGTCTGTCTCTGGATTACCGTCCTCATCAAATACGATTTTCTTAGGCTTATTTACAGACACAGAATTATTCACCTCAGCTTTATTATGTGTACCCCTAGTTCTCTTTAATTTAGGTTGCTCATTGTTTGTCGATTCACTTTTATTTCGTTTGCCCATCTTACTGCAATATAAATGTAGAATTAAGTGTACAATTGGAATTACAAAATGTTCATTGATTAGTTATTTAAGTTCTGTTAAGTTCTTATTTATTGTTAAATTTCATAATAGGTTCGAGCGAACAACGAGAACCGATTCTATTTTGATTGCATTTCTTTATAGTTTAGTTATTTTTTCTGTACTCCTACAGAACACTAAAATTGATTTAAGTATTATAATTTGATTAATAATAGGAAAAAAATACATTCCAAATTGGAATGTTTAATTTAATCCATTAATAGATTATGTATGTACATGATGATCAACACGTACATGTAGTAGTAATCATTAGTCATTAACGATCACGAGACTAAATCTATTCTAAAATGATTTATTATAACTATTCATTAGAATTATTTATAGTATTTGATTTGAGAAAAATAATGTAACCGAAAATAATGTAAGGGAGAAATAAACGACATAATAAGTAGATATATAAAGTGTACGGTTTACTTTAAAAAAAAAATTAATAAAATGTGTGTCCGTTATTTGTGAAAAAGAACCAATTAAAAGGTGAACATTAAGTTGTTGTTTAAAAATCCAGTTTCATTTAATATAAATAACTACAAGCATTGCAGCAGCCGATTAAAAATTTAAAACTTTTCTTTGTGTTAGTTAACGTTACATGTGAATAAAATTGGAGTGTCTGTTTGTGATTTTAAAATAACCGAGACTTTTCGAGTGCATATAGTTATTTACACGTTAATAAAACAACATATTTTTAAATTTAAATAATTATGTTTGCTTGTCTATCTTTCCTTTTGTCCGGGATAATTTCTAAAACAGGTGCACCGATTTTTATATTTTTTTTTTATAAAACTAGAAGATAGAAGAGGCGGTGGCTATTTTTTTATCTTGGAATTCCCGCGGTATCGAGCTTTATGCGGGAAAAACGTTTTTTACCGATACCGAAAACGCGCGCAATTACTTACCGCCTAGATAAAATACTGCATATAATATGTTTTGTAGACAAAGTGATTTTAAAGGAAAAAATATATTATATAAGGAATACATGCATATTATATTAGAGTAAATCCGAAAACATCGATCAAGCGAGCGAAGCCGCGATCGGGTTAGGTTAGTTAGTTATTCGGCTATTTATTGTGATTGTTCATCTAATGGCGGCAACCGGAGTGTTGGTATACTATAATATGCTAGGCACTACGTACCATGGCGCTTAAACCTAGATCTAATACATATAAATTTGTATACAAAAAAAATGCTGTCATATACAGTATGGTTACAAACAATGTTAATATATTGGCAAGGAAATCAACTTCGACCTGTAGACATAAATTTTTAATAAATTATTGAACTGTTATTAGTCGCTTAAAAAATAATATGTTGGCTTACTTGTTTATCAAGATTTACAATAATAACTGCTCTGAACTATCTGGCATTTAGTCAATATTGCAATAGTGACGCTGGTTTGGGTTTTTTTGCCAATTCACGATTTTATTTAGGGTTGAGTTAATAATTTTGTGTTTATTTTAGCATAATAGTTCAGAAACCATAATATTGGCATTGAATATACTGTAAAAACTAATAGTTTCATAGTTTATCTCAATGTACATGTAATTAAAGAAACTTTTTAATATAATTTTTTTTTAATATATATTTTAATTATTAAATGATAATATAATGTCAAGAGGTCATAAAATACGATAAGCAAATTTTATCTACTTTAAACTTAAAACTTTACCTACTTGAGCTATAGTTAAAAAATATAATATATAATTAATCACTCATTTTTATAAAGCAAAGTAAGAAGACAAAACTTTCAATCAATACATCCTGAGATTCCTCTTGGATTCAAGAGAAACGTGTTGAGGCGAAACTCAACGACGTAACTGTTTTTGAAATCGCGTAAATGAAAATATTATACTACCTCGAATCTTTAATTTGATTTGATTGATTTTACAGTTAGACACTTCTCTAATACTTTGTAGTATAGAAATATACCCATAGGTATATTCAAATGTGATTTCCATATTTATATTTCAGAAATACTGTATATATAATGTAATATTTAAACTCTATTTTATAACACTTTTTAAAACTGTTTATATAAAATAAATAGACGAATAGTGAAGGAAAATTGTGTTTAAATGTGTACAAGGTTATCTGGTTTATATCAACTTAATATATTTTAGTTTGTTATCATTACAACGTAAAGACAAGTGTTATTTATTTACCTTATCCATAATAACTTTTTCAATTACAGTCCGATAAACCTATCGGATACTCGCGAGATATCAAATAGCTCTTTTACGTAATACGCGAGCGACACGACGAAGCGGGCGTAGTGCCACCGACCGACCGCCACCCGCCTCCCGCTTCTCTCTTATTGCACCGCGACTCGCGAATGCCGCAGTGATTGAAACATCCTTGGCGTTAACTATCGTAGACGCGCGCGATACGGTGTTTTTTGTTTAAATCATTTGTTACCATTTTACGTCTACAACATGACTGAAAAACAATACATATTGGGAATGGACATCGGTACAACTTCAGTAAAAGTTTGTGTATACGATCCTGATACAAAAGAATTAATTGCGAAGCAAAATAAGGACACCGCGGCAAACATTCCCAGTGATCAAGGAATAGAAGGGAATAAGCAGGATGTTCCAAAAATAGTATCTGCCGTGCACTACTGCGTGTCAAGACTACCTCGCGACGTATTGCGCCACGTTAAAAGAATAGGGGTTTGCGGTCAGATGCATGGAGTGGTGTTATGGAACAATCGGTAATGTTTATTGTGATATAATATTTAGATGTTTTGACGTTTGTTATCAGTTTAATAATATATATTGTTATTTACAGAGCATGGGAAAAAGTCGAAAAAGATGGTTTAGTAATTCGTTTCGAAGCCTCTAGAGAAAAAATGTCCGCATTGTATACATGGCAAGATACAAGATGTAAACCAGAGTTTTTGGAAACTTTACCAAAACCTGATTCCCACTTGCAGTGTTATTCTGGATATGGTTGTGCTACACTTTTATGGATGTTAAAAAATAAACCAGAAAAGCTTAAAAATTTTACTTGTTCAGCAACTGTACAGGATTTTGTAGTGGCCATGCTTTGTAATCTTGAAAATCCAATTATATCAGATCAGAATGCTGCAAGTTGGGGTTATTTCAATACAGAAACAAATGAATGGAATCTTGACATATTGCAATCAATAGATTTTCCTGTAAATTTATTGCCAAAAATTGTAAAGAGTGGAGAAATGGGAGGACAATTATGTAGTTCTTGGAATGGTATTCCTGAAGGAACACCAGTTGGTGTAGCCATGGGTGACTTGCAATGTTCTATTCTTGCAACATTAGAAAATAAACAAGATGCTGTTTTAAACATATCTACCTCGGCTCAACTTGCTATTGTTGTTGATAAGATTTGTGATTTGGGTTGTAAGACTATTGAACATTTACCATATTTTGACGATACTTATTTAGTTGTTGCTGCATCATTAAATGGGGGGAATGTATTGGCAACATTTGTAAAAATGCTTCAGCAATGGATGCTTGAATTTGGATTTCCTATTCCTCAATCAAAAGTATGGGAAAAGTTAATAGCTCTTGGCTTAGATGCCCCAGAAGGTACAAATATGAAAATAAATCCTTTGCTACTAGGCGAACGACATGCACCTACAGTAAAAGCTTCAGTTGAAAACATTGATTTATCAAATATCCAATTAGGCCATGTATTCAGATGTTTATGTGATAGTTTAATTGAAAACTTGCATAATATGATGCCTAAACAAATTTTACAAAATGCTAATATTAAAAGAATTGTTGGAAATGGATCTGGGTTATCAAGAAATGCTGTATTACAGAGGGCTGTGGAACATTATTATAGCTTACCCCTGGAGTTCACATCAGGAGGTGATGCTGCAAAAGGGGCAGCCATAGCTGTTTTAAGTTTTACATAGTTTTCATGTGTTAAGGCTTTCGTAACTGAATATATATTATATATATATATTATATTTAATATATAATATATATACATATATAATAATATATATAATAGCAATTTTAAAAGATATGAACAATATTTATAAAAAATGCTTTATTTTTGAATTATTATTTGTAGTTTGATTCTTACAATAATATGTTACAAATATTGAAAGTTTTTTATTGAAATCGATTTTTTTTATTTATTCTTCATCTACGTACTTTTAATGGCACGCTCAAAATGCCAAAACTTAAGAAGTAAGAACAAAACAGAACTTTATACTTCTCCAGCATTTTAAATATTACAATGTTTTTACTTCAATATTTAAACAAAAAATCAAATAATGCTAGCTAACCATATTTAAAAGCGATAATAAATATCTTGGTATAAGTTGGTACATGTACTTGGTACATGTGGTTATTTTTACACACATTTCACTTTAAATACCTGTATTATCTTTATGCAGATTTCGTTATTGTAGATCCGCATAAATTTTGTTAATTTACGTAGTTGCTGGAAGCAGCGATTAGAAATGTAAAAATGTCATAATAAACTGAAATAAAATTCACTTGCACTTATTAAAATTCCATATGACACCGTCAAGTTGAAAAATATATAGATACTGTCATTTGTCAACTTCCATCATTCCATGTAACGCACGAAACGCACAATAAAAAAAAGAAATTGGACTTCTATGTAACTTAATACCCGATACTGATTTTACAATTATCATGTGTGCACTGTGCAGTATTTTGTATTTTAGAGATAAGATTTGTATAAAAATAAATAGTACTATTTTTGATTTTAAAAAATTACAAATACTATTACAGCTTATGAAGCTTAGCTATGATTTCAATGATGTGAAGACGATTTCGTAACATTTATCATAATCTAAATTTTTAAATAAAAATAAAAGTTTAATAATCCTTAAGAAAAGTGGCTGGTGCTGATAATTTGTTTCTCAACATTTTTTTTTTATTGGTACGTAATTTGAACACATTTTATTAGTCCAAAAATATATCATCGGCTAAATGTGTCAAAATGACAAGTTGTCTTGGAAATAGCGGAATTGTCAAGTTTCAAGTATACACATAACCCAATTTTAAACAGAATTGGGTTTTGGTGTTAGTTTAGCATTGCTAACATAAATCATTCGAATTAATATTGAATATGTTTGCGTAACAATATTTCTAATTATATCAAATAATGAAGTGTATAAGATTATAACATACTTTTTAATATTACGTTATTTTTATAAATTTAAGTCGGAAGCTATTTTTATTGAAGCCAACATGGAAAACATAAAAAAATCAGATGACGTGGATAGTCCAACAGCTGATGGAAATTTATTGCAACCACCAAAACATAATAGTATTCCAACACGAAATCCTCTGATGAAAGTGCGTACTTATGTGTTGGCACTACGCCCATGGTCTCTCAGTGGAAGCTTATTGCCGACGTTACTTGGTGCTGCACTGGCATATCGTCTTCCTGGAGATAATGGATTCAGCTGGGTTACATTACTGCTAACACTCTGTACAGTTGTTCCAGTCCATGGAGCTGGAAACGTTGTAAATACGTACTTCGATTTTGTGAAGGGAATAGACAACCGGAAATCAGATGATAGGACATTAGTTGATCATATTTTAAGCATTGATGAAGTTGTATCTTTGGGAGCTTTACTCTATATGGCTGGTTGTGCATTTTTTGTGTTGCTTGTTATAATGTCACCAGCTAGAATGGAACATTTAGCATTAGTATATTTTGGAGGTTTGTCTTCATCATTTCTATATACAGGAGGAATTGGTTTAAAATATATTGCTCTTGGTGATATAATGGTTCTTGTAATATTTGGACCTGTATCTGTTGTGTTTGCTTTTCTTGCACAGACAGGAAGGGTTGATTGGCCAATTTTTTACTATGCCATACCATTGGCATTAAACACAGAGGCTATTTTACATAGTAATAATACAAGAGATTTGGAAGCAGACAGTAAAGCAGAAATTGTGACTTTAGCTATCTTAATAGGTAAAACAGCATCTCATTTGCTATATGCTTTTCTTTTGTTTACACCATATATAATGTTTGTTGTGGCATCTGTTCGTTGTTCTCTATGGTTTTTATTACCTCTGCTTACATTACCAAGAGCATTTGAGATTGAAAGAAGATTTAGAAAACCAGAAACTATGCAATATGTTCCAAGACAAACTGCAAGACTAAATTTCTATTTTGGTATGTTATACATGATATCTTGTTTATTTGCAAATAAACTGCCTTTCTTGTTGAGATAGTTAAAAGTCATATTGTGTGTTCTATGTTAAAGATTATGTACTTACTGAGCTTACAAAGTCTATTTATTGTTACTGCATCTATTTTTAGTTAAATATTTTGTTCATGGAAATTTAAATGAATCATTGTTTGATAAACATTAAAATTATATCTTTAAATTGGTCTTCACTATTTTGGAATTAAAAGCTCAAACTTATTAAAAGAGGAAGCATAGATTTTATGTAAACTATTGACTGATATTATAATACAAATTGTGACAATGGCAGTTATTTTTTATTATTTTATTAATTAAGTTGAACTTTTATGTATTTCCTTAGTACATGGTAATTTATTAAATATTTATAATAATTTGATTTATACAAGAACATATCAGACACTTAAGGATTGAACTCTGCTATACGGGATGTTATTTATCAAGATAAATACAACAGACTTGATGAAGGTTACTGATAACTAAACTTAGCTTGGCTTTTATACAAATGCAAAGTAGTTTAGTTTAGGAGGAAAATAAATATTATGCATACTTCAAATTAGTTCAATTGAATGAAAACATTTGTCATTGATATACCTATGTCTCCACTATAAGAAATCTCACAAACTGGCTACCTCATGAATAAGTGACAGTATGCATAATTTTTTCACTCTCGCTTGTTAAATAGGTATCAGACAATAACTAAATAATTAACATAACTTAAATTTTATCATACTAAAAAATAAATAATTAAACATTTATGATTGTTTTACTATATTATATTAATCAATTCAAATGGGAACTAATATTTTTAAAATTGTTTTACTTTTGAAGAATTTATGTCATAAATTAAATGTAATTTAAGACAATTGGTTCAGGTAATTTGTAAATAAATACAATCACATTTTCATATTTATTATACTTTATTGACATCAACATAAGAGTTATTACAATATTTATTACATATAAGATAAATACAAGAATCAAATTATAATACAATGAGACCATGAATTTTTAAAGAAATATATGATTTAGGAATGCCTGATCTGTAACAACTAAATTGAAAAATTGGCAGTGACAGGTTTAATTTTGGCCTTATATATGAGTAATGGAGATTCCTGATAACTTTTATATCTGACCAATGTGTTATTTATTATATGTAAAAACATAGCATATATGTTCACTCATTACCAATAAATGTACTTTACTGATTAAGATTCTGATATACAAATGTATGAATATTGAGTACTATTAGCTAAGAATTCTATCCAAATATTATTATCCACATTAGCTTTTAGTAAAGGAACATAATCACATCATCAGCCATGACAATGATTAAAAAAATAAACTAAGAAAATACTAAATTTAATCACTATGTGCAATTAATTAGATACTAAATCCATAAAATAAATTCATTTTAATTTTCATGAAAATAAAGTCTTTAACATTCCATTATATCCTACTTGTGATATATTATTATATTATGTATAACCATTAGTTGCACTAATGTATATTGCAATATGTAATGGATTTATGATTATTTACCAGAATACAGAGGCGGACGATTATGATTAATTAAAAATACTTACTATACCCACTAGAGAGGAGATCTATAGAGTATTGAAGATAGCTGCCCATTTAAATTATAATCAAAATATTTCTAATGCATATTATCTATAAAATTGTTAATTTAATTGATATTGGGCTTATGTTGCTCTTTGGATAGTTTTATTGACCTATAAGGTCTAATTGAAATTTCACATTGGCTTTGTGCGATGCACGACTATAGATATGAAAGGGTCAACATTTATTAATAAAATATAATCATATCTATTAATCGTCAACCTCTGCCTCAGAAATTACAAAAAGTTTGAAATAAATTCACATACTACATTGCACTTCAATGATGTAGGTACATATATCTTAAAGGTATAATGTATACCACATTAGGCCTTTTTTACTTTATAGTAAAAACAAATAAATCAAATATCAAATCTATTCAATATTACATAGGAATTACACCAATTTCGAAACTGCAGATTGTTTAAGTTTAAGCACACAAAATTGATTTGTTATACTTATTAGTATGTATTGATGTTAGCCTACAGTTTTTTTATTCTTCTACTTTAAATAACATATTGGTAAAATTGAATCATTTTATTTATTAAGACTTAAATTGACTGACTAAAAAGTTATTAAATTATTAATCAATTGAATTTACATAAAATTTGTCTCAACAGTTTTTTTTACTAAACCAAATGGGTGACAGCATATCTTTTAACAAAAACTTACTTTGTCAAAAATCAAAATATATTTAGAATAAAAGTCAAATCTCCCTTTCATCCGTCAAATAAGTTCTAATACTCGCACAAATCCACATATATAGAATAATCTCTCATCCATACAAGTGGACAATAGTCCGTTGGTCGCTGGCAATATCCAGACATTGTATATGTCAAACATTATATACATCAGACTTAGTGACGGCTTATACGTTTATGACGTGGATTTCTTGTCGCGTTGCCACTGAAGTATCCTTTCTTTTAGTTCACTCGCTAGAAATAAAACAAAACATGTAGATTGACTATTATGGGATTTTATAAACATTATCCCAATAAAGAAAGCTTTGCTATAAGTGAAGGAAGGAAGGAGGAACAACAGGATGTACTTTTTTTTGTTTTCTTAATATATAAAAAATATATAATGCTTATAAAATATTACCGGGACGCAGTTGGTCCTCTGTTAACTGTTGTCTGTTGAACGGATCCGTGGCGCTGTTCAGCAAGTGTCGCAGGATCACTGATCGATCCATAATCTATGAATTAAAAAAAGAAACTTTAGTAACATAAGATATAATTATTTGATTTTACTTTTAATTTTTTTTATTCTAAAATTTTCATTTAAATAAAATCAACATCGTAGTGCAGTGCGACAGCGTGACTAACGCAACTGTAGCTACGATCTTCACTCGGTGTTTATGATTATATTAGAGATGTGCCGACTATGAATTTGGCCGACTAACCGACTTTGTGGTTTTGTTCTTTAGAACCTATTGTAAAGAAGCCGACTAATCGGCCAAGCCTAGCACTTGTAATGTGTGAATAATTGAAAACACCAAGTACGTCTTAAAAAGTACTTATTTAACTTATAAATTAAATATATATATATATATATATATATATATATATATATATATATATATATATATATATATATATGTATATGTATATGTATATGTATCTGTATATGTATATGTTTATGTGCATATATATATATATATATATATATATATATATATATATATATATATATATATATATATGTGTATAATTTAAAAATTTATTATGTACATATATTTGTATATATTTGTTAATGTATGTATATGTATACGGTATGTATATATATATAATGTTTTGTATATAATTATATAATTTTATAGTGTATATTTAACATATTTTATTATTGAATTCAATTATTTTATATTGTAAAATATATTTGTTTTATTTTAATATATATTATGTTTTGTTCTTTTTATAATATTATTATTATTACTTTTTATTTTATTTTAATTAGCACAGTGCCTTATTCGCCTATTACAGTATCAACTAGTCCAGCTTTAACAAAGGTTGTCTGTAAGAGATTGCTTGAAGCAATAAGACCGCCTTTGGATATACATTTTATATCTTCTATTCTTACGTTTTGTGTGTGTGCAATAAAGTATAAATAAATAAAAATAAAATAAATCAAGGAAAATAATAAAATATTCATGACGCCTTATTGTTATACGGTCTACCTTTGTTCATAGTGAGCGGCTAAAAATTGGAGGACACGAAATTCTGTCCAATACAGTGTTAAAAGATATTTATTATTCAGTTAATTATATCAATATTTAGCTTAATAATACATTTACCTTTCCAGAAGGTAGAAAAACTGGGTCAGTCATCAATGTGTCCATGAGGGGATCTCTGAACTCCTCTGGGGCGTCTGCGTATTCGTCACTCTTTTGTTGATTTGATACTAAAATATTAAATATTAATCAATATATTTATGTTATTTAAGATGATTCAGTATTATATAATGAATATTTTAAATGGAAAAAGTATTAGTTTTCAACAAGGGCATAAAAACGTAATATATTTTTAATATAAAGTTTTTAACGTATACTTTGTAATTTTGTAATTATTCTAGGATATCCTCAGTTTCACGACGTAGAATTAAAATTTATTCAAGTTTTATTTCAATCCTTCTGTCAGTTTTGCATTAAAAATAACGACCATTTAAAAAATAGATAAAACAGAAATTTTAAACCTTAATCTTTGAGTAAAATTGTATCGACTCTTACTTAGTAAGTGACTAGCCATGTCAAACAACATAGTGCAAGTACTATTTCTGCTAAGTTATACAAAATCCTAAAACGTCATTTCATTATAACTATCGCTCTAATCCTCTTTCGACAGAATATATAAACAAATTAATATATTTCTAATAATAGATATATAAATTACCCGCAATCTGGTAGGCGTTGTCCGCAAGCGCTTTAAAGCGCTCGATTTCTGAAGCCGTCTTAATGCAGGACTTTGCGAGACGCAGCGCTGCCTCTTCAAACAACTCCTTTCGGAACGATCTCTGTATACATTAAGTAAAATAGTTAGTATTATTTATTATATAATTAATTATCTGTCCGATATTTGGTTTCCGGCATACGGGTACGCGACCTCGGGACCTCGAGCCACCACTTTCATAACCCGATCCAATCCATGTAAGTGGTGTCCCTCCCCTATATTCCAAGTCTTTCTGCCTCTTATTCCCTTTCCTTTCCTGGTTTCTCCCAGTAATGGGTTTGGAGGTCAGATGGCAATCGCTCCACAAAAAACCACTTCGCCACTCATATGGACCGATTGGTCTTAGTCGGAAGGCAGACCCTGGCAAAAAGCCGGGACTAATGCCAGGAAGAAGAAGAAGTTAGTATTATTTATTATATACACTAATCATTATAATTTATATATTCTTATATTTTAATATTTAAGAAAAATAAATGCAAATAAAATGTTCTCAATTATAGTAATGTAGAAATGATAGAACTAAAAGAGTATGTACAAAAAATAAAAATATTCCGCAAAAAATTTATTGTATTAACATATTGTAGGAAAATAATTTCATCTTCGACTTCACGCTTAATCTCGCTTATAGTAAAGGAGGTAGAGAGAATTAAGTGTCAAGACACTTCGGTCTTCACTTTCCGTCCGAATTTAAGATATATTGAGGCAATTCCAACTCGCGCTTACAGTCGGACACTATCCCACCGCGCCACGATAATCTATAAGTCTTGGCCACAAACTTACAAAAGACCTAAATAGTTATATAATAATAAGGAGAAGACCTAGCAGCCTGACCTCGTCTGCGGCAAGCGCAGAGTGGAACTGCGGCGAGTCGAGATGCAGGTAGATGTCGACGAGCTGGCTCAGGAGGCGTCGCGGCTCCCAGCCGTACATCTCCGGCCGCCGCACCTGTATTCATCATATACTGTCATATATGAGCCTAGTGCGCATTTGCATTTCACGCAATTTTTCTATATTTTTAATGAGGCTCTAGTAGGGTGAGGTTACGCTTTGTTCGAGAATGTAACAACATGGTCCACTCTAATTAATCTACGACATATAGAATGCCCGACATGTGTCTAAGTATGAATAGATGGACACAATGGTTTCTCTCAATACCTTAAGATTATTACACTTCGGTCCGCACAGTTGCTGTAGATTAAAATTTAACATGGACGCCAATCTATCGACCAGCTCGGGCCGCAAGAAGGGCTCCTTTATGTCGACGGTGAGGTACTGCAGCATGTCCACGGTCTCGCGCGCCAGCGTCAGGTAGGAGCGGCACTGGCGCTCGTCCTGCGCCAGCGCGCGCGCGCGCGTGCTCGTGCTGCCCGCCGCGTCCGCCTCCTGCGCCTCGTGGATGCGCTTGAGGTACTGAGGAACAAGCAATGTGTTCACGCTTCGTCGTCGGGACTTAGTCGGACGCTGTCATTGGTCAGTGACAGCGCCGATTGTCAAGTGTATATTTGTGTATACTATAAGAATAACGACTACAACATTTTAACTTAAAGTAATAAATTGTGCATACCGTTAGACATTCGTCCAGAAGGAATGTGGTGTCATTCATGAGCATGTTAATAAATTTAACAAATTGTCTCCCTGAACGAGATTCTTTAATAATTGCCTGGAAAAGAAACAATAGCGTACAAAAATTGTTTTTTTTTTTTGAAAACTTTTAGGTCGTGCATATACTATTTTAAGAACTTGCATCTTCATACACACCTGTTTATGTATAGGCCTTTCCCACATACTCTTAAGTATTATGCTAATGTGGAATCTAATAGTGAACTTGTCATAGAACTCGGTGCTCTGACCAGTCGTTTCAATATCCGTGTAGAACTTCATCAAAGCACTGGGTAACGCCGTTTGGGACATAGGGTGGTCCATGAATTTTTCATATACCGCGTCATTTTTCAATTTTATAGGTAAAGAAAGATTGATCACAAATAATACTTCTACGATTTTTGCAACTAGATATGGGTTCTTGATCACGTGAGAGTTGCATACTGCGGTTAGCAGCCATGTGATGATAGGGTCTTCTATGTAGTAGGCCACTATTTGTGGGACGTATCTGAAAATTGGATAAGTTTATTGAATAACAAAAATTAAGCAGAAACAATGCATTTTTTGATTATAATTATATGATACGCATGTGTGTGTGTGTATGAGTATGAAGCAATAAAATTATAATATATTTTAATTAATATTCTATAGTTTTACTAAATGGAGTTGACACATTGCGTACCTTGGAATTGACTTTACCTAATTGCCCGGCCTATTCAATAAGACAAATACGTTTAACCCACAAACATGAATGTACAATATTTAACTTAAGGCTTTATTCTGCATACATCAAGGATAGCAGAAACATACTTTTAAAAATTTCAATCTCCACTTTTCGAACGAATTCTAAATTCTACGGGGCCGAGAAACTATCTACATCCATCATGTGTACAGACTACAGTCGGGTACCCATCGAAGCCGCATAATAAGAAACCAGCACTCACTGCACAGCAAACAGCATAAACTCGGCCACGTCCTCCACGTACCACTCGGGCGTGGCGCGGAAGGCCTGCGCGGTGCGCGGCGCGCCCTCGCCCCGCCCCTCGCCCTCCCCCTCCCCCTCCGCCGCCGCCTCTGCCTCCGCCGCCGCCAGCTGCTGCGTGAGCAGCGCGCACACCGACGCGTAGAACTGGACGCCTCGCCGCATCAGCTCGGGGTCCAGGAGCGCTGTTTCCGCGCACTGTTTTGATCTAATATACACGATTTTTTATTGAATTAAATAATATATTTTTATACAGATTTATAAGGACTATAAGTTTTTTTTTAAATATTTATTTATGCAAATATGCTCAATAGAATTTACCACACAATATAGGTTATGCATTAACGAGCTACTAAATGCTATGTTGTCTGTCTCGAGAAAGAATGCATAATAAGCTAATGACTGAGTGAACGAACGGATGAAAAAAGACTGAATGTCACCTGTGTAAGCGTTTGATCTGCCTGCGCCATCGCCGCAGTAGCTCGCGGTTGCGTAGCGCGGAGTAACTATTGCGCCACTGGGGCTCCGCCGCCATCAGCTCTTCTATTACTTTCTGCAGGTCGCGGAACGCACTGTAAATAGACGTGCGTTCATTATTAATTTATTATGGTAGCTTAAGTAATTTGTTGATTATCTTTTAATCAATTAAATTGATTTAAATTCTTACAGCAGATGGATATTGGATATATATATATATATATATATATATATATATATATATATATATATATATATATATATATATATATATATATATATATATATATATATATATATATAGTACAGAATAGCTTGAACTCAATTTTAACGAAATAATAATTTATAATGGGTTAAACATAATTTATTTAAGAAGCAACCTGAAGCCGTACACAGTTAGTTATCCATAAAAAAGTTTAGATAATCTAGTCTTAAAATGAACACCCCTTCAATTTCTGTCCAAACACAAATAAATGTTGTAATCAGATGACACACATTGACAAGCAAATATGTCATTGGTCAATGCATCGTTTTAACGGCAAAAAATATCGATATGGAGTTTTAACTTAATATCAATTTTGAGGTACTGTGATGAAAAATCAGTTAAATATTTATAAAATTAAATCATCTCTAAACCTTTTCATAAACAATCATTATATGTATCACAAATTTTATTCTGAATTTTCATCAGTGTCATCCTCAGTATTGTTGATAATGTGAATACTCACAACACATTTTTTCTCAGTAAATCCTAAAACTGACAATACTGACACTTATGTTTATTGACGATACGAAAGTGCTTGTTAAATAGTCTAATAAAGATTAAAAAATCTTATGATTGAACTGAATTATTTAATATTTTTAAAATTTTTTATTAATAAAGTATATCATATAAAGATAGTGTTTTTTTTTAAGTTAAACAATTTTATATTTGAAATAACAGTATTTTTTTGCATATTGTATTCGTTATATTCATTTTGTCCCGACGGTCGGATTTATCGAGCTAGTCCACAAATGTCGCATCGCGTTACTAAGCGGACGTGTCGTTCATACATAGCGTGCTATCTTCGCCATATAAAATCAACGAATATAGTGTTCGCTCGATTTCTTAGTGTGCGGTAGTAATCAGAAGTTTGACGTAAAAACGCAACGCGCACAGTTACAGTGAAATATTGCATGGCACACATCAAATGTCTTTGCACACATTAAAACAAATTAATTGAATGGAGGGACGTTCATTTTTAGTTTGGATGATCTTTAAATTATTTTATTAAATTGTATCTGTGTTACAAATACAATTAATGTGTTTAATTCGCAGTAAATATAAGGTATAATATAACAAGTAATCATACCGAATCCGTCGTTGATGTGTATGCAGGGCGGGTATCAGCGCCACGTGGTGCATGTGCAAAGTTAGGAACCAACATACAGTTTGGAACTTCGCCTCTGGCCACGCGTGGTTCGGGTCATTATCTGTGATTATCGACATTTAACATTAAATAATCAAACTCATAATCATTGTTTATTAATAAATAAATAAAAGTAGAATGTTGTTTATTAACAGTCACACATTTCAACGGCAAGGTAATATAAATAACATAACTGCTGAGAAATTAGGTGATATTTACTTAGTTTAGAAAATAATATAATTTATCTCATGAAAGTAAATATTTTTCGCAAATTCTTTTTATTTGGGTTTCGCGCTACACTGTATATGACAGAGTAAACCGAGAGAACCTTGCGTATACCAAGATACTGCATTATCCACTTTTCCGCCTCAACGCACATTCATTGTACAATATATTGTGTCAATCCCTAAAAAAATAATACTAAAGAATATAATACTTTAAGATTTGCATTACTTACTAAGCTCATTAAGCCAGAACTCAGCTTCCAAGGCGGTCAAACTGAGCCGTGTTTCATCGCGTACATTGATCCACGTGCCCGGTTGGAAGGTGTACAGCGGGTACACACGTTCCAGCTTTATACGCACAGACAACAATTGTAGAACAGAACACACGTTTAGCATGAAGCCGTCGCCTGTGGACCAAACATTTATAACAAATTAGTTCAGCGATATCAAATGTCTTTATATTTTAAGTTGTAATAAGCCTTTCATTTGAGTGTTATCCTACTCCTCCTGCTCTATTTTGAAGCATGACTCGCAATACACAAACACCTTAAAAATATATTTTGTATTATTAATTATAAATAATCAAAAAGTATTACAAATTATTCGAACACTAAAACACGAAACGCAACGCAGTCGCAAATATTATGCATTCTTTGAAAATTCATAAAAATTGTCCCTTAGTGCTCCCCAGCATGACTAAATGTCACTCAGTCACTCAGTAACGGAAGAATTTTATAAAAACAAAATGGATAAATGAATAAATCTAATCATAAAAGTTGTAGCGGACATATTGATAATTTCTTAAAAATGTTTGTATTCATGATTATACTGTGATCTTGGAAAGCACATACTAAGTTGGAGGAGTGCCAATACAAATCATTAAGCCGGCGAGGTGAGCGACATTTATACGCAGTATCTATTTTAAAAAGTTATTAACAAAACCTAACTTACATCGAAACTTGATGTATTTGATTCTTTCTTACACTATCACCAATGAACATAAAAATAGCGGCATAATTGTTACACAATATTAATAATATTATACAGTAATTAAATGAATTAATTAATCAAGTATCACAATCACAAATAGAATATTACAATATAGGGACGATCGATAGCAGTGTGGAGATATGTTTATTGTTTATGCATCATATGTGCCATTGACCGCATTGACTCATCAGCTAATGGGAAATATTAGTGTTCGTCCGATTTATGATACCAGTTTACGAGACACTTCTTTAACTTTGCGGTTACGTATTTCCGCCAATAGATTTTAAGAGTATAAATAATTAAATTTCAAAATTAATGGAACTTTTAAGAAATAATAATATTAAGAAATGTATAAAAAATATAACATCGTGAAAATACACTTTAAAATATGTTTAAATACTAATGAGATCTGTTATGAATATCTTTTCTATTGTCCTATTTGAAGTATTTGAAGTGATTGCGCAGCATTCATCCGATCTTTCGAAACAAACAAAACAACTCAGAAATAACTCCGGCGGAGTATTTGATAACACCTGACACAAAATCGGACAAGGAAAACAATTTATGGACGTTTCAAAAATAATGTTGGTATTGGTCTTATTTGTATCATTTTAACTTATATTCTTACGTCAGTAAGCTAAAGGGTCACGATTTATTCACATATAACAAAGTGGGCACTCGCTAGAGAGAACTTAAACCAAGATATTATATTTTCCACTTTCCCCCCTTTTTGGAGGGATTGTGTAGGTCGGAACTCAGCCCCGTGCTTTGTCTTGCCTATCCACAAACAAACTTATAATATCATATATATATATATATATATATATATATATATATATATATATATATATATATATATATATATATATATATATATATATATATATATATATATATATAACAATATATAACAATCTCACCAGCCAGCGAACGTTCGTCAGTTTGCAATTGCGCTCTCCTCTCATTACGTTGCAACAACGTAGCGAAATAGTTGAGCAGGGGCTCCCTCGCATCTGGACACAGCAAGATGTTATGGCAAATGTTGTGCAATGTGTTCCGACTCGCTTCAACTTCGCGCTGCAGAGCGAAGGATAAGCTCTGGTCCGTGCCCGTTGCTATCATACGCTCGGCGAACCGCGGGTTCTCCTCCGCGAACAATGATATCTGGAATGGTTTGGTTTGAATTTCTCAAATTTAATTTTAATTTCAGCTTTATTATATTATATCTACATATTTTATCTCTTTTTATTTTTAAGAATTTTTCATATTTATTTGAGTAGATAAATATTGAAATTTCAGATTATTTTAGAAATATAAATAAAATAATAAATTATTTTATCTATATATAAAGATAGACAGGAGTGTCAGGTTTTCTGCTAGTAGAAGTCAAAGCGGCGCATTATTATATCTACCACAAAAATAAAAATAATTCGATAATAAAAAATCCTTTAATTTATAGGCATAAATATCTATTCATAACTATTACGCATTTAGTAAAGTCACGAAAAGTAAAACATATCAACTTACCGCAAAAAACGGCCCAAGAAAGCTAACTCTAGCAATCTCACGTCCAGGCGCAGTCGTAACCGGGGCCGGACACAGGCTGGGCAAGCGGGCTATGAGCGCGCACACGGGCCGCGCGGCGTGGCGAGGCCCGGCGCGCAGCTCGCACAGCGAGCGCAGCGCGCGGAGCACTGCGCCGTGCCCGCGCCCCACTAGCGGGGACACGCAGCGGCGCATCTCTTCGCGGAGACCCATCAGGAGTGGGGTGAAAACCTGGGGGAAATGGCGACATCAGTGTCATAATGAGGAAATCACTACATCGACTGACTAAAACTGACCAAAATGCTTCAGTTTATTTTATTTAACAGCAAAATCAAAAGCTATTAGCGCTTTCATGTAATCAATTCAATAATACTAACCACTACACATTCCAACTGATATAAATTGTCCATAAACCACAGCTTTATAATATGGTGTTATTTTAATATTAAAACAATTTCTTTTTTAGAATGTTAAAATTAAAAGTATCTAGAAATAAACAAAGTTACTTAAATGGCCTATAGTGACTGAATATATTAAAGACATGTACCTCATCAAATGCTTCTTGATTCGAATATGTAGCTAATACCACTTCCGGTATGAGTCCTATTGGAGTGTTACCAATCAATATGTAGGGCAAAAGTGGAGATTTTCTACTTTTTTCCAATTCCAATCTACCTCTTAACACTAACACCAAGTTATGAACTAGTAAAGTTCTTAAACTTTGAAGTAGATCACTTAAAGGTGGCTCTGAACTTTTCTTTGGATGTTCCCTCTCATAAATGTTTATGTTGGAATAAAATTTTAAGATATAACTAACAGCCAAAGATTGTGTTGGTACATTTTTTGGTATAGGAAGCGATGGTGTGGGACAATCAGCCTTGTCTGTATCTGTCTCTGATCCTAGATGTCCTGATGTTAGAACATCATCCCCACAATCTTCACTAAGTCTCTTTGTTGTTTCAGTAATAGCAATTAATTTTTGATTTAGTGGATCTAATCCATCTATAATTTGTGTAATAATATCCATGACAGCTTCAGATGCTAGCTCTTCTAAACTTAGCTTTGGATTGTCAAGTAATGATGCAGCCACTGATGGCACAAAAATTCCACCTAAATTTTTAAATAATTAATTTTTATATAATTTAAAATAAAAAATGTAATACAGAATACATAGAACATTTTAAAAAATAAGCATTTTATCACACCTGCACTATCATCTGACCAAGACACTTGTAATATTTTAGCCACAATATTTCGAAGTTGTTCTTCTGTCAGTTCTGTACAACTAACTGTCCGTGATCTTTGAATTTTACGTGCTGGAGATTGTGTAGGATCACTGTCTTCAACCTTTAAGTATATTTAAAATAAATTTATATTTAAATGGCTAGTTAATATTTGATTTCAAACATAGTTAAGATAAGCAGAATTAACACTTTTTAATAACAGTTTCAAAAATAAAATAAAAGTTTTCAGTTTGATAAAATAAAATTGAAGAGATGATAATATGGAGTTATTAAAGAAATTTATATAAAACCATAAATTAGAAAACCAATTGAAAGATGTTGGTTATGATAAATATTTCTATTTTATTTAAGCTTAATAATTTTAATAGTATAGTAATACATTTGGATCAAACTTTAAGAACTAAACAATGAATATTTTAGTATTATACAGACCTCCATAGCCTCTGGTATTGTCTCAGATTGTGAATTCCTGTCTGATACATCATCAACTTCCATAGATAATGAGCGCCTTGAGCAACTTGGTGAAGCATTACTTGTTCTAGCCCTAACTGGTGGGGGTTCTGCAAATTGTGTTGGAGATATAGACCGTGATGTACTATCCTCTCTTATAGATGCTCCTTCTGATCCACTCACTGTTGTTTGTGGTAGAACCCTCACTGAACCACAGCTTAATAAAGTCTCATCACCCATTGAATCAAAACTATTATATTGTCTTGTTTGAGATAAATCTGTCATTTTTGTGTCAGGCATCTCATCTATTAAATTATTATCTGTTTTGTCTGTAACAATTAAGCCATCTGCTGGAATTTTAGCTTGATCAGATACCTCATTTTTATTTTCTGAATAACATTGATCTTGGTTTGTGGTGCCTGTATTTTCAATAGAACTCCTTGGAATTTCCGCTGGTGTTGGAGATAAGCGCGACGATGGAACATGACTTAATATGTCAGATGGTATTGAAGCACTTGGTGTTACAGGGGGGCTTGTAGGAACAGGAGATGAACCAGTCCCTCCCAAAGCTGCAAGACGCGCTAATCTTCGTCTTCGTATCTGCAACAAAATGAAAATTAATTATTGTAATCGTAGCACGTGTAAAGTTTACATTCACATCAACACTTTTCACTACAATACGAACGCTTTGTTTTGTTACGAAATTAGAATGACCATACGCATTATGCCAAGGGCCGTTTACAAAATAAAACTCACCTCTTCTGGACTGAGTTCACTCATCGTAGAAATTGTATTTTATGTATAATGTTACGAACAACAACTAATATTAGTTTTAATCAAATAGATTTTAAGAAGTCGAATCAGACAGAACAACGGAGCAAGCCACACAACGTCAACCAGTCAGTCACCTCTAGCTCAGCTGAGACGATTGGCTATTTGACGTTTGTACTTTTGAATAGATGACGAGAAAGTATTGAAAATACACGCGTCATCCTCACAAAACCTAAACAAAACAATTTATTGATACTCTGTTTAAGTGATTAAAGATTATATATATTTTTATATGTTTTTGTGTCAGGTAAAAAAATCTAAAATTTTATTTATATTAATAATTATTTTTTCGACTATGCGTAATATTTTTCTACAATCTGTAATAAAATTGTATTCCTATTCTTCAAAATTCTATTCCTGTGTTTGTAATTCTTTGAACTTGACAATGTGTACATTCCCATTCTTACTTTCTGCCAAGTTTTCGAGACATTGTGTGTTGGATGGTTGAATTTAACGTTGCTCATTCATGTCCCGAGATTGAGATTTTCTATTTTTTACAAAGATCCCTAGAGTTCTTCTTCAGGGTTCTAGACATCCTGATGCCTAGGTCTATTTAAAGCGACGAACAGATTTTGGTTTTACTCAAAGATCCTACTGTATGTAGCTCCATACATACCTAAGAACAAGAAACTTTTTATATCTTTTTTACCTAAAAGAATGGTATTGGTGTTCTCAACGTGCGCAAAGCACCTGACAACTTACGTGCGTATTTAATCATACATACGTCTCCACTTTCCTCATCAGCGAGCACGATGGGTTAAGGATTTTTTTCTTGTTGTAATATTATTTGTTATTGGTAAATATAAATAATATTTTGCTAAGAAATAAGCAAGATAATATTTTGCTAAGAAATAAGCAAGATTTGCGTTAATTTTCGTATAATATAAGGCAGTATATAAACTGACAATTTTAAAAATAGAATAGATAAATATGCGTTGTAAGAATAAATTTTGGTGATGTATGATAATATAATTTTAAATAAATTATGAATTTTTAAATTATAAATCAAATTTTGTTTCTCACAATATATTGTATTATTATTGCTTTAATTATCTATGCTTATTGCTCTGTGGAAATAATAAAAAAAAATCGATGTCCGCATGTTTTCAATTTGTTTATGTTTTTTTAAGTTGTCTTATGTGTGAATATTATGCAGCCTATAAAAATGTTATAATTATTGATGGGAAATAAAGACACCAAAAAATGTTATAAATATGTAGTAGATAATGAATTTCTTATGACTATATTTTGCTTAAAATATTTTATTTAGCATTTTCAAGTTATAACTAGAGTGAACAAATAAAAATGACGAATAATACAATAATCGAATTAATTTCGGGTCTAAAATCGCGACATACCGAGACCAGGCATAAATCAATACGGGAACTTTTACATTTTGTAAAAACAGATCTAAGAGAAATGTCCCAGGAGGCTGCTACGCAGGTACTCGATGAAATGAATCAACAAATTCATCTTCTCACTTCTAGTTATGATAATAACGACAAGAAAGCAGGAATTTTGATAATAGGTAATGTTGTAAGAGTTCTCTATAATTTCTATGTATATAAAATTTTTCTGTTATTGACCTAAATGCATTTGTTTTTCCAGTATGTTTAGTAAGTGGAGACTCTGAAGCTAATAAGACAAGAGTTATTCGTTATGCTCAATATATAAGAAATATATTTCCATCAAATGATGTCAATATATTGGAATTAGCTGCTAAAACGATGGGTAGGATAGCAGTGTCATTGGGCATTAAAAGAGCTGAATTTCTTGAATCAGAAATAAAAAGAGCCTTTGAATGGTTAGCTGAAGAAAGAAATGAATGCAAGCGCTTGTCAGCTTGTTTTATTTTAAGAGAATTGGCTATAGCTATGCCATCATATTTTTTCCAGCATATTAATGGATTCTTTAACTATATTATGCTTGCTTTACGCGATCCTAAAGAACAGATAAGAGAAGCAGCAGCTAAAGCTATAAGAGCAGCTTTTGTGGTTACTGCTAAAAGAGAAATTCCAGAACAAAGCAATAAAGCCCATTGGTACATACAATGTTTTGAAGAAGCTGTAGCTGCTTTTGCTGACCAAATGGCAAGGGAAAGAATATTAAGTAGAGATGATCATGTTCATGGTGCACTTTTGATATTAAATGAACTTCTCAGGTGTGCAAATGCAAATTGGGAAAAAAAGTACACAAAACTAATGCAAAAACTGGATTCTGAGCAGGAAATATTAGATGAAATGTCTAATTTTAACCCTAAAAGTCATTTATCTGGATACCATAATTACTCAGATGACAAGTCTCAGTCTGTCAACATAACAGAGTCTTCTATTTGTAAAAAACTGATTGCTGAAAAATATGATAAAATATCTGTTGGTAGGTGCTTTCATTTCTTATATTTTAAAATAGACATAATTTAGTACTAGAATCTAATTGCCATTGATTAGCACTCAATCTACACACTCTTTAATATTATGTTTGAATCTACAACTTCTATTAGAGTATTTAATTTTTAGTATAAAATATCTAATTTGCAGATGTTATGGCTCAACAAATATCAAGATCGCATAGTGTCCATCAAATGCTGCTGCTTATAATACCAAGATTAGCAGCATTCAATAAGGAAGCATTCACAAAAAAACATCTTAAATCAACAATAAATCATCTTATTACATTTCTCAGAGGCAGAGAAAAAGAAAAGGCAATGGCTTTTACTACATTGGGCCTAATCTGTATTGCAGTTGAAGATGATATCCGACAATATCTGCCCAGAATTATTGAAATAATTAAAGTGACACTCCCCTTAAAAGATGTTCCGAAAAAGAAAAATGGCAATGAAACTCCATTATTCAATTGTGTAACATTACTAGGAATTGCCATGAAGGAATGTGTTGCAAATGAAATAAAAGAACTTTTAGATCCAATGTGTGCAACAGGCTTGAGTCCACAATTGACAACTTGTTTTAAGGAGCTCAGTCACAATGTGCCATCTTTGAAAAAGGAAGTTACAGACAGATTACTCAATATTTTATCTCTAATATTAAGGAAAAAACCATACTTGTCTAGTAGTACAGATTCTCCTGTTGTAATATTATCTACAGCACTCTTAGTAGAACCGCATGATGCTGTTAAATTGGTGCTTGCATTACACACCCTTGGAACATTTGATTTCGAATGGAACAATACACTCATGTCTTTTATAAGAAGATGCACAGATTATTATTTACAAAGTGAACAACAAGATATTCGTCTAGAAACAATAAAAACTGTCGCAAAATTGCTCATAAAAGCTATTGAAAGATGCTCGTACTCTAGCTCGAGGACATTGAATGCTTTAATAGACGAGTCTCTGGGGAAGCTCTTATCAATTGGCCGTTCTGATTTTGATCACGAAGTTCGCTATCGAGTGTTAGAAATTTTTACTAATCCTGTATTTGACAAGTATTTGGCTGTGGAAGAACATCTGAGTTGTCTATTTGTTGCCATCAATGATTCAAATAGTGAGGTTAGTGAGCTGGCCCTATGCGTGGCCGGAAGGCTGAACAATGTGAACCCGAGCTACACAACGCCTGCATTGCGACAATTGTTTGTGCAAATTTTAATAGAGCTCCAATATTCAGAGTCTACTCGTAATAAGGAGCAATCCCTTCGAATGGTGAATAACCTGATATGTCACGCTCCGAGGTTGACGCGACTTTTCGTAGATACCATATTAAAAGTTCTTGTACCAAAATTAAAGGAAACCGACAGCAACTCGGTCATGATTTGTATAATATTAAAAGCTATAGGAGATCTGGCTGAAGTTAACAGTGGTGGCAATGCATTAGTCCAATGGTTACCAGAAATTATATCAATACAACTCGAAATATTGTCGGATCCTAACCAACTTGAGAAAAGGAGCATAGCTCTATGGTCTTTTGGACAAGTTATAAGTTCAATTGGATATGTCGTTACACCATACATGGAGTATCCTAATCTCATGGATATGCTGCTTAATTTAATAAAAACAGAGCATAATTCAAGAGACAGGCGAGAAGCAGTTCGTGTGTTGGGTCTGTTGGGTGCACTAGATCCATACAAGCATAAAATAAACCAGGGGCACATTGATTTTCAAACCGTTTCTACGTTGATACCAGTTACTGACAGTCATGACAATATCGATATAAGTGTGAGTGAAATGCTCGTGAGCATGTCTCCACTGGTCTTGGATGAGTTCTATCCTGCGATTGCAGTTACATCTTTAATGCGTATCCTACGAGATCCATTGCTGTCTCAGCACCACATCAGTGTTGTTCATTCAGTTACCTATATTTTTCAAACATTAGGCATTAAATGCGTGCCCTATATATCACGCGTGACTCCCAGTCTTTTGTATGTGATTCGAACAACAGACAATCAAAATTTTAGAGAGTTTCTGTTTACCCAATTAGCGCTTATAATCTCTGTTGTGAAAATACACATTCGAGCATATTTGGAAGATATATTCGATTTAATAAGGGAATATTGGACACCTGACAGTCAGATCCAGCACACCCTCATACTCCTCGTCGAACACATAACTGTGGCCATTGGTACAGAATTTAAAATATATCTGAGGAAGATATTACCAAACATATTAAGAGTTCTTAAATGTGACAATAGCAAGGATAGAATTCTAACACAAAAACTTTTATTGACCATACAAAAGTTTGAAAATAATTTAGATGATGTTCTACTATCTGTAGTACCGGCGATAACGGGACTTTTTGATGGAAGGAATATACCGACGTCGATATCAATATTAGCAATGAAGACAATTGAACATTTGTCTATGTATTTATATTTGAAACCGTATTCCGCGATGCTAATACAAGCGTTAGCAAAAGTTTTAGAAAATAGTCCTGCTTTAAGACAAACAGCTATGGACACACTGTGCGCCCTGATCGTTCAATTAGGCCGCGAGTATATTGATTATATACCCTCTATAGATAGAATATTGTCTAAATATAAAATTCAATGTCCGAATTATATCGTATTGGTAACTCGTTTACAAGTTATCTCAACTTTGGCTTCAGATGATGATTATTTAGACGAAACGAGATTGCGGCTACGAAATCAAAAATCAGATGTAAGTCTCTCCGAAAAAGTAGTATTACCAAAATATTACAACGAAACTTAAATTATATTATGGAGTATTTTTTGTTATTAAAAACAATTTATCATTCTAAGTGTGTCAATGACACTTTAAAATTTACATTTTTATAAAGCCTAGATTTTGTTTGTGTTTGTAGGTAGTTACCAGCAGTGATTTGCAATCGATTCAAAAGCTTTCTCTTAATGTGGATAAACTAAGAAAATGTTGGTTAGTTAACAACTTGATATCAAAAGAGGACTGGTTAGAATGGCTGCGCCAACTCAGCGTCGGATTCCTAACAGAGTCCAATAGTCCTGCTATCAGGTAGGTTTATTGTTTATTTTAATATTTAACACTTTCTAATCTAATTGATAAATTTATGAATTAAAAATCATATGTTACAACTTAATTGCAAATGACATAATGTATAGAAATTTAACCTGTAATAATCTACATATGTATGTATATGAATGTAATTTTAAAAATAATGACACAATTTATATCATTTTTAAAAATCAGGGCTTGCTCCAGTTTAGCTCAAAACTACCCCCAATTAGCAAGCGATCTCTTTAACGCGGCATTTATGTCCTGTTGGACTGAACTTGGCGATCATCCCCGCGCTGAATTAGTGGTGGCCTTAGAAAAGGCACTCTCAGTTCCTGATGTGCCTGAAGTGGCTCTAGCTGTTTTGAATCTGGCGGAATTTTTAGAACACTGTGAAAAGGGTGCTTTACCTATATCTATTAAACTTCTGGGCGACACGGCCATTACTTGTCGCGCGTATGCGAAGGCTCTTTATTATAAGGTGAGCTGTGAGGTTAAACTATTTATATATGAATTTATAGCTTAAAGTTATATATATATATATATATATATATATATATATATATATATATATATATATATATATATATATATATATATATATATATATATATATATATATATATATATATAATATTAACGTATGTCTGTATAGGAAGAAGAGTATAAAAGAAATCCTTCGACGCAAGTAGTTGAAGCACTTATTCACATAAATAATAAGTTAGAACAAAAAGAATCAGCTAATGGATTACTAGAAAAAGTAATAATGCAGAAGAAGAATGGTGATTGTTCTCTAAATGTTCACGTGCGTTGGTACGAGAAATTACATAATTGGGATCAGGCGTTGGACCTTTACAGTAAGAAAACAGAGATTGATCCACAGGATGTTGATTCAAAAATGGGAATGATGCGTTGTTTAGAGGCAATGGGAGAGTGGAGAAAACTCTACACTATAACAACAGATCAATGGAGTTTAATGTCAGATGATATTAAAAAGAAGTCAGCCAAAATAGCTGCAGCTGCATCTTGGGGCCTACAAGAATGGGACTCCATGAAGAAGTATGTTGACTGTATGCCTGAAGACACACAAGAAGGTTCTTTTTACAGAGCAATTCTGTCAATCCATGATGGACAATGGTCGGAGTCAAGACACTTTGTAGATACCGCGAGAAATTTATTAGATGCTGAGCTCTCCGCGGTCGTAGGTGAAAACTATCAAAGAGCGTATGGTGCTTTAGTAAACGCTCAGCTATTAACAGAACTAGAAGAAGTAGTGACATACAAGCTGGTAGAAGAAAGGAGAAGTGTAATTCATAGAACGTGGTGGAATAGACTTCAAGGCGGTCAACGGCTGGTTGAAGACTGGCGGAAAATGCTTCAAATACGCAGCCTTGTTTTGACCCCTCGAGAGGATTTCCAGACTTGGTTAAAGTTTGCGTCATTGTGTAGAAAAACAGGATCTATTAATCAGGCGCATAAAATAGTCTTGTCGATACTAGGGTGTGACCCAGCCACTAATCCCGACGTATTGTTACGAGTTCAAGATCCGAGGATTGTATTAGCTTACAGTAAAATTTTGTGGCACGCTGGAAATAAGCGCTACGCCTACGATGTCTTACAAAGACTTGTTGATAGTTCCGAACCCGAAAGTGAGGACCAGTGTAGGTTGCTCGCACGCTGTCACCTCAAACTG
Source organism: Dione juno (assembly GCA_037127375.1). NCBI lineage: Eukaryota > Metazoa > Arthropoda > Insecta > Lepidoptera > Nymphalidae > Dione > Dione juno. Next base: position 778,069 of record JAXRJS010000065.1, read on the forward strand.
GGATCATGGTGCGAATCACTACAAGAAATTAACGAATTGTCTATCCCCGAAATTTTGAGAAATTACGCCTCTGCTACTTTTTACGCTCCAGACTGGTACAAGGCGTGTCACGCCTGGGCCTGCATGAATTTTGAAACTGTTTTATTCTATAAGCAACAGGACAATATTTCCGAGACTAGCACGGCCGGAGGGTCTGGCGAGAAAAAGATATCAAGAGCGGAATTCATCAACACATACACTATACCTGCTATTGAAGGATTCTTTAAATCCATAAGTCTGTCAAATGGAAGTTCTCTGCAAGATACATTGAGACTCCTTACGCTGTGGTTCGATCATGGACATCATCCGGCCATTTACGATGCTCTCTTTGAAGGGATCAGGCAAATAGATGTTAAAATATGGTTGCAAGTGATTCCCCAGCTTATCGCCAGAATCGATTCTCCAAGGAGTTTAGTCGCCAAGCTTGTACACATTCTTCTTATAGATATTGGAAAGTTACATCCACAGGCTCTAGTATACCCCTTGACTGTAGCGACCAAGTCCTCTTTTGTGACGAGAAAAGCCGCCGCGAATTATATATTAAAAACAATGAGCTCCCATTCCCAAAGATTGGTGAATGAAGCTGCTATTATATCTGAAGAGTTAATCAAAGTCGCTATGTTATGGCATGACCAAGTGTATACCGCGCTTGATGATGCTTCTAGGTAATATTACCGTCATATACTCGTATTTGAAATGTATGAAATATTTTAATCGTCACTTAACATGTCTAATCATTATTTCTTCTTCAGATTATATTATAGTGAAAAAGATTACAGAGGAATGATCAGGACGTTGGATAAGATGCACGCTATGTTAGATCGCCCACCAGAGACCCTGAAGGAAGTTTCATTTTTACAAATGTATGGGCGAGATTTACAAGAAGCGCAGAGATGTTGCGAACTTTACAAGGTTTGCTCGAAATTCATTTTTTCTTTATATATTTATAGATCAACAATTGGGATTTCGAGCACAAAATTATAGTACCGTAAAGTAGAACAGTTAATTTTAATTGATATAAAATAATAAGTCTTATTTATTTTTCCATTACAATTAACACCCGCACGTGTCCCGCAGGAGACGTCCTCGGAGCGCCACCTGAACGCGGCGTGGGACGCGTACTGCCACGTGGTGCGCCGCATCGGCGCGCAGGTGCGCTCGCCCGCCGCGCTGGAGCTGCAGTACGTGAGCCGCCGCCTGCACGCCGCGCGCGACCTGCAGCTGGCCGTGCCCGGCTCCTACGTGCCGCGCCACCCCGTCATAAGGATCGCGCGGATTCACACGCATTTACAGGTGACGTCACTTTGTTAGCCGGATCTTATGTACTCTGACATCTTATTTAAAAAATTGCGCAGATTAATATTTACATATTAACATACTGAGGGAAATGGAAATAGTTTAAATACAAAATTTCCCCGAGTAGATCATAGTATATACAATCAAACATTTTTTTGAAATGATTTAAAATTTTGATCAATAAATTTACTTTACTCTGTAACGATTTAGAAATTTTATACTCTCCGATGTTATGTAGTAATTCAGTCGAAACTGGTTTTTAATAACGTGGCCATTTCGTTTTATTGTAACTGTTTCCTCGTACTCTTTAAAATATTAAATCACGCTTTGGCTCATGTATTTCTAGTGATTAAAATTGTGAAGCGTGAGTAATCCACCCACCCAGAGCTCTTCCATAGAAAAGCCGCAGGCGCGTCTTATCAGTCCCCAATCATAGTTTTCCATAGCTGTGTGGTGATTACGTGAAAAGATAGCTCAGTGACACCACCCGCAGCTTAACAGTCATTCATTGAACCATCAGGGACGCAACAGATTGTGTTGATCTTTCCAAAGATACTTGTTACGCTTATGTAAACTTTGTATTAGATTCGTGAGTTGTGATGTGATCGTTTGATTTATGAGATCAATCTAAGTCGCTTGTTCGCGACAACGTACATCAGCTAGGCGGCCGATATGTTAAATAGATGAACGGTAGACATCCAGCACACCGTCAACGATAAAACAAAAGTGCTAGACAAGACCGGCGGATACTACTACATACACCGGAACTGCGACATAATAGCATCACGCTCCTATTCATGCTACACCAAGTCGTAGAACCACAGTCCGTACAGACAACGCAACGCAACGCAAGACGGCATCGTACTCGTTATAACAAGCCAACGCTCGCTATAGCAGTTCGCTAAGGCCAAACGTGTCAGCTGTTGCGACAATAAGCGGCATTGAGTCATATAACTGACATTGGTTAGCAGCAAGCCGCAGCCCGCCGAACCCCGACATTCGCGAGGATCATTATAAGTCAAATCTAACGACGGGTATACATATAAGTTATGACAGTGTAATAATATTGTAATATGTTTCGCCCCTGCACATATCGAGCCGTTACCGCCAAATTATCGTAAGCGACACTTTTGTCGAAAATGCGTTTTTTATCGTAAATAGTATTTAAAACTCTAACAGGCCCGTCCCTGTAGAGCGTAGAGTACCGTAGAGTACTGTAGTACTATATACTTCGACTCGATCGTCTCATGCTACCTCCTTACATATGCAGCGCAATTATTAGGACATTATGGAACATCTTCTATTACTTTAATACACAAACAACTCATTACACGAATTTCACCTACATATCTCTATATAAAATGATGTTCAATTTGACTTCGTATATTTATGTTTCTTAGATGTCATCGTGTTACATATATAAGTCCATTATTTTTATTTTTTGTATATATTTATTTTCCTTTATGCAGTAAGATACATACCGTTACATTATGTATACTTAATTTGAACATTCCATCGCAGGTAATTAAATCGAAGCAAAGGCCGCGTCGTCTCACCATCCAGGGCTCTGATGGCAAACAGTATATGTTCCTTTTGAAAGGTCACGAGGATCTCCGTCAAGATGAAAGAGTGATGCAACTGTTTGGTCTTGTGAATACCTTACTTCAGGCCGATCCTAGCACTAATAGGCACGACTTGGCTATACAAAGATATGCAGTTATCCCACTTTCGCCCAATTCGGGGCTGATCGGTTGGGTGCCGCAATGCGATACCTTGTATAACTTAATAAGTGACTATAGAGATAAAAAGTCCAATAAGGTAGCGCTAACCAAGGAACAGCAAATTATGTTGGGAATGGCATCTGATTATCAAAAATTAATGTTGAAACATAAGGTGTGTATACTTATTTCTGTCTTCGCCTTTTTAGGGACATAAAAATAAAAAAAATGTACTTAATTATAATTAAAAAATATCTAATATAAAAATATTTTCAGGTGGAAATATTCGAATACACGCTATCCCAAACACCAGGAAATGACTTAGCAAGGCTACTGTGGCTTAAAAGTCCTTCCGCAGAAGCGTGGTTCGAGAGACGCACCAACTACACGCGCTCCCTCGCCGTCATGAGCATGGTGGGCTACATACTGGGGCTCGGCGACAGACATCCTTCTAACATCATGTTGCATAGAGTGACTGGCAAAGTATTGCACATCGACTTCGGAGATTGCTTCGAAGTGACCCAGACTAGGGAACGCTTTCCAGAGAAAATTCCGTTTAGGTTGACTCGGATGCTCATTAACGCTATGGAGGTATGTATGTTATTAGATTTTTATTTTCTCTCTGCATTGATTACACTTTTTATGAATAGTACTTATGTTTGTTTTGCGTACAAGAAAATATATTACTTGTTGTAAAAAAATATTTCGTTCCTAGTTCCTATCTAAACATATTCTTTTATTGTAAACTCATTACAATAATGCTATATTGTTAGAACAAAGTTAGAAATGTTTCGCTGGCAGGTGACAGGCATAGAAGGCACGTACCGCTTCACGTGCGAGTCGGTGATGCACGTCCTGCACAAGCACAGAGACAGCGTGATGGCGGTTTTGGAAGCTTTCGTCTACGATCCTCTACTTAATTGGAGATTAATCGACAACGAGCAGCACTCCATCACGGAGTCCACCTTCTCATCAGACATAGACTCGCCGTATTCTCTGCCTAGTCGTAGTCGAAATTTGCATTATGAGTCCTTAGAAATGCCGCCCGAGTCTAATTTGAATAAACGTGCTCTGGCAATACTTAATCGAATACGTGACAAGCTCACTGGTCGTGATTTCCCGAACGTTGAGGCAGTCGTCAGCGTCCCGAAGCAAGTGGATCTTCTTATAAAAATAGCCACTAATAATGAGAATTTGTGCCAGTGCTATATGGGATGGTGTCCGTTTTGGTGAAGCATAATTGTCTACATATTTTTTTGATTACGCGAAATATATGTAGAGTTTTTAATTTGTTTTGTGTAGCAGTTTGTTTTACATTTATTATTGTGTTCTAAAATCTCATCGTTAGAATTATTTCCATACATAAGTTATTTAATTTTATATTTTTGATGATTTGTTTTTGTTTCATAGAATATGTTATAATAGTGACAAAAAAGTGTGTCTTTTTATTGTTTAATTTTGTTAAGCTTCTAATATATAAGAGCCAGCAACCCGCCCTGAATTCTTTTCCGGTCTTTATATACAACGCTTGCAGTTTATTCATTACACAATACAAACAAGTTTTCTGTAGACATTTCTCTTGCGACAGTGACGTACAATTGGCCATGTGAGAGACATTGCATTAGAAACTTTTGAAAAACTGCATCAAAATCCGTTGCGACGTTTTGAAGATGTATGCATACAAAGGGACAGATAGCGAGACGCGACATTGTTTTATACTATGTAGTGATAAATGCGTTAGAAGCAATGACGTAAGGCCTTGTCAGTTGTCAGTTGGAAACTAACATTTATATCTTGAATCTCGGCGGTAACGGAGAACGAAGTGTCTTGACCCTATGTGTTCTCTGTCTACCGTGATAGACGGGGAATATAGCGTGAAGTTAATAGAATGATTACCCATTGTAGTACCCATGACCCCAATCTCACAGGATGGATCCTGGCCTTCAGTTTCGTATGGTAAAAAGGAAACTGATTAGGAGCTTAACGCTTAAATAAACATTGAATTTTCGCTCTTTTATTTAAATAAGTTCAGATTCATTTTAGTTAATAACATTATGCTACTTATATATTTTAGTTCTAATATTTTATTCAGGACAAAATTTTAAATGTTTAAGTTTTTGGATTATCTTCGTAACGCTATTTACTCAAAAAGAAACATATTTCTAAATATTATTTGCCACTTTCAAGACTTAATAAATTATGTAAAAACCTAGTATACTTATTCAATATGTTATTTCGTCGTTTATATTTTGGGGGCCTTCCCCTTTTGTATTGCTAGTCTTCTATAATATTGCTTTTACTATTGTTATTATTTTTAAGAAGTAACGAGTATTATTCAGTTGCCTTTCTATAATATTAGACTTGCTACTTAAAGTACATTGTACGACATTTCAATTGTTCCGAGGCGTAAATATTGTGCGACAGCTGTGCATTATTAATTATATATATATATATATATATATATATATATATATATATATAGATATATATATATATATATATATATATATATATATATATATATTATATATATATATATATATATATATATTATATATATATATAGATATATATATATATATATATATATATATATATATATATATATATATAATATATATATATATCTCTTAAGTGTTAAATGTATTAAATAAAAATAACTTTTTTAAATATAAATATATTTTGTTCAAACCGATTACGTGTCACTTTATTTATACATCTTATTATATTTATATCAACTCGGCACTATAGGCTGTCCTGCTGGTAGTTGACAAAAGAAAGCGGTAGTAATTTCGACAATTTGGTACATAAGACTCTATCCATAGACGGCTTAGACAGGTATACGTCGATGTCGCCCGCTGAGCCTCGGAACTCGCTGAGCGTCTGCCGGCACACGCCGCACGGCGCCGTGAAGCAGTTGCTTTGGTGCGCCACCACCGCCAACTTACTGAACTTCAAGTAACCATCGCACACCGCTTTTGATATAGCCGCTCTCTCCGCGCAAATGCCAGGCGACAACGTTGAATTCTCTATATTACATCCTATATACACTTTGCTGTCCTCCTCAGTCAGTATAGCAGCACCTACTGCGAAATTTGAGTAAGGACAATACGCGCGTTTTCTTATCTCTGTCGCTTCTCGTATTAAACTTTTCACCACCTCGCCTGAAAATTAAAGCTTGAAGTGATTAACGCCGTCTTAATCAAAACTTACCGAAAATTTATTTCATTATATTACTTTTTTGTTTTCATTTACAACTCTTTTTACTGTTTCGTGCCTTAAAAGGAAAAAACGGATTTCTTATAAGATCAGTTTGTTGTCAAGCTGTAATTAATATCAAATATCCGAGTCGGTAACCTCTTCAAAGACAGTAAAAATCAAAAAATATGAGCGTTTATGCTTAATTTTTTTGCATTATGTATTAAAATCGCCGTATTTACAAAATCTGTAGGGTAACTTATAGTACAAACTAAATATGAAAATTAAAAATTTATACGTATACCTATCCCAGAGAAAATAATATTATAAACTATATATAATTGTAATTCACTTCATACAAATTGAGAGCACACGACCGCAAATTTATGTTTATCGACTCTTATTAGTTGTATGTTAAAGAACAACTTGCAGTATATACTAAGAACAACTTGCAGTATAAAGCGAAAAATCTCAAAATGTATAATTTATAGCTAAGTTTAACAAAGGAAGATACCATTAAACTTATATTTGTAGTTAATTTGAAATTTCATACGAAATGAGTGATAGCAAATTTAGGTTCAATTTTTATAAGTAGCTGAATTTTGAAAAATCATAAAATAGGTACGGCACCCTCGTTGCGCGAGTAACATTCGCACTTGCTTAGACATTAGGTACAATTCGATTCCACTACGAACGCATAGTTTGTATTTTTTGCGAGTAAAACTATTATATTATTATCATTAGGTAAGTACATTTCATAAACTTTTCTTACATGTAGGTCAAAGTCGGACGGTACGCGAGGCTATTAATAGATTTCCTTTTTATTTTGCAAGATCACGATGGCATACGTAAAGACTGGGAATTTGGAAAGGAAGTTGAAGTAGAAACTGTAACCGTACATCCTAAGATATATAATTGTGCTAGTATAAAAGAAAAACACTCACTTAATGAATTGAAATCGACTATTTCAAAACTATCCATGGACGAGTATTCGTGTTATTGTCGTGATCTCGTGTTGATTACAAAATGCAAGAAGCGTGTGACTCCCCTTATGGTCAGCGGCCAACTGATTGTGGTTAATGATTGTTGATTAGATAGTATATACTCGTGATTAACAGTCATTAAGGATTTATTTTTTTTCATTTTAAAAGCTATAACTTATATTCATTCGAATTTAATACCACTATATTTAAGTAGGTATATGGATATGTTCCAAAAAGGGTTTTAACATGTCGACTTAGATGATAGATCTCTACTAAAACCAATCATCTTTCAAGCCGAGGGTTAGTCTTCTAGGGGAGAGTACAGAGAGAGAGAGTATAGACGATAAGATGGAAATTAAATGACAAAGTAAATAATGAATAGGACAGGATGTTAGCTTTGTAGTGAATACCACTCGTATTTGTAAATATAGAGCTCATATGTTTTGAAAATAATATACAAATGTATCAAATGTATGTATGTATATAAATATATATATATATATATATATATATATATATATATATATATATATATATATATATATATATATACATATTTACTTTTCTTAGGTAGAATTTAAAGGTAAAATAATCTATAGTAGAAAAAAGGGATGCGACGAGCTATTTTTTTTTTCAATAACTTTACGTACAACAATATGGAAATGTACTTACTAGCCCAGACACCATCAATTCACAGGTACAAAATGATAAAACTACATTTATTATGAATTATTCCTTTCTACCGAAACGAGACGCCACTTTGGTTTCTGCAATCCATACCTTCTACTAAATTCCTCTTGCATACCTAATTCGTCATAAAATACGGAATATGAGGTATGTATATTTAGAAAAGGTGAATAAATATTTCAATATCAATATCACCACGAAGATGCCTATATAATACAAACTACTACGATAAATAATGTACAAAATTCTTTCAAAATTTATAGATAACTTAAATTAATTTATAGATAGAGCTTCAATTATTTTGTAGATAATGCAAGTTGTTAACTTCCTTAATTTTTTATAAATCACACTGAACATATGTTGTGACTATGTTGATAAATGCGAGTTGCGAGCTAACCAATTATATTTAATAAAGTAAAAGTCAAGGTAGCCATTTCAATTGGCAATGAAACACTATTTTTGTTCCAAGAATTTACATCTATCTTACATTATAGACTGAGAGCCAGTGTGCTGCAGACTTACAGTATAGTAGCAAACTTCATATTAATGCCAGGTATACTGCCTCAACATACATTTGTATTGAACATGAAAAATAGATTTTTTATAGAATGTAATAACTCTGATAATGAGGACGATGAAGATCTCCAAAACATGGAAGATTTAGAGTGCTGCATTGAATCAACAGAAATCTGCAGCTTTGACGAAGAGCAGTAAATAATTTTGATTTTTAACGTGTAAATTACTTATTTTAATTTCAAGTTTTACATTTTGTTGAAAGTTCTTGGTGAAATAAAAAGTGAGAAAATCAAAATCATATACGTTCATTAGCACGACTTAGAAAGTACTATTATGTGTCTGTTTTTGTAAACATGTATATGTATAAAATAATAATATAAGTATCATATATAAATTTCAGCTTTGCTGAAATAACGTAAATTTGTATAAAATTTAATAGAAATTATATAAAATATAGTAGGAACCAGAATAACTTTCTGCCGTTAAAAGTTTCAATACAAATAATTTTATATTTTAAGATGTCAAAACGGCAAACATACTGCGATCATATTTTGAAAGTCAATATTTATGCTTTTTGACTTCTAGGTACGCTCAAAGGAACTCTTGATGCGGATAGTGAACCCCGATTTCACCTGGCATTAATATGAAGTTTGCTACTATACTTTAAGTCTGCGGCACACTGGCTCTTAGTCCATTATATATCAAATATTGACAGTTTAGATGTCAATCAATTTAATTGTTGGAATCTGTATTTCAACTTAGGGATGCAATGCATTCTGCAAACATTATAACTATTGGTAGCTATTGGCCATTTTTTTGAGTTTGAAGTATGCCTACATAAACTACACGTACGCAAAGTTTAATAGAGCCTGGCGAATGGATGGTACTTTAGGATTCACCACTACAGTCGCTTACCTGTACCTATACTACTTACTTAGCGGACTCTGTTTACCTTCGTAAGAAGCGGAATCTACCATACTCTCAGTAGATAGTCCGCCTACTGCGGGCAACCACCTTTTTTAAGGTATCTATGGGGTTTATCCAGTCTCGATGACTTGCTGGGAGTACCACCACGGGCTTTCGGCCAGGTCTTGAACATCAAGATGGCCATACTACCTGAAGTACAGACATAACTAAAACAATTCTAGGTGTACTTATTATTTCCTTTATTGAGTAATAAAACGAATCCTATAAATTTACATGAATAATTACTACATAATATATAGTAGCTGCAAATCAAATTACAATATCACGAGATTATTATACATAAAAATCATGTTTTTCATCAATTATGTTTCAAGTTACACACGTATAGGTAAATGTTTGGTATATCCTTAGAAACATTTCACCATAACTAAAACCTAAATTGAACTATGTAGCTTTTTGTTTACTATAGACGTGTATGAAAACAAGGAATATACCAATAAATATTACTTTTGTAACATTTTTAGATTGTTCAAACGAAACGTTAAATTTGGGGAAAAAATATATTTTCATACAAAAATAAATAAAATATGACAAAAATATGTTGTGTTGTTTAAGATATACAACGGATATCTTTATACGTTGTATATCTTAAACAACACAATAACTGATGTAGGTAATTATTATTATTATCTTTGCTTTGAAATAGTTATAACTGCATAAATAAAAATATTAAACGATGTTTATATTTTTATAAGCTCTATATAACATAGATTAAACATGTATCTTTACTTTGAATGATTAAAGTCCTTACATTTAGAAATGCCATTCGAATTGAAATTACATAAACGAACCAAAAATATTATCAATAATAATAATCTTATAACTATATAGAGTAACAATTACAATTACTTATAAAATAGGTACACATATTATTTATTTTCATATAATGTTTTATTAAATTTATCGTTTGTAATATTAATGCAAATTCTTTTTAAATTATATTATATACTTATATGTCCCCTTTTAAGGGTTCCGTGCCTTAACGGTAACAACGAGACCCTATTAATAAGCCTCCGCTGTCTGTCTGTCCGTGTCTGTCACCAGGCTTTATCTCATAAACTGTGATAGCTAGGAAGCACAAATTATGTATTTCCGTTGCCGCTATAACAATAAATACTAATAATAGTAAAATATACATCAGCAGACGTCAGCAGAATACCTACAATCATGAAATAGGCACGGAACCCTCGGTGTGCGAGTATTCCTCGCACTTGAACGATTTTCACTTGTTTAATTGAATTTATTAGTAAAAAAAAACTATATCTAGTTTAGAGACTAGAAAATCCGAAAATTAGTCGTAAAGTAAATAATTATATAAGTTATTATGAAAAGTATTTTTACCGTCACAATAACAAGTAGGAATTATACTTTGAATTAACTGCGGTAAGCCGTTCAAATGTCGTCAACCGACAACCGTCAGTACGATTCCCCAAACTCATGTCCATATATTTAATTCAAATATTCAAAGAAAATAATATATGATTGTGGAAACTTTTAGCAATTTATAGTTTCCGTTTTTTTATTTTATATACAATATAGTCAAGTACAACAAGTCGATACAAAAGATAACAAATCAATACAAAAGATAATAAATCAATCATTTATTTAATTTCTTTATCAAAGAAATTAGTAAATGATTAATCGATTGCATATTATATATTGTGAAAATTGTTCATTTGCATTAACAGCAACATGTGGTCACATATTAACTTAAAAAATATCAAATGAGTATGTAGCGTGAAGCATTTTCATTACAGCACATATTTCTTGTTTGATTAGTGAGAGAGGACATAACGTCTACCAGAAGGGGCACCAGCCGACGTAGCACTGGCACAGGTTCTCGTTGCTGGTGGCCTGCTGAATGAGCAAGTCGACCTGCTTGTGCACGGACACGGCGGCGTCGGGGCCGTCGGGGGGGTCGGGCGCGTCCGACGCGTCGGGCGGGTCGGACGCGTCCGGCGCGTCGTCCATGTGCGTGAAGTCGCGGCCGGTGAGCTTGTCGCGCACGCGGTTGACGATGGCGAGCGCGCGCTTGTTGAGGTTGGGCTCGGGCGCGTCGGCGCGGGGCGGCGGCTCGGCGTCGTGCGCCGCGTGCGGCGCGTGGGGCGCGTGGGGCGCGTGCGGCGCGTGCGGCGCGTCCGACACGCGCGAGCGCCGCGCCGCGTCTATCAGGCGCCAGTTGAGCAGCGGGTCGTACACGAACGCCTCCAGCACGGCCATCACGCTGTCCTTGTGCCGGTGCAGCACCTCCATCACGGACTCGCATGTCCGCCGGTAGGTGCCCTCTATGCCTGTGACCTTGTTCACAATTATATATTATTTATATTGTATATTTAATAGTCGTTACATTTAATGTCTTAATAGTAGCTTTCTTATTGTTTAGCTTTGAACGAAAATAGTGTTGATATTGTCCACAGTGTAGTCCTATTTCAACATGATATCTTAGATTTTTAAACGAAAATATTATCAGATCTAGTAAATATGACAAATATTATATACCTCCATTGCGTTAATCAGCATCCTTGTTAGTCTAAAGGGTATTTTTTCAGGGAACTTGTCTCTCGTGACAGCAACTTCGAAACAATCACCAAAATCTATATGCAAGAACTTTCCAGTGACTCTATCCAACATGATGTTAGAAGGATGTCTGTCGCCGAGCCCCAGTATGTAGCCCACCATGCTCATGACGGCGAGGGAGCGCGTGTAGTTGGTGCGTCTCTCGAACCAAACCTCTGAAGAAGGACTCTTAAGCCACAGTAGCTTAGCGAGATCATCTCCCGCAGTATGCTCTAGAGCGTGCTCAAAAACTTCCACCTATAAAATATAAATACGAACTATGACAAAGAAATTTAGCTCAAAAAATGTAATATCTGTACATATAAGGTATACTTGATTTTGATAACTAGATATAAAATTGTAATAATGAAATTGCAAGAAATAAGGAAATCTTCGTAACAAAATTTCATCATTAGTCCGTAATAGAGTCGTAAAGACTCGTGTCTCAGTCAGTCACATTTGATGCGGAACTTTTAATTTCATAACTAACAAATATATTCTTTACCTTCTTACACATACCTTCATTACACATTACTTCTAAAGTCACATAATTTCAAAATCTCCCAATAGGCATAATTACAATAATTTCAATATCGTATCGCATCGATAATAAAAGTATCTTCGCATCAAGGATACTTTTAATATTACCGTCCAATCTTAAAACTTCCTTTTGTGTCAAAGGTCTCTAAATGACGTGATTCTCAACAATAAGAATGACAATAAAAAATAAGTGTGAATGGTTGTCATCAGTATGAGCATTACATTTATTGACATAAATAATACGTGAATTAATGACATAAGAAATACGTGATGCTCACTTAGACGTTACACTCATACTGCACTTTTGCAAATTTAATTTTACTACTTTAATTTTGCAAATATAATATAAAAATAAAATATATAATAATATACTAACCTTTTGCATTAACATCAATTTCTCCAAGTCAGACGCCATCCTCTGCATTATCCTGTGTTCAATGTTTATTAAAATCTTTCTTTTCTCCCTATAATCTTTAATAAGGGAATGTAAAGTGTCACAATGGGGAACCCAGCCGATGAGACCAGAGTTAGTAGATAGCGGTATGACTGCATATCTTTGTATGGCCAAATCTCGTCTGAAAGTGTCAGGGTCGGCCTGGAGTAGTGTGTTAACCAGACCAAATAATTGCATCACTCTTTCATCTTGACGTAAGTCTTCGTGTCCCTTTAGTAAGAACATATAGTCTTTTCCGTTGGAACCTCGTATACAAAGTCTACGTGGCCGTTGTTTTGAAATGATCACCTAAAAAAGTAATAACAAGAATTAATTGAAAGAAGCCAGATATCCGAATAGTGTTATTTAAAGTGAAACTAAAATATTACATTATTACAGAGGTTAAATATTTTGGTAATATAAATAAATGCTAAGAGATCCAATGATAATTCCACGAAACTAATAAATACGTAAACGTCGTCGCAGCTCAGCGGCAATGCGTTTGACTGTAAGCGCGACCGTTGTGGATTCGATTTCCGCTCCAGGATTATTTTCAGCTAATCGTTCTCGTAAGAAGAAAAAACGCAGGATTAAGTTCCGCCACGCTATCTTTCTAAAATTTAGCGGAAAGTTTGTGCATGTCTAGACTGGATACAGTGCGAAGCTTAATATACATATATTGTATAAATCTTATATACATATATGTTACCTGCAAGCTACTCTGTATATGCGCAATGCGTATAAGGTCCTGGTGGGGCACGTAGGAGCCGGGCACCGCGAGCTCCAGGTCGCGGCAGTTCAGCAGGTCGGGGCTCACGTACTGCAGCTCCAGCGACGTCAGCTGCGGCAGCTGCCGGCTGATGCGACGGAACACGTGGTAGTACAGGTCCCACGCCTGGTTTAGATCGCGTACTAAACCAGATTCCTGAAGCAAGATCATCACATTTTATATTAGCCCAGCTTTTACCTGCGACTTCACCGGCATGGTCAAATAACTACACTGCCCCTTGAAATGATTAACCTGTTGTAAAAAAGACTATAGACTCCCTCGATAAATGGAATATCTAAATAAATTATTTCAATTTGAAGCAGGTGTTTAGGAGAAACAAATTCTTTAGCTTTATAATATTAGTATGGATGTATGTAGATCGACAATTTACACTTCTATAGCTTTTCATTTAGTGTGCGCTTGCACGGACACATGCTATTCTTTGATTTGGCGACTTGTAGATTAATAAAAAAAAGTTTTTTATATATTTTATTAAATATAGTGTAGTTATTTAAGAAATAAATAGTTAATATGAATTATATCTAACCTTAAAACGATTGCACCATTCTTGGGCTTCATTAAGATCTCGTCCATATGCTTGACTGAAGGAGACTTCTTTCAATGTTTTCGGTCCTCTTTCCAGCATAGCGTGTAATGGTTCCAATGTCTTAAACATGGCCTTTACATCGTGTTCGCTAAAGTATAATCTGGAAGCTTCCTCTAAAGCCTCATGCCATTGCTCGTGCCACAATATAGCTACCCGGATGAGTTCCTCGGATATCATAGCTGCTTGGTTCACCAAGTTACTTGAATGCGTGCACATTGATTTCAAAATTTGATTTGCCGCATTTTTGCGATCAACGAATGAAGACTTCGATGCGACAGTTAAAGGATAAACGAGGGCTTGAGGATGTGACTTCCCAATGTCGATAAGGAGAGAGTGAATTAGTTTCCCGACTAAAGCTCTTGGAGTATCAATTCTAGCTATAAGCTGCGGTATTACTTGCAGCCAAACATTAATTTCAATTGTTCGTATTCCCTCTAGTAGGGCTTCGTGCACGGCTGGGTGGTGGCCGTAATCAAACCATAACGTCAGCAACCTCAATGTATCTTGAAGCGAACTACCATGTGATAGATTAATAGATTTGAAAAATCCTTCGACGGCGGGGACAGTGTACGTCTGAATGTATTCGGCCACCGATTTAACTTCTTCAGGATTAGACATGTCCGCTTCTTGATGCTTATAAAACAAAACAGTCTCAAAATTCATATAGGCCCATGCGTGCCAAGCTTTATACCAATCAGACGATAATTGAGTTGCAGCTGAGTAATTGCGTAGTATTTCCGGGATAGAATGCCTATTTATGCCGAGCAAAGATTCGCACCAAGAGCCTAGTTTGAGATGACAGCGAGCTAGCAGCCGACAATGTTCTGGGTCACCAGTTTCAACATTTTCTACGTAACGTTGCAACTGATCATATGCTAGTTGTTTGTCTCCCGCTACCCACAGGTGTTTTGCGTATGCTAGAGTTAGCCGTGGCTCATGAGATGGAAGCGGCATGTCACGATTTTTGCTAGGATCTGTTCCAAGTAACATTACTAGAGTTCTGTGAGCTTGTCTTGGAGCACCGCTTTTTCTACATAATGATGCAAACTTAAGCCAAGTAGCCATATCTTCTTGTGGAGTTAACACTAAGCTGTGTACTTGAAGAATTTTTCGCCAATCTTCTACTAATCTTTGTCCTCCCTGTAGTCTTGTCCACCAAGCTTGTCTTATACATTCGCGTCTTTCGGGTACTAATTTATAAGTAATGACCTCTTCTAGTTCAGCCAGCAATTGGGCATTTACTAGAGCACCGTAAGCTCTTTGATAACTTTCGCCGGCGACCGCTGTCAATTCAGAGTCTAAAATCGAACGAGCATGATCAATATATAATTTTGAAACATCATAGTCTTCGTTATGAATGGTGAGAACAGCTCGGTAGAATGCCCCATCTTGCGTATTTTCTGGTAAAAAGTTGACATATTTGGTCATAGAGTCCCATTCGTTCAGTCCCCATGCAGAGGCGGCGGCCAATCTTGCCGATTTAAACTTTTCATCAGTGCTCATCTTGGACCAACGCTTAGATACAGTGTTGTACAATTTAGACCACTCTCCTAGAGCTTCGTAACAGCGCATTTCACCGAGATGTGACTCGCCATTATCTGCGTCTCCGGCGAGTTTTTCTCCGTACAAATTCAGTGCCTTTTCCCAGTTGTGTAATTTTTCATACCATCTAATCTGAACCTTAAGGCTCGCGTCACCCGCTTCCCGCTGAGTCATAACACGCTCAAGTAAACCTTCTGCGGACTCTTTCTGTTGTAATTTATTATTAATGTGTATTAATGCCTCTATTACTTGAGAAGTAGCACCGTTGCGAAATTCTTCTTCCTGTAAACAAAATATTAGTACTACTGTTCATATCAACACAATAAGAATAAACATATTGTACCACCAATACATACCTTGTAATGAAGTGCTTTAGCATACGCTCTGCAATGCATAGCCCTCTCTCCTAGCAACTGTGTGGAAATAGGCAAAGTACCACCTTCACAATGTTCCATAAACTCTGCTAGATTTAAAACAGTATGGGCTAGCTCTGGGGCGTCCGGCGCAGTGAGTGCCTGTTCTAGAGCATTCGACAGCTCTGACCGCGACGTGTTATCTAACTCCGTCCAACAAGATACAAACGCTGCGTTAAATAAATCACGCAGTAACTGCGAATAATTGTGCGCCAAAGCCAAGCAAGCCCTGTGGAAAAGTTTCGAAAAATTCAGTTAACTAACACTAATATATATTGTATAAGGGTTGGTAAAAGGTACACAATGCATACCTTAAAGCAGGGCTATGTGACTCAGTAAGTAATCCTATGCTGAATCGACGTAACCACTCTAGCCAATCATCTTTGGAAACTCGACTACTAACCGTCCACGCTACTTTTAAGCTGTGAGCATTAACGTAAAGTTTCCGAATAGACTGTGAGGTATCACAAGCTACTAAACGTGCCTGAAAACAAAATGGATTTGCTTTTTAATATCAAGCAGAACATTTAATCATATTATTAAACATATACTAGGCGTAAGAATTGCAAGATACCTCTTGATTGTTATTTCTCGGCCTACGTCTAGTACTTTGCAGGAAATCATCGACAGCCAACACAGAACTGGATTGCAGTTTCGAGAGCAGCAGCTCGTAATTTTGATGTTGAATTCTGTGTTTCGATATAATTTTTTGAACGAGCGGTATAAAGTCATTATATTTTCTGCCCAGTTGTATAATCAGAGCGCATAGTGTGTCCATGGCAGTAGGCCGTAAAGCATAGATGTCTAAACTTCTGACTAGTGGATGTATAATTCTCGAAACAAGTTCACTGTAATTCAGCGAGTCGGATAGATAATCGACAGTTTCCATAGCTACTTTGGCTACTTGAATAGGACAATCTGTCGCGTCAAATAATTTTACAATAGACGGTATAACTAAATGCATGTAATCGTCAAGGTTGTCTTCAAATTTTTGTAAAGCATATAGAAGTTTTTCGGTCACAAATCTGTCTTTACTAGTGTCGTGGGCCAAAACGCGTAATATCTGTGGCATTAATTGTGGCAGATACACTTTAAATTCGGAACCGAGCGCGACGGCAATATGTTCAACTAATAAGATAAGGGTGGGCTGTAAAGGACTGTTTGGTGTCCAAAATTCTTTTATGAGATCGAATATTTTATCCAAATAGTTTCTAATATGCTGTTTTACAATAGCTATTAATTTTGCTAATTGAGTAAATAGAAATTCTCTAAAATTATTATTATCAGTAGCTCGCGCTACATAAAGCAGGCTCGGCGTGACACGAGATATGTAAGGCACGCATTTTATTCCTAAAGATTGGAATATGAATGTTACAGCTTGCACTACGCTTGTGTGATGCTGCTGAAGTGTTGGATCTCGGAGTATTCGCATCAAAGTGGATATCACAATAGCGGGATAGTACTCGTCAAGTACCGATGATGACATATTCACTAACATTTCGCTAGTAGTCATATCGAAATTATTTTCTTCAGCCTTGCTATCAGCCACTGGCACCAGACTGGAATCTGGTTGCCCATCAATTAAACCTCTTGTCATTTTATGTTTGTACGGATCTAAAGCTCCCAATAGCCCCAACACTCGAATCGTTTCACGTCTATCTTTTGGTTGTTGTTCGGTCTTTAAGAAATTAAGTAATACATCCATCAGATTAGGATATTCAGTATAGGGCGTAACCACATGGCCCGTTGCACTTATAAGTTGACCAAATGCCCATAAGGCAATACTTCGCTTATCTGTCGCACTTGCGTCAGATAATAAATCTAGCAAAGTGGTCAGCAGGTCAGGTAAACATTTCTTAAGGCCTGTATTATCTCCGTGTACATCGGCCAAGTCCCCTACAGCTTTCAAAACACTTATTATCACTCCCGGGTTTAAATCAGCTTCCTTTAACTTAGGAACGAGAACATTCAAAATCGTTTCCATATATGGTTTAACAAGTTTAGGTGCATGTAGAATTAGATTATCTAGCATCCTGGCAGCCTGTTCTTTATTTCGGCTCATACCTGAATGTTCCAACTCAGTCAGAAATTGTATTAAAGTTTTGCGAAGTCCAGGCATAACATAAGCAGGATTAACTGTACTAAGGCGACCAACAGTACAAATAGCTAATTCACGAATTTCCAAATGTTCGTCGTTCATAGCAATAAAAAGAAAACTTAAATTTTCAATTTGTGCTAAATGTGTATCAAATATTTCGGTAAGTGATTCAAGTACCCAATATCGTACTTCGTAATCAGGATCAGTCACTGATACTACTAGCATCTTGCTAACGACTTCAGCAGTTAGCATAGTGAGAGTTCTAGATGGTGCTCTCATAGTCCTTATGGTAGCATCAGCTAATAATTTTGCCGACGTTTTAACAGTTTCCACTCGAACTTCTTGGTTATCACTCTGTAAGAAATGTTCAGCACAGCGTCGGACAAATGTTAGTAGACTATACTGACCTTCAAATTGGAAGGTACCTAAAGTTCTTAAGGCGAGAACTATACTAGCATTATCATGTGGTTCCATAACGAGACTAATATTGCTTTGTTGTTCTAAACTTCGCGGAACACCAGGATGTAGGAATGGTTTATTTCGTAACACTTGAGAAAGCATATTTAAGACACCTACAGATACTTCTCCTTTTAAAGTGGGTAAATTGTGGCTCAATTCTTTCATGCATATTGTCAAAGATGGACTGAGACCAGTTGCAAACATGGCATCCAGTAATTCTTTTATATCACTTACAACAAGATCTTTTACAGCACTACTTAGCAAAGTAATGCATGCAAAAATAGATGGATCAATCCACATTCTTTTTTTGCTAATAGTATCTCTGACTGGTAAAGCTTGTTTGATGACATCCATCATTCTTGGAATGAATGGTTTTATATCATCCTCAATTGCAGCTGCCATTAGGCCTAATGTTGTAAATGCCATATTTCTGTCCTTCTCCCTACTTTTAATCGATGTTAGGAGATAATGCATTGTTGAGTTAAGATATTTCTTTAAAAATAATTCTTTATTAAAAGCTGCTAGTCTTGGTATTATAATTAAAAGAACTTGTGGTACACCTTGTGTCTTAAGAAGGCGTTGTGACATCACATCTGAAATATATATATATGTGCTTGTTAATTAATACAACCAAAAAATAAGTATAATTTTCATACTTTTTTAGTGTTAATCATTCATTTTAGGCATTAAATCTGTTTAATTTTTAGATAAAATTTTAACACAGACATAATAACTAAATTTAATAAGCTTAGACTCTATGTCTAAGAACATTGAAATTTCAGATACTAACAAGATTACTAAATACTAAATAGTATTTAATTATAAAATATTACAAATTCATAAGAAATTATATGTTCATTTACCTTGACAAGTTTTCTCTATCTTCTCAGCCAATAATTGTTTGCAAACTTCAGATTCATAAATGGGAACAGGATATTGAACATTTTCTGTTTTAAAACCATCACACAAATAACCTCTTTTCACTGATGGACTATGTAGTTTAGAACTTATGAAAATAATATCATCTGAAACTGTAATATCCTTTTGTGTGTCCAAGCTATGCATGAGGTAAGTATATTTTTTCTCCCAAGCTGCATTTGAGCATCTTAACAATTCATTCAATATCAAAACTCCCCCATGAACTCTATCCTCTTTAGTAATTCCTTTCTCTCTAATTGGTATTTCTTCAAATGATGACATGGCTTCTTCATAACACTGCATGTACCATTGAGGTTTAGCAGTTGATTGTTTTGCTGACTCTCTTTGAGCTGTCACCACCAAACCAGCCCTAAGAGCCTTGGCAGCTGCTTCTCTTATTTGTTGTTTTGGATCTTTTAATGCTATTAATATATGGTCAAAGAAACCTGATACTTGTTGATAAAAATATGTTGGCATTGCTATAGCTAATTCTTTTAAAAGTAGAACTGCTGAATGTCGTCTTCCTTCATTCCTTTCTTCTGATAACCATTCAAAGGCTCGCTTTACTTCAAATTCTACATATTCAGCTCTTTTGACACCAGATACAGTTGCAAGTCTACCTACTGTTTTAGCAGCTAGTTCCATAACACCAACATCAGACGAGGGCAACAAGTTCCTCAAGTAATTAGCAAATCGTGTAATTCTAGTTTTAGTTGTATCACAGTCACCTCCAATAAGACAAACTAAAAAATAAATATAAAATATAATAACTTTAGGCATAATAAAAAAATATATGTAATTAGGTTCTCCTACGTACCAATAGCCAGCACACCTCCTTTCTTTTCATGAACATCGTTACTGGACACCATCTCAAAAATTTGATGATTAAATTCATCAAGGAATTGTGTGAGTTCTTCTTGAGGAACTTCTCGAAGTTCTGTTTTGGCATAGTGATACAGCTCTCGTGCTGTTCTTGTTTGTATATCCACATTACGAGATTTTAATCCCGCAACAAAAGCGGTTACTTGATTCGACATTTTGGATGAATTTTATGATTATTTCAAAAATATCATGATTATATATGTAGTTTTACTCTACAATAATTGAATTTATAATATGAAACCTTGAACAGTCAATATTAGTAAGTATAAATAATAAATATTTATTTAAAAATATAAATAAATACACAAGGGTTATATTTTATCAATCTGTCATAATGAACATGATTTTTTTAAACGCTCCTATTGCCTATTATAAAAATAAAAATAAAATTGCCGACTGTAATAGATATATTTAAAAACATAACAATTTTATTTAGATCATATAATTTTAGCAATATCTAACAATGTTTTATTTTATATACTTATTTTATTTGAAAATCTTCAGTGTAGAAATGTCTATGGTTAAATAGCCGATATTTCATTTATTTGACGCTACAGATTCTTTCTCTGTCGTTTAGATACCTATGTACGGGCGGTCATCGCTGAAGATATCCGTATAAATTATTAAATGAAGGTGCTATAGGTGTTGATTTTATGCAAAAACTGTAGGTTATAAATTGTTAAATAATGATCTTGCTGGAGATCAACAATAGAATTATAGAAGAAACTCTAACAGTTAAATATAAAAATGCACTGGCGCGGTGAGTACGTTACGCTTAGAAAGTTTACCTGCTCTTTAACGATTATAATTTTAATTAGTGGGTCACATATAATATGATGTTTACTATAAAGTGGTTTTGTAGTGGCGTATAGTGAATCATAATGTGATAGTTTTTTACCAGTAACCCCCTTTTCGCAAGGAACATGACAAATGTCAAATACAGTCACAGGGTGGGCCCACGTTGGCCGCGGAATATGCAGAATTCAAATTCTATGGACATTATGTCATAGTATACATGGTTAATATTTTCTAAAACATGGCTTATAAATGACGTGATACGGACCATATCAGTATAGATGAGTCACACTGGTTATTTGTAGGTACTCGCAGCAATTGCGGAAACGTTCCATAAATTGTTTTCGGATGCCTTCGTAGTAAACAATGTTAAATTTGATATGTGTTACTGATATATAGCAACAATGAAGGGATGTTAAGATAATTGAAAGTATGCCAGGAAATGACTAACTCATGTTGAAAGTTATACTTTAAGTTATCAATGATTATATTTTATATTTGCAGTTTAAAGCCTGAATCCATTGATGTTACTCTTGCTGACTTTGATGGAGTGCTTTTTCATATATCTAATGTCAATGGGGATAAAACCAAAGTTAGAGTAAGTTTTACACACTATTACTCTTATAGTCTTAAAACCAAAATTGATATTAAATTTTAATCAAAACTTTTTATTCATTAACTGTTCTATTATTAACTTATTTCAGGTTAGTATATCATTGAAATTTTATAAGCAATTAGAAGAACATGGGGCAGATGAATTGCTCAAAAGAGTCTATGGGCCACTTCTGACAGAACCTGAATCAGGTAAAATGATAATATTATACCAAATCACATATTAATTATTAATACACAAATAAATTTTTTTGTATGAGGAAAATATTCAATAAATAATAAGGAAACATATTTATAACATTATTACCTATTAATTAAAACTTATTAGAGCGAGCATAATTTATTTCATAAAATGCATTAGTTTCATTATAACTTTAATTGCAACCAGTAGCATTGAAACATGAAAGCAAATACAACCAGCAAATTCTTTTTTATGATTTGTCTATGTTTTATATATAATTTTTTTGTTTGACTTGTTTTATATATAATTACTAAAATGTATAAGTGCTTATTAATTTTTTTTATTATTTATATTATATTTATTCATTAAATTCAAAATGAATAATTTATGAATTATGCTATATGTAATTTCTACAGCAAAATAGTGATTGGAAAAAAAATCTTAAAAAAATATTATGTGCTGTATGGTTTTCCCATTATCTATCATGAATGTTTTTGATAAGATTATTTCTATATTTATTATTAGAATAGATAAGACCTACACAGTAAGACTGCACAGTTTTTATTTACAAAATGTTTTTATTAAATTAATTAGTCATAGCTTTAGTGACTAAATATATGATAATATATAATAGTGATAATTTTTATGTTCAATTAAAATGACTGTAATTAATTCATTAAAAATATCATACATTTATATATTTTTAATAGTTTTAAATAACATTATTCGTAACAAATTAAATCACTATCACAAATTTGTATTTTGAGCAATAAGTTTGATTACAATCACAATTTAATAAACACATTAGGTAATAATAAAATTAATAACACTCAATAATTAATAGATTAAACATTTTAGGAAAAAAATAATTTTTGAATGAATGAAAATGTTAGTTACACTTAAGTTTATATTTTAACTCATCTTTTGCTTTCTTTCAAAGAAGCTACATATTAAGTATATGATTCTATGATTTCTGTCCAGCATTCATATTTTTATTATTACTTTTGCTGTATATTTTCACCATCACAGACATTTTTCGTCTTTGCCTTTTTTGTTCTTTTTAACACAACGTCGAACACGTTATTTCTGAAATCTGTCTATTGCTATAGTTTTGAATAGTTTGAGACCTATAGCTTCCCATGCCATTGCTAAAAATCGCTTTATGCACTGTCAAGGGTACTTTGCTATTTCAGTCTTATCTTTATGATTGGGATGTATTACACAATAAGTCTGTTATATTTAAAAGAATGATGATTGAAAAACTTATGTAAAATGTCATATTATACAAGAAATTGATTAAAGCTTGTTTGTATTGATTGGGTATAATGTAACCTTAATGTAAAATTTTTAAGGTTACAATGTATCAGTATTGCTTGATATGGAAAACATCCCCGAAGACTGGGAAGCAATAGTGAAAAAAGTTGGTCTACTAAAGAGAAACTGTTTTGCATCTGTGTTTGAGCGTTACTTTCGACTGCAGGAAGATGGTGACGTAGGTCATAAAAGAGCTGTAATCAACTATCGGCAAGATGAAACCTTGTGAGTAACGATCATTAAATAAAAAATATATCAAATTATTGGTATAAGTTTATTTATTTTAAATTTATTATAAGAAGTGATTATTTCACAAATCATTGAATCTTATTTACGTTACAGATACGTAGAAGCTCAAGAGGATCGCGTGACAGTTGTGTTTTCCACAGTGTTTCGTCATGAAGATGATATGGTTATTGGAAAAGTTTTTATGCAGGAACTTAAAGAAGGCAGAAGAGCTTCACACACTGCGCCACAGGTATGTTGATCACTTGTCGGAACTACTATACACTTTCCTGGCATACATTTGTGTAGTTGTATCAAGTCTCATGACCTATAAATATTCCTAGAAGATGCTAAAGCGAAGGAATGAACTAAAAATTAAGCCACGTAAAAGTTAAATTTCAGTTAAAATGTATAAACGAATGTGTGTTGTCTTTTCAATGACAGATGATTACAAGATACTTATTATTAACTTATTATACAACTATGTCCCCCGATTCTTTAAATTTAACTATAATATATATATAAATAAATAAAAATTATTTAATTGCTTTTAAATATTTTAAAGAAAAAACAAAATGTAATAAGAAATATTACATTTCTTACATTACAATATATTATTGCTTTCTCAGGTTCTGTTTTCACACAAAGAGCCACCATTGGAGCTCCTGGACACAGATGCAAAAGTAGGAGAAAATATAAGTTATGTTACATTCGGTGAGTTACCTGTGCTATAATTAATATATATACTTATGTACTTACTTACTTTAGTTTACTTTAGTAAAGTTATCGTATTATTTGTTACAATCACCGTTACTAATTAAAATAAAAACAGTAGTAAATTTTGACTACTATGAAATACTTAAACGAAATTCCTTTACCTATTTTGCAGTGCTGTTTCCGCGACACACGTGCGAAGCCGCGCGCGACAACACCATCGACCTGCTGCACATGTTCCGCGACTACCTCCATTATCACATCAAGTGTTCTAAGGTATTTTTTGTAATGAGTTTATTATTGGTGTTTTTGTAAAGTACCGCCACCGTAGCATGTCTAACACCCCCACCACTATTTACTAAACGTGGAAAATTCTTTAAAATAAACAATCATTATTACTTGTTCAACTCAAGTTCTTCTATCCGACTTGACCACTTGCTGTGTGTGTAGGTGTACGTGCACTCGCGCATGCGCGCCAAGGCGGGCGAGCTGCTGAAGGTGCTCAACCGCGCGCGCCCCGCCTCCACCACGCGCCCCAGCGAGCGCAAGACCATCACGTAAGGCTCACTTGCATGCTTCCTCCTCTTGAATTATATTATATCTGCACACAATATAAAATGTTATTAAATATTAGTTGATTTTTATACAACTTCAAATTCGTATAAATTGACCAATTCTTTTTCAATTGAATTCATCATGACATTTTTGTTTTCATCGTCAAACAGCAATATTTTATACAGTTTACATTTCATCATTTCAATCAAAATAATTGTTTACAGGGGAAGAACGTTCGTAAGGCGAGATTGAGTGTTGCGTGTCGGCGGGACATAGGCGCCCCCGCGACGTAACGCGCCCACTCGGACTGACCCTCCCTTCCACACCAATCCTGCCCCTCGTCGCTCCACCCTTCCCCAATCTTACCATTCCACCACCCCGTCGCCACCCACCACAGTGTTCAGGTCCTCAAGACAACAATCATCCTCACTAGCATATGTGGATATGTACTTGCGCTACTTATATTATTACATGGCTTTTAAACCTTTAAATGGAGATCAACATATGTATTGGCAATAATATTAATTTAGGTAAACCGGAACAGAAAGCAAATTGTATGAGGTTAAATTTTAAAAGCCATGAATTAAAACATATATATTTTACTGCTAGTCCCTATGAAGATATAATAAAAAGTAATTGTCGCTAAGAGATTATATCCGAATGGTCGCGTTATTCCTAATGAAACTGACAATGTGCGTATTTCCTATAATAACCGTATAAGTAAACAGTGTAAGTAACTATATGGTGAACATACCTATTCATCTGTTCATGTTATTTTATCATATTTACCTAACATTCGTCACAAAGTACTTCTAAATGTAATTTTTTCGTTGCTCTTTTGGTATTGTGTACGCTAAATGTTGCTCAATGTATTTATTATATATAAAGATATACATACTTATCATTTTGAGTTTCAAGCGAAATGTGCACATTGTGACATATATATATATATATATATATATATATATATATATATATATATATATATATATATATATATATATATATATATATATATATATATATATATATTTTGCGTCGGATTATATGCACTGCTACATCGTACTCCTTTCGTTAAGATATTTTATATAATAACATTCATTGCTGTATAAATCTAATGAGTATTATATACATAGTTGTTATAGTATTGTTTTACTATTACTGCTCGATAAAGGAGTTCAAATTCAATAATTATTATAATGGTACATTTATACATGTCTGTCTGTGAAGTTTTATACCAAGCCATGGTATAACCAATATTATTATCGTTAACTTATATAAAAGTATAACAACATCTTAAACTCAATGACATGAGAATGTATAAAATAATTTTTAAACATGTTATTCACTATGTAGAAGTGCAATAGTCAGATGTTTTGATTATTATTAATTCTCCAAGCCTAATATAGTGGAAGTCAATAAATAATGTTGTCGTAGTTCTTGTTGATAACAAAATTATGCTTTATTATAAAGATAGTTATATTTATAGGGAAGACACTGCGACAGTCGAGACTTGGGTTCCTAATTCGTAGCGCACGCCCCTCGCCCCTCGCCCCGCGCCCCTACTACTGAATGATTGTCCTCGCGAAACAGTTGTCATGCACAAACTTACGAATTAGTCATTGTTTACGTTAAACACTGGTCCCGTTTTGTTCGTAGTACGGGATGTGAGCGGTGACGTTTAAATATGAAACGTTGTTTTTAGGTAGGTCCCATGCAATTACTAATATGTAAGTGAAAATGTATAAATATTTAACATGCAATCTTCTGTAGACGTGTAACTCGATGAATGGACAGCGATGGCCTTATTTATGAAAGTGGTTTTAATTCGTTCGAGGAGCCGGATAGTGTCGCTAGTGTAGTGCCCGCTAGGCGCCGGCCGTCGCGTCGGCCGTTAAGTGCTATTCGACCGCTACTTATTTCCAATTTGCATTCATTTAATTTTTGTTCCCTGCATTATATCACTAATGTAGTAACGGAAAGTTCAAATATTATGTAGAGCAATAATGCAGTTTTTATAATCCGATTTTGTAACGTAATTTTACTGCAATTTTGCTCAATTATAGAAAATCACCGAAAATCCTATATACTATATGCACATTGGAAGTGTCCGCTGTAAGAACATTGCGCTCGCATCTCAACTTATCTAATGTTAGCGGTTAAGGAACGGAACGAACGTGGCACGAGTCGTGGACTGAGAAATGTGTAAGGCTATTATTTGTCAAACGTCGGAGGTATTGTACTGTATGTGAAGCAAATAAATGCTAGTATATTACCAAGTCATATATTTAACAGTAATGACAAAACATTTTACATGACAGGGAAATTTAAATCAATACACACGTGTAGAAACAATTTAATCTATTTAAAATCTTAGCTAACTTGAATTTAACGTAATTTTTATTTGCAAGAATGTATTATTTATGTATTATAAAATGTAAGTTAAATGTTGCTTTAAAGTTATAGTCTACTATCGAATCATTGTTTTACTGTCAGTTTTAATACGAGATTATGTAAGCTCCCTTTAACTAAAGTTGTTTGTGAATATGTAATTATTCTTGTGATCTAAAATCCATTTATACGGTATTTTTTATTTTCTAGATTAAAGAAAACATGCCACTGTAATGTTTGTTTATTATTTTATTTAATCATATAAATATATCTTCTAATTAACAACATGCGAACTCACAGAATCATTTATTGTTTCATAATCAAAATCGTAATCCTAAAAGGCACAATTGTTTTTAAAATATACATTATACATAATGACAACATAAATAAAAATACCAAATACCTTATGTTTGATTAGATAATCTCACATATAAATATTCGATACTAACACGCAATACCAATATCTAATTGAACAACAAAACATTTTCTAAATATATGTCATCTACTGTATGTATGTGTCTTAAACGCTTTCCTAATTACATAAATTAGAATAAGATAAAAGTGCTTAAAAATATTGAAAAAATCTAATATTTTTTATTGAATTATTTAAGACAACTTTAATATTAAAATTCCATTTTCGTATCAGAAGTGGTGGGAGAAGTCGGTGACTTAATTTGTCCAAGTTTGGAAAGATTCGCCACTTTGCTAGCGAATTTGACAAAGTTCATGCCCGAAGGTTGAGATTCTGCTTTAGGGCCGTCTGCTTGAAGAGAGGCCTCTAAGGAACCTAAAATAAATATATTGTTATAATAAAAGTTACTTAACGGGGTTTGAAATTTGATGAAAAATGAAGAATGGACAAACGCGTACATTTAAATGATTTAGTCGGCGAGGCAATGAAATAAAATACTTTATAATGTTTTTTTAACACCTATAATTTTATATATTTATATTTCTATAGTATTATTATAAAGCGCGAATTTTAGTTACTACTGCTTCGAGTTGAAAGTTATTCCATTTTTAAATATTTGTTGAAATTATTAATAAATAAAATCATTAATTGTGTAATTTTGCACAATTGAATAATTAATTTCAAACATTAAATTCTATAAATTCTTAAATAATAATAGCTAAACTACACTGATATTAATGCTTGGTATCAGTATAGTTTAATTGTATAATATTCATGATCAAATTAAAAACCGTTAAAAGAAAAAGTCCATACTTTGCTGCGGTGACATTATCGAGCTGGGCTGCGATCCTGCTTGATTATCTCCCTCCATGGATTGGCTTTTCTCGTGCAATATTTCCAAGGCTAGGCGTGTAATGTAAACCAAAACTGAGAAAAGTTCATGTTACTATGTAAAATATTATTTTCCATTTGGATATCTTATCAAGATAACGTCTCGTAAGACATACTCATCGTGTGTTTAATCTTTAAATAAATAAATTGGCATGCTCATATAATGTGATTCTGTTAAAAAATAAAGCCATATGCCATTCATAAATAAAATATATTTTTTTTAAATATAATTATAATATTATTATTATGAAAAATAAAATCAACTGTAAAAATCGTTATATAAAACGTAGTCCGATAAATAAAGAAAAAAATGTTGATTGAGACTTTTACTGAAACAAAGAAGCCAGGGCGTCTCTCATCACTTGACATTGAACCAATTTTCACACAAGTCTCGAGACAGCGATCTAGCTCGCTAACAATGGCTACCTCTGCGGATTTACCTTTAAGATTTTTCATAAAAGACTAAAGTGTGGAGTTGCGAAATAACAAAGCTAAGCTACGTTAAGTATACATGGAATATTATTCATTTTCGTGATGAAGACATTTTTGAAATAAGTTATTATACCTTTAGATGTGTTTTTTCAAATATTGTCATATATTATATTATTTTTATTTGATTATATTGACATTATTATGATTGCGGGTTCGAATCTCACAATCAATTATTTAGGAAAATCAACTTGAACTATATAAAATTATCATACCATCTTTTAGGGAGATGGAATCCATTTTAGAATCTTGAATAGTTTCCAGTTGTTGGCGAAATTTCGTTGTTATTTTCCGTCGTTTGTAGTCAGCCTCTATTTGTTGTTTGGTGCGCGGGATGCGAAAACGGAAACAACAGCACACCATCACTACTGTATATTACCAGTAATTAATTACAATCGATTAACACTAAAATATATCGTAATATAAATTCATTAATATATAATTTATATACATTTTATAAATAGAAATGTATAAATGTACCTATATAAATAGTATTATTTTACATTGAAAATGTTATAAACTTACTGAGGGTCGTAACACCAGCTAGACATAAGAACAATATTTGCCAAAGTCGTAATTTTCCAATTAAAGGTTTCTCAAGCCATTCTGGCTCTTCTGAATTTTTTATTACATCCATTATCGGGTCCATAGTAATAGTTGGTAGTTCAAGAAACGACTATGCTTTACTGTAGATATTTGTATAGTTAAAGTTAAACTAGGACAAGTGAACAATAGGCGCCTGTAAAATACTTTTCTTCAAATGAAAACTAATTGTCCTAATTCCGAGGAGTGGTTAATTGCCACGCCTAATACTATCCACCCTCGGCACTCCTCAAATTACTATAGTTACAATTATTACTAAAGTAGACTTGGTTTTGAGATTTTTTGTATTACAGTATAGTAATGTGAAAATTTATTTATTTTATTTTCATTCAAATTACATAGCTATTTATATTAAATTATAAAATGAAATATACACGTTCTAACAACTATTACATCGAATATTCATATATCCCGCCTTATTCCCTAATACAAAATGTTGCCGCATAATGCACTAAAGTCGGAAATAAGTACTATTATTTAGTAACTAAAATAAAATGTAGCACTTGATTTTTTACAGTTTTTCCATATAAATAAATGAAAAATATCTACGTACAATTCTTAAGGCTTGTAATAATTATCTTTATAATTATATTGAAATTCCATAGAATTTGGTCTTTTCTATGAGATTGTGGGTTGGTAAAGTAACAAAATATAGAAGTAATAAAAAAAAACACTATTTGATCAAAGGTAAAATCAATGTTTCCTCTAAGAGTACTCATTGTAATAAAAAATACAAAAATCTTATTCATATGTAGTATAAAATTTTTTTGTAATGACAACATAGATTCGATCGTTTTTCTCTTTCGTTTGAAGTCTATTTCATTTTCCCGCAGAAAATAGGGTGTCGAATCTGTTCTATAACCTCCGCTATATTTATTACTATTTAAGATCGAAGATGCATCTTTTATGATAATTGTGGATAAATTCGTATAAAGATTGTTCTAAGTGATGTTGTGTAAGATCATTTGTGTTCTTACGATAATTCTGTAGCGTTTTTAAAAATTAAACATGGCCTCGAATCGAGGACTTCAAATTGGATCCGCGTGGTTTCAACGGAAGCTCAACCTTAGGCCTCAGCACCGAGGCGTGCACTTAGTCACGGAGGAAATTCTAAAGCAGGTGCCTGAGTTGTCACAGTTCACGGTTGGTCTCTGCCACATCCAAAGTGAGTACCTGAAGAGCTATCTTGCCACTGATGTTTTTAACTCCACCCTGTTAAATATTCGTTAATTAATTTAAATATTTAAGTTAGTAATATGGGAAAAATAAATTTAGTGCTTTTCATTAATATTTGTAGAAACTTGAATAATTTAATATTTTGTAAGTAAGACAGCTGATCAATCTGATCAGTAAAAAATCTAATTCCAGTAATGCATACATCAGCAAGCCTTGCGCTTAACGAAAGCTGGGACCCCGATGTAAGAGATGACATGGAAATGATGCTCAACAAGATTGTGCCAGAAGGTCTTCCTTACCGCCACTCTTGCGAAGGCCCAGACGACATGGTGAGGCATAACTTATATCCAAATTCGTTGTTTATTACGAAATATCTTAAGTCAAATATATTTATTATTAACGTTCATTTGTTTGTATAGTAACACATTGACAATTGATATGATTTTTGCTTGTTTTGTTTGACTTGTATTTGTGAACATAAAATATTTAAAATTTAAATTGTTTAAATTAATAACAGTAAATGTCAGATCTAAACTAATCATATTATGATTAATTATGCACATTATGTTAAATGAAATATTTGGTAAAAGAAGCCAAATATGATAATTCACATAAAATATTAGTACTTATCATTTATTTATGTTTAATATTCTGAAGCTCTTGGAATGATAACAACTGATATGTTTAACCTTTAAGTAACATTTATGACATCATTGCAAATATTGATACATATGCATTGCTTATAGATAAGGTGATCTTCTTGCATGTGTATTTTTTAACAATAAGTATTTCTAATGTCATACTATTTTTTATGACACTAATTATTTTATTCCTTTAATACAAAACACAAATTGAACAGAATAAAATCAACTTAAATCACTTAAAATCACTTTATATAAAATTCAAACATTATGTTGTAAAATTCTAAAGAACATGGGTATTTACTTTAATATTTATTTTTTATAATTGACTTGATAGAATTGATTTAATCAAATAATAATAAATGGTTTTGATTTTACTTTTATTTATAGCTACTTATATTACAGAAAATGAAAATAACTTAAATATTATCATTCCGTGACCTTGAGATTAAATTCTATGGTCTAAATAGTTTATAATTATTGTTTTCTTTTTCATAGCCTGCACATGTAAAGGCTTGTTTCCTGGGCTCATCATTGACAATCCCAATCACAGACGGAAAGTTAAATCTAGGAACTTGGCAAGGTGTTTGGTTATGTGAACATCGGAATCATGCTGGAAGCCGGAAGGTAAAAACTGTTTTTAATGCATATTTTGTATGGGATGTTCGTCTATTTACATGAATTAAATACAAGGATTAATAGAACAATAAAATAAGAGTAGGTTTACAGACAGTTTTTCTATAAGTTTCATGCTATATCCCACACATAGCAGGGTAGGCAGAAGGAACTGTAGGCTGAAGGAACCTAGTATTAAGGCACTCCGTTCCCCACAATACTCAATGCCTCAAAAGCCAGAAACTTTTGAGGCATTGCGTGTTGAGTGGCGGAACTCCATGCCGCGCTTTGAAAATACTTGTGTGTGGATGTGTGAATGTGTGGGAATCGAAGCCTTTGTTAAAATTAATTTGATAATATGTTTTGTCAACTCAAACATATAGAGTTGACGACTTCTTCAAAGAATGTGATAAAAAAGTTATATCATTGCAGGTGGTGGTGACCCTGTCGGGGTGCCCACGCGACTCGCCGCTGTCGCCGGTGTCGGCGGCGTCGTGCTCCAGTTAGGAGCGGGGGGGGGTCGCGACCCCCCACACGCAGTCCCACTCGCGCCCCTCCTCCAAGAGCACGCGGAGGTAAACCGGCGGAACACCTTTTATACCCTCACCAAACAAACCCTAGACGTTAGTTCTTATTCTTATCTTCAAACGACAATATGTACATAAGATAAATATTTTGTATCTCTGCATGGCAGTTTGAGCAGACCCGACCGGCGACCAAACCTACGTTACGGTTACGGTATTTTCGTTGTCACGGAAATTTTATTACTGTTGTTGTTTGCGCGTTTGTCCCACGTCCCCCAGTCCCTGTAGCGAAGTGCCATGCAAAGACGGGCCCCGTACGCGGCGACCGGCCGTGTGTAAATAGCGGCGTCGGCGGTGGATGCGAGTTCAGGTGTATTCCTTTCTGTCGTACGACTATTTTCACTATTTGCACTCGTTCAGATTTTTTCGAAAGTCACTATATTTTAATTAACATGACACGATGTTAGAGGTTTTTACGAAATCAACACTTATTTTACACCAAATTTGTATGTAATGGCACTGGTTAAAAATCAGTCGTAAGTTTTAAGCCCTGAACTTAGACTAAATAGTTAAGTACTTTGTACGTATCTAATAGCTCCCTTCTCTCCGTGTTAGGTTAGACAATCGAAAATTAGTATGTGAAATATGTCCATAGCTTTAAATGTGTCACACCCGTTGTATCAACGGGTCCTTCACGGGACAATGAGCTATAAAAATTAACATTAGAAGTAGTATATCATTACCGTTAAGATCATATAAGTGCCTCGGATTTAAGGGGTGATATGTATTATTTGCGGTTCGGTTCGGTTCGGTTAGGCTCGGTTCGGTTCGGTTCGGTTCGTCTCGGTTCGGTTCAGCTCGGTTCGGCTCGGCTCGAGGACGGCACACGTCGCTTTCACTCCTTGTGTTCTTTTGCGTCACATGCTCGTATTCTTGACTTTGATGAATTTATAATTTATTTTATTATGTAACAGTGACTTCAAAATTATTTTGTCAATAATAACGCATACATGTATAGATGTACGTCTTCCTGTGTAAGTACCAACGTAAGAAAATATTAGTGTATCGGAGTAATGTAAATGGCATGTGAGCGGTCTAAGGGTATAGTAACATCACCAGATCCGGCCACAACAGTCTATATTAGATATTGTAATGACAGTAATATAGGGGGCTTCAATATCGGACCTGTCTGCAGTATAGCGTTATAGCCACTAATATAGTGTATATGGAGTTATTGGTAGCGGGTGTCTTTTTATATGAATTGAGATGTAGCGTGAATTAATTTAGGGAGTGATGTGCAAAGGTATATAATTTTAACGACATTCCAATTAACAAGTTTTCGTCATTCCAAAGAAAATGTTGGACTTTACGTCTCCGTTCACGGCGCTTGAAAGTGTTCAATTTGCATTTTTACGTAGTAATATTCCATGAGAGCTTGTACTGCACAATCACACTAACTAGTTAGGAGTTAAAATTATAAATGTAGAATACAGACGTTAATATTAAGGGGTGTCAGGAGTTCGGTTCCAGAACGCAGACTGGAAAGCTAGGCAGGCTACATTTTTAAACATCGTTGCTAGGCGCGGGCGTCTTTAGCCTGCAAAGCGTGTTAGTTTAAAATCAATTGAAATGGTAAAGTGATAAACGATGTACGCGGATCTAGCAACAACGCTTGATTTCCATGTGAATAGTAAGTAGCTGGTAACTAGACTGACGTACATCGAACGACTCGGCAAGGAATCATACGCACAAGTACGAGGCGGGCGCTTTACAATGTACAGTGAAGGAGGCTAGGTTCACCTAACACACTTATTGTGTGTGTTTTATCGCCTTATGAATAACGACCACGATCGCCGTTTTAGGTTCTTCTCGTTCTCAACTTATCGTTTTATTACACTTAGCTCCTATTTGTATTTTTCCTTGACACTGCTCGTGTATACATGTTCTGCTTACTCTTTCGGATAGAATTTGGGTGTCGGTATGGAGATGCTTATTGAGTGCTTTTTATTAATTATATTGATCAAAAATTTGTAAATATTTTTTGCAATTATATAGTGTACATATAATGTATCATGTAAAAATGTTCAAATGCTATTTGTGTATGAGTGTTAGGTATGCCACTGCCATTGAAATTGCCTGTACGTAAAAATACTATTAGAAAATTATCAGTTGTCAATTTTATGATTTTGTATTTAAAGTTTTCTCATAAATAAATAGGTAAAAGTGTAAATTTCGTACGGAACATAGATAGCGACTGGTTCGCGGAGATTTCTCTACTTTAACCTGGCGGTATCAAGTTGCGTTCTGTCATTTTGCGTTGGCTTGTGTGATCCCATTTCAGGCTGTTTTATTACAACGAATGTGTTAGTTCTATTTCGGTAGTTCTTATTGACAGTCATGCTTCTAGTGATTGCCCTAATGAATAGAACATTTCGATCTTTGTACAATCGTCATTTTACTATGTATACGGTGAAATCATATTAGTACCCTGTTAGGCCAAAACAGAGCTTTAATACTATGTTGTCCTTTAAAATTATTTCTAATGTTTAAAGCTTATCAATTCCAGAAGTGCAAAAATATTAGAACATTATTAAAATAATTTCAAAGGCGATTTGGAATCGAAACAAATTATTTCTTTGTTAAAACCAAATTAATAGTTATACTGAATCATTCTAAAATGAAAAGGAATCAATATACGAATAATTAACCAAAAACACAAATAGCTAAAACAATATGTAAGAAATATTTAAACACATTTATTTGTTCTCTGTATGACATTTGAGTGTTTTCACTACTATAAATACTATATTAATCAGTAAAGACATGCATTCACTTATAAGGGCACGAATTTTTAATCTAATTATTTATCTGTATAAGTAATTAATTTGTTAATCGATATTGCACATAGAAAAATGAGGTTGTAATCGAAATTTGTTGAATAACCAAGTACTAAAATGACAAATAATTTGTGTGTATATTATTTAGATAAATTACTTATGATTATGATTGTACAGACCACGAGCCGAGGCTCGCGGCCGGTGACGGGAACATCGTCACGATGAATCTACTTGTGTAATATAACTTGTACAATATAAATATTATAGATCCACAATTATGAAAAGATTAAATATTTGCAAAAGTTCATTGAGTTTTATTTAATTTTTTAATCCTCAATTAAAATTTATTATACTAGATACTGTAGTTCTTAAAATTAATTATAATTCATTTTGACATATATCAGCTTTATTTGGTAAGTTAGATCTAATTATCTAATTATCTGCGAGGTGAGGGCCGGGACCGCTGTCTGCAAACAAAACAGTTACCAATTAAATTCATTTAGAAGTTGCCCTCTACTGCAGACTATTTGATGAAAATGATTATACTGTACCTTCAACTTCCGCTTTAATCTCTTTTAGGCTGATTTTAGCTTTCTCGAGCGCCTCCCCAAGCCCAGTCTTGATCTGACTAAACTCCTGAGCCACGAGAGACAGCCTTCCTAACAAATAGTTTAAATTGTCGTCCACCTCAGTCATGCGTGTCGTGATCGTGCTCACCTGGGAATTATGTCAAATATATTTAATATCAAACCTTTGCACAACAACTTAAGGTCGATTCTACCTTACCTTGCCTTTCATGTTATCCAAAGTGGTTGTACTTCCATTAATATATTGTGCTGTTTGTTCCTGCAGATAAAAATCAGCTGTTAATTAATTAAATTAATGATTATAAGGTACAACATGAGTCACATGTTTTGACACGATTACATAATTTATTATGGGATTTTATTCTATCTAGCTGCATAATTTGTTTTAATTTAATAGACTTATTAAGAGTAAAATGAAAAATTCTTTTTAATGTAATGTTTCCTTCCTTAATCTGTAAGGAATGATTTGTGACTAAATTATGATACCTCTATCCTTCATGAATATTTCTGAGATACGTACAGCAAGTTTATCCAGCGACGCGCGGCTGGCGGTGAGCTGTTGGTACATGACGCCGATCTGCCGCCACACTTGCGACATACCGGACTCTATCTTAGCGCTCACATTGTGGAAGGTAAGGTTCTGCTTACTGATCAAAGATGATTCTATTTGATCAAATCTACAAAAAAACAATACGATATGAATAAATTGTTCCATATATTTACGCAAAAGGTAACGTTGATTTTTTTTATTTAAGGCAGTTTAAAATAAATTCATATGAATGGTGGATGTTAATCACTATATATGAGGGGTACCAAAGCAAAGGCGCCTCAGTCACAAAATACCTAGAAAGAGTAAACTGCAAATTTCTACCCTTTCATTCATATTCATTAAATGACAAGTCAAAATTAATACAATTGACATAAATTATTTAAAATTTGGTACGTTTACTTTAAAAAAGGGTATTTTTGAACTGAAGCATATTTGCTTTTATATCCTTCATATATCATTATTTCATATTTTTCCAAGACTTAGTCTGGGAGTATGTTGTAAGGCTACGAAACCTTCCATGAAAGTTTTATAATTGGTTAAAATTGAATAAAAATAATTATTAAAATGTATAACCGAGTGGTTAATCTTACTCACCTCTGAGATATGGATTTATTCAATAGATTACTTTGCATTCTGATAAGTTCACTGACTTCTACCGAAATTTGGTGCACACCGTATTCAATACGCTTTTTAGTAGCGATGACATTGTCCGCAGTTTGAAGTAGGATGTGTTCGTTTTTAGAAAATGCTTGTAACTGAAAAGAAAAATGATGTATTCATGTTAATAAGAAACCAAATACAAAGGAATATTTCTAATATAAAACTAACAAGTTTGTTACTAAACTTGGTTTTGTTCTAAACTCATGTAGAAAGTCGCCATTGTTTTCAGTTTGGCAAAAATGTTATCTATATCTATACTAAGAAATAAAACCGGAGTGTCTGTTTGTAACATTAAAATAACCGGTTTTTACTACACGCATAGGAATTTATAAGCGGTACATTTACTAAAATATTATATTTTTCAATTTTTGTCTGTCTGGCTGTCTGTTTGTTCCGGCTAATCTATGAAAGGTAAGGTAGCATGTAGCTGATTTAATAAGGAGTCACTTGGGCTACTTTTATTTTAGAAAAAAATATATACGTATTGCATTATAGTAATACAATAATATAATTAAGTAACATTTTAATATTATAATTAAAGTTTTTTAATAAAATAGTGCGGATGAGTTAGGTTAGGTTTGGCCAAACCCCTTATTAAATAGGCTGTTCCATCCGTACCTCTGTCCGTAACGCATCGTAGCTGTGCTGTATATCGGTAAACGCGCGTTCGCTCATAGTATTACCCTGCGTCAAGCTCTGCTGGATATCTTCATTAGTGGCCACCAGTCTATCACCCACTTCATGTAGCTTCAAATTTATTTTCGCAACAGCTGTAATAAAAATATAAGTGTCATTTACTATTCCTGAAAATGTTTAAAATATGGTTTGTTTTGAGTAGCGTTGATGTGAAGTTAGATTTACTACACGATTTTATTTTTATTAGAATATATGGCAGAATTAATGTGTGGAAGGTAACATATACCTACAACGTGCTTTGTCCTCAGCTGTCACACACAAATACTAATGCATTAATTGCATCATACCTTAAAACTATCATAAATACCTACTAATGCATACAAACAATGCTTAAGTTCTTTTAGTAGTGCAAACTTACCCTTTTCTTGATCCCCGGTCAGGTTACTCTTCAAATCAGCGATTCCTTCGAGCGTGTAATTAGTACTTCTCTGTAAATCGGCAAGACGCGGCAAGTCTTTCCACATGCTCTCAGCGTCAGAGAGCAAGTGCTGTATTTTATTGATTTCCTTTTCTTGGCGCTCCATAACTGATATAATTAATAAGAAATATTGTTTAATATTGGTAATAATATATTCCCGTGGTTTAAATCTTATTTTGGAAAAAAATATACACCAGCACAAAAAATTGTAGGGTCTAATTTGAGCAGTAGTACCTAACATGCGCAAACTTTCCTGTGACGCAGATGGAGAGGTTTCCACTGGGTTTAAGTGGGTAGGATCGGTTTCGCTGGTGAATCCCACAGTACCGCTCGTAAGTTTAGAGGCCGTAAAAGTAAATGCATGTTCCCAGCATAATAAAAAGAATATTTGTTTAAGCAAATTGCTGTGTTGGGTTTCGCTTAGCCAAAAAAGCTTGCAGTGCAAAATGGAGTGATCAATACATATTATAAAAAAATGTTAATATCTATACACTGATATTACATTAAATACTTATTGATTATTGATAAATCATCACTAACGATCGGGAAATTATTCGGCTCAGTAGGTTATTGTTGATATACGTAGATATATCAATAGGTAATAATATATAAGATGAATATATTCTGCTGTTTCATGTTCGTAAATCGGTATCAAGTGGGTCTAGACTACGTATGCAATAAACCTACTTAGATATAAAGTCCATTCAAATATACAGATCAGAGTCAACTCACTTATCGGTGCACATGGTTTGGCTTATTCTAAAGTAGTAGTAGTAGGTACCTAGTTTATAAATACTTTACGGCTACCGTGGAGTATAAGTATTTTACAGTGCGATTCAATTAATATTTTCAATTTTAAATTCAACATTTTAATTTACATATTTATATGTCATAATAAAATAAACAGAAAGTTGCCACTAACGAATGACTTTTTCTAGCAAAAATAGTTCCGTTATCGCTTCCATATGCATGCGTTAGTTCGAAAGTGAGCTCACAATCCGGCATGATGTCACCGAGGGCATTCTTTTACATAATTGAATATAAACAACTTATGTTGTTCTGTGATGATATCTCAAACTTAGTGTTTGCTAGACAGAATTAAATAAGTCAAGCGAGACTAGTACTCGTGCACCGAGGGTTCCGTACCCATTTATAATTGTGGGTCAGCAGAAAGAACAATTTATAAAAATTTACAAATTTACATTTGCTGGGATATAAACTGATTTTGTATGGTGAACTACAGATATGTTTGTGATGGGATGTTTCTGCGATACATAAGTTTCCAATATACGAATTCAACCTTTATTTGTTCTGAATATTCTCGGCGAATTCCATACAAAATGTGGCAAAAACGGAAACAAAAAAAATGGCTCGCGTATTTTGATTGTGTTGACTTAGAAGTTTATTTTTTCTGCGGATCAAGGCACTGCAGATAATAGAATAATAGCAGATGCAGAGAAATGGTCTTGACAGATGCACAGACAGACAGACAGACGGTTATCTAAGTGATTCTATAAAGGTTCCGTGTTTTTCTTTTGAGGTACGGAACCTTAAAAAGATCAAATTTATAAAAATATGAGATACAGATATTTTTAGATCTCGAATTTCTATAGGTGAATTAAAGGTCATTCTTTTAATGAAGTTTCAATGTTACAACAGATGATAAAATTATTCTACTAAGTACCTACTATAGATTAGAACTGCTCACCTTCAGTCATTTTGCTGTGCCACGCCTCATCAGCTAACGAAACCTCGCTGAGTGGTACAAAATCAGTTTGCACTTTGTTCGCAGTGCCGTTATATTCGTTCAGCTTCAATTCGTATTTATTGAGCAGTTTTTCAGTCTCTGATATATGCCGCTCGAAAGGATTTATGTCCGGAGTGACTTCCAAGCATATATTTTGTAGAGCTTCCTAAAATAAAAATATAATGATACTTAGGTATGCTTGGTAATTTGTAAATATTTTAATATGAACCAAATCAATGTAATTAGGTAACAATTTTACAAACTTTACTCAAACTATTTTTCAAGTCTTGCATCTCAAGCTTTAAAGAATCGAGTTTAGCGTCGGTTGCATCTAAACGCTTGCTGAGCGCATCACTCTTGGTAGTCAAGCTATTGTCCAGTTCCTTAGCGCCGCTGTTCTTTTTCACATTTTCTTCTACTAAAGTTGTTAGTGATTGTAAAGACTTTTTTATTTCTTCTAAAGCTTCGTGAGTCTGCTTTTGAATTTCTTTTTCTTTTTCTTCCTTCTATCATAAATAAAAAAAAATCAATGTAATTAAATATGCGCTGTATATACACGTGTTACTAATTCACATGATTATAATTCATGTCATAAAAAAGTGTCAATA
Organism: Dione juno; assembly: GCA_037127375.1. Classification (NCBI taxonomy): domain Eukaryota; kingdom Metazoa; phylum Arthropoda; class Insecta; order Lepidoptera; family Nymphalidae; genus Dione; species Dione juno. Next base: position 818,951 of record JAXRJS010000065.1, read on the forward strand.
TTAAAAAAATATATAGAATTAAGATATGAAATATTGAGCAGGACCTGTAAAAATATATTCTCTACATTATATAGTCTGTCGTCTAGCCTTGAAATTGTGCCTTTCATAGTTTCGAGGTTTCTATGTTTCTTTTCTAAGCCCGCTATCATCTTTTTGAGCTGTTCTCCTAGAGCTTTCTCTCGATACTCATGTCGTTCTAACTTATCCTCTGAGATTCGGAACATGTGGACTAGAGACATCATTGCATCGCGAATATCTTCATGTCTGTAAATCAGAATGAAAAATAATATTTAAAAACACGTATATTGGAAAATTTTAATATGAAAAAGGACTAATTCCCTATTTATATTTGTATACAAGATTCTTGGTGAGTACTTTAATTTTATACCTATTAAGCTTAAAACTAGTCTATATATTAAGATTGCCGTATCATAAGTATCCTAAATAGGGTCAGCTTGTTCAATAGATTACTTAAGTTGATAAGGTTATATATTGCGTACAATTGTGCATTTTAAATGAAGTAAATGTAAGATAAACATTAAATTCGTACTGAATACCTACATATAGTGTACTTTGATGTTTATCTAAACTATTTGCATCAACAATCAATAGTAAAATTACGTAATCCTGTACTAATTTAATAAGATTCGTTGTGGTTAATTTATAAATATGTAGGTATGCATTTAATATGTACTTATTTAAATTAATTGTAATTACCTACTTACAACCTACAGACATTGTTGTCAATATATAAATATAGTTAATTATAAGATTTTAACGACTACAACAAAGTCCAGCTAAATAAAATTATTTAAAAAGAACTTGCTATAAAGATGCTATAAAGAACTTATCTATAAAGATAACTGTTTAATATGTATACTATTGATGTTCTTAAATAAATAAAGATGTTTACGTAACTTGGCAAATGCCCATTCATTGCATAATGACCCTTAGTTTTAAACTTTTAACTGTATAATAGTTACATACACTTGTTGGTACTACAACTACTATAAAGCAAACGAGAGAAAGGCATTTTTACGCAACTCATAATAGTAAATTAAAATTTAATTTGCTCTTTCTTATCAAGTTACATAAGTAACACAAGGAACATATTGCTGTTGTAGATGTTTACTAATATGTCAAGTTTCCACTTAACAACGCTCGTTGGTAATTTATTTATATTTTGAAAAGGAAATGCTGTATTGCTTTATTAATCAACATTGTGATGTTAAAACGAATATCCACTGTAACCGGATGTAAAGGATATTATAAAATGAAAAAATACATTATTATCGGAAATGTAAAAATACATGTACATTTTAGTACATTACATTAAATTAGATTTTTCTTGCGGCTTCGCTCGCATTGTTAAATGGATAGCTCGAGAGATAGCACATGACACACTCTAAATGCCTTAGGTTACTCTGAAATCTGATCGCAGATATAGTGGGATGGCTTTAAAAGATTAACATGATGTGTTTACGTGATGCCTATAGCTTTCTCGTGATCTTATAGTTTTCTGTAGTTCCTTAGAAACAAATGTCAACAATTGTCAATTGTCAACAAAAGATGCTAAACAAAATCTTCATCTTTATAATATTACTTTGTATGTATACTATGGTTAGGCCACGTTAAAAGATTCAAATTCCACTAGCGTATTAAAAAAAACATTAAAATAAATATATTAGTTTATTTTATAAAAATAAATTCTAGAATGTTTTATGATTTCAATGTTGTAAACATTTGTTGATTCACAAATGCCCTAAACAATAAATAATGACGGCATTAACATCATAAAAATATATTAAGATACACGGTACGTTTAATAATAAAATATTTGTGTCGTTAAAAGATCAACGATCCTTGCTACAATTTAACATGTGACAGTTATATTGAATTATAATAATACTAATTATAGATAAAAAATCCTCTTTTATTTTTTTCTATATAGGTACAATAAAGCCTACTTGAAGAAAGGTGTCTTTCATTACCTTTGTTTAATATTTATTATTGCCACAAATGAAAGTCATCAAGCCAACCTGCTATGTTCGATTTACGTATATGAAATAGAAAAATAATTAACTAGCCCATACTTTTTATCAATGTAACGAGCGTTTAGGAGAACTGAGAACCAGTTATTTGTCATATAAGCATTTTTATAATGCAAAATAACTACTAAATGTCAAAAAGAGGTACAGGCAAACCGATAAATGAATTTTAGGAAGTATATATTGTTTATATCTAAGTTGACATTTTCTATCAAGTATTTTGTATAATTTTGAAATAAACTGTATTATTTAAATATTATACTGTTGTAATATTTATGCTTCTGTTTATATTTAAATAATAGGTTGTTCAGACAGATCGCTAAGGAATTTGATTGAAAAATAAAAACAATAATCTCTATAGGTACCTTATATACTAGGTTTTGTACAATTTCAATTCATTAAGTACATGCAAGTTCAATAATTTTTACTTTACACGTCCACTACAGACGCATGGTACCTACGGTCGCTTTTGTAGCTTTTTATTTTGTATTTGATGCCTTTCTGTTTGTAATGTAATGTTGTAATGTAATGTTTGCTTAGTTAATTAAAACTTGGTAAGATCCAATTTAATCATATATGGTATATTATTTATCCTCATCCTACTCCAATAATTTTCAATACTTAACGTCTTGTCAGTGCTATTTATGGCTACTTGCTCTGGTTGTTTATTTTTGCCTACTAAAGGAACTCATGACTCATCCACGTGGAACAGGAAAGGATCATTTACTACTACGCATATGTTATGTACCATATTTATATAGTTTTATTAAAGTAACGGTGGATGTGGCTCTTCATCTTATCGTCGCTGCTATTAAGTTCACAATTACTGAGGATCTAGGTAATATGCAACAAGCAAAGTATAAGGTGTGTCATCATAAAAATTAATATAAGGACTTAATTAAAATATATTTTTTTTTATTTACTTTGTAAGTAGGAGAAATATGTAACTTGTTTTTCGATCAAAAAATAGCTTTGGACAAAAATCCATCTAAGTTAACACAAGATCTTTGGTTGTTTACAACGGCTCAATAATTATTTAAAAAAAACTACAAGGGATTATAATAAGTACCTACTTCTATAGATACTTTAATCTTGTTTTTTTTTCTATAAAATATTTTAACTTCTTTCAATACATGTTGTTACTGTCATTGTTTTTCTAAAAAGCTTTTTATAAAGCAAACTTACGTGACATTCCTGGCGTGTGTGTCGCTCGCTACCAGCAGCACGGCGGCCGCCACCCATAACAGTCTCTGGAGACAAAAATGAAATTGATAACAGTTTACATGCGAATTTGTGAATTCATTGTGGTTAGTCTTAATTTTTCGGTGTTCTAGTTATTAACCTTGCGTGCAACGAGCAGTTTAGTTAAATTATATATTAGAAAAACAATAATTATTATAGCTCTTTATGCTAATATCTTTTAATAACGCACCGTTATAGATTACTATTTGGTATAGTAGTGAATTTCTTTGAGTTGTATGTTGTTCGTTTGTTTGCAAAATTCATACAAATTTGGATGAAATTCGTGTAGCTAATTTCATCCAAAATGGGTGCATACGACCGCTAATTTAAGTTTGTCAACCTTTTTTATTTTCCTTTGACCTACAGTAATAATATTGGTCGGAACAATTCGCACATGACTGATATTTTTAATTTTAATTTAGTTTTTTTTATTTTTATTTGAAAAGAACAGAAGTTAGATGATCATTAAGTGTGTGTTTAGACATAATAAACAGAGCCGTGGTGTTATCTCTTGCGGTCAAATTAAAGTCAGACGTTCACATATTCTGAACCCGGCTCCAAACGGCTAATTATTTCTGGGTGGTACAAAACGATCCGCTTATCTCAGGTATTGTGCTGCCATCAAGACCAAGTATAAATATACCAAGTATAAACCCTTTTACCAACCAAGTATAAATACTTTTTTTTCTTACTCTTATGAATTACATAAATAACACACATTTTTGTATGGTAGATGTCGATATAAAAGTTTAATAAAGTAGGGTAATAAATTAAAAAAGGTACGTGAGTCGTGTTCGTTTAAGATTTAACTACGTATCAAACGACACACATCCAAACGTCATTAATTATCCATACTCGTTCATATTAAATTACACTGTCAATAAATATTGTTAACCCGATTAACCTTACTTAACCTAAATACCGCCTCTCTCTTTTTAATTTAGAAGAATGTTATATTTCCATGTCGTTGTTTTTGTAGGTACATAAGTGACGAAATTTAAGTCCCTATTACTAATAATATATGTATGTATGTACTCAAGTTGACGAAGAATTTATGATTTTTAGCATAGCTTATCAATATGGTGTTAGCTAAAACTGTTTTCAATTATTGAAAGTTTTCTTCTGAAGCCGTACTCGTTATCTAGGTATATTCCAATATTGGAATTCTTAATGTGTTCATAACTAATATATTCAATTATTTATTCTTATAAGTATCTAATTCAAGAACGCAAAATAGGTAGATATGTGTCGTCATGTTATTTGTTGATATCACGACAAAAGACAAGAACAACGCAATGTTGATATGACGGCAGCAGAAAGGAGCTAAGCTAAGTGTTGGATTAAGACCTTGGCCGGGATCCAGGTTAATCACACACAGTAGTCGCGTGAACAAAGAGGGGAAGTCATGTTTAAGATGATTCCGCATAATTGTTTTTCTATTTACTATACAATATATATTTATTAAATATGAATGTAAATTATTTATAACACAAGCTTTTAAATGAATAAAATAATAAAAAAAATCCTTTTTAAATTAGATAGTCAAAAGTCTTGGAGAATGATTGAAAGTCGAGCCGCACCGCATCATTCGATACCCCTTGAATATTGCTAACTCTATCGATATTTCGATTCTATGTCAGATTGAGTGGTCGTGGTATATTACCGTTTATGTATTTGCTTTAATAAATAAAGAGCTTCATGTTTTTTCCCATACACAACAGAATATGAGTAGTAAAACTAGTGTTAAAATACTCCGGTCCTAATTTTCAAGGCATTTCGTGTTGAATGACGGAACTCGACCCCATACTTTGTCTTCTTACCAGAGCGCGGAAATGAAATAACCCAACTGTCGCATTCAGTGCCACGACGGCCTTTTCTTTTATTAATAATTATTATTCATGACCCTATTTGTTACAAAACTAACAGTGTATAGATATATAGCTTAGAATATAGGATATGTGTTAATTATGATGTTACATTTGTATTGTTTTTAAAGTGTTATTCTATATTGTGTTATCTTATATTAAGGAAAGAATAACATTTGAACATAGTGGGATTTGATCGCGGGTCCAAATTAAAATATTTTATACATATTATTAAAAAGCATTCTCCCTTCCCAAATAATTATCTAATCTCGTGGTGCGTTTGGTTTCCAAGAGGCGCGAGTTCAAATCCTGCTACGTTAAATTTTTATACGTTTGCTAAAAAATATGTGTAACATTTGTTAAAAATTAGAAACTGTATGTATCCGGTATTCTTTATATTAAAATATCTCCAATATCATTACTTATGAGGTCAATTTAACAAAATAAATATCCTTTCCTTTCCTTTCGCCCATGACACGTCCTTATTATCAAATACAAAGAAAAACAAAATTACAAATGCAAAGCGCACATATATAATAAGTCAATTTCATGTCACGTTGAGGCGTGAAAAGCTTACTCGAAGCTCAAGCCTCGGGCAATAAACTTTCTTGTCGTTTATGGAATCGTGTGCTTATGAGTAATTTTGTGAAATTTAGCGTTTGAAACTCTTAAGCATATAGTCATGTTTATTATCTTTTGTGATTTATCTGTACGAGAACAGTAACATAACAATTCATATTTATTTCTATTTGAAAGCGCTACAAGATTTAATCTAAATTTATATAATAAAATGCAAGTAACACGCTTACACAAATGTGTTAGATATATCAAATAATATGCTTCTACATAATAAATACATTACACTCTAATTTTATAATGTCTATATCAAACTTTGTAAATTCCAATTTGCCCTTATAGTGCCACAAACTTAAGTTATCTTGTTGTGACCCATGACCTTTAAAAAATACTTTATTTGAAGAACGTATTTAATTTATACAAATTACTTATACTTGTCTTTACTAATGTGTCAGACTACATACTTAGCATCTCTAAAATATAGACACTACGAATATTTAAAAGTACTCTTATATTGTTGTAATTTCCTATTTTAGTGTAAAGATAAATTTTTATTTACAATAATTTTATAAAATAATGCTATATTCATAAAAAGATATACGTGAATTATAAGCTGAGACAACCAAGATCATATTTAATTTTTCTACATAATATTGTAAACAACTTATAAAAAAATTCACCCAATATAATTTTATCTATAATATATTAGGTATATACATACAGATACATTGCGCTACTTACCGTATTAAAAATTGCCATGTCCTTTAATTTCTAAATCTAAATATAGGAAGCACTTTATTTATTTCAATTCAAGCACTATACGAGACAGAAGCGGACTCTAAATTTAAACTAATATGCTGCGCTTGCGCGCGCTGTCGGTCGCGAACTGATCGATGAACTTTTGTTAGGCAGTAGGCACTAGGCAGTAGGCAGAGCTGTGGCGCCGGTGAGCGAATGCGCCTGTTTATTAAGCCCTGATGTGCTTGATCGACATTCCTTAACGTTACTGATCCTTATTTTTGGACACTATCGGTTAATCAACGTGCAGCTCTCATAAATAACCAAAGCGCAGCGAATGAACTGAAATAGAAACCAATAAATCTATAGATGTATTGGTTTATAGGTTGGTAGAGACTTCAGTAGCTATGTACTATGTACTACTAACACAGCCTAAGGTTATATCAGGAGCTAATAAAAGCTGAAACTGGATCCCCGCATTGAGTAAGTGATGTACCTATAATAAGCATTTCGTTCCCCGTGGGTATATCTAGTTTTGATATATTATGTACTAGCGAGCTTCGCGGATCTTTGCTTGAACTACATCAATATTTATCTAGTAATTAAGCTGAATTGCGCTTTGTTTAAAATTTTTACGACATTACATCATCGATGTTCCCGGATTTTTTCCTAGATATTATGCATATATTGTACAACAATCTTCCTTCCACTCAATCTAGGATAAACAATAAAAAATGATAATTATTAGTTTTTTTTCCGCTTAAATCATGATCTCCCGTAGGTCCGGGATATCAAGTGTTACGATATGTTGCTTCATAACCTCTTCTATCGTCAATTAACTTCCAGTGAGAGTTTCATAAAAATCGGTTTATATATTCCGGAGCCTAGCCTAGAAACAGAAAGACGGTCAGACCACAAATATATTAATTTTTTAGAGGATTTCTTGTGTTTTTAGTAACGTATCAATAACTATATCCACTTGAGAAAACAGTTATTTTGAAATCACAGATATACACTTCAACTTTATTTATATTCATAGACTATAATAGATCTAAGCAAGATAATTATATAGATATGTACGGATTATATAAAAAAAATTACTTATAATATTTATCCAGGAAAAGTTTCATTATAAGAGAATCAATATGAAAATTTCAATAATGGAAAAATATGACTAGAAAAAGACTTCACACAAAAGCGTAAGGACAGAACCAGACGAACATATTAGTAGAATCTATATAAGGAAATACATCGTAAATCACTCAAAACACACATTGCAGAAAGACTAAACGAATAAAAGCAGGTTATGGATCTTTACTTTTTACATTAAGTTTATTTACTTGTTTCTAAAGTAAACACCCTGATTCAAACTATAAAGGACATTGCTCTGACAATTTCGGTTAAGCTAACAGAGATAGTGTGGCGACTAGCGCTATCTAACGAGTACGTGACGCATTTATTATAAAGACTGTGGAGATGATCATTTGGACATAACTTTAAGATAGAAAGGATACGTCCCGCTTTTCTTTTTATTATTCTTTTCTTCTGCAATGAACAATGGGAAAGTTTTCATGTTTGTATATATGTACATTTATCTCAAAAATTAAAGATTTCTACAGATTCGGTACAAGAAATAGCCTTTAAAATATATTATTATGTTTGAAAAGCATATATTATAAGCTATTATTTGTATATTAAGCATATATTATAAGGTACCTACTAATGCAACATAAAATAATCTATAAGTACCTGTACCTACTATAATAAAACGGAAAAAAAATGTGCGTGTACATTGAAAATTTTTATGCAAAAATGATGAGAAAAGTGAAAAGGAAGATGTAAAAAGTGTGGAAACACTAATAGTATTTGGATCTATAATTTTAAATTTTTTGTCTGTCTGTTTATACAAGCACATCTACGGATATACTGGACGGATTTGAATGAAGCTTAGATGTGGGCAGGATTCAGGCTATACTTGATTTTGAAGAGTAGAGCACTTGATAGAGAACCATGGTAGTTTAACTGAACTATAAGACATAATGAAATGCTGCCATAACAAAAATGAGGGAATATGATAAGCATTTTCCATTGACATATAAAAATCAGGAAACTGGAACACCTGTTGTAGAGCCACAACCGAGCATCTAAACTATAAGAAATGAGAAAATGGCTCTTTAGTAAATGTTTTTGGGCGTGATAAACAATTTTCGTCGACATATGTAAATCCAAGATCTGTAATATCCCATAAAGAACCCGAAGAATGTCCAGCTAAACCATATGGGAAATGGCGCCATAATAAAATATATTCAGCGTAATGGACATTTTTCATTGATATTTTGTTATATAAATATACGTATCTGAAAAACCTAAGTGTATATCCTAACTAAAAGTTGTTGAGAGTTATGAGGGCGGAAGAACGATATTGTTCCAGCTAAAGCACATCAAATGAAGATTTTTGTTATTTCTAACTGTTAATCCACACGAAGGTTTTTCTTTAAGTATAAAATTCAAATTCAAAATATTCTTTATTCAAATATAAATTCTCTTGAATCGTCGAATAAACATTGCGCTACCACCAGTTCATAAATAATATTTAGCTGTGTGCTGTCTATGTTTTAACACTAAATAGTTAAAGGTTTACCCAGCCAACGTCCATGCCACGTTGAACACACCGGTTCTCGTCCGATCACCGAAGTTAAGCAACGTCGGGCGCGTCTAGTACTTGGATGGGTGACCGCCTGGGAACACCGCGTGGCGTTGGCATCTCAGAGGGTGTCTAGCCAATTATCTGTCCGATATTTGGTTTCCGGCATACGGGTACGCGACCCCGGGACCTCGAGCCACCACTTTCATAACCCGATCCAATCCATGTAAGTGGTGTCCCTCCCCTATATTCCAAGTCTTTCTGCCTCTTATTCCCTTTCCTTTCCTGGTTTCTCCCAGTAATGGGTTTGGAGGTCAGATGGCAATCGCTCCACAAAAAACCACTTCGCCACTCATATGGACCGATTGGTCTTAGTCGGAAGGCAGACCCTGGCAAAAAGCCGGGACTAATGCCAGGAAGAAGAAGAAGAGTTAAAGGTTTACCCAGGTAGGGCTTGCCTACCTGGGTAAGCGCTCTGGTAGACAAACCACGGTATAAGAAGAAAAATTAAAAGACAAAATACTTGAACAATGGAAGATCAGTTAAATACTTAATCATTAAGTATGTATTTAACTGAACTTCCATTTTTGACTTCTCATGTATTGAAATTGCAATTTAAAAAAAAGCATCGGGTTCACTGATCCTCATCAGTGGGATCCATGGGATCCTAAATGATTCACATCGGTATTTTGACATACGAAAGTCAAATTCGTAAAACAATAATAAATTAAATGTGAAGGTGAATCCCATTTTGACCCATTTTCGATTACAATAAACAGGTAAAAGAAATTGGGTGTCAATGATCATAAAGTCCACGCTAACGGAGTTGGTATCATAAAGTGAGAAGAGAAAGAGAACAAAAAAAGAAGTTTATTTGGCAGTTTATAAATAGAGACGGGTCGCATTCCGTTCTTTTCAGCTTAAGCTTGCACATAAGGTGTTATAGGTCTTCGTCGATTTCTAACGTCACCGATAAATACACATCATACTGAACAAGACGTTATATTTTTGGCATATGGTACATGTATAATACAAAAATAGATGTATTTTTACGAAGTGTTTTTTAGAGTTCCGTATATCAAGAGGAAAAATCGAAACCCTTATAGGATCACTTGGTTGCTCGTCTGACTGCCAGTCTGTTTAGATAATTTGTTTAACAAGTAATGTAAGGTCCGTGAGGCTATACCTGTCTATCTATTATTATTTTAATCTAAATAACGGTTATTGTTTATTTAATTAATAAAAACGTGAGTAGATTAAATCGACAAAGATAAAATTGTGCCACTTTTGTCATAATAAAATCATAGAGATAATAAAATCATCGAGGTACTTCATAGGTTGCTGATATTTCTCGTTCATAATGCGTTTCTTGCATATGTAATTAATTGCGGAAATCAGTTTGCATTCTCTGTTAGTCTTCAAATGTTAATATTGTCACAAAAGCCATTAGTACCCGCTATGAATATTTACATTATTTAATATGAAAATAAGCATAATATTATTATATTGTTGATGTACTTGTTTGTTATATCATTAATAAAGTAAACGAACAGTTATATACATTTTTTTATAATAAATAGAAGCAAACGAGCAAGTCACCTGATGTTAAGTGGACACTCTCGAACGTGTACATTTACAATATCAGAGAATGTAGATGTGTTGCCAACCTTGATGTTGGAGAAAATACATAAGATACATACACACAAAGCATATTTACAATGGTGAGTCCCCTAATTACAATGGTCAGGGAAAACCTCGGGAGGTAGATGATTCCATAACTTGCATGTACGCGAAATAAAAGATCTAGATGCACGCACGTTGGATGTTAAAAATGCATCTCAATGGTGCGGGTGGTATCTGCTCCTGAGTCGAGAGGTGCGATGGTGAAAAGAAGATGGTGGCACCAAATCGACTAATTCCTGTGAACATTCCTCTTTGTACAGGCGGTAGAAAATATTTATTATACTTAATTAGAAATTAAAGTAGAAATTATACTTAATTAATTTAATAGACAATATAAATTAGTGCAGTATACGAAAATTGAACAATTCTGGTGGTATATGATAGGGAGGACAAGCGCGTTACTACAGATGATAACTCGAGAGCACACATCTTGCAAGCACAGAGCACGATATACTGCGGTTTGTGTATGAAGTGAATATCTGGCATAACGTGCTTGTACCTAAGTATGGATGTTGGTGCTTTTTCCAGGTCTTCAAGAGCTGAATATATTGCAAAATATATTATAATATATTCTGAACATATATTGTCTGCTTTTCTCTTTGCAGAATGTGCCACAAATTCAACTTGTACGCGCTATAGTGGGCTTTCAGAAATGACCTTTCACAGATTTTGCAAGAGACCAAAATGGTCGAGTGGATGATGATAGAATGCCTAACAATCTCTTGCTAATACTACAAATGTGCTTTGTTGCTACAAGTGTCCTCAAAAGAAAAACCATATGCCTAGCCAAAGTTGTCCGTCAAGATTCCCACGCGGTTAGTTTTATGTGATCTATTCTGTGTGACGGGCATTGAAAATACCAAGGATCGTAAATTTCACATTGGGTAACGCTCCATCACGTAATCTGAAGGCTTTTTGATGTTTCCAAATAGACGGACGATCTCGATATTACCATAAGGAGACCTAGACACGCGTAATATATGCACTAGCTGAAACGGGCACCTACTACTGCGAGACCAAGAACCCTCAGAACCACTACGTCGCAGGGAATAAGGATAGTAGGCAATAAGTAAGTTCCACGACATAATGGAATCGAACAGAAATTTGGTGGTTTTTGACTTGATGGTAGTAGCGAGCCAGTTGGAGGAAGAACCTTCTACCATTAGGATCACTGTGACACCGGCCTCTTACGGGATGCAAGCTACAGAAATGATTTTTATTGCTATGTAGTTTGTACAATATCATAATTTTTGGGCTTTTTGATAATTATATTCAGATTTAAGACGCCAAGAGAGAAACCATGTCTGTCAGTTCATCCACTGGGGAACATTATTATATTTCAATATTATTTTATTTCACCGATACACCACGATGAGAGGTGGATCGGACGGCACATCCAATGCGATACGTCTCAAAAGTAAACCTAAAATGGGAGTGTTTAAAAACTATGTTTTACAAGTCTAGTCTAGTTCAAAATCTAGTGTTTAGTCTAATTTAAGTTTAGTCTAATGAAACACTTAGTGTAATTGAACTCTTTTTTCCATTTATCACGCCATATAACACTATTGTAAATAGTAGTCACCTACATATTCGTCAAATAGATGTACGCAATAGTAAATGGCTTTACAGGCATCTTGTGCCTAAGAAACGAAAATTTGCATTATTTCGTAAGAATCGTTTCACGAAAGATAAATGATTCTGTCGCTAAATAGTTTCTACAAAAGCAAACAAGCGGTGTACGGTAACTAATTTACAAGTGAATGCAAATGTATGTTATTTTCGCTTTCTGTAGTAAGTAAGTAGTATGAGAAACTTACAATTAAATTTAAAATTTATTCGTATCACCTATTGCTTATGAATACGATTCTCTTACGAACTAGATTATAAGTCATTTATATGAGGTAAAGAACGTAAATCTAGTAAATATTATTCGATGTGCGCATTTCCCTATTGTTATTAGTACATAGGTGCAAAACTTTGTTAATTTTGAGTAACATGTAGATTAGCATGTTTAGGTACTTGACAAATAAGGCCACCATCTAAAAATCTTAACATTCAGTATACTAACCCAGCAAGTACCTAATAACTGTTAAATTTTCTGGTTAATTAAAGTGCTCCATGGAAAAGACTGTGCTTACAATTGTTTTAGAGTACCTCAAACTCTTTGTATATAGAATTTTGTCAGTTGAAATATTCAGGCAAGCATTTAGAAAAAGCTTAAAAATTTGGACGAATGTATGGAACCTTTATGAAGCTTAAACTAGGTACATACCTACTATAAATGCAAATGCAATAATATTAGATCTCACACGTAGTTAGAGTCTAAATCAAAAGGGAGTAAAATCGAAAACAATTTTTTTTTAGTTATACACATCATGGATCTTCTTACTTCAACCTTCATGGCCTTATAAAACCACTTTAAAAATAACATGATCAAACTGTGTTAAATGGTGCAGTATGTATGTTAGTATTGCCAGCGACTTACGATTTACTAGGGAGCCTCTTTCGCCTCTCTAAAAAAAAAGAACCTGTCAAAAACATAATGGCATTAATTTAAATTGAAATTTTAACCATAGGTATGGGGATATGGTTAAAATTTGAAGCAGTTTTTTATAAGTTGTAGCCGTTTTAGCGGTTAGTGCTAAGAAATTATAATATTAATTCTTAAATCATTTTGAGTAGAATATCTGCTGGCAGGGGGATTAAATGTTTTATTTTTATTTAGAATTATTATCAGTATTTCTGAAACAATTTTAAACGTTTAATTGCAAATTATAGTTTAATTTAAAATTATATGTTCAATCTCACAAGTATTTAAAAAGTATTCAATATTTGTGTTATGCTTGTGTTATATTGGTTGGCTTGCCATTCTATATACCAAATAAACTTGTTATCACAAATATTTTTTTAATTAATTCTCTTTTAATAGTCATAAAAACATAATATTTTACTATGGTTACATTTTTATGTTGTTTTTTTCAGCTTCACGCTTTATTCCGCACAGCTAGGTAAGTCGAGAGAACTGTGTCAAGACATTCCGCAATCATAATTTCTCATTTTAACTCTAATTCTAACAATTATGTTAGTTCATAGTTGTAATCGTTTGATAACGATCATTTATCATCAAGGTTATGTATCAGTCGGGTTCAAAATATACAGGTCAATATTATATCAATTCTGACTTTATTTTATTCATGTATTTTAATAATAATAACGTCATAATTCCATATTATGAAAGGAAATCAGAAGAAATTTTATGTCACAAAAGTTTTCCAATAAAAAATATCGAAATACCGTTTACAAACAACATGCTTAGATAGCACTAACGGCGAAATGATAAACGTATTGTGATAAAGACCTTTAATAAATAATTCAATAAGCGATAACGACGTCAACTATATACAACGTACATACTAAATAACAAAAATAAATTCATTTCTTAACAATCTTAATGTTTCTGTGGACTATTCTCCTGTGCCGGCCCACGCAGCCGGCCGTCCGGAACGACTTGCCGCATTCCGAACAAGCGAACGGCCGCTCGTCCGTGTGAGACCTGTTGTGGACCCTCAAGATGTCCAGGGAGTTGAATCGTTTCCCGCACGTTTCGCATTCGAATTTCCTTTCGTTGGCGTGATACGCGTAATGTCGTCTATACTGTGCCATTATGTAGAAATGTTTGCCGCAAACCTCGCAAGTCTTCTTTGGCGTCGGATTGTGAACCGCCTTATGTATGATGAGACCGCTTTTGAATTTGAATTTCTTATGACATATCTCACACGAGTAGGTCTTCTCTTTGGAATGTACGTCGAGATGGCTGAGGAGGTTCCTCGTATGTTTGCCGCATATTTCACACACTTTCCAATAGTCATATCTCATTTTGGCTATCTTCTTCTTTTTCGTTACCTTTCTTTCCGATTTAATTGGTTGATTTGTTTTCGACGGTTCGTGAGGCGAGTCATCGTAATTTAGATCCATACCAAAGCCTTGGGATTCCCCGTTGTCATGCTTTAACTCATTATTATTATCAGTTCGTTCTTCTATTTTAATGTTGCTATTGTCTCTAAGTTCTCGATCGGCCTCTTGACATTTTCGTCTAAATTTATACGCGTTTTCTAATTCTTTGACACATTCCAGACATATTTGTGCCGGCAATGCGTCTGACTGATCTACCTGAAACAAGAAGATAACACCACATTCAAATAATATACTTTCAAAAATACTTTAACTCACGACTTTCCTGCTTTCCGCTTGAATTTGAGATACGGTATTTTGATTGGCAGAACTCAACTCCGCACCATGGGCGGATGGGCGGCCATAGTGGCATAACCAATAAACCACGTGTTTTGGACAAGGAGTAGGTATAAAGGTTGAAATATACATTCTTTACGGCAGCAATACCGGCACACCTCATAATTCAATAATAAGCCGTCAGATGGCAGGGGTGTAGCTATCGTATTGTGTGATTACTCAGGTTTTTCCCAAGTATTGGCGGCATACTGACACTACTCACTAGTCAGTAGACAGTCAGGATCAGGGCAAGCTCTTGTCATCGACAGTGGTACACTTTAAATTGGGTCAGTGTTGCAGAAATATAGTATATAGTTATATAGTTAGTCTATTTAATGAACAAGTCTTGCTGCAAAAGTGGCGTAACTCTAAACAATTTTTCTGTCATTTAAGACGAAAAACAATAAAATCAATATTAAACACACACATTATTAAATACCCCTTTAGAGAATATATCAACTCGAAGAAGATTAACTTTTTAATGCATTTTCCTCAGCAATGAAATCTGTGACGCATTTATATGAAATCATCTTTTTTTTCAGTTGTGCCGCTATTGCAGCCCATGGGCGAAATATAGTATAGGAGAGTACATCTATTAGAAAAAGATCTTCTACCTCAACACCTCCAATGACCCGCAACTTGTGTGCCAAATCCAAGCCGTCTTGATCCACTTGCTCGTATATACTAACACAGCCTTGTTCACTAGAACACGATCTGCATACATTATTGTCTATTTCTAACTTAGGCTTAACTAAAGACAATCTTTGTTTTAGATCCAGTAGCTTCATATCATCTTCTACGTCGATGTCGTTATCAAAATGATCGTTTTGCTGTTTTAGCGCTTCGTTCTCACGTACTTCCATATATTTGACCATCGCATCGAAATACGGCCATTTCTCGTTGAGTATACCTTTGTTGGCGAATTTCTGTTTCCACTGCAATAGAAATTGTCTTACTAAATAAATAATTTATAATTCAACAGCTTCACGCTTTATCCCGCACAAAGCAGGGAAAGCAGAAGAGTGAACACTTTGTCGCAAAGTGCGAGTTAACAAAACAGGGCAATAGCAATTATAGCTTATTTGCAGATATGTACATACCATGTTAGCCAAATTTGAGTGAATATATATTTAATTTGAGCATACTACACTTTTATCTTATCTATTTAATTAAATAATAAAATATATTAATTACCCCAAAAGTTTTAATTAAATAGGCCCAAATTTCAGCTAAATCTAATAAACTATGGTCGACAGGTATTCCAATAGATCTCAGCCTTTTTTCAACATCGCTGCAAGAAATTTTTTGTAGATAGTTACTATTTTGTATAGTAATGTATATAAATATTTAAATTAAACTCTTAATGTTGGACACCCAAAACTGTATTTGCAATTACACAAGTAAACTAATCAGGTTAAAGAATTTCACAAAAACTATGTAATATACCAAAGATCTTATTGAGAAACTATCAACGACATCAATCTGTCTATATTGATATAACAGAAAAGTAAATAAATAAATATTTTAAGTTACTTTAAAATGAAGAACATTACCGCCATGAATCGTTTACTTCTTTTGTCGATAATCTAAATAAATGATCTAAGTCTGTTCTTGCGCTTATCAATTTTAATACCCATTCCTCTTGCCCTAAAAAAATAATAATACTTAACTAAATATATTAATTATAATTAACTATAATTATTATTTATTATATTACATTTTTAAATGCATCAATATAGATAATACTACAAGTTATTTTATTTAAGTATACACAAGTACAAACATTGTAACACACACATACTTTATAAACTACCATTTTTTGGCAGGAGCTTGTTACCCATAAGGGGAGAAATAATTATTGTAATGTCCTCGCTCTAACAAGCGCGGCGTAGAGTTCCGCCATTTAGAATTGGGCATTGGGCACAATTCATAATAAAGTGATGGTGAGAAACTCAACCTTACACTAGGCCTTTCCAGAGCGAGAGAAATAGAAATTTATTTATTTCCCCGAATGGAAATCGAACCCACAACTATTGCGTTAAGTCAGGACGCTGTCACACTGCGCCACGATGTCCACTTCAAATATTATATAAATTTAATTATAAATAGGTACTTGTATTCGAGAATAAATATAACTTACATCCTACCAAAGGATTGAGGCTTAAGCTGCCTTCTCCAAAGTACACCTCTAACAGATCCCAGTACACCCACGCCTTGTTGTTTGTAGCTTTCGCTTTTTGATACTCCTGAAATTAAATGCCACTTGAATTTAAGTATATAAATCTACCAAAATAATAATATTAGTTGTTGTAGAACTTTTAAGAAACATACTAAACCAATAGTCAATAGGAAAATAAAGTCGCTTCCCACCGATATACTCGAATTTGGTTTTCACAAAAAAAAAACGATGAAAAAAAGTTATTCAAAGAGAAGGTTGTATTTATTTAGAAAAAGGTTTATAAGTGGTGAATACAAGCAATTACTATTAGTGTTAAGTAGGCAAACGGCGGGCGGAAGACTAGTTATAATATAACATTAAGAGTTAAATCTTATAGAAAAATAAAGGTCAACGTTGCTAAGTGGGACAGCGTCAGAATGTAAGGGTGAATTCGGGGGAATCAATTATTTTCATTTCTTCGCTTTTATAAGACCAGGCACGGCGTTGAGTTCCGCCAGTCAACAAGGAATGTCTTAAAATAGACCGGAAAGTGGCATGCGTAGTGTTGACAGATGACACCAGGTTCTTTTTGCCTACCCTGCTTTTTGCGAGAAAACGCTTGAAAGTATTAATCATTGTGGTTCCAAAATCCAAATACAACAGATTAAAAAGGAAAATTATAATAATGATCTCATATTTATTAATGCACAACTAGTGTTTACAAACGTTGAGTGCCGACTGACGTGTCGCATGTAATGGGACTTCCAACAGTAACGTCCAGGGATGATGTGTAAGTAATCAGAAGGATCAGTTTATATCAGTAGCATTAACTTGTCATGTCACCTACACATATACCAACCACAAATCTTTAAACTACTAAATGCACTTAACCCATATATATGGTTTCAAGGGAAAATGAAACAATAAAAAATATATTCCATTATTCGCAGACATTGCTTATATAATCTACTTAGAATGAGAAATACTGAATTTATTCGGTACATACCCTATAAGTCGCTGACCACTTTCGACAAAGTTCTCTTGCACTTAACGTTTTAGGGAACCCATATTCTTCTATCATGATTGAACGTAGATTACTACAGGTATATTTATAAAATTAATAATATATAAACAAGAAAACATATCGCTCATTGACTACAAAAGGACCACAAATCAAAATTCGTATATTTCATAGGGTGGACAAAACAAAATTTTTACCATTTTAAAAAAAAATTATTTATATTTGATAGTATAAAATATTGACATTTATATTTAGATGCACCTTTTACAGTACACAAAGTAAATTTCCTCTTCAGTTGTAAAATAAAACAGGCCTTTTGTATTCAATGAATGATATATACTTTTATTTTTTAATTTTGAAAATTTGTGAAAGACTTGAGAGATTTTGCAAAACTCATTGTCTTCCTAAAAACCTACATAGCTTAATCACTTAATTAACAAATAATTTAGTTCTAAAGGTTCTATTGTAACAGAATTAGCATAATAAACACACCAACAATTTTATCTTTTTATGATTATGATATAATTTAATATTTTTTTGTATATATATGTTTTTTCTATTTCAAAATGTTTATAAATATAACTTACCTCCATGCCCATTTCCTGTCTCTAAATAACCAGTCATTTTGCAGCCTTATTTGTATAAATGATTCAGTTATATCTTTGGACCCTGAAAAATGTTTAACAGAAAGTGACAAAGAACTCAAATGTCAAAAAATGTTAAAGTATCAGCTCTATTTAGAATTTAAATAAAGAAGAACAATCATAACTCCTCAAGTTGACTCTTAACTATACTGTAAAAAAGGCCAATATTTATAAAATACATACATTGAAAATCATCTAACGAGTCATCATCTGAAGCTTTCCCACGGGGTCTATGTTTTTCCCTCCACTGTATCTTAGCTATACTCCGTGCTGACAATGTTTCTAGCCTTTCTAGATACTCAGGCTCATACTTCACCAAATAATCCTTCATTGGATTATATAATAACCAGTCTTCCGGATGTAATGATTTTCTTATAACTAAACGGTGCTTTCTCTGTTAATAAAAAAAATTCAGAACTATATTTAATTTTATTAATAAAAAACAACAATATTTATACTTAGCAGTTTAAATTTATACATACATTAAAAGTTGTTTTTATATACTGCCATAATCCTTTTAAATCTTGTATGCAGCATTCTAATGGCAAATCTTGACATCTTAATGCAATTTCAACAGTTCTGAAAATACAATAATGCATATTAATTAATATATCTTAAAAGTGAAAACATTTGTTTATATTTCTTTTAGTTTTTTACAATGTTGGCCTCATTATGAACTCATATTAGTACTATAACATTTTCATTTTTGCATTCTGCTAAGTTTGGTGTTGAGGCTTGATCACAATATGCAAGATCTTGAATTTGGGCAAAGAATTGAGTGCCAGTGCCTGGCAAGATCTTGAATTTGGGCAAAGAATTGAGAGCCAGTGCCTGGCTTAATCAAGCTAAAAGAAAAGAAAATTATAACTTTTAGCTTAAAGTACTTACCGCCACATATTATAAAAGTCAAGTTTTACTTCTCTAGCTTCAGTTACACATATTATTAATTTCAATCTCCACTCATTATTCCCTAAAATATATACATAAAATGTCATAAGCTAAACAAAAAATTAATGTAGAAATAGGTAAACGTTACTTACATGATTCATATTTATCCAATTCTTCTGCTTTACCAAAATATTTGTCAAACATATGATAATATTTCCAACTGGTATTTTTTGTCTTCTTAGCTAATCTATATGACTATGATAAACAAAGTTACAACCAATGAATATTTTTTCTTATTCATTATCAATGTTAATAAGGTCCTATTTAAATATACCCATAACTTACATCATATGTATATGCCCACTTCTTCCTTAAATGTTGTGCAGTCACTTCTTCAGGAAAACCATTTTCCAATAGAATTTTTTGGAATTCACTGAAACATAGGCATAAATTTTGTTTAATTTTATTATTTGTAAACAAGTAATGAAAATAAACAATATATTACCGCCACGGTTGTTTCTTTTTTTTAAATAACCAGTTATTTTGCAAACGTAATTCAAAGAATTTTTTTGTTAATTCTGATGTCCCTATAAAATAAAATTGTTAATTATTCTGATGTAAGTATAAATTAGTACTGATCATATATTTATAAAACACGCTTGTGTATTTACTTACACACAAATACCGTTTCATCCATTTCTATTAAATATATTGGTAATTAAACAAGTGTTTACTCAAATATATTTTATATTTATTGTTAAAACCGCTTTTAGTTTACATTATTCCCACAAAAAATATATTGTGATGAGAGATACAGTGCTTGCGCATCATCAATTATGATTTTTAATTAAAATTGAAAAATATGAGAAATTGACGTTTTAATGTATAGTGTTGACATGTTACAGGTTACTTGGATCGTCGTAGCTACATCGTAGAATTGAGTATTTCATGATATCATTTAAAAACTAACCAACTGAATTTGAGGGTATCATTGAATGTGATCATTACATGATATGGTATTGAGTTATAGTGAATGTACCATTTGCAAGAAAGTGAACCATAAATAATAATTATGAATAAAGATATTAATTATAACAAATATATTAATATACCTAATTAGTATGCATATATAATTTTAAACGTTAATAATATTAGTATATCCACTTGGACATGCATTATTAATAATAAATTGAAATATTAATATGTTATAATTATAAACATATTATATGTGTATAATTATAAACATAACTTCCTCTATTTGTTCACGTGACTATTTTATGTAATTAACCTGGACCTCCGCCAAGGTCTAAATCCAACATTTAGCTGCGGTCTTTTCACAGATTTCCGCTGGTTCCACTGGTGTCACATTATATTTAATGCACATCACATCATGAAATTTGCACTATTTTTGATAATTTATTAAATTATTGAAATTTCATAAACTAATCTAGTCCGTGAATGACCACGACAAATCAATGACTTGATTTATCAGTTTAAATGAATATTTTTTTATTATTTCTATTTGCATTCTACTTGGAAAGTAGAAACCACTTAAAATATTACTAAGCTAGTAGAAGAATCTATTTTGAAACAAACATACATATATTTAAGTTACCTACATATAATATGTCAAAAATATGTTTTTTATGTCATCTGTGATCTGTCCAATATTTTATTAGTACTTCATTTTCACGTGGTTTTTGAATTTTCGGCATGGATTTCGTGATATTTTATTCTTAATAAATATAAATGAAATAATGCATCGACTTTTGTCTGCTAAAAACTTGTGTCAAAATAATTTTCATAGTGTTGCGGGTGGTGGAACTGTTTCTTTTAAGAATATATCTCTTACTCATATAAAATGTTCATTTTGCCGCAAAGCTCTATTAAACTCACCATGTATAGGTAAATATTCTTTTAATCATTCATTTATTTAATGGTTATTAAAAAGCGATTCATATTTCGATATGTTTATAATATAAACATAACCTTATGAAGCATTGCGTAACATTTTTATATCGTTATAGAAAATTTATTTCATGCAAGACATCAATCTACGAGAACGGCTAATGCATTAAAATCTCTGAAGAAGAAAAGTAAGCACAAAAATCCAAAAAAATATGGTGAACTTTTACAAGGTATTTCTTGTTTTTGTATTTTTAGTTTACTGTTTACACTATGTGTTATCATAATTTTAATATCAACGTAATATTTACAGTAAATGCGAGTAGCATGACAGAACTGAAGATATCAATTAACAAACTTAATGCATCTCAACTATCCAAACTTGCTTCTAGTCCAGTTTCTCTGGGTCAACTTCACCGATTGACCACAACATCAACAAAGAAAGTTAATAATATTGAAGTTGATAAAGACCTACTTCAAAGCATCAAAGATAAAATTCTGAAGAAAGAAAAACCAGAAATTAAAATGGAAGATGACAAATGTGCCCTTATATTTACACACCACAAAATTTCTTCTGTGGAACAACACTTTAAGACCAAAAAGTATCTTGATATGGTAAAGGATAGCTATTATAATTTTAGGAAAACTACTATTTATGATCAAAGATTGCAAGACCTGCGATATGCTATAAATGAAGGAGTGAACCAAGAAATTGATATCAATGCTGACTTAGAACATACAAAAAATTCTTTTGACCCTAATGATGTAACAAAAAGCCCTCATGCTATATTCAGACAGTTGTTTATAGATAATCAATTAGATAGTTATGACCAGGAACTGATGAGCCATATAACAAATTTACAGTAAGTTATTCTCTTGATTATTAGTAGATTAATTTTAAATAATAACTTTAGTTAAAATAGTAATTGTATAATCCCTAAAAGAAATTTATTTTTATTGTACTAATATGAATAGGAAGCAATACTTGATTCTGTTTATTCTATAAATAAAGACTTGTTTGGAGCTTGCCTGTTTGATCAATGATCTTGGATTTAATATAATATCTTGTACTGTAGAAATATTTTTTTTTTATTTATTCAAAATTTTATGAATCACTGTCTAAGAAATATAATGAAAAATGTATATGATTGAAAATCATTTTATATACGAAGGAAAACGCAAAAAGTGTAGTAAGTGGGATTCCGGAATAAAAGTAGCCTGCCTATAAGTTTCTCCACAACTTCCTCTATCTTCCAATGAAAATAAAAAAAATTGTTTTAGCTATTCCAGAGATTAGTCTGGACAAACAGATAGACAGAATAATGGATTGTGTTAATTTTTTTTTAACTTTGCGTTGTATCCCACACATAGCAGGGTAGGCAGAGGAAACCGTAGGTTGAAGAAACTGTTAAAACACTCCGTTATTTACAATTTAATTTGCACTTTCAGAACAATTCAACACTGTTACTCTAAATTAATGGAAAATACATAATTCTAGAAGATATCAAAGGATGCAATCTACTCTATTTTACTGTACTAAATTTCAAAGAGAAAAAATTTAACCAAAAAATAGTATAATGTTTTGTGTAAAATATATATTATTAAGGCCTTACCATAGTGTACTGATATTTTTCTTTGCATATTACAGAAGTGGAGGTTTATCGCAATCTGTAATCGAAGATTTTTGTGAAGATGGTTACAGTCAGGAACTTCCAGAAGTCAAAGAAGATTTTCACAATGAAGCAACAAATATCAAAAGCTTAAAAGTGAAACAAGCGTAAGCTCGAAATTATATACTTTTTGTTGTAATTTTTAATTGATATTGTTTTATAGTGTTTGTCATTAAGCATTATCATAAATATATATATATATATATATATATATATATATATATATATATATATATATATATATATATATATATATATATATATATATATATATATATATATATATATATATATATATATATATATATATATATATATATATATATATATATATATATATACATATATATATATATATATATATATATATATATATATATATATATATATATATATATATATGATTATGAGTATGATTGAATTTCTTTTTTGTTTATGGCAAATTTAATTTCACTTTTATTAAAATAAAAAATATATATCTTTGAAATGTTCTTATTTCACACTAAAAACAAATATATAGCTAGTTATAAAAATAAGCACTATTATTTTTAGTCAACAAGCTATAAAGCAAAAAAAGAAAAAACTACGCGAAAAACGTCGTGCAGCTCAAGAAGCTCATATGAAGCACGATATCAGAGAAATGGAGAGACGCGGCAAAGAAGAAACTTTGCAACGATTACTTACGTCACATTTACAACTTTTATGTTCTTTGGACATGATTGCTGAGGTACATTCAAATATAAATATTTTATATTATATAACTAGTGTATAATTTATATATTTACATAAAATATGAAATAAGACTTTTTTTCTACTTATGTAAATATTATATTACTAAGCACAATTTATTATACATATTAGTGCATACATATTAGTGCATACAAAGACACACTTACATATTAGTGATTTTTAAATAATATGAAATCAAGTGCTGTCCCATAAGTATTATAATGCAAAGAAAATGGTTCACTGAGCTCAAAGAGTTTTAATACTTTTGATTACTACAACAAGCAAAGCAAGCAGGGATTGAAGCCCCTTAGTTACTTTTGTAATAATATTTCTATCATAGATAACAATTTAGCACAATTTTTACATTGAAATTTTAAATTGAAAATTTGTTATTTAAACAATATCTAAAACATACTTATTACATATCTTAATATTTATATATCACACAATGTTGAAGATTCAAATATTCTTGTAAGATAAAATGTTTAAAACTAGGTTTATCACAGATAATATGGTTGCTTGTTGTTGACCTCAATCCTAAATACACTATCTAAATATTAGTGTTCTACATTTACAAATAAGGAAGCTCTTATTTTTGTGTATACTATATTATAAATATACATTATTATATAGTATTAATATATACTATATTATTTATATATTATTACTATTCTTATGGTGCTAATTTGCTTTTGTAGCAGCTTATACATGAATTAATAAATTTAATCATCTACTTTATTGTTTAAATTTATTTTATTTTGGAATAGATAAAAATAATAAAGATTTTTATACTATAGTACTTTTCTATACTATAGATCTTTATAGTTACAATTTTCAGCGACATCATTAGGGTTTATTTATGATTCCTTTTTTTGCAGGGTCGGCAAGTACTACAGTATTATAGGCAAAGAAGTGCCAGGTCTTCTGAGAGCCCCAAAGTTACTAATGTTAATGTATACAATACCCTGTTACATGGATATGCATCTATGGTATATAATTTATTACATTTCTAGGTTTTAAAAATAATATTAAAAAAGTTATAAAATATGAAATGAAAGTTCATTTTCAATACAAATCTTTTTTATATTAGTATGATGTAGCTCAGTATTAATATAAAAGATATTTTTTACAGGGTCAATTAGAAAATGCCAAAGAGTTATTATCAATATTATATGAGGATAATATAGAACCAAATGCACAAACATTTGCTGCCATCTTTGAATGTATAGAGAGGTCAAACTTGTTTGACAAAAACAATATTCTAGACTACTACAGTAAACAAATGGAGGAAAAGGTATAACTATGATTATATATTATCCTTAAATTATTAATAAGCTTAAAGATAAGGTTTATTTACATTTGTCTCTTGAATAAATTTCTATTATGTTTTAATCAACATAAGAAACTTAAAAAGTAACTAATGCATGCATACCTCTTAAATAAAAAAAAAATGTGTGATGTGACACGAATTTATAACACAGCTTTGTAATAATTTTCTTGTGTTATTTATAAAAATTAATATTCCTTAATCTAACGTAATTTAGTTTTACCCTTATATTTAGAGTGTTTTCAAAAACTTAGGATTTTATGATGTTGCTACAATAGTTGGATTGTAAAAGTGCTATATTAAGATTTAAACGTTGATTTTACTTACGGCTTATAAACCGCATTAATATATACAATATCTTTTCAGGGTATAACCGTAAATGATTTATTAGACAAAAGTAAATTTTTATATGATCAACGTGAGACGGTCCTAAAGGCAATACAAAGAGTGGACCCAAATTTCGAACCTCAATATACACCACCTCTACTAGATTATAATTGTCCACTATTAGAAAAACTTAAGCTAGATAATATAGAAAATAGAAAAGGATTGCTTAAATCACCTGCAAGTGGTCTTTTAACATTAGACAAGTTGAACACCAAAGGTGTAGAGCAATTGGAAATGGAAATGGCGGGCGAGATTGAAGTGGAAAATATCGCTGTCAAAGATAAAGAATCAGAACCTGTACGATTATATGTAGGTTATTAATTTGATATTATTATACAAAAGTGTGTTGTATATAAAATATAATATTTGATCATTTTATATTTTTTAAGAATAAAAAATAATAGGAAGGAAGAATAATTTCTTTCCGTTTGTATATGGAATGTGTCGAGTCCAGGCTAAAAGCAGAGTGAGTACACAGCACCACGAGTGTCAACTCGTTTGTCTCTGCCTCTCTTTGTAACCTGTTGTGTAGGATATAGCATGAAGCTGATAAAAGTAAACCAAATTATAAAAAATATGATTATTATTATGAGTAGTTATACAAAATATTGAATTATTTCGCAATTATAAGTAAAACTTAGTTTTTTTTTAATTTTTTTTTCCAGAGAGAAAAACTACAAAGTGTAGAAAATGAATGGCGAATTGCTATCAGAGAAGCGTTGGAGCGAAACATGAGTACTTTAAAATCCAGAAGTAATGCATCTCATTACGCCATTACACTATACCCGTACCTGAAAGTTTTACAGGTTTGTATTGCGTAGCAAAAGAGATTTTCTTCCTTTTTTTAGTTTACATAGCACATAGCAAGGTAGAGCGAAGGAATCTAGTGCAGTAAGGCACTTGCGTTTCCCACTTTCCGCCCAAATTTCAAAAAATATATTAATAAATTAGAAAATGCATGTTGAGTGGCAGAAGTTAACGCTGCGCTTTGCCTTCTTACCAGAGTGAAGAAATTAACTTAAATATTATAAATAATAATAATAATGTTTTAACAGATAGAAGACTATGTAAATTTAATGATGAGTGAGATTAATAAACTGGTAGACGGAAGTGACACCTACAGTCCAACATTAAAGTTGTTACAGAGGGACCTGGGAACTGAAGTGTATAATAAGTAAGTCTTCTGCTTTATTTTTATATCATTATGTTGTTTTATATTGCATAAAAATATTAGGATTTTTGAATAAAATCACAATCTACGTAGTATAATAAGCCATCACATGATGGCAGATAGCTTTGTAAATATTAGAATTGAAATATATTGGTAATAACTGAGAGCAGGTATGGAATATTAACATGTTTTAATGCTGATTCTACATGTGTACAATGTGAAGATATGTGAAGAATTAATGTGTGATGATATGTGACGAATTAATATGATAAAAAAAATCTTTTATTATGTAGATATAAAATAGATCAATACAAGAAAAACGGCGTTCTAAATAAGATAGAGCAAATATACGAGAAGTATTGTAAGTGGTACTTGGAGAGACATTCGCTAGACGGCACCGACACGCCCTATAACAGCAGACAAGCATGGCAACTAATTGTACATCAAAACAGGGAAGGAGCTAGTTTAGTAAGTTAATTATATTTGTATTATAAAAGAACTAGTAACTACCAATTACATATGTTTTATTTACTATAATAATAATAATAATGTTAGCCTTTATTTCAGTAATACATAGTTAACATTTATATATATATATATATATATATATATATATATATATATATATATATATATATATATATATATATATATATATATATATATATATATATATATATATATATATATATATATATATATATATATATATATATATATATATATATATATATAGGTTTATTTTTAATCGATAACCACTACTGTGTGCTTCCTAGCAAAAGCTTACCCCAGTCTTCTCCTTTTGTTCTTGTCAGCTGCAACTCTGTTCCAGGTCTTGCTGGTCATTTCTACCAATTCGTCTTCCATTTTAATTACTTAATGCTACTAAAAAATAATTATAATAACAGTTTTACAATTATATTGTATCATATGAAACTACATTGTGAGTAAAGGTAAATAATTTAACTTGTATAAACATTTCTATATATAAATTCTGAAATTATTGTTTTAGGATATTGAGGAAGCACCGTGGCCTGCTGAAATGAGACAGAATATTGGAAAATTTCTATACAATATTATCATAAATGATGTGAAAATTGATGTGAACATGTTCAAACCTAAGGCTAAAGTGTAAGTAGCATCTATCCTCAAGCAAATATTGTTATTGTTATATAAAATATAAAGACTTTGTGGAGAATATATCTAATATCATATTGTTTAATATAATTAATACAGTATTAATATATACTAATTAATATAGTTTATAGTATTACTGTAAACTATATTAATTATGGTCAATGGAATTAATATTAATGAATAAATATATGCCTTCCATAGCTAGTGTGTTTAGTTTAGTAATACTTTTTCCATTTGCCTTTTCATTCTTGAACATTAAACTAAATGAATTAAAGAATTTTTATACTGTATCTGGGTCTTCAGGTGTTCTAGTCTTTAAAATCAATTACAAGCTGTGTCCTGCTTGTGACTGATAACAATACATTAAAAAAGCTTATTTGAAATCCTTACAACAGTATAGTATATCTGTATCGTCCCCAGTAAGCGCCTCCCGGCCGTCTACAAGGTGCACCGTCCGTGGGGGCGGCTGGTGCGGCTGGAGCTGAAGCCGCACCCGACTCTGAGCCGGCTGTGCGCGGCGGCGGCGCGGCCCACACTGCGCCTGCGCGCCGCGCTCGCGCCCACGCGCGCGCCCCCCGCCCCCTGGCGCGCCGGCCCCCGCGCGAGCGGCGCCTACCTGCTCACCGACACGTCGCTAGTTAGGTAGCAGGCGCTTAGTAACCTATGACAAACGTTGAAAACCATAAAGTAGCGCGGCACAGCGTCCAACTGTAACCGCGACAGTTGTGGGTTCGATTCCCACATGGAGAGAATGAATGATTTTATGTTTTTTATGTTCCAAAATTGGACAGAATTTAATTTTATATATATATATTTTTATATATATATATATATATATATATATATATATATATATATATTTAATTTTATATATATATATTTTTAAAATTCTTCTTAGGATGCCATTTTATGTGATGAGTCAAATGCAACGTCTAGATGAAGCTCCTCCAGGTGCTTTGTACCCAGTGTTGGACAGTCTGAACCAGCTGGGTGAAGTGCCCTGGATCATTAATCAACCCATATTGGACTTACAAATTAAAGTATTCAGGTACTTAAATATATACAAAATGATTTATGTCAGATATATTTTTTAATCAAAAAAAGCTACCAAAACACATTTAAAGTTTTATGCCTTAATAGTGGGCATAAATATTTTCATCTTAGCAGCACTTAAAGCTGTACATATACTCACAAAATGGTATCACCCCAGATCAGGCGGAGACAAAAAACTCGACATACCTCCACCATCGTCCTCGCTAGACGCGGCGCAGTTTAACACCGCCGCCACTGGTGCGAGCTCGAACGCGGGGGAAGCGATGCGGCGCCGCGCGGCGTTTAACCGTGCGCGCGCCGACATGCACTCGCTGTGGTGTGACGCGCTGTATAAATTGTCACTGGCTAATCATTATAGGTGATCATTTTATTTTTGTGTAACTTTTTATTATATTTTTATTTTTGACATGTAATATTCTTAAATGAATATTTTTTAAAATACTTATATAATTTCGAAAGAAATAATTTTAAATCGTGTTATACACGAGCTGCTTAAATATCGAATGCTAATGGGCCGTCTCCTGACACAGAGAGTGCACGTTCTGGCTGCCGCACAACATGGACTTCCGCGGGCGCGTGTACGCGGTGGGCCCGCACGTGTCGGTGCTGGGCGCGGACGCGGCGCGCGCGCTGCTGCGCCTGGCGGAGACGCGCGCGCTGGGCCCGCGCGGCCTCGCCTGGCTCAAAGTACACGCGGTCAACCTCACGGGCACTAAGAAAAGGAGCACTATTGAGGAGAGGTACGTTTCTTTTGGCCTGCTTCTGTGTTATCAGAGCGAGGAATCGAAAAATATTCATTCCTTCAAACAAGAATCGAACCCGTGGCTGCGCTGTTGCGCCCAAAGAAAAATCGTCTAGTAAATTTTGAATTTATTTGTCTGTAACACTGATATAATTCATATTTAATTTAAAATTTTCTAACATTTACCTTGTCAACAGATTGGAATATGCAGACAGTATTCTAGACAAAATCCTAGATTCAGCTGACAATCCATTAAATGGTGAGGGCTGGTGGAAAATGTCGGAGGAGCCATGGCAGACGCTGGCTTGTTGTATGGAAATTGCAAAAGCTGTGAGGTCACCTAATCCGGAAGGTTTGTAGTACATTTTTTTATATTCTTTGGAGATGCGGTCCCTTCGAAGAATATGCGGAGTCAGTTTAACTGACCAAATCCGCAACGAAGAGATATGTGCACAGAATGGTAGGTATCAGTGAGGATGTCACAGTGAAAATGAAGAAGAACATGCTCAGGTGGTTTGGGTACGTCTAGAGAATGAGTGATGAAAGAATGGTATTAATGATATATGAAGCAAAAGCGAGCGGTGAGAGAGGTATATGGAGACCTCGGTTGATATTCGAAAACGCAGCGTCGAAAATACTGGAGGAAGCTCACGTAAAAAGCTTGAGGACTCCAGGAGAGCATGTATGAAGTGGTTAATGACAGTGGACGAGGCGAAAGAGTCCGTCCACTCCGACTACCAAGCTAGGGATACAGCGTGAAGCTATGTATGTATGTATGTATGTATTTACTATGTAAGTAAGTGTAGTATTCTCTGTTCAAGTAAAAGTAAATAAAATACTCATCTAAATATTATAAAACAAGGTGTAAGTTTAGGTGTAATTTTTATTTGATCATGAACATGTGCGAAAATTAAAATAAATTGAAATAACATAAAAACAATTCTAAGTAAGTTTACTAACCTATCCCCGTGTGCACAGAGTACCGGTGCGGGTTCCCGGTGCACCAGGACGGCTCGTGCAACGGGCTGCAGCACTACGCGGCGCTGGGCGGGGACGCGGCCGGCGCCGCCGCCGTCAACCTGGCGCCGCGCGGCCGCCCGCAGGACGTGTACAGCGAGGTCGCCGCCTTGGTGAGTCACGCGTTCTGGTAAAGCAGAACTATAAAAAAATCTATATGAATAACTAATATTTGAATATTTTTGTCCGCATATTCTCTGGTGATATACAGTCTTAAACTTAATCACAATCTCCAAATAAAAATGATGTAACTCAAAAACTTTGTTATTTTTAAATCAACGTCTATTTAAGATTGGGTTAATAGAAATAAGAGAATCGCTTTTATTCTAACGGACCGTTATGTATGTACGTGCGTAGTCCTTAAATATTAATATATATTTTTTTATACACACAGGTGGAAAGCATGCGAGTGCGCGACGCAGCCTCGGGCGTGCCGGCGGCCGCGGTGCTGGAGGGCTTCATACGGCGCAAGGTCATCAAGCAGACTGTTATGACCACTGTATATGGTGTTACCAAGTTCGGTGCCCGGTTGCAGATTGCTAAGCAATTGAAAGGTATAAATTATATCATAATTTATAGTTAAGCTTTGAACACAGAAGGATGTAAATCATTGTCCAAGAGCTCATACTTTCGTATAGAAATCGCGTTGATATTCTTATATGCTTGTTACTACATATTTAAGTTCTTAGTAATTTCTTATACAATTTAAAATGTTGTTCTTAAGTATATTAATAATTGTAAGTATATTTCGAAATGTTAAATAAACAATATTCTATCTTGTCAAATAATCAAATAATCCTTTTTAGAAAGCATCCTAGAATAAAAGATCTCCCTATAGACATGTTAATACTATACTCATTTGTGTGTAGACATCGAGGATTTCCCCAAAGAGCAAGTGTGGGCGTGCTCGCAGTACCTCACGGCGCGCACCTTCGACTCGCTGCGGGAGATGTTCTCCTCCACCAAGCTCATACAGGACTGGTTCACCGACTGCGCCAAGTAAGGGAAATACCTATATATGTCGCCGCCTGTATATGTAGTCAGGGCTGTCACAGTCACAGTGGGGTTCCTTCCTCGATAAATGGCATAAAATATATTTTCAATTCCAACTTGTTGTTTCCGAGATTAGTGCGTTTAACCAGACAAACTCTTCAGCTTTTTAATATCAGTGTAGATATGTATATAAGTAATATTTTTTTTATATATAAATAATTTACACATATGTGTAAATTATTTATATAATATGAACTAATACTTTCTGTGACACAAATGAATAGGAACTTTACATTCTTGATATGGAACAATTGATGTTTTACTAGCATTAATGTATTATTGTATTTGTTACTTGGCCAGGGTAATATCGGGCGTGTGCGGAGAGAGCGTGGAGTGGACCACGCCGCTGGGGCTGCCGGTGCTGCAGCCCTACTACCGCCGCGCGCCCTCCGCCGCGCCCTCCGCCGCGCCGGTCGACCTGCTGCAGTGAGCCACTCTCTTCTTCACTTTCCTGTCAATTGAGTGTCTGTACGTTGTCTGTACGTAACGCCTGAATCCCGCAACACCCGCAGCCGGCCGTGCACGATGAAGCAGCGCAACGCGTTCCCGCCCAACTTCATCCACTCGCTGGACTCGTCGCACATGGCGCTGACGGCGCTGCACTGCGGCGGCGCCGGCCTCGCCTTCGTGTCCGTGCACGACTGCTTCTGGACGCACCCCGACCGCGTCGACCTCATGAACCAGGTGTGCCATACACGCATCCAGTAGGCAGTTTGGACAGAGGCAAAGGTTTCAAAGACATTTCTACGACAGATGTCACATATATGTATTAATATTTAATAATTATATTACAGATATGCAGAGAACAATTTGTGGCGTTACACTCTCAACCGATATTGAACGATTTATCTGACTTTATGGTGAAGCGATACAGCTACCCTGAAAGGTACGCGTTCATATATTTATATTACTATACTTTTTAAACCCTCAAAATTAAACCGATCTAATTTATCTAGTTGAGTTATGCCACTTTCATTCTAATAGTGATATTTAAATACAAATATAATACTATTATCGATGATTAAATTATTCGACAAAAAATATAATTGTAACGACACTTATTTCAAATATTATAAAATTTTAGGGAACTCGAAGATGATTCAGTGGGAGCAGCCAACAAGAAGCGCGTGAATGCTCTTTTAAAGAAAGTGCCAGAAAAAGGTGACTTTGACATCAAAGAAGTACTCAAGTCTGTTTACTTTTTCAGCTAATTCTTCTGAACGATGGTCACAAATTCTATTGAAATAAATGTATTGTCATATGATTGATATTAAGCTACATGCTTAATTGTACGCCGATAGACTGATTGATAGCTAGATGTGTGAAGGATAGTTAAGGTAGCTGTTGATATATTACTAAGTAATGGGTGCTTTTTACTCAGTATTTTTACGTAACTAACTGAAAAAGTCAATGTAATGTAAAATTCTTAGATATGTACTTATAATTTCAGGCAATATTCGAAAATAATTTAAAAAAGTAATTGAAATGTTGTCACTATTGGTTCGATAATTTAAATAATACAAATTGGACCAACATTATTGTCTGTGACCACATACATCTTTGTCTTTGGAATATCATTACATAAATGTCCAATACATCGCTTTAATAATGAATTACACTTTTATACTTTATTATTGATTATTTTATGTATGTATATACGGAAAAGGAAATTTATGACTTCATACAAGTGACCAGGCTTATGTTCAACAGTTCCTTGAAATAAATATTAGATGTATAATTAAACGCCATTACTTGAAACCAGTATACAAAATGCTACTGTTTATTTGTGCAAATGTTAGTCTGTGATTTAGTTTAAAATAAAATGTTTTCAGTTTAAACCGACTTTCAGTATAAACCTTTATCCTCAATGTAAATAAAAGAGATTAGTTTATAAAAAAACTTTATTTACGTACAAAAACGATTTACTATTACGTGTTACATTAAATACAATGTTAATTTAAATTAAGTTATCACTAAAATGGTTTAACATTACTAAATATGCGTTTACAAATGATTAAAATACTTGAGAATGAGAAACAATGACAAATTGAAATATTTGGCGCAAGTGCAGTCTACTAATTGGTCTACGTGGTAATAAATTCATTTCGTTAAAGATAAATTTTTAGAGGTAATCTATTGGCAAAATACTACTTTTAAATGGCTATTTATATATTTTAAAAAATTTAATTAAACATTTGCTTATTTAGAACATCGACTTCACACGCGCTACGTATATTACTTGGGACACTCAGTATCACACATTTTAAAACATTTTTTTAAGTTTTTAATCTCATTATTTTACATTAAATAAACAATATATTTTTTTCATTACTTTTCTTATTAAATATTCCATATAAATTAAACATGACATAAGTCGATTAGACTATAAATAATAAATCATTGCAGACAGAAAACGAAGAAAAAAAGTTCCTTCTAATAATCTCCCAATAAGTTCATATAATTTTTTCATCGATTTTATTACACACACGCAAAACATATTTGAAAATATTGTAATATATTGTTGAGATATGCTAATGTGCATATAGACTACTAGTTCCTGGCCCTGTAATAAGCCATGGTTTTTTAAGCAAGAAATATAAATTGATGCGGCAATTTTGCGGTTCTTAGAATTGCTACAGTATGCTTGCCTTGCATTTAAATGTTACTACTGCGTTGCTGCGTCGTGCATTTAAACTGAGCTTATTTGGTTCTTTTCAATTAAAAATTTTATTAAGCTTTCGAAATGATTCAACAGTATACTCGTAGTTGTCGACGACACACTGACATACTGTTGAACACATAAAGGTCAGCATTAATGTACAGCAGTGAAGGGTCGCCCGGCGGGGTCTGCACTCGCACTGCCGCTCGTGGTGCTGCGACTCGCCTCAGAGCCGCTGAAAACAAAATGCATATTTGTTTTATGCCAATCGAAAATAATAAGCAAGACAGTTTAACACATCCCGCGGATAGACTGGTCTGAGATATATTAAGCTTTTATTTTTCGTTCATTTTATTTGAAAGATAACGGGGTGTTGACTAATAATAAAATTTAAATAACTTACTTTATGCTATTATCTCTCACACATTCGCACAATTCTGTGACATTGTGTGTGAGTGGCGGAACTCAACGCCGCACTTTGTCTTGTTACCAGAACGAGACAATGAAAATAATTCATCTCTCCGATTGGGAAAGGAACCCACGACCGTTGCGTTTCAGTCAGACGCTGCGCCACGGCGGTCGTCGATTTAGTTTATTATAATGTGATTAAAAAGTTACAAGTGAAACATTACCTCGGCGTTAAAGCGTCAGGGTCGACGTCCTCGAAGCACACCCACTGCGGCGCGAGCTCGTCGCCGCGCGCCGCCTCCAGCGAGCCCGTGTAGATCAGGAGATCGTCCATTAACACCTAAACGCGCATATTAATCAAATATTTAATTATAAAAATTATTCTTTTAAATTCGTTTATTATTGTATTCATTTATGTAATTGTGATTGTAATATTATAATCCAAAAATAAAATAATTTTACATATATTAATGTAAACTATGAGTAGAAATGATCTTACACCAAATTCTTTGACGCCTCGTGTCGGTGTTTTTCCGTAATTCCATATCTTCATCCCATACACGGACACCGGGGAGTCGAACACGAAAAATACCCTAAAATAAATTATTTATTATATTGAATAATCTTTTTTTAAATTCAATTTCCAATTTTGCTTATCTATTTGACACAAGTCTACTTGGGTAAACACTCTTACGACTAAAATAGTTGATCTTTTTTATTGCAACGGTTCTTTGAAAGTTATCAACTGTGGTGATAATGCCGCCTTTACGTCCAAATAGTAACCATCTTTCTTGTTTTTTTATTTATTGTTGTTGGTGTAATAAACTGTTAAATAAATAAAGAAGTATTTATGAAACAAAACCTGTTCAGTGTCCTCGGCAACACCGGCGCCAGCCACGAGTGGTAGGGCGCGCCGCGCGCGTTGCGGCCGTCGACGAGGCGCGCGGGCGTGCGCGCGTCCCCCGCCCCCGCCCCGCCCGCCCCGCCCGCCCCCGCCGCGCACAGCACGTTCACGCTGGCGGGGTGCGCGCACACGTCTGTTTTGAGAAAACACTTGGAAGTGAGAAGTGCGACCCCGTTGGACTGTCCGAGCTCCTCTCTACTAGTATTTTCACGATAGTTCTAAACAGGCCAAGATCTTTTGGCAGATTCTAGAATGATTTCTTAGTCATCTATATATCCCTGTTTAATTTATTAGTAAGTTACAAATATTTACTATACACTTATAAATTTAGGAAAAGGTCTAGAAGTTAAAACATAACTTCTAAATCTTCCCTTACCCTTAAATCTTCATACTACGAATCACTAGAAATCTAGACTCAGCTCAGTCTAGATTTCCAGAGATCCATAAATGTAGCTTCTTCTTCTTCTGTCTGGCATTAGTCCCGGTTAGTATTCGTTTGCCAGGGCTAGCTCCACTTTGCTCGATCTTTAACATCCTCCAGCCTTCGTTTCCTTGGGCGTCCAGGTGGTCTAACTCCATGGACAGACATCGACCCTACCCACGTGTCCTTTCAATTCCCCCCAACTAAGACTACTTCGGTAGACGGTATAGCGAGTAGGACCTCTTCATACTGCTCCCAGAATGTCTCCTTTTCAGCCGCGCTACAGCCCGCCTGGGGAGCATAGGCTGACTGCATAGCACTGATTAACTTAGTGGTAACGCCCTCAATGAGTACCCTTATCCACATCAAGCGGTCGCAGTAACGGCCAACTTTAAGAAGCTCTTCAGAAAGCACACACACACCGCCACACCGTTTTTGCTTGTAGGTGACCCAGTGTATATAAGAATGTAATTCCGCCCGATATTAGAAGACTTATTGACCTTCCAGCAAGATTCCTGAAGGAAAGCACACTGGACCCGATGTCTCATGAGTACATAAGCGAGTTCTCTATTCCATGCTGCATGCGCAATATTCCATGTTGCAAAGCGGAATTTCCGTCTGGGTACTAACATCTTTAGCCATGCCCGTACCTGACACAGTAGCCCTTGCCCACTTGTCGCAGGTGTAGGGCGATGTGCCTGCGCGTCGTTTAGCGGCGACGCCCTAGCCATAACCAGCTTTTTCTTACATCGGTCCATTTGTGTGGCGAATTGTGGTATTTAATGGAGCGATTGCCATCTAACCTCCAAACCCATTACTGGGAGAAACCAAGAAAGGAAAGGGAATTAGAAGAATTAGAAGAATGACTTGGAAAATGGGGGTGGGACACCACACCTATGGATTGGATGGGGTTATGAAAATGGTGGCTCGAGGATCCGGGGTCGCGTACCCGTATGCTGAAAACCAAATATCGAACAGATAATTGACTAGACACCCTCTGAATTTCTTTTTCTCTTTTTTCTATTTTAATCATTTCCTATTAATATAAAAAATGAATTTCCAGAGAATAAATTTAAATTTCGAGAGACTAGGTACTTCGATACCAAAAGTGTGACAATACGTTATCTCACCTAGCGTTGACTGATCAATATAAAGGGAAAATGGAGACACTTTTTCTATGTTTTCTTGGTCCTTTGGGCATGAATGAATTCACTATCAGTCTGGACGTTGCAATTGGCTGCTTTATGGGAAAAATGTGTACCTACTTACTTCTCTTGTTATTTATTTTATATAGTTTTCAACAAATTGACATTTTCGATAATGTGATTTAAAGATCCTAAACTTTTTATTATTAGAGTGAATATTTAAATTGAAATATGCTTAAATTAAAATATTTATTAACAAATTAACACAACATATATGTCGGTGCCGACGGTGTGTTAAAGGATAAATTTAACTTTAAAAAGACGAATTCAAGCGTAACAATTTGGAGCTTACTATGGGTACTTACTAGACTCACTGACGTGTATCTGCCGCCCGCCGGGCTCGTACAGCTCGACGCCCGTGAGCCCCACGTAGTAGGGGTCTCCCCACGTCGAGTATATGCTTATTTGCAGTACGAATCCAATCGGCACCGAACGAGTTAAAGGGAATTGTTCCACCGGTAAGTTTGTGTGAGCTGCTGGATTTTGTCGATCGTAGCTGTAAGATTAAAATGAATATATTTAGTTAGAAAAGTCGCTCAAAATATACTCGTTCGTTCTCCAGATATTTATATGCCAGATATATTTCTTGGTCAACACATAATAAAGATTTAAGTCGTCGTAGTGTTCGTAAACGCAATGGTCGCGGGCTTGATTTTCACTAGAGGGAATAAGTTATTTGGATTTTCTCGCTCTGGTAAATAGTGCAGGTCTGGGCGTGAAGCTGAGCATCCATACGTGTGGCTGTCCTGCCCGAACAAGTGGCCCAGGTCCACGTGCTGCACGTAGTCGTAGCAGGCGGCGCCGGGCGCGCGGCGCAGCAGCAGGGCGGCGCGGCGCCGGCCCGCCGCCACGCCGGCGCCGCGCGCGCCCGCGTACGACAGGGACAGGCTGGGGTTGTAGTTCCAGATGCGAATGCCTGTGGTTTCAGAAGGAGAGAAGAGAGAAAAGTTAGAAGAATGGAAAGTATTCCCAACAGTATCGTCTTCTCGATACGTCAAACAAACAAATCAGTTTTAAAATTAGAGAAAATATTGTTTGAATGTTTTCTTACATATATTTGGATTCGGATACAAGAGCAACTCATAAAAATGTGCTAAAATACTAACCCGGGTATTTTCTAATACCTATAACATACGACAGTTGTTGTTCGTCTATCCGTCACTGGTGGAGTGCTCAGTATTTTGACGTTAAATGCTGTCTGCTGAAAGGAAAAAATCATCAGCTCCAGTTTTACTTAGTTTACACTTACTGGTAACTTCAGTAGGCTCCACAAACTCCATAACAATGTGACAATACTGAGATCCGGGGGAGAAGTTAGTACACCACATGTCATTGTAGTCCGTTGTAATATTCTTTCCATTGAATAAACTGTTGCATTCCATGAAGCCATGTTCCGAGTCTCCGTCGTCTTCGCATGACGTGTACGCGTATGCGCGATGGATTTTAACAGGCTCGTTATTGCAAAGAACGTCTATACCTTCAAAAATATGTTTAATTACACATAAATTTATTAACTATGAATTTAAATTAAACTAACTGTATGGATGGGGATTCATTTCCAATTTTTTTTAACCATTTAGTGACGTCAAAATGCAGCGTTGGGTTACGCCATACAACACAACATTCAATTATTTGAAAATACGGAACCGAGTAACATATAATCGAATCGATTATATTTCCGATAGATAACAACTGTTTGATCAATCATATTCCATGATAAGATATAACACAAAAAATCAAAATACCTGTTAATCCAATTACATGTTTCGCTCCCCAATTAGACATAAGTGTAAGTTTGATTTGCTTCACAACATACATTATATCTGGTTCTAGAGTTTCTTTGTCGTGGCTCGGAGGACTTAAGCTTTTATTATCGTTTGCGGTCGGTGGTCGTTTCTCTGTTATATTGGCGTCGAGCGATGGCTCATTGTCTTTAAGGACAGCTTGGAAATTCTTATCATTAGCTAATATAGATTCAAGAATACGCGGGTCCTTTGTGAATACAATTGTCTGAAAAAAATGCTTTTTTTATTTTACAATATAATTTACGTAATGAATTTAATTTATCGGCTTCATACTGTATTTCTCATATATCAAGGGTAAGAACTGATAATCTACAGTCAAGATACTTCTTCCCCTTCATTCTGTATCCCGCCCGAGTTCTAGACATTGCGTGTTGAGAGGCGAAGCTTTGTCTTACCAGAGCGAGGTCATGAAAATATAAATAAAATTCAACGAGTGGTCAGATGCAACAGCCACCGTGACATTAGGAGCTCTTCAAGAAACTTGTAACACGAAAAAATCTTACATCCCCGAAAGACGACAGAGGGCCCTTCAACTCGCCGCTCGCTCGCGCTATCTCTCCGTGGAACACGACCTGGTCGTCCAGCTTGACCTGCACCAAGCGCACGCCGCGCGTCGAGTATATGCGGGACTTGTTGTAATTCTAAATAGATAATCAAATTAGAATTCAGAATGTTCAGTCACAAGTTAAACAATTAAACATTTTAGTCTTAGCGTTCCAATTTTATCCCCCCCTTTCCTGATACGTTGTTTTAATATTCTATTATATATTTCATTTAATTACATTTTATATATTTCATATACTTTAGAAGTGTAGGTCTGAATGCATGACAGTTGTAGGTTTAATAACCACACATGTCAACGTTTATTTTCAAATTAATTACCTAAGCTATCTAACAAGTGGCTCCATTGCCTTAGTAGCTTAACAAAATTCCATATCACCTGTAGACTGTAGTATAGCTTACCCAAATCCGCAACAAAGCTAGCGTAGTCCTCTTAGCCAAAAGCACGCTAATGGCAAGAGGCGCCCCGCAGTGCGCGGGCGCGCTCCACGCGTGGCGGTCGTCGCGCGTGCGCACCACGCCGTCCGCTATCACGTCTAAACGACCGTGCGTAGAATGATCGCCTGTGTCGGAATCTGTCCATACCTTTGTCAAATAGACTATTAATGTGTATAAAGTAATTATGATTACACTGAAAGTAAAGACTCAATAACTAAGAAATGTTTAGATGTATAAACCCATAAATTTGCTAAGGCTAAGAACCGATCAGTTCGTTTATGAGTTATTACAATAAAAAATATAAGTCTTTATATTCTTTACATGTTTAATAAACCACCTATTTGTAAAGGAGATAAATCGGAGCAATCAGCAATGCAACGTTAGGATATTTGTATTGTATTGTCAACGTAAAACACTATCTAAAATTTAATTAAAAAAAAGTGCCTGTATATACAATATTTTTAAGAAAAAATCATATACGGTGTTAAAAATAGTAACAGAACACAAACGTATAATTTACAAAAAAAATCTCCTACTTTTAAATTTAAAATAATAATAAATTGTAAATGGAAGTTGAACGGCAATGGTCACAAATTCACGCAAACAAAGTGCCTAACTTTGTTTGCATGAATTATAATACATATATACCACCTAGTATTACACATATAGACATACCTTTTCAATAGTAACTATTTCTCCGCTCGAGTCGAACATCTCAATACCATTCATGCCAACTAAATATTTGTCCCCCCAATTAGAGTAAATCTTAATCTCTAACAACCTTCCTTCGGGCAGTTCAGGAATAGTAAATTCGCTTTTAACTTTTGCTTTCGTCCCATTATTATACGACATAGACGATCCTTTAGGATTCTTTTTGTTATGTGTGTTCAAGGGCACCGTTTTATTAACATTTTTGCGTGTATTGAGGGAATATTCTTTACAAGAAGTTTTGTCACTTCGTCTAGC
The DNA here is from genome assembly GCA_037127375.1 of Dione juno. Lineage (NCBI taxonomy): Eukaryota > Metazoa > Arthropoda > Insecta > Lepidoptera > Nymphalidae > Dione > Dione juno. Next base: position 860,303 of record JAXRJS010000065.1, read on the forward strand.
TTCATGTAATCCTAAAAATATAAGGCAATTTTGTCCTATTATATAACATTATAAAGGTACAAATATTTTTTTTTAAATAACTCTTCGTGAAAAGTTTTAAGATATTTAGTTAAAATGCTATTTATTTATTTGTCTTACTAGATCCCAATATAACGTCATTAAAATCATCATCTATGGATTTATTTAGGCGCGTGTGTCGTGGCGTCACGTAGTGAGGCAAAAGGTCCGAAAGAAAATCATTTGAACTGACACTAGCGGAGTCCTCAAAATCGAAATTATTGTTTCTTATTTTTCGCCTACCAATTTGCGACAAACCTGTGAATGTAAAGATAGTTATAATCAAACACACATATGTACAATATTTCTATTTTATTAGATTGTATTAACATTCATAATATACAATATCATTTTTTTGTGTCGTTATCTTACCATTTACTCGGTTATTGCGCATAGTACCAGCGGAATGAGCAATGTACTGTTTCTGAGGCTTTACAATTTGATCCATTTTCGTGTCTAATGAAGTTCGTCGGACAGCTCTAAGAAAAAATAATTATAACTTATATTAAGTGCGTAAAATAATAAGTTAAATAGCAAAAGAAGTAATACTGCACCTTAAATGTTCATAGTTGGAGTCTACAAAAGTGGGATTAGAAATTTCATAATTATGAATCGAATCATTTGTTTCATTTCTGATATGTGTCTCTTTTATCTGCCTAGAAAAGAAGAAAAAACAAAAATTACGTAAATATAGTATAATCGTATATATAAGGAAGAATACATTGTTAAATGATTAATTAATATTATCACAATTGTTACTCACTTTGTAATGTCTTTGAGCCAGAATGGACAATCCATATCTTTTGATAAATATTCCAATTCATACTGTTGAGCCATTTTAAAGCCATTGGAGTTCAATATGTAAGGACTAAAATAGAATATTCACTATAACAATTGTAAATAAATAATTGAACATTGATTAGCCATTATCTTAAATGAAACAAAACTTATAATACTCTCTTAAATTTGTAGGTCACAAACAGATTAAATCCTTTCTTTTATATTTCGTTTTAGTAAACCGATAACAACATTACTACTTGCAACTTTTGAAACCTATTTTTGCCGCTGTTTGTTAGTACTTCGTGACCATGGTTACAATAATTAATATCTTATTAATTTTTCTGTTGATGCAATTTGATTACTTAATATTTTCTAAAAGTTAATAGGTATATAATGGTGTGAATTTAAAAATTATAATATTATTTTAAAATCTTTCATGGATGATTTTTTAATAAAATAATTATTATTTAATTCAATGCCTGTTTCTCAACTAAACTGTCATTATATGACACGACATAGTGACAGAATCGAAATGTCAACATGCGGCACCTAACCTATTAATTTTACGTACACCTTTGTACGTCTATATTTATTAATTTATTAGATTCACATTTTGTGTATGCAAAATATAAAACGTCAATAATGGACGAAACATCGTTGGAAATACGGACAACAAATGCTGAAAAAGAAGTACAAATATTAGAATTGGAACTAGATAAAATCGCAAATGATGATTTTAGTTCTGTTGGTGATGCGAGGCTTGATAAATTGTTGTCCGATAATGAAAAACTCAAACATCGTCTTGCTATTCTCGAAAATGCTATAAAATCAGAACAGGGAACCACACCGGAATCTGCAAAAAGAAAGAAACCTAGTTTAATAATCGATATTAAATCTGTCGAAGGTACTATTTGCATAATGGACGAGTTAAAAAATGTTTTCGAAGTTGCTATAACTTCAGCATATCCTGATTTGGAGGATCCGCCGATTGTTATATCTTTATCTGGTAATAATCCAAAGTTTGGTGACTATCAGTGTAATTCTGCTATGTCAATATCTCAACTTCTTAAGGCAAAAAATGTAAAAACGAATCCCAGAGAAGTGGCAAACAATATTTTAAATAAGACTCCTTCATCACCCCTCATACAAAAGATGGAAGTTGCTGGTGCTGGATTCTTAAATATATACTTAAATAAAGCAATGGCTGAACATGTCTTATTAAGTATTCTTAATGTTGGTGTGAAACCCCCACCTGTACAAAAAGAAAAAGTAATTGTAGACTTCTCCTCACCCAACATTGCAAAAGAAATGCATGTGGGTCACTTAAGATCTACAATTATAGGTGACAGTGTGTGTCGTGTTCTAGAATTTTTAAACCATGATGTTCTTCGTCTTAATCATCTAGGTGACTGGGGTACACAATTTGGTATGCTTATAGCTCATTTACAAGATAAGTTTCCTGATTATAAAACTCACTCTCCTCCAATTTCTGACTTGCAAGCTTTTTACAAAGAATCAAAAAAAAGGTTTGATGAAGATGAAGAATTTAAGAAGAGAGCATATTCATGTGTAGTTCAGCTGCAATCTGGGCAACCTGATTTTATAGCTGCTTGGAAACTGATATGTGAAGTATCACGCCAAGAATTCCAGAAGATATATGATCGCTTGGATATACAAATTATTGACAGGGGTGAGTCCTTCTACCAAAGCAGGATGGATGCGGTTGTTAAAGAATTGAAAGATAAAGGTTTCTTAGAAGAAGATGAAGGCAGGTTTATTATGTGGGGCAATGAAAATAATCATGATGGAATACCACTGACAGTTGTAAAATCAGGTGGGGGCTACACATATGACACGTCTGACATAACAGCTATAAAGCAAAGGGTGGAAGAAGAGAAAGGTGATAGATTTATCTATGTCACTGATGTTGGCCAATATACACATTTCGTGACAATAGATGCCTGTGCTCGACGAGCTGGTATCCTCAAAAGTGGCAAAAAATTAGAACATGTTGGTTTTGGAGTTGTTTTGGGAGAAGATAAAAAGAAATTTAAAACAAGATCTGGAGATACAATCAAATTAATTGATTTGCTAGATGAGGGCTTAAAAAGATCTCTAGACAAATTAACAGAAAAAGGTAGGGACAAAGTCCTTACACCTGAAGAATTAAAAAAGGCCCAAGAGGCAGTTGCCTATGGCTGTATTAAGTATGCCGATCTCTCTCATAATAGAATTAACGATTATATATTTTCATTTGATAAAATGTTAGATGATAAAGGTAACACTGCTGTCTATTTATTATATGCTTTAACTCGCATCAGATCTATAGCTCGTACAGCTCAGATTTCTATTGAAAAATTACTTGAAGAAGCACAAAAATCTGGTCTTAAGCTGGAACATGAAACTGAATGGAAACTAGGAAAAGTACTTCTTAGATTCCCTGAAGTAATACTGAAGGTATCTAATGACCTTTTCCTACACAGCTTATGTGATTATTTATATGAAATATCATGTGCTTTTACTGATTTCTATGATAAGTGTTATTGTGTTGAAAAAGATAAAAGTGGCAAAATAGTCAAAATCTTTTATGGTAGATTAATGCTTTGTGAAGTTACTGCCAGAGTAATGGAGAGGTGTTTTGACATATTAGGTATTAAAACTGTATCTAAAATGTAAAAAACATTCAGTTAAATGTACTAACTCATATAATATTTTTAGTCATCACAAGCTCATTTCAAATAAATAAAAACAGTTTTTTGGATGTAAAATTTATTTAATTCCCAAAAACCGCTACAAAACCATACCAGGATCCATTAACAAAAGTAAAGTTAATGGAACATTACATGTAAATTTAAGGAAAATAACGTTTTAACAATCACCACAACTCTACTTACTATAATATATGTCAAATGTTTGATTAAGATATTAATAATCCACAATAGCACATTACAATATATTTCATACCAATTTCTTATTATATATTATTATACTTGTATCTGAAAAATTTTTGGTTTTATTCATCAGTATCAAATATCCAAATTACCTCAACTGACTTATGGCAGTGGGTTTAATTAATGAGATAAGAGATTCTTTAATCAATAGCAGGATTTCATACAAATGTGTATCCTACAGTACTTCACATGGTATGAATAGAAAAAAACATACATTTACATAAAAACTAAACAGTTGAAATAGGTTCTACATGTTTTAATGAGTATTGTTGTACAGTTAAGCTTATATAAATGATAATATTACACTAATTCTGGCACTACTCAAATCTTATTTGAATAAATCAATTGTATTTTAAACCTATACAGTAATAGATTATTTTACATCAGTTTATTTCAAATTCAAAATCATTATATGTAAATAAGTATACTGAAATATATTATAAGATTTTGATGGTAATTTAAAAATTTGGCCCATAGATTAAAAACTTTCAGAAGGGAAGATTAAAGGTTGACTACATATTTTATCCCACATGATACATCTCAAAGGAAGACTTGAGATAAAAAATGTTTATAGGATTTCTACATAACTCTAAAACTATCAATTACCAGAGGAAATATGTAATTAAAAAATAGATTATTTTAACATCCACAAAATACATTATTATTTTGATTTTACAAATGTACTTAGCGTACAATATATGTTATATAGTATTCACAATACAATAATATACACAAGACATACGAAACTATTTATACTAAGATAGTTCAATTCCTATTTAACAATAAGTGAAAGGTCGATTGTAAGACGAATATGTATAAAATTTAAGATAGCGATTCATAAGATAGTATCTATATTAAAAAGTTTCTAATGAAATTGAACTGATGTTAAAAAAATAATACAATGAAAACATAAGATTTTAGAATTGTTTCATATATAAAATATCGTAATGGTGCTTAAACTTTTTTCTACAATTATTAAAATTAAAATGAAAAAGGTATAATTATAAGAAAATTAAATTTTTTATTCATAATTTCATCGTAATATTTTTAAATAATTTTAATATTTTTAAATAAGTGTTAAAATTTTTTTAAGCTCTTACATTTTTATTAAACATCGAATCTGCCTTTATTTAGTCTTTACACAAAATCGACTAAACATGCAATTTATTAATACATATTTTCATATAGTTTTTATCTGACCGATCAATTACAACTTATGTCAAAGGCGGCATTAGCTGATCGCTAGTTAGTTAGAGACAGGAGCTCAGGATAGAGGAAGCGAGTGTTAATTCGCATTTTGCAAGTAACCTCTTAAACTATACTTGGGTCTTTGACACGGCTCTGAGCTCTTCTCCCTGCAACACTATGGGCAACCGCACGGTGAATACATGGATAGAGATTATTGTTTTCTTAACAATCATATGTTATGAACCTGAAAGAAATTACAACATACCTACCTAAGTATATATTTAAGCGTATACACGCTTAAATAGCGGAGCTTTGTTTGATATGCCGTTGAACCAGCCAACATGAGCATTATATTAAAAATTATTTTGATCAAAGAATATATATATATATATATATGTGTATATATATATATATATATATATATATATATATATATATATATATATATATATATATATATATATATATATATATATATATTCTTATCAATTCGTTTCTTGAATGAGTAAATTAATATTTTTTTTATGTCTATTTTTGTAACTTTTTGCAACTTCTTTCACTTTTTAATTACCCTGTTGCCTTAAACATAAAATGAATTTGATTCTTCAAATAAATTTAAAGAAACATTAAATAAATCATTTACGATCACTAATTTGTGAAATGTGAAACAAATTATATGACTAGAAATTATCAAAACGAACCAAACGATGGTAAAGTGCGATCGGTTCGAAGATTTTTTTACGGTGGCGCTAAAGTGCTATACATTTAAATGCAATCGATATAAATATCAAGCGAAACTATACTTTAAAAAAATCTAAGAACTGGTTTTATCTATACATTCCACCATTTTGCTAATAGCTATTGAACCTGCGTACAGGCGATAAATATTCATGCGACCTACATATCTTTGCCCGTGTGTCATAGTTCGCCCCACTTAATGAGAGTCCGATTGTCCACGATATCGTAATTCGATAAAAAATAACAATAGATACACAGTGACGAAATTTTTTTGCCCACATAGATAATCTTGATATGTATTTGAGGATAGTGTTAAAAGTCACACAGCACTTGTGGTCATCTACGAACTGGGAAGGCAATCTACGGAATTAACTTATACGGGAGTAAATTTAAATAAAATTAATAATATATATATATATATATATATATATATATATATATATATATATATATATATATATATATATATATATATATACATATATATATATAGAGTATACTTACAAGGAATCATGTAAAACAATTGGAGATTTGGTAAATTCGATAAAAAATGGCGGACGAGAAGGAGGAATATTAAAATCTGTTAACGTATACTAAAACGAATCGACGATTGAGCACTACACTTACACTATGGGTACAACTACAGCTATAGCTTAGGTAAAGTCATTGCATGCTCAAGTTAAAGTACACCGCAGACCGATGAAACATTACATTTAACTAGCTACGCTAAAACATGTATAAGAAACTAATCTAAGGAAATATCCACATGAGGTGTATAAAATATCTATGCTGAAAAACTGGATCCGTATAACTAGAGATAGATAAACATGTCTAAAAACCCTAATACATTCTTTCTAAAAGGGGTTGGTTTGGTCTCGAGATTCTGGAGTTACGACTACTCTACAACAATAAGGTTCAACAATATATTACAAAATATACACATGCATCTATATTGGAACGCGTTTTAATACTTTCTCTATTGGATTAAATTATTATAGAAAACGCAGCGCCTTGTTGCGTAAACGCAGCCATATTACGTTACTTACGAGTTCGCGTCACAGACAATTAGGTATATAAGTAATCACTAATTCTATAAGCAATAAATTGAAAATATTATTCAAACAAAATCGTATAAAGAAGCCTACAGAAATAAATAATATATAAATAATTACGTAGTTTTTTGTTAGTATTTACGTATACGTATGTTCAATTAACAGTCATTTAATTCTTAGAAATAATAAAAAAAAGGGGAACGTGTTCACAGTCATTGACACCTATAAAACAAATCTAGTATTTGATTCAATGGATTTAGTACAATATCAATCTCTTTTGCTGCGCTCATTGTTTATTATTGTACGTGAGCTAGATTTAAAATCATAATGTTCTCTAGCAATGTTATTGAAGAAGTCATTATACTAAATAGTAAATATGTAAAACACCCACGAAAACTGCTATTAATAAAGATGAAAATAACTTAGCAATTTTAATGGCGCGCTTCATGTAGATTTGGGACAAAAAACATGTATCCCAAATTATTTATTCATTCGGCTAACCAAACGACACTTGAGTTTTGACATTTTGCGAGTCGCTGTCAACTGTGGCCTTGTTGCTGAGTTATATAAAAATAGCTTACGAGAGCTCGCCAATAGAGATTGAATAGGTTAATCGGGCAGTCTTCATTGAGATTTGAGTTCGGGGAAAAGATGTCGTAGAATAGCTAAGTAGTGAACACTGGCGGCGAGGGCCACGAACATGTGCCATATCGCGTGAGCAAATGGTATGCGCCCGTCCGACTTGAAAAAGAACACACCTATGAGGTACAAGAGCCCACCCATCTTGAGATCATGCATCGCCGGGAACTGGTGCTGAAAATAAAAATATATTAAAAATCAATTTATAAAGTAATTGCATATATTTATTTTTGAACCATTATAAAAGAATCACTACTGTTTATTTAAGTTTCAAAGGTTCATTATGGAGCATAAATATATAATGTTTATACTCCATAATAAATTCATAAAACATACATGCGGAAACTCTCATTTATACAAAGATAGCTCCATAAAGGGAGATCTACGACCCTGTTGTAAACGTGATACGGTACTTAGGTAACGTGTCGGAATTAAAAGTGAACCTACGTGTCCCACTTTTAAATGGATCGAAAACAAAGATTGTGCAAAAATTTTGTCATACACAAAAGGAGATAAGCTAAATATTTTTTTTATCAAGCTAGTCTTCTAGCTTTAAACGTAACAAAGGAAATACGAGTACATTTACAAATTAACAAAAGAGGTTTTTGTTAATATTTATTACAATGCAATATCTAAAAGTTTTCAAAGAATAAACATGCCTAAGTATATTAATATGAAAATGATATCATTTTAATAATCGTATAGAATAATATTAATTTAAGTTACGTGATCTTTGGTGGCACAATATTATTTTCTAATAGTCATGAACTAAATTATAAAGTACACCATCAATTATTATCATTACGATTCCATAGCTTTCTGTAATTGACCCACCAGCCTTGCCCTTTACACGTTAGGTTTTCTTCCTTGAACTGCTTAAAAATTTACCTTAGAATCTTTAATCACAGCGTTGTTCTATTTCAGGGGTTGTCATGCGCAAATAGCGAAATGACTACAAGTGCCTACATGTTTATTTTCAAAGAGATTTATTTATTTCATACAATGAATGGATATATTCACATTAATTAGCGTAATTGTACCAAAGTATAGTTACTATGTAACACATTTTCTACTAGGGATAATTTTAAATTTTACATTAAAAACGTCATCAAAAAATATGTCTTAAAAATTTCGACGATTTGTATATTATTTCATTAATGTACGGGGATTTTTTTTTAATATTCTGCGGGGTAGACCACATTTAGAAATAAAAATATAAATGTAGGGTATAAAAAATGCTCCCTTAAATGTAAAGCAAACAAATATTTATACAATATACATGTTATTATAAGTTTCGAGGATTTAGTTTGAATATTTAATTTAACTGACTCCAGACTGACTAACTTAAAACAAAAGTGTGTCCGTCTTTTCTCTTTACATAATTTATATTAACATGATTTATTATTACGGTAAAAATATAGTCATAAATTATAAAATAACATAAAAACATTTTTTGCCGAGTGAATAATATATTAATACTAATAATGACACGGTCTTACATCGTGAGGTCGAGATTTCCTAACTAATATCAAGGGCACCTCAGCTAGGTACATAGATAATATATATTTAGATAATGCACGTTTAATAATAAGTAACGACAACAAAATAACAATTTCAAATTTGATTACTATAGAGATATAGGGTTTTTGGTATTTATTAGCTTCATAGTAAATATATATATATCAAATAAAAAGAATATATCATAAATTATTATTAGCTTGAAGAAATACATAGGTAATTACTTATATATACAATTTAAATATATAATCATCTATAAACACTGCTTCTTATAGGAAGGTGGATTGTCATTGTAAAAACTGTATTTTAGAACACCTATTCATTAATGACTTATTGTAATAAATTATGAAGTAACAACATTTTTATACAAATTTATTATAAATGACCTAATATGTTATATATATATATATATATATATATATATATATATATATATATATATATATATATATATATATATATATATATATATATATATATATATATATTTAAATAATATAGTATATTGTTTGAAAAAAAAATGTAATTGACAGTCGTCAGCCAAATAATTCATACAGTTTGTTTTAATGCAACTACTATATTATATAACTAATAAACTACTAATACTAATATAACTAATATGTAGGTACATATTTAGAATTATAAGTTTTTTTTGTACAAGTCTCTTCCGTGTCTCTTTTTTTTTATGCTCTTTGTCTTTCTACAAATAAACATAGACTAATTTAAGTAAATTCAAAATACTTGACGTCACTTTCTTGTTATCCTGGTACTCCTGACAAGGACATCAGGTTGACCGAACAGGATCCGTGTGCGGTTTTTAAGCCAATTGAGGAACCGTAATGTAATTTGTAAATGTTGTAAGAATTTTGCTCAAAAGCTATTTACACTAATTTTAACCTGCAGCTTCAATCCCAGGGTCACATGAGACATAATAATGATGGACGTGATGTATATAGCCTATAATAAGCTATGCTATAGAATATCTTGATAAATGGACTACCCCATAAAAAATATTATTTTCAATTTGGACCAGTATTTACTGAGATTAGCGCGTTCAACCTACCATTTATACATAATATAGATAAATACAGCCTATGGGTTAAGTTAGTTTTAAAAATATGCGCAATTTATTACGCAATTTAGTACAATTATTCGAGTAGGTCGTAAACTCCATTCGTTATAAATAATTTATAATAAAAAAAAAAACTAGAAAAAAAGCGTGGACGAAAAACGTCTGCGTTGTTGGATAATATAGAAAAAAAAAGAAAAATAATTAGATTTAATTATTTATAAAATGTGGCATTCTATCGTCCATCCATGTCCATCCATCCGAGCGTCATAATAAAGCACTTAAGTCAATTAAGCAAAAATTATAACACAATGTCCTTCGAGCGGCGAACGTATTTTCTTTTAGGTATTAAATACTTGTTGCGCGTACCTACTACGGCTTTGACGTATCTATATGTCAAGGCAATCCAACATTTACTCGAATCTACGGCAGGAATTAATAATTTTCTTTAACGGCGAGGTATTTGGCAACATCGTATAAGACTGGTTTCTGTGCATGTAACATGTTTATGTACATTAGAAAAAGTCCGACGACCGCACATTTAGTTTATGAAAGTCTCTGATTATATACAATCGTTATCAGATCAAATTCCACTAACTGGAAGAATGTTAATATTTATTTTTAGAGTTTTCCGGATACGATTAGATAAAACGTATGTTTGACTTCCGACATACGAAGGCGAATGGGAGACGTTACAATTGATTTTATTGCTTCCTTTTCTATTTTGATTTGTATACCAATTCCAACTTTTCTAAGTATATGTAGATATAAATATAGTAAACCGATAAAAATGTTATTTTGCTAAATACGAATTTCGACCAAATCACGGGTCCATATGTTGAAAACAATGTAAAATGATCCAAATTGATTATTAATATTTGAATATTTGTAGAATAAAATTATGTATAGTATTTTCTTCCGGCTTAATGGTTTATCTCTATTATAATTAGACAAAGACAACATGTATTAGTTCTGCACTTTCAGTCCGAATTTGAAACAGTACGTGTTGTGTGTAGTGAATGCAAATCTCGCGAGATTGGGGCTCCTGCGAGATCCCGCGATTTATATCGCGAGATCGAGATTGCATTCCCTAGTTGTGTGGCGGGAATCAACGCCGCGTTTTGTCTTACCAGAGCGGGTAGTGAAGATTATCTCTGACCTTTAAACTGTAGTTTGTTATAAAAAAATATACAAATACTTTTTGCAGTTGAAATTGAACCAGTTTTTTCAGGTTATTTACAAAAAAATTCTTAACAAACTATGTACAACAAAACATGCTTACAAACATAGGAATGTTGATCTTCATCCATCGACACATAATCTTTTATTAAAAACTATTTAGTCAATACAAAATAGTTGTTTTGGGTTAGATCGCGGATAAGGTACATGCCATTCTACCATAATATCATTATAAAAATGTGTTTACTATATTTAATGAAAGTCATTTTAGCAGCGTCTAGAATATTGGTTACCCGAGCGTTAAGATCAAAATACACAGTTCTGAGTAACGTCAGAACTTCTAAACAGTAACTTATACGTTATGGTTCAGGTTTCTTAAAGTAGGTATTAATAAAAATAAAAGGATTGCAAAAAGTCATAAAAAACGCAACTTCAGAGATTTTAAATTCGAAATATATCTCTGTGCAAAAACATACCACGATTATGAATCTTGACATCGTTCATAAGTAATAATTATTCACATAAGAAAAACATGTGAAAATTTACGAATATGAATAAATATTCTCAGCTCAGTATTTTATATTTTAACGAGGGCATTGTGGCGTAGTGGTTTCATGTATGAACGCGATAGTTGTGAATTCGAACCAGCTTGGAGGAATTAATTAATTCCTCGCTTTAGTAAAATAAGCGCGGCGTTAAGTTTCGCCAGTTAACACGCAATGTTAAAATTCTTTGGTGGCACTTTCTCATTAAAGAAACTTCTAAAAGGTATATTATTATAGTAGAGTTTTTGTCGGTTTTTCTTCTGTGCTTTCTAAATGTGCCAGTAAAGCACTTAGCTTCGCCCTGAGGTCGAATAAAGAAAACGTGAAGGAGATTGATCGGTGAACTGAATAGTAGCTATTATCGTGTCAATCCTTGTTAGCAAAGACCAGTGACATATAGTAACTATAGCATATGAGCAACTGATGCGAATGCTAACGATATCTAACTGACGCTACAAAGATATTTGACCTAACTATAAATATCACAGATAAGAAAATATACACTTTAAGTATAAAAATTTGCAATATGTTCAAAGTATCAATATATTATGTGGCAGTAGTATATTATGTTACAAGATTGATGATGATGAACGCATGATGTCAGAAGATTACTTACTTGGTGTGATATATTTTTAGATTGCGATTTTTCTTCAAATTATTTAAAATATAAATATAATTTAACTTTAGTAAATTATCAAATTATGCACTGAAAATTAATCTGTGATGACATGGGTTGGGCTAATGGCAAACTACACTTTAACAAATCTTATCAAAATAAAAATTGTTTATTTTTCTGCTTTGAAAGCATTTTTCTGCCTAGAAAGCAGATTTAAATTTTTTTAAGCTTTATTACAAATTTTCATGACAACAGGTAATAATACCGTAAACATTGTTTCTTACAAACAACAAAAACATACCTAAGTTCTAAATGGATTTAGCACTAGGTCACATGTAAGCTACTTTTATCGAACTGGAACGTTTCTATTGTATGGGAAAATGTGGGTCACATCATGCTTACTACAATATTGAATATACCATAGGCATGGGCTTGAGAGGTGTTTCGGATAGTTGAAATTGTAGTACAAAAAAGTCAAGGGTGAAGAATCAGGTGACACGTCAAGAAAGTTCTACAATATTTTAATTTTTTTTAGGATAACGTTACTTATATGCCTATAATGTTTAAACTTAATTAATCTACTGGAGGCCAGGCCCTCCTGCAAAATATCCATAGATACATCTATATAATTAGGTACCAAAAAGAAAACGTACCCTTAATAAAAAAACTTAAAGACTTCCTCGCTTGGTCAGGTTCCACGAGACGCGGGCTCAAATCCCGCTGCGTTCAAATTTGTATATGTTTTATTGAAGTATATTTCTACCCTTAGTGTGGATTAATACTTAAAAAAATAGCCATAAACCTGTTTGAAATAGTCAACATTTTTTTTTGGAAATTACAATCAATGATTTAAATTTTGGTCCAATAAAAATATCAGTAGCATAATGTTTTAAGCATTTTGTTCGCCTCGGCAATAACACTGCGGCAGACGAATTATAAAGAGATAAAGTAAACATACAATTATAAAGCTATAAAGAATGAACTTTGTTAATGTTAAACAGATGACTAATTCAAGTGTAGTTTTATAAATATTTTTATGTAACAATATGGTTCATAATTCATATATTTTATTACTATCATTATATCATAATATATAAAGTAAATAAGCGAATAGCATAATATGCTATGCTTCTTTAATATTCTGTTTTAATAAAAATTGTTATAAGTTTTGGTAAGTTATATATATATATATGTACTTACCTACAGTAATAAAAAAATAAACATTACTTATATTATATTATAATTACTTACTTTTAACTTTATGAAACTCTTATATATTTTAAGAAGTATAGGTACATTTTCTAATTAATGGTCTTACAATTATGAAACGGACATTATGGAAAGTACCTAGAATAAATTTGTATAATAATTAGTAACTGAAAGCCGCAACGAACCAGTTTTATCTTTAGAACTGAAACTTGGGTCGCACAGTTCATTATAATAATACCTACAGCATAAATGTCAGTTAGTAAAATAATATCTCGTATTTAAATAACATATAAATTATAATGTAGCCTTTTATCGTAATTATGATTTTTTCTTGAAAAAGAAAGAAATGGTATTTAGTTTTAGAGGTGAAACCATTAAGGATTCCATCATTTATAGTGTCATCTCTTCTTAGGTCACGTCCAGCTAGTTCACAGACAATGCACACAATTTAATCATTTTTATTTAAATTTTTATTATTTTTTTATCGACACTATATCACAATGTTACGCTTTAGTATATAAAATAATTAAAAGCTTGGGATATGGATTATTACTCATCAGTTTAACTCTTTAAGCTGTTCTCCAATGGCATAGCGTAATGGGGGCGGCAGGTTTGGAATTTTTTAAGTGGTAGTAAAATTTCACATCGTGTAAAAAATATATAAATAAATAATAAGAATAATTTTCAATATTGTTTAATAAAAATTAAATACAGCTATCCCCGTGTCAGCGAGCACATAATGGAATGGATAATGGATTTTTTTTTTATAATTTGTAACTAACCGAGGAAGATACAATTCGTTTATCTATACTCTATACTAATGGTAAGTAATTTTTTAGTATACGGTATTTATACCAAAATAATTTTTTTTTATTTTTGTCTGTTTGTCTGTTTGATCCGGCTAATATCTGAAACGACGAGACTGACTTTGACGGCACATTCACTGACAGGTAGCTGACATAATACGGAGTAACTTAGAATACTTTTATTTAAGACAAATAAAACATGTTATATTCGAAATAAACGCAATTCAGCTTTATAAAGCAGCGAAGCCGCGAGCGAATAAAAATGTGAGTGTGAATCAAAACTTTATATTTTAAATCACGCTCATGTTAAATAGACTTGAATGCTGAATGACAGTAATGCTGTTAGCCCTATTGGCTTTGACAACGACACAGGTTGGGGAGGGTACTCTGTAGAGGGTACTCTGTCACTAAGAATTAGCAAGCACTATCGTGTCTGCTTGAGAGGTAACGGCTTGCGAGCGGGCTGTGGGATGTTCCCTATTCTTAACAAGCCAGCCGCGACCTGAAGACGCGACTGGAGAAACTTACGACTAATACAGGAACCTAGCAATCCCTAACCGCTGGGTCCGGCCACGCCAACGCGCGGTCGGGCCGTCAAAAATGCTGGACTTTGTCGTCGTTTCCGTCGCCGGCGGTAAGAGTGTCGTGTACGTGTTTTGTGCTTCCTACCTACGTATGGGGCACTAGCAACTGTAATGGGATCATCTGGGTCTAATAGAACGCTACGCGGTCGTCTGAGCTTAGTTTTAGCGCACGGGGTGTAGTCACACGCCTGTACGATAAGAGGGTTCACGTGAGTAGCTGCGCGCTCGAAGTAGCGCCTGGATAGGCCTTTGCTTTATTCTTGAATCGATTCCAGTTCGAAGTCTCTATGTAGGACGACATTGCCATCAAACCAGGGGCAACATGACGCGATTCGCAAAAATTTATTCTGAACTATTTGACGGACATTCAGCTTGGTGTGTGTGAACACGACACTAACATAAGTGAGGACAGGTCTTACACAAGTTTTGTATAGTGTCAGCTTATGTCTAAGTGACAATTTATTCAGCTTGCAAATAAGAGGATAAAGCCTACTGAGAATAAAGAGAGCTTTGTTTCTGGCTCTTTTGACGTGTGGACTAAAAGAGAGTCTGAAATCTAGGATTACTCCTAGATATTTTACCTGTGGTTTCCAGGGTTTAACATATACCGTTTCGTGTTGACACGAGGAAACAGGATCGCTTCACTCTTATCCGGATTAACTTCGATCCTCCATAAACGGTCGCCAGTCTGGAGTCTTTAAGTCAACAGGTGAAAATAGCGAGAAGTAGTGTATAGGGCGGTGTCGTCGGCGTACATCGCCACGGTGAACTAATTTTATACGAGGCATTCGCTGGTGTACAGTGCGTACAAAATCGGAGAAAGGGTAGAACCCTGGAGAAACCCTGCGCGGACACAGCGGGGAGAAAATATACTTAAATATTCTTTCATTTTAAGTTTATATGTGAAATAGAGAACAGGGTGACCACGTAAAAGACATTGCTGTGTTATATTGTAAATAATATATCATTAGTCAAACCTAATATAATCTCCTAACACTACTTCAGAATAAATCAAAATCACAGAATTAATATTTTTTTAGGTAAAGTTAAGTTACATTTTTTAATACAACCGATTCTCTAGAGGTTGAAAGTAACAGAACAAACAAATGACATTATCTCTATATACAATATGAATTCGTAACATATTCTCAATTTATATTAAATATTTAATATACAGTTGATTTAACGATGTGACCAAACATCGCCAAATGCGACTAATTTATGAAATGCTCGATAATTTCATGAAATCGTCAATTCTACGTTATACTACACACATCTAAGTGGTCGTTGCGCAAGATTTTTTTATATATATATGATTTTCAGATTGCTGAGGTAGTCGTGGCTTGGTGGGACTATAAACTACACTTTTGTTTGACTATAAATGGAGTGGTTGTCGGTCGATCTCTACTAGAATGATATATTTAATGAATTTTTATTTTTTCGCACTGGCAAGCAATGCAAGGCGCTCTTGCCGTAAAGAAAAAAAGTATAAATAAAAATAAAATACTTAAAACAAGAGGTCGGTAAAAATATCTTCCATCGAGGCGGCTGACGCCCACGCTATGCTACTGAACTACTCACCAAACACTATTAAGTGCTAACATAGACACTTGTGACACGAAATCAACGGCTTTTAACGCTACACATAATAGCGTTTAAGTAAATGAGTTAAATACACTTATCTTATATAAATAACTATTGTATATCAAAATATTAAGTATATCAAAATATAAATAACTTTTGTATATCAGCTACTTTCAGTATAAAACTAGCTTGTTATTGTTGCTGTAGAAGTAATTATGAACGAATAGTTAAAGTATGAAGTAATAATAAAGAATCTGGCACACATTGATGGCACTACAATAATATCTTTTAATGAAGATTTGTATTATAACTAGCTGGTCTGCATGGAGAAATAAAAGGAAATTTGAAGACAACCTTAAAATTATGATTCTCCTAGCGCTTTACAATACTGATGAACACAAAACCTAAATGTTAACACAATAGGAATAATTGTATTTAAATCGGTTAAGCCGCTTTTAAGACTACGTTAATCTCACATGGCAATCTTGTATAAACGCACACACAAACAGACAAAAATGTTAAAAATGATTGTTTTGGATATTATTACCACTATTATTATTCCATTGATATATGCCCCCAAAAATATCTTACCACGTATGTTCCATTTACAGACAGAGATACATTTTATTATATTATATAGATTATACATTTTAGAAACTATCATTATACATGGTTAAGTTATTCTATAGTGTGCTTAGTTTACTTGATGCTTCACAGCGCAGTGTAAAGACATACGACATGTGAAGGTAACTTTGATATAAATAGATAGGTCTCAACGCCGCGCTAGTTCAAGCCGTCGAGTAGGGTTGCCAGGTATCATATAGCTTATTTCGGGACACTGACATTTATATAAATTAATACACCTGTTATGATCCATATCGACTTTTAAGATGTGGTTCGGGAATAATACGTCTTGGCATAATATTAATTGCCTAATAGAACAAATGTTTACAAATATATTTGAATAATAAATTGAAAAATGCATATGTTCTCGGTAACTCGATACTAGGTCGTTTCTTTTTTTAATCTTAGCTACATATTAATTAAATATTATATTAATACATATTAATATTAATAGAAATTCTATACATATCCGGAAATATTGCCATATTCCATTCAACTGTAAACATCTTTTATCGAAAGACAAAAAATGAGTAAAGATTTATGAACATATTTAAAATCGTACCTATTCTAAACTTAGCAACATTATGGTTGCTGCAGTAATATTTAACTTTTTTTATATTTAACAATTAATTCTATTTCTGTAAAAAATATTTTCTGTAAGAAAAAGTTATTTAAAAAAAAAAACAGGTCTACGTGAATAAATGAGAAACAGTCTTAGGACGTACGCTGTTTATATCTGATACCGTCGGGAATGTATTGAATACAATTGTTTAGTAGACAATGAAACATACGACTAACCTATTTTACTGACGCAAAATGGTTCACTATAAGAAACCTTTTTCTTTTACACTCACGATAAAGACGCTAAAATCACATTTAAAAAAAATCATATAGGCATATAGGCATATAATTTATAGTTCAGTAAAAACTCGTTTCGAAAGTAATTAAAATGTTTAATTACCTTATTTGAATTGATCTGAAATGGATTTTTTTTAAAATATTCAAAATAAAAATGAAAGTTATGGTAACGTACGGCACTACGGCGTAACTACTATTACGCAAAGCCACAGCGGTGAATAAATGCGAAGCATGCATGAGACACAACTATTCCTAATTCCTATATTATATATCTACTGTATGCAAATAAATATGATACCCTGCATTCCATGTGGTTATTAGAGTAATAACATACCAAGCGAAGAAGTACCTAAAGTCTTCAACCGGCTTTATCGACAAAATTAAGGTATTTAGTCCGTCACCACGGACTACTGCTAAATGTTAGACAGTGATCGACAAGTCCAGTTGTCGAGTTACAAAATATCTTTTTTCTAACACTAATATATACACGATTAATCCGGTTAAAGAAATTTATTGGAAAACAATCAATTTACTTCCAAAATGTCGAAATTCCTATTCATAAAAGCAAAACAAAGAGTCCCAACACATACATAGCAATCTAGCAATAGGTACGTAAGTATTGCAGCAATATAATATTGCCCAACTAAATCATGCGTAAATAGTTAGTAAATACAAAGGAACATACATTTGATGTGACAATAATCGCCGCCGGTCCGAGGCCCATTATTAAATAGAGTAAAAGTTCCAGCATCTTGTATCGTTCGTGGAATATCTGCTGATATGTGATCCCAAGTATGGCAAAAAGCCAGATAGCCCAGCGCAGTTCCCGCAGCATCCAGCACGAGAGCGTGCCTACAGTCAGCCATGGGAAGTAGGAACTCGCGATGAATATATAGATCATTGCGCGGTCAAATCGGTGTAGGAAGTGTTTCATTTTACTGCAAAATTAGTAGGCGTTTAGCATAAAATTGCATGGTGTTTTCACGTGTATAAAGCATATGTGGTGAGGTGAAATTATATGCAGAGATATATTAAATAATATGTAAAAGAAAATTAAGTTTTTAAAATTGATAATAATTGTATTATGAATAATCTTAATAATATATAATAAGTATATATTTTTAACTAAAAAACAAAAATTGTTAGTTAGTAAAAGATTCACTGTCTCTGTCTAAATTATAACCTTTTTTTTAAGTTATTTATTGACTGAAAACGTTGTAGAGTTGACGACATCAGTATAAAGTGAACAAGTGTGTGCAAACATTTGTTGTTGAACACTCTAATGGAGAGTAGACACGTAACGCCAATAAATTACCCCCGTCTATAGCAAAATACACAACACTATAGCTGTCCATCATAAATTACAATACATTTTAAGTATAATAGAATGTAAAAATAACGATATTTTATAAAGCAAGTAATACATTATATTTTGAAGGTATTTTATTAAAATAAATGATTTTATATGTAAATCGTGATCTGATAATTATTAGGTCATGGCGCTGTGGGTCAGCTATTAAGTTCTGTCACCAGTTCACCACTTAGAGAGTATAAAATGTTGTCATTTCTGTCCCTCTGGGAATACAAAGAGCGACGTTGAGTTACACTATTCAATAGTCAACACGTACCAAATGTCTCGAATAAGGGCGGAAAGTGAACAACGCAGGATATAGCGTAAACCTGTAAAACTGTTAATTCTGTATATTTTTTAAACTCATGACTCAAATTCTTAGTGTATAAATATATACAATATTTAAAAAGAAATTGTCGCTTAAAGAAACTAATACTTGATATCTATTTATTTGTAAGAAATTATACTATTGTTCTCTTTATAATAACGAGTATGTATATATTTCTGTATAGTGCAAAAATTTTGCAAATGTCTATATGAAAAAACCCTGCGTGCCTCTCATTCTTATTCATTATATCCACTTTTCGTCCCCAAAGGATCAGATTCATTGGTAATTGAATCTCCCGCTCAAATGTAACAAATAACTTCCTGCGACCTAAATTGTCCGAGTTATATTCTTCTACAAGTTGCGAAGCCTCAACCGTGCGTGGGCTTGCTTCATTGTGTACCTTTAGTTACAGTGAAATATTTATTTGCTATATATTTTTTATTTTCCTTTTTCTAATATAATCTATTATAATAAGAGGGTAAATACTTGCATTTGCAAGTATTTTTTACGGAAATTTTCTATGTGATAACTAGGAATATATCTTAATGATATGTCCCTTAAAAGATTGTAAACTTCAAATAAAATACATTTACTTTAGTGCTTATATTATTGAATTTTCAGCAACCAGTATATGATATAGTATGCAGAAAATATGTAAGCCCAATGAACAATAAATGTACGTATAAAATATAACCCGACCATAAGCTCTTTAGTTGATGAAATTAAGAAATATGTTGTCCGTATAGCAATTCGATAGATAAGGAATCTATATAGGGCGGAAAAATTAAAAATATATGGGACAAGTGTTTAGTCCGAACTAGAGGCATTGTCATGTTGACCGGTGGAACTCAACGCCGTACTTCAATGTTCTAAGTCAGAAAAAACTTTAGAACAAGTGCGACTTCGAAATATACACGCTATATAAATGTGTTTAACACATTTTTTCTTTCTTATATATGTCTGTATGTGTGTATATATATATATATGTATGTATTTATAAATTAAACTGAATTCTACATATGTATTGCAAATTGCAGCATCGCCCCTCTATTTTTATCGCTTTCACCCACTTCCACAGGTTGACTGGTAGAAATTTCTGTTAGAGATAATTCCACCGTTGCAAACTTTCTTACTGCTATGTTATGTTTTTGTGCAATAAAGTATATTATTATTATGACACAGTTTAATATATTTTTTTTAATAATGATGTTTTCATGATTAAAAAAAAATAGATTGATTATTGATAGAATGATTAATAAAAATGAAAGTTTTTAACGTTTTAGTCTTCTTTCCAGTACCTATGTATCATATTTTACTGTCGTACTGTAATATCGTGTAGCATGTTTTTGATGAATTTGTGATTAAATACATTAATTTATAGACTTATTGATTAATAGTTCTAGATATATTACATATATACCTAATAGCTATATACTAGAGAGGCCCTTGCCAAAAAATGGGACAGAATAATGGACTAACATAATATCTTATGAACACAACATAAGGGATATTCTCATTACTTTGTTGATTGCACAACGCGTGCAATATAAAACTGACCGTGACCTTTCTCAGTTTTATTAATCGGTAGGAAAAATTAATCACGTTTATAACTATAAGATATAACCTCTTTTATGTCCCAAAGGCTTTAATTCTATTCGTCATTTATACAATGGGGAAAGCTTTACGTGAACCCTTAGGGCTTCATTCTTGAATATTAAAAATATTTTATTCAATCTGGGTAGAATACATTTTTTTTATTATTTAATCAAAATAAAATAAAAAAGTTAATATGTATTTATTAACAAATTGAGTATTACCACATTAGTTTTGCGTACAGAACGTTATTAATTTATCGCGTCCCTATGTACCTATGTGAGTCTAAGATATGATATTATAATTATTTTAATTTACAAGACAGAATGCGCTCGATATTTTTATAAAAGTATATAAGTATATTTCATAGCGGCCATAAAAACGTTACGCTACATTAACATTTTTAGAAAATTGCCCTACCGCTTTTCATCACATAGAATAATACTCTAAAAATATTTTTAAAAGCTAAAACATTTACACAATTTATTATTTACTTTATATTAGTTTGTACTGCCTATTTATAATTCTATAACATGTACTATTACAGGTACTGATTTTAATTCTTATTAACAAAAGTTTTCTTACAAGGTACAAATTTACACATTTCATTTCGAGTTGTTCAAATAGCGAAAGGTTTTATTGACATGTCGTACAATGCGTACTAATTAATTTAAGTTTTTGAATTTTGCCAAAGCGTTTCGAATTTATTAAATCCATAAAGAATACATGTCATATCGCATCCTAATATAATACAAGTGCTATAACTGAAAAATTGGCCATTTGTGGGAAATTTGAACCTTAGTGTGTACGTACGTGGTTTATGTCAAATACTAATTTACGATAAGTTAGGCACTTTTATTTTAGATTAGTATTTCTCAGTTAGACAAATAATTTGTAACATTATGATTAAAAACGGTATCTTACGTATCAGACTGGCAGCAACACACCGAGTGGAAGGTGGTTGAAACAGCAAACAAAAGGCATAGCGCCAACCCGTACACCACAGCGGCTATCGCTTGCGGCGCGTTGACGGACCTCGTCAACAACTCGCGCGCACCTAGCGACGCGGGTGCGACGCATAGTGCATGTGTGAACACATTGGCTATGTTTTCCACCTGGGTATAACAAATTAAAACATTTATTACATATTAATATTATTATTATAGT
Organism: Dione juno; assembly: GCA_037127375.1. NCBI lineage: Eukaryota > Metazoa > Arthropoda > Insecta > Lepidoptera > Nymphalidae > Dione > Dione juno. The sequence continues at coordinate 882,739 of JAXRJS010000065.1, forward strand.
ACAAATTGATATGATAGAAAATGATTATGAGATTATAATCTATATTACTACTATATAAAAATATATAGAAGTTTTGTGATAAAGTATTTCAACCCTTTCACTACTAACTTAATGACAGACAACGCGCACCCGAAAGTGTTGGAAGAAACCTTAGATTAGGGCACGTAGGTTTTTGGTGACTATAAGAAAGAGCAGTAAGAGTGTATCCTGTAAACTTTTTATGGCTTCACGCATTTTCTGTAATATTTATTTCCTTGAATTTACTTTTTCATTTCCTTCTATTTTAGTTATTGTGTAGCCGAGCTTAACGCCTAAATCAAATATAATCGAGTCAGTTTTAGCTGAGTCTTAATTGTTTGAGACCGCGGAACGAAAACTGAGTACTGACCAGTGGCTCTGTCATTGTCATGTTATTGTTTTACAATTCATCATAAAAGGTTACTCAAAAACCTCTACGTTGGTCGCACTAACAATGTGACAAATTTAATCAAGCTGTGTGTGGATTAAAGTTTACATATAAAGCTCAAAATATTTTATTTATATTTTTTTCTGCCATAATGGCATTAAATATACTAATGTGTGGCTCAGAGAAGGTTTTGAATGCTAACCCACTTACGCCTACTTATGCCCACTAATTTACCACTTATGCACACATATTAACGATTGGACAGCCTTGATATCATATGTTTTATAATTCTGAATATTAACAAGGAGAACCTTAATTATTATAAACAAATTGTGAGAGAACTCTTCTCCATCATACTTTTCGTTATTACGGGCGGGTAAACTAATGAGGATCATTTATTTTGATAGGTACGTTTTGGCGGAAAAGTATCCTACATTTATTTTTCATGAAAATTAAACATTTTTATTCTGTAAAAATAACATGGACATTTTATTAATAGTAATTCTTACTAAACGCGGCGTTGAGTTCCGCCACTCAATAAGCAATGTCTCAAAATTGGGCGGAGAGTGGGAAATGGAGTGCCTTAACACCAGGTCCCTGCTACATGCTTATATATGGAATAACTTGAATTTATCTTATTTATTAAAAAGCTATTTTTTTTAAACTTCATCCGCAGCATCACGGCATGTCGCATGTCAAGTATAATTTAAAAAGTATTGTTTAATTGCCCTTGTAAACTATCTTTTACTATGTTACATTTCTTATTTTGTACTTTTTTTGCAATAAATATTTATACATAATTAAAGACAGTATATTTTATATATAAATGTAAACATTAATATTTTTATACTTTTATAAAAATACAAATACTTGATCCTATGTTTACAAACTTTATACAAATATGAAATGAAAAATTGGTAATAATTGATCTATAAAATCTATCGCTAATTTATTTTAATGTATGACATAGTAATAGTTCAATGAATGTATAGATAATTATTTTTAGTGTATTTTTATTCATACATTTAATATAATACTGAAATACTACCGTATGTTTTATTTTTACTTTCATTAGCAAGGATATTTCCAAACACGCGTTTCTCGTTTTATAATAAATTCACGTCACTTACAGTCGTTGGAACATACGCCTTGTTCGATGAAGCTCGTTCATTCATCCATTTCACTGATTTGATCTTTTCCCATGGCAAGTCACAATGAAAATAAATTTTGCTTTGGTTAAATTTTGACTTAAATTTCATTATTATCACAGAAAATAAGCTTACAACGTCGCCCATCGTATGTATTTATAGTTATTTCAATTTAATGTTAAATGGTCATGAGATCAATAATAACACCCTTATTCTTATAATGATGTTAGCACTCATGATCGTAATTTAAATTGACATTTTTTTGTTAAACTTTTAATAAAACATTATTACAGCACACCCAACTCTCACTCCAAGCCGAACTCATTTGACAATCTACAACAACCAATTGTCAATGACACAAAGTGGGCAATAACAATTTGACAGCTGAATATATAATATGAAGCAGGGGAGCCAACTGTCGAGACATGCTTGTAAGTCGATGTTTCAAACTAATATCGATATTTAAGTTAACAAATAATATTATTATTGAATATGTCGCTACAAAATTCATCTCTTTTAATTTATATATAATATTTCTTAGAGGGTATTTTAAAAAAGGAGTCAGTAACAGGCATTTAAAAAACATAATATAATCAAGAAAAAGTAATATACCATCAATCTGTATTTCTTAATTTGTTTTTGTATTACATTTATTTTTATGACTAGAAATAGAACATATTTTAATACATGATATGATTTTTTTATAAACTACATCTTCATGTTCAGCGCATCTAAGATGTGTGAGCAAACAGGCATGAGTGAAAGCCAAGTACAGTCGCATACATTATATTTAATATTCAGTCGAAAGCAAAAGCGTACTTTAAGCTGTATATACAAAACTCGAGTAAATAATCATATTTATTTAAATTATAGTAAAATTATAATAATGTTAGCGTGTAAGACCTAAGCAACACAATGTTAACACAAAAAGTTATGCATAAATAAATCAAATACTTTTAAGTGAAAAATTAATATGATAAAATTTAACTAACATTTCACAACTAACCCAAAATTTATTCCTAAATTCTTTCTAAAACTGTAGCATTCTACTGTACTATAGTGTTTGTGAAGTGCTCGCAAGGTAGCTGAGCAATGTGAGCAGTGTTGCTTTTTGTCAACTTGTCACCTCCCTAAATTACGCGTTATGCGCAGATGTTCGCACGCACACCAAAATATTATATGTTGCCCTTATTATAATCAATGTGAATTTATTTATAATGAGAAATATTTACACATTGTGTTAGCTTTAAAATTATTTTGTTATTATTTGAATTTCTTTATTTTTTATAGTCTAAAAAAGTAAAATCCCAGCAAAAAAACATGTTACTTCTCAACCACGCAACAGACTTAATACATTTACTAATAGACAATTTTAAATAAAGCATTTATTTTGTAAAATACAGGCATATAAAGCCAAGGTTGGTTATTACCAGCTTTTCTGAATTACAAATGCTAAATAGTTTTTTCTCAGAAATTATCTTTTAATATATTTTTGTAAATTTACACTGCAAGTCTGAGGTTATTTTGTAATTTATATGCTGCCACAGTAAAGCAATTAAAATCTCCAAATTACAAAGAGAATAACTTAGCCGTAAGAAATATGCGTCACTGCAAATAAAAAAAGATTAATATATTAATAAATAAATTATTATATTAATTATTTTAAAATATAATTAAATTACATTATTTTAGAAATGGTTTTCAAATATTTGTAAAAGTCTTTTTATTTCTGCTATCCTTGCAGCTTGAGCTTGAACTGGAACCATAGCCTGTGATACTTCTTCTCCTTTTGCAAGAATGGTATACATACTTTTTATGTTATTATCCATTGCATCGCAGGTTTTTCCAACTGCATCTCTATATACTTCCATATTTTCAGCAGTTAATGAAGAATTAGAATGTAAGATACTTGACAAATTTTCTATTAAATTATCAACAGATTGTGCTATCTTTTGTGCTTCATATTCTAGATCATTTAAGACTGTTATATCTATTTGACCTATTTGAGGGGCTAGTATTTGCCTATATAATTTTCCAGATGGGGTGCTCGATCTAGATGCACTAGAACTTCCAAAAATTGGTGTTTCACCCCTTTTAGCAATTGGACTTGATAATTTAATTTTAAACTCCAAATCATCGGCCACATAATGTGTCATGTCACCTTCATAACGAACATGACCGTCAATATTCAGAGGTATTTTATCTTGTTTTCGATTTTCTGATGGAAGATCATACGGTCTAGATGGCCCTTGATCTCTATTTTGTTCTCCATTACCATTTCCATTATCAGAATGGAAAGATATCTCACTATATGAGGCTGTCATTTTTGACGATATTTCTTCATCAATATCAGCTTCCGCATCTTTACTTGTCTTATCTTCCACGGTAGGTTTATTATTTTCATGTAAAGAAACCGATTCCTGGTTATCAGACATTTCAGAATTAAAATATCCTTACTTATTTAAAAACTAAAACACGTAACAATATATAAATAGAAATATAATTTAAGGCCTGAAGGCAAATTAGAATATATATTATTTACAGTCTCTACATATTCTTACTAAGGGAGAAAATAATATTAATTTTAAATAAATAACAACATTGATTGTTTTGAGTTTTGACTATGAAGTGTAGACCGACAGAGTACCAACTCAGAATATTAATAAATGTCCGCTAAAAGATACAGGCGCAAATTAAGGTGACGCTACAGTAGCAAGACTTTAAAAATGAATGAAACACTTAAAATGTGTTACCACTGCGTAAAATGTTGAGGTTTCAAATATTGCGGTTATTTTACTTATACAAGTAACGAAAAATATAAAATATTTCAATCCAGCACATATGATATTGATATTCATATGATTTCCACTTGCTACACTAGCGTCAATAATTTGCTGTTTACAGATGAACACTTTTTTAACTTGTCTCCGTCACAACATGGTGCCATGCCATGCCATTCCACTCTATAGTTTTGAACTTTTGACCTAGCATCAAACACAGATTATCAACACGTATTTCCAAACTGTAGTTTCCGAATTCAAAATAAATTCAAAATTTAGTAAAATAAAAATATATATTCACTATAAATTCATTATAAAATATATATACTCCTTTAGTATTTGGTAGGACTGATTTAGTATTAAAATACAGTTAAAAGTCTGGGTCTCACGATGGACAAATATTTCTCATCATATCATCAACATCTAACCGAAGTAAGTAGAAAATTCATCATTCATCAATATTGTTAGGATATTTAGATTTTATATTTGAATTGACATTTTCTTTAAATTAATTAAAGCTATATATATACAAAACAGATAAGATATTTTCAAAAATGTTATTAAGATTAGATGAATTATTTAGAATATGTACCTAAATACAGTATAACGAATATAAAACAATTGTTTTTTATTAGTTTAATACAGCACAAAGAGAAATTGGCAAGTAACGTGTATATTTATGTTTGATATTGTGCAGATTTTTTGTTGGCCTTCTAAATTCTTTATGACCAAGCCATAATGTTATTGAAGAGTGTCAAATTTGCGGGAATATTTGACATTTGTCAATAAAAACATTACAAACGTGAAAACTGAAATCGTAAAATGTATAATCTATGGTGAAGTCGTATAGAAATAATTTTGATGGGTAAAATATTGTTAGTTATAGTTAGTGTTTTATGAAAATTATATCTTAGGTGAGGTAAGAGATATGTAATTATTAACTTAGTCAACGAATTTACTATTCCTTGATTCATTGTGAACGTAGGAACATTGTGAACATCCGCTTAACATGGCGCTCTAACGACATGTGCGGAAGATAACGCTTGTCCTTTGTCGTGTTACAATCTATTTCAAGCTCTTAGTGTGGCTAATATTTTGTTTTTCAATTCTATATAAGATTTTCAACTTGTTACATAATCTATTTGTAAGCTTGAATGTAATATTACGACATAACGTGCGGGCATTGCAATGGTGAAAACCCGACGTAGTAACGGAGAGAATGGGGAGGTTGATGAAGGAAATTATTCAATAAACGACGTTGGCAGTGTCTCTGATGAGAAGGTGATACATTCTTAATGATATTTACGTATCTCTTTTGGCAATGCACCTTAGCTTATGTCTATATGGTGGTCTCCATGAATGCCAACTTCCTGTCCCCATTTTCCTCTCCAAGTACTTTTAGAAGTGCATGAAATTGCATGTGCTTTATGATTATTAGTCTTAATACAAGACTGTAATTTACTATGAGTCATGCACTTTATTAAAATAAATATATTTTAGTCAGAGCCTTTGTGTTAACAATATAGATTGCAACTATACATTTTATGTGATTTCGATTTTAGCAATCGAAATTAGCCTATTTACAGTATGCATGTATTTAAGCTTTTGTTTATAAATGTTTTAATTGGTTTTCTAATATGGTTGAATACATTTTTACTTAAATTAAAGTGTTGTGCTTTTTTTCTCTAGTAAATACTACTATTATATTGCATAGTGATTTTTTGATTATAATTACAATATCATTGAAAGAAGTAATATGTTAACTCTTAATAGTACATTTGAAAAACTTTGATTATTTTCTTTCTACAGCAAAGCAATAATTAGTTAGTGTTGATTAAACAATTATAAATATGTTTTGTAGGCTTCAAATTGGTCTCAAAGAGAGTTAAGGAGTAGCCAATACAAGGTTGCAAGGAAAATACAACGCTGGCCAACTAGATGTAAGTTAAGAGACTATCTATTTTACTTTTTCTTTGCTTAGTAATTGAGTAGTAACCTTTATTATAGTCAAAGTAACTGATTTTTTAAATCATATAGCTTATATGTCATGTAAGTTGTAAAAGTAATAATTTTATTACTATGACTTACATTTATCTTTAAGCAATGCATCCTTACATCTCGCATCTTATCACAGATTTGAATTGAGTTTTCACTAATAGAGTGAATCCAGAGGAATCCATCTCAATGTTTTTTAAAGTGCTATTGTGAAGGAAAACAAAATAGCCATAATCATGTAATGTTTATAAAAACTGGCAAATCCAGAAAACTTTATTTACATTATTTACTTTATTTACATGATATTTTAAAATAATTTAATAAATGTGGTATGACTAAGAAATCTTGTTTAAAACATTTATTATTATTGTAAAAATATTGCAAAATAACCCAATTAGAAAATGTTTATTATAATATTGTCATCTTTGAAAAGCTTAAAGTATTTTAGGTAATTTAAAATGTTGAAAGTAAATGTTTTAAATATTGCTTTTTGATGTTGACATTTTAATTTAAGTAAGTGTTACAATAAATATTGTTAATAGATAGCCGCAGCAGACTTCGTGCAATCAAAATGCCTAGATCTATAATGTTTCCAGAAAGTGATACTGAGCCAGAAAAATATTCAAGAAGGTATGACTCTCTTTATCAAGAGTTTTTTAAATACTTCCTCTTTCCTAAGTTCCTTATGTTTGTAATATGAATTTAATTTTTTTATAATTTGAGTTAATGAAATGAAATGGTTGTTCTATTTAACATAATTATTAGGTCAGAATAGATTTCCACTCAGGGAAGAATGAGTTATTTTAATTTTCTTGACTCTGGCAATAAGGCAAATAGTGGCATTGAGTTCCGCCACTCAACATGCAATGCCTCAAAAGGCGGAAAGCGGGGAACGGAGTGTCTTAACATTAAGTTAATTCTGTCGACGGTTTCTGTGCTTAGCCTGCTATATGCGGGGTACAGCGTGAAGCTAAAAAAAAGAGTAGAATGCCTTCCCAAAGTTATGTAGTGTCGAATATAAATTAATGTTCACATTGGTAAATGTTTTTTCCAGAATGTACAAGATGCAAACACATATATACAAAGATTAAATGTTTATCGGAACCTTTTTTTTTTATGGTTTTCAGATCTCGCCAGGTCAGAGTATTTTTTGCTGATAATAATGACACAAAAAACAGAAGTATGAAAATAAGGCGTAATCGCGGACCTAGAAAGAACTATATGGAAGACAGTGAAGATAAACCAATACAACAAAGTGAGTCTTACTTATTAAAGTTGTTGAAATCTCCTAGTATGACAAACTATAATATATAAAGACAGAACAAAAGACATATAGCTGTGTGAGTGTGTGTGTGTATGATAAGTAAAATAGACAGATTTTGTAAAATTACACTAAACTATAGAGCAGTATGATGAGCATTACAATACATAAACATTCTTAAACTTGAAACTAATATATTAAAAGATATTTCAGATGTAAGGCGCAGTTGTCGTAAAAGAAAGCTTCTCCACCACAATTTCAATGAAAGTTGGATAACAAATGAGCTGAAAGTGAAAGGTTATCCAGACTTGTATGGATTTCCTGGTACAAGCTCCTCTGATGAGTTTTCTTCAGGAGATGAAGCCAGAGAAACCAAGAAAATTGTAAGCTGCACTTAAAATTTTACACAAGTTCAATATTAAGCTAGTGTTTGCACTAGTTAAATATTAATTTAAAAAAATTATATTATTATAGCTATATTAATTTTAAAAAATGTGATAAGCAATGATATTTGTTTTCAGACTCAGAACAATGTCCCAACAAACACAGATGAAGATACACAACTCTCGCGTAGGAGGACCTCTGCTAGGTTCACAAATAAAAAGGTATAAGCAGCTTTATTGAAATATTGATATTCAATTTAAAATATGTATATAACGTTTATCACTACAACACATTTGTATTAGTGCACTTGTCCATAAGTCAAAAGAACAGAAGTACAGTTCCGTTTTGATACAAAATAGAAATGTCCACTGGAGTATCAGCATTTGAAGCAAGTGGGAGGTGGTCTCGATCATCACTTAAAGTGTTTAAATTATTTTAATTTCTTGTTTAAGTTTACAATTCAAGATAAGCATCGGTTGAGCCATTGTATTTGTTTTGAGCAGAAAACAGAGAAGTCAGTCTTGTTGACTAGGTTCTGTCTACATGCATGTGTGTATGGTATAAAACTGAAAAACATGTACATATATATATATATATATATATATATATATATATATATATATATATATATATATATATATATATATATATATATATATATATATATATATATATATATATATATAACAATAATAAATCATTTTTTTAAACAAGTTTCTTGCAATACACTAGTGATTGGAGCCTCCTTTTAAGCATGATATTGCCTGTACCAGGAGACTTTTCCTTCTTTTACTTTTTTTTCTGGCATTTTCCAGACCTTTTACTTCTGGCATTTTCCCTGCCCCGCTTAAATGTTCCCTAATAACGCCAGTATACAAGGGAGGAGACAGGAATGATATGTACAATTACAGGCCTATTTCAGTATTACCGGCAATAAATTTATCAACAATAGGCTACTTAATTATTTGGATAAATTTGACATATTATCTCGTTCTCAATTTGGGTTTTAACAAAGAAAATCTACAGAAGATGCAATAACAGCCCTCACTGAGATGATCACAAGGCATCTCGACAAAGGAATAAATGTTTATCTGTCTTCTTAGATCTCAAGAAAGTGTTTGATACAGTCATTCTTCCCATCATTATAGATAAACTGCAAAAGACCGGAATTAGGGGGAAAGAGCTCTCATTATTTAGGGATTACTTATCAGAAAGAAAGCAAATGGTTAAATTGGGTGAATTTATTAGTGAGAAAGCCACTGTGACATATGGAGTCCCCCAAAGAAGTGTGTTAGGCTCTACATTATTTCTTGTATATATAAATAATCTGTGCAACATGCAGATAGAAAAAGCAAGAATCATATCCTAATTAAGTCATTTGCTGTCTGTTAGAAAACTACTTGTTGCATACAATTTTGAAAAAACACAAATCTCTACGCTATGATCCACATTTATATAATAAAAGAAGAAATTATATAATTGCCCATACCTCAGGAACTAAAACCTTATTTGCTAGCATTCAGTATGAGTCACGGTCTTGTTTCTTGTATAATAAAATAAATAAAATACTAACTTTATACCCCATGCTATATTATGAATGTAAGAAAAAGGTTAAAGAATGGCTGGCACCACTAGGTTATGAGGAAACTGAAGCGCATATGTATAATTAAGGCTATTTAAAATGCTGAATAGCATTTTAAATAGCCTTAATTATACATATTCACAATCACTCCATAATACACACACATGATTTGTTTTGTTAAGAACAGTAAATAAAATAAAGTAGAATAAATAAATAGTATATTAAATTGTAAAAAAAACAAAAATTAAAGAATTTAATAATCTATATGTATATAGATCTAAGATTAAGGTTTCTGTTATTTTTATGGTATTGGAAGAGCGGAGTCTCCTGGTACAGGCAATATCATGCTTAAAAGGAGGCTCCAATCACTAGTGGATTGTAAGAAACTTGTTTAAATAAATGATTTATATATATATATATATATATATATATAATATATATAATGATAATGATATAATGATATATATATATATATATATATATATATATATATATATATATATATATATATATATATATATATATATATATATATATCTTCTTCTTGGCATTAGTCCCGGCTTTTGCCATGGTCTGCCTTCCGACTGAGCCTACTCCACTTTGCACGGTCTTTAACATCCTCAGTGGATAATTTATTGGCTCTCATGTCTTGTGTCACGACATCCAGCCATCGCTTCCTTGGGAGTCCGGGTGGTCTAACTCCAGGGACAGACATGTCAAGGCACTTCCTTCCGACATAGTTCTCAGATCGGCGCATAACATGGCCATACCATCTCAGGCGACGCTCTTGGAGCTTATCCACTACGTCACGGACCCCAAGACTACCTCGAATGAATGTGTTGCGTATGCGGTCGGACCGCGTCACGCCACACATCCATCTCAGCATCTTCATCTCCGTGACGTGAAGCTCCTGAGTGTGCCGAGATAATGTTGGCCAACATTCGCTGCCGTATATAAGAACAGGTCGGATAATGCTCTTGTATATCAGTCCCTTGAGCTTGGGCGGTATTCTGCTATCGCAGACCACACCAGTGACCTCCCGCCATTTGGCCCAGGCAGCGTTTATACGGGCATGGATGTCGTGGTCGATGCCTCCAGACTCATGCATAACGGCTCCAAGGTACCTGAACTTCTCCGACTTAACGGCTGGCTCAGGCCCGATATGGATGGTGCTCGAGTCCGGGTTCCCGCAAGCCATGAACTCGGTCTTCGACACATTCAGTTTGAGACCACCGTTCTCAAGCGCACCCTCCCAGGCGTTCACTTTACGCTCCAGCATCAGTCGGTTCTCATCGATGAGTACTATGTCATCGGCATACATCATCAGCCACGGAGGCTGGCATTGGATGTCAGCCGAGACAGTATCCGGCACTACATTGAATAAGAACGGACTAAGAGCTGAGCCCTGGTGAACCCCTACTGTAATCGGGAAGGGCTTGGTGTCGCCAACAGCGGTCCTAACCACTGAAGCGGAGTCGTTGTACATATCTCTGATAACCTCAATATAGGCTTCAGGGATCACCTTGGATCGCAATGCCCACCAGATACACTGACGTGGCACACAGTCAAAGGCCTTCTGCAGGTCCAAAAAGGCCACATGCAGAGCTCTCCTTTTTTCCCTGTAAGCCTCCATCAAAGTTCTGAGGGCAAAAATGGCATCCATAGTGCCTGATCCTGGTTGAAACCCATACTGAGACTCAGAGACAGTACATTCTTGGCGGAGCCTGAGGCCGATCATGCGCTCGAAGAGCTTCATGGTGTGGCTCATAATCTTAATGCCCCTATAACTACCGCAATCTTGAACACTGCCCCTTCCTTTGTAAATAGGGATAATAAAGCTTTGCCGCCACTGATGTGGCATCTTTCCAGTATTCAAGATACGGTTAAACAGGTCAGTAAGTATAAGCACACCAAGAGAGCCCAACGTATTCCACGCCTCGATTGGGATGTCGTCAGGTCCTACCGCTTTTCCTCCTGACCCTCCTACCCTGTTCTTCATGCGTCGAAGACAATTACGAGTCTCGTCACGGGTTATTGGAGCAACAAGTCCAAGGTTAGGAGATAATTCAGGAGGAAGACTACAAGACTGCTGAGTGTTCAGCAGCTCCTTAAAGTAGCTTCTCCATCTCTCCTTCACAGAGGCATGACTACAAAGCAACGTGCCCCGAGAATCTCTGACGCAAAGACATTTTGTAATATCTCCTGACCCTCCTACCCTGTTCTTCATGCGTCGAAGACAATTACGAGTTTCGTCACGGGTTATTGGAGCAACAAGTCCAAGGTTAGGAGATAATTCAGGAGGAAGACTACAAGACTGCTGAGTGTTCAGCAGCTCCTTAAAGTAGCTTCTCCATCTCTCCTTCACAGAGGCATGACTACAAAGCAACGTGCCCCGAGAATCTCTGACGCAAAGACATTTTGTAATATCCTGCGTCGCTTTATCTCCAGCACGAGCCAGTTTGTATATGAGCTTCTGCCCCTCCACAGTTTCAAGTTTATCGTACAATGGCGACAAACTTTCTCTGCGGGCTCTGGCTACAGCTCTTTTGCTGGCCCGTTTCGCTGCAATGTACTCAATGTACTATATATATATATATATATATATATATATATATATATATATATATATATATATATATATATATATATATATAATATATATATATATAGATATATATATATATATATATATATATATATATATATATATATATATATATATATATATATATATATATATATATATATATATATATATATATAATATAATATATATATATATATATATATATATATATATATATATATATATATATATATATATATATATATATATATATATATATATATATATATATTTATTTACAGGATGCCTCAGAATCGGATTCAGACGATGATAACAACCAAACAGTAATAGAAAAGAAATCTACAGAAACAAAACAGGTTAAAGAGGAAAATGACAAAATGGACACTGGGGACAAGAAGGAAGAACAAAAAAATGAGAAAAATGAAGACCAAGATAGCACAAGGTTTGTTGATATTTAACATTGTAGATAGTTTCCATGTGAATGTAATTGGAATTGAACCTACATCTTTGTTCAAATCGAATCAATAGAATTTCTTAACGTTTTTTTTTTCGTTGGTTATAACAAAAGTCCTTCTATGTTCTACCGCTATATGCGAAAGAAAAAGAGCCTCGTGCTAAGAAACTTTTTTTCTAAACTTGCTGCCTTGCTTTGTTGTACTTATAAAATTACAATGTTTATTGTTGTTTAAATTTATTCTGAATAGTTAGTTATTTTTACAAAACTGATACAATACTCCATTCGTTTTTCTGCCTATTTTAGAAATATGTTAATGGAATGGATATTCCTGGCTGGCTGGGATGACTATCCCGCTAGGAATAAAGCGTGAAACTCAGCATCAGGTGGCCAAGATTGATATTGTGCTTTTATTCTGGTTTATTTGACCCTTATCAGAGCTGTTAAACAAAATTAAATCATTCAGCTGAATGAATATTGAACAAATAACTTATTTTTTTTATTTCATTTAACAAGCAATTAAAACCAGCTACTTTTTTATTTAAGTAACAATTGTATTAATATTACCCCAGTAATCAAGTTCCCGCTCGCTCAACGAGGCGGAGAGGTAGAAGGATACAGAAGAAAGTTGTCAGTCATCAAGAGACTGGTGAGTCTGATACTTTCGTTAATCTTTGATTATAGCATGTGGGAGTTTTGTAAATGTTTTTTGTATTTTAGCTGTCATTTATATATGTATAAACTGTCTAAAGCATGCTAGCTGTAAGTGTAATAGATTTTTGTATGATTATATTTATATTATTATATGAATATTTAATTTGTTTATGGATATTTGGTGAATTTATAACACCAAACTACTTGTTAGTCGTGTGGTTCCAGGGTCATATCAATAATCGTTGTAATTTTGTAATATATTAACAATAATAAAGTTTAAGTACAAATGTGGGTTTGTACTTCACGTGTCTGTGTATATGTATGAATATATATGAGTATGTATGGGTGCCAGGGTGACATATACATTAATTTTTAGCATCATCGTCATCCTCATCGGAGTCGAGCGCCGAGCTGCAGCGGCGGACGCGGCCGCGGCGCTCGGCCCGCGCGCGCCCCGCGCAGCCCGCCTTCGTGCAGCTCGCGCCCAGGGAGACCCGCCCTAGAGGTAACGACTGCCCTAATGCCCTTCTGATATCCTGGTAATTGTGTTTCTTTGCTCTGTTTCATCTGCTTCCTCATCTTTCTGCTGTTCTGGTACGTTTTTCTTTGTTCCTCAACTATTCATTGTCCTTCTGCTCGCCTAATTCTTTTGTTTCGTTGCTTATCCCTTTGCTTATCTGATATCCTGGTTCTTTTTTCCTAGCCTCCTATCTTTTGCCCATTTTTATTTCACTTTACTTCTACTTTGCTCCGTAGAGAGCGAGAGAGAGAGTTTGTAAGAATACTCCCCTGCTCTAACTAGCCCACTCTTCCATGTTATCAAGTCTTAATAATTTTATTCTTTGGTCTAAAGCTCCCAAATGTAGGTTTCTTTACTAATTGTTATAACCACTGGTTATGGTATTAAATAGTAAATTTCGTCACCGTGTCGCAGTGGGACAGAAATGACTGTAAACGTGATGCCAGTCATAACGTTCGAACCCAAATCAGGAAAATTTGTTATTTTTATTTTGCTAGCTCATGTTTGTTTAAAACAAAGTGTAATTTCTTTTTCGCTATTCAACACACTATGCCGCGATGGACGGAAACCGGAAAACAGGGTGTCTACATACTATATGCACCAGCATAAGAATCGAGACGAAACAAGTACAATAAATTTAATGTAAAGGAAGTAATTCAAAAATATCATTTAATATTTATTTAATGACTTAAATGTCCTAATATTTCGTCACGTTATTATTAATATTTCAACATTTTTTGTTTGTTTTTTCTTTATAATATCGAACCATTACAACCATTTTTGCGTAACTGACAAGTGTCAAATCTCCTCTAGGAAACGGTTTTTTTTAAATATTTCACATTTGCTTTCACCAGCAGCTTAGTTTGCATGGTCAAATGGAAATAATGAACGTTTGTGGTATAACACACAACGCATATGCGCCACATGCTCTTGTTCTAGATAATTCCAAATTAATATACAATCAATATATGTAAGCTGTATATATTAAAACATAATATTTATAGAAAAGCATGTGTATATTTTATGTCATTTATGCATATATTTTTAAATGTATGCTTATGTATGATTATGACTCGCTGTGCATAGGTAATATTTGGATGTGACTCAACAGTAAAGTGGATGCTCTGGTAAGTTTTTACATATCGTAAAGGTATTAATTAAAACTATTTGGTTTCAGGTAAAACATTTACATTAAGAAAGAAACCGTATAGTTTAAGAGAACGAAAACCAAAGTTACTTCGTAGGAAAACAATAAGATGTTAGTATTTTTAAATACATATATTTTATTCCTTACTTTATCTATATATATATATATATATATATATATATATATATATATATATATATATATATATATATATATATATATATATATATATATGTATATATATATATGTATATATATATATATATATATATATATATATATATATATATATATATATATATATATGTATATATATATATATATATATATATACTCTATCTATCACTATCACACTGTACACGCGACGGTTGTGAGTTCGATACCTATTTGAGGAAGATTATTAATTTTTTTTTCGTCATTTCTCCGTTAATAGTATCTTAACATTGGTGTTAATTCTTTCTGATTATTTGTGAAAAATATTTAAATTAAATATTTTGTACTGTAAATAATGTACAGTTTATAATGTAAATATAATATTTTGTATTAATTTTAGAAATGATTTCAGCACAATCTCCCTCAAGCAGCAGTAGCAGTAGCAGCACTACCAGTTCTGACACAGAAGAAGATCTCAATGTTTCTATGAAAAATAAAACGAAGGGCAGGTAAGCATATTATGTATATCTGAACATATTTTTAAAATTATTATAAATATTTATTTTGGTCTTCTACCTTCTTCACAAGAAAAAAAAACATAAATATATAATAAACAAAAAAAAATATATTGAGTTCCGTCACTAAGCTAATGTCTTAAAGATCAAAAATCAAATCTACCCTACACCCTAAACTAAAAATGAATGTTAAATATGCGCGTTAGCTATTTAGATTATAGTGACATTTATGACGATTATATATTTAAAATTTGGCATTTTTTTTATTGTAGACAAAAATCTAAATCTACGGATGATAAGAAGACTGACAGAGCGTTAAGAGATATACAACCAATAGAAGTAGATGGCAGTGTGAGATTTTCATCGGTAAGTTTTTCATATATATGAATATTCATAATTATGAATTTTATAACTAATAATTCATTCATGAATTTTATAAATACTAATTCATTAGTAAATGTTTGTGAGTAAAGTGATTTAAATAACATTTTGTTACTAAATCAAGATCAACTTTACTTATATTCTAATTCCCAGGTTGGAGGTTTAGAAGAACATATAAAATGTCTACGGGAAATGGTTCTATTCCCACTCATGTATCCTGATCTCTTTGACAAATTCAAGACCAGGCCAGCCAAAGGAGTACTATTCCATGGACCACCGGGAACAGGGAAAACCTTGTTAGCTAGGGCTTTAGCAAATGAATGTAGTTTAGTCGGCGGTAGAAAAGTAGCATTCTTCATGAGAAAAGGAGCTGACTGCTTGAAGAAATGGGTCGGAGAAAGTGAACGACACTTGAAGTTATTGTTTCAACAGGTAAAATGTTCTTAATGAGATTTACTTTTATGTTAATAATTTTTTTTTGTTGCGATCAATGAAATTGTGCTCCTACTATGTGAATGCCATAGTGCCAGTTAGTAGTTGTATTATTGTAGGTCCAAATTATGTTTTCAGTTTAACATTTATATGAACAGATATAAGATTAAGAATCAGTTTGTAATGTCTTTCAATAGACTTACATCTTACTGAAACGACCATAAACATGGTCAGATAGTTGAGTGGTAAGAGATGTAGCCTCTGTTAACCTTTGTGAACATCAATCAATCAATGATACTGGAGGAAGGTCACCAAAACGAACGAGGACTCCCATAATGGCACATATTGATGACAGTGTACGAGGCGTAGGAGCTATACAGGGACCGTAGCGTAGCATCCATAAAAAATAAAGTTATGAATTAAGAGTCTCTTTTATTATATTACAAAGTAGTCACAAATTAATAGTTATTATAATTTATTTGTAAAGGCAAACAAAATGAAACCGTCCATAATATTCTTCGACGAGATCGACGCGCTGGCGCCCGTGCGCAGCGTGCGGCAGGAGCAGGTGCACACCAGCGTGGTGGGGACGCTGCTGGCCGAGATGGACGGCGTCTGTGACAGGTTATACATCAGAGTGTTTGGCTTGGGTTGCAAAAGTTTCATGCCGAGCCAGTGTTGTTCTTGGAAATAAATTTTAGTTTATAAAATGAATTAATTAACGCGCTCGCAAGCGTGTAAATTAAGCAGCATTCAAGCGCTTGTAACGAATTGGAGCTTGTGGAGGCTTGCCGGGCTTTGACAAGTATGTGCAAGGTGCCAAGTATAATAAGTTAAATTGATTCCTAATGATCCCATATTTCCGATTAATTAATTGTTGCTTGTATCACTCCATATTTAAATGGAATTTTATTATATTAGTATATTTGATATTTATACTTGTTAGCTACCAATGTATTAAATTATAAAATAGAGAACTTTATACTAAAATGCGCTACTGTTGAATTATTTCGGTATGATTTTTCTACTCCCCCTGTAAACTAAAGTAAAGTAACAAAAGACCACTTTAAATAAAAAATATACAAATGTTCCAGAGGAGAAGTAATAGTAATAGGCGCAACTAACCGACTGGACGCGGTCGACCCGGCGCTGCGGCGCGCGGGGCGATTCGACCGCGAGTTACATTTCCCGCCTCCGCACGCGGCCGCGCGGCGCGATATATTGAATATTTACACTAACCACTGGACGCCGAGGCCCAGTGATGACACTTTGGATCATATAGCTGACGTTACTAATGGATATGGAGGTAAGAACTCGAAAACAAATATAATCTTTACAGTAGTATATATTGAAGGAATTCGGCTTGATATTTTATTCTGTTTAAGGATCTGATTTAAAGGCGCTATGTTCAGAAGCAGTATTAAAGGCACTAAAAAGAGTATACCCCCAAGTATACGAGAGTGAATACGCACTCGTCATAGACCCTAAAAATGTAAGTAAAAATTTTTTCATCTAATTTAGTTGAAATCGTTCAAAGGAAGTTCGTACGTGACGTCGATTATTGCGACATTAAATATTCACAATAAGTCAATGGATCCACCCAGGTGGAAGTGACGCAGAAGGATCTGGAAGCGGCGATGCGCGGGCTGGTGGCGGCGGGCGCGCGCAGCGGGCCGCCCTCGGCGCGCCGCCTGCCGCGCTACTGCGCGCCGCTGCTGGCCGCGCAGGTGAAGGCGGCCGCCGAGCTGCTCACCGAGCCGGCCCTGACCACTGCTGGCTGGTATGATTGCTTATTGATTTATTTTCCTTTTACTCTACGATGTATCCTTTACGTGCTAGGAAATCCTATTAAATACTCCGTACTATTTACGTTGAAAATGGAAACGAAGAATGAGCAAATGGAAAGAAATTATTTCCACGAGTATAGATCGAACTCTGCATCGAGATCCGCCTATCTGTAAATCTAACTTAATTAATTTCTCACAGTTTAACGACACCGTGTTCTTCGAACGTGCTGCTCATAGTGGGTCCGTGCGCTGAAACGCACGTGGCGCCAGCGCTGCTCGCCCGCCTGGAGCGGTGTACGGTGCGCGAGCTGAGTGTGGCCGCGCTGCATTCCGCCTTGTCTTTTACGCAGGAGCAAGCGCTCATATCGGTCGGTTGGGTTCTTATTTACATGGTGCATATATGCGCTTGGCAAGGTTCGACAAGCGTCTACAAGCACAAACGGGATGTTTGTTTACCTCGGCTTGCGAGAGCTTGTAAGTCTTTGTACTAGATCGCGCCTTGCCAAGCATGTAAATTCACAATTGTATTTATGTAATGTTTTGTTTCTTTACATCTTACGTATTACTTTAATTAAATATAATTGCTGGTCGTGTCTTACTTTATGATTGCTTGATACGTAATTTAATAAAATAAGTTTGACGACAAAATCATACATATCTACATGTATACAATATAATAATAAATAAGAAATAATAAGGCTATTAATAAATATTCCAGTTGTTCTCCGAGTGCCGGCGCGCGGACCGCGGCTGCGTCCTCTTCATCCGTGACGTCATCGACGTGTGGCGCGCGCTCAGCGCCGGCGCGGGCGCGTCGCTGCTGCTGCAGCTGTGGCGCGCGCGGGCCGCGGGCGACGCCACGCTCATGCTGGCCACCGCGCCTGCGGACGTGGAGCTGCCCTTGCAGGTCCGTGTACAGAGAGTAACTCATGACGAGCCTCTGCAAGAGTCAATCGCAAACATATAAATACGTCGCAAGCTTTGCCACAAGTTTTCTTTGAACTAACACACACAAAAATAAACATAAACCGACACGGCGCAGGTACAGGGTCTTGCAAGCTCTCGTAAGTAAAGCCAAACACTGTTTACACGCTTGTATTTATGAATGCATATATATGAGCTTTGTTAAACATGTTAATGCACCATTAGGACCCAAATCCCATTGAAATATATTTTGTCGAATAGTAGTTGATGGAGACTCAGACAAGACCCCACCCTAGCCATGATGGTGCCTTATGATAAAAATAAACGTAAACAATAATAAAGAAGTGAACTATCATATAATTTCTTTTCTAGCTCCAAGAACTGTTTCCAGAATACAAAGACTGCATATATAGAGTGCGTGAGCCCACTGCTCCTGAAGTGATAAACTTTTTGAAACCAATCATAACTGAAGCGCCACTGGAACCTCCTATAATAGAGAATAGTGAACCGCCGCCTCCATTGCCTAGAGGTAAGTTTAGGTCGAAAAGAACGAATGAAAGGTAAAAAAAACCTCACGAATATATTGAAGAAATAGGTATTGTACGGGGAATCCCTCGGCTGTATTGTATGTAATTTTTTAAAAGAAAATAAAAATTACAGGACTTATGGAGTATATTACGGAACCAAATTTCGTGTTTTGTTTAAAAAGATTTGTAGAAAGATTTATATTTATAATTTTAATATCTTAGAAAGTTGTAGTAATATATTCATAGAGTATAGTTTAAAACAGTTTAAGAGTCAACTTTATTTTTATTATTTTTTAAAGTGTTAATCCAGACTAAGGAAAGAACAATACTTAAGAAAACGTATATAACGTATATTTGAATGCAGCGGGATTTGAACCTGCGCCTCATGGCGCGATTTCCATGAAGCGATCTGACGACTGAGCCATGCGTTCTTCTTCACTCTAACAACGTAATAAGTTGTAAAAAGCGTATCAGAATTTCCCGCTGCCTTAAAATTTTTCTACGTTTGTATTCTTTAAGTATTTAACATTATTTTCAGTTTCTTTATGGATTTACGTAGTTTGGTTATAATACATTTTTCAGTAAGCACACTATAATAACTTTATATTTAAAGGACTTTTTGTTCAGCTCCACCACCGCCTCCTCCGAGGGAGAGTAAAGAGGAAGTGGCGAGACGAAAGAGGAAAGAGGACTATAAGTTACGAGAGTTGAGGATATTTCTGCGTGATATTTGTAGGAAATTAGCTTCTAACAGACGGTTCTACAAGTTTACCAAGCCTGTTGATTTAGAAGAGGTAATTATAAATTATATGTTTATTTATATCTAAATACTTAATTTTACACTACCGAAATTTAAAATACCTTTAAAATCATTATTATTAAGTAAATCCTATTATTTATGGAATTAATGTCATTTGAATTTTATGCAGGTCTTTAATAATAAAATCTTAATATTGATATTGAAAAGAGCAAATGGCAAACTCAACCATTTGCCGGCTCGTCTCAGCAGGACTGCTTCCTAACCAGTGGTCAGCGACATGGTCATTTGACTTAAAATTTATTCATTCGTTTGATTTAAAAGTGCTTGCAAAAGTCTAATTGTATAAAGAGTATCTAAAATTGTAATAAATATTAATTTTATATAAGCGTGAGGAATGGAGTGTCTTAACACTAAGTTCCCTCTGTCTAAACTGCTATAGGCGGGAAATAGCTTGAAGCTATTTATTTATTTATATTATACATATAACTAAATTCTTATATGCATAAATTTGTTCAGATAGTTGTTACATTTTTCTATAGTACAACTGTTCTCCGTATCTTGTATTCAACATGGCGGAATATGGAGTGTGAAATAATAATTGATTTGCTTAGATAATTTCTGAAGTATGTAAAATATATTTGTATATTATGTGTTTATAGTCGGTATTATATATGTATAAATACTCTCTAACTTGCTTTATTATGTTTAAACAATATTTTATTATTTTTCTATATTCAAGGTAACAGACTATCTGGATATAGTAAAACAACCAATGGATTTGGAAACAATTATGACTAAAGTCGACATGCACAAGTACAACTGTGCTAAAGAATTCTTAGACGATGTAGACCTGATCTGTGCTAATGCCTTGGAATATAATCCGGATAGGTATGAAATTTATTTCTTTATCTTATGTTTCTATGTGGGACGATGTAATTTTAAATTGTCAGTGTTATTCTGTTTCTTTACTATGGGATATAAAGGGAAAGTGTTTTTCTTGAAAACTTTTATGTTCTGACTTTTCAGTGTTTAAATTTTTTTATTTTGGCACATAACTTGCTTGTAATTATATAACCTTATCCAAACAAAACAATTATACATATATATTGATATTTTTGTTGACGCACTTTATAAAATGTACCGCAACACAATTAAACGTGATATATTTTTTTCATATTTTTAGTATATACTTAACTATAAGTCATTAATTTAAGCTATAATAACAAGATATTCACTACTACATCTACTTATACACCATTGCCGCTATTCTTCTCTACTACTTTTATATATACAATTAACATTTTTGTCACGTTTTTTCCATATATCCTGGTGCTTTTCAAAGGGCTAGAGGGATGTGTAGGTATGAACATGTTATACACAATATTTTGTAGTTTTGTGTGAAAAATATTATTATTATGTAAATCAAATTTATTACTATGTACTGAATTTACATCCTCTAACCTTTTGTAAATTTTTAGTACATATACATATATAGCATAATACGATTTATTAATATTTTTTGCATGTCATTGAGATTTAGTGTTTGCTTATAATATATTTGTTTTATTTTAATTTTATTAACAGAATAAGTATTTATTATGTGTATTATATTACGTTAATGGTATAAATAAGACTATATACAAATATAGTGCAACTAATTAATATAAATGAAGTTTTGAAAATCCAATTTAATTATATAATACAGCTTTTAGCTAGTAATAGATTATTTAATTTTCTAGTTTCATGTTCATTCAATGCAATATTTCCTTATACTATTATTCTCAATTATTTCAATAAATAGTGAAATTATTTGCGTATAGTTTCTATAAATAACAAAAGTAGCATATAGGATACTTTATTCCAACCGTCGCATCGATATTCGACTGCAGGACCTCGTCGGACAAGCAGATCCGGCACGAGGCGTGCTCGCTGCGCGACCACGCGCACGCGCTCATCGACGTGGAGATGGACAGCGACTTCGAGCTGGAGTGTCGCGACATCGCGCGGCGGCGGCGCGAGGGCGGCCACGACGGCGCCGACACCGACCTGCCCGACTTCATATACACCGCCTCCAATCTGCGTCAGTTCTAGTATCATTTAAAAAATGCAATACATATTTTAACGTCTTATAAAAAGTGTTACACACTAAAGGTATAATATGAATTAGCGTTTGAATTTGCCGCACACATTCCACACACAGCTCGTTAAAAATTATAATTATTCGACAGCGAAAGATTTCGACAGTTCAGTGAACGACAAGACAGTAAGGACGCCTCAGAATGGAGAAAAAAGTGAGACTCAGTCCGCAAAACGCAAGAGGAGGAGGATTAACGCGTGGTCCAAGGGCTTGGTTGTGAAGCGACAGAAGACCACGCAAAAGGTTGTTAAGTTTAACTTCAAACATCTCTCACTTATGATCATGTTAGATAAACAGAATAACTAAATTTTATTACACTGGCAGAACCTATTTCGTATGACCTATTTTGACTTATTAATAAGATTTTGGTACGTGATACGGCTATCTTTATTTACTTGCTCTTATGGTAGTAATAATAATAAAATTAATAACCAGTATTAATTTAAATATATATATATATATATATATATATATATATATATATATATATATATATATATATATATATATATATATATATATATATATATATATATATATATATATATATATACTAAAACATCGTAAATTCCACATATTTCAGAACTACAAGGACATATCAATGGCTATAACAGACGAGGAATCAAAAGAGAACAAGCCAATAACGTCGACGCCCCTCCACAACGGCTCCTGCAGCTCGTCCGCCTCCGACGACGACGCGCCGCTCCGCAGACCCGCGACTGATGATTCGTTATTAGAGTTCAATTCACATTCGCAGATTAATCATGTTATTGAGAGGTATGTTTTAGACATAGTAGAAATAATTCGGCGTGTAGCAATCCACTGTTGGACGTAGCCCTCCTCGGGATACGCCATCCTGTCGGTCCATCTAGTCATTTTATATCTCTTGTAATACTATATTTCGAAGGAGCACCTGTTGAGTTCCTCCACAGAATCCGCTCTTCTCAACAGAACTTGCTAATTGAATATGATCTCTACTCAGAAAATTAATTGATGTTCCGCTCAGTTTCGTTCTAAAATTTGTTATTATTAAAATATAAATATATCACGGTTTATGTAACCAAAAAATATTTTATTAATTTAAAAGGACAAAAATAGTATTTGAAACGACAAATATTAAACTTTATTACATTAAATATTCAATTCTAATGTTAATAATTTCCTTCGTCTTCCACAGAATAGCTTTATTAGTGATGTGCCGGATCGCTAGCAAAGCATATCCGCGGATCCGGAACTAAATACGGATATTTAGTCTCAAAGTTCGCGGATACGGATACGGACACGGATCTTAACTTTCTTACTCAATTGATAGGTGTTCCCTTCATAGTTATCGCTGCTGTGTGACACTTTGCGTGACATAACGACTTCTACTTTTTCAGTTACTGTTTTAGTTTAAGTTAACGTTAACATTTTGTGTGTATCACGCCGTTATTCGAAATTCAATAAATTAAACGTTTAATTAAAAATTAATGAACTTTTAGATATCTCATTGTATAATTGATGTTCTAGGTTTCTATAATATTTTAACAAGGACATAACAAAGATTTATGATTGACCTCTTTATAAACAGTTCCTGAAGTGCATACTACTTGGGTAGTTAATTTATTGCAGTACGGTAAATTGTAAGCAACTTTTAGAATTAAAAAGGAATCTAACTTTAAAAGGAACTAAATTTAATAGGCTTTTCGTTGCTGTAGGGTTATTTTAAAATTACTGAAAGACTTGTTAGGTACGTGTTATTAATACTTTAAACAAAAACTTTTTCTCTAAACAAATGTCAGAAACAAAGAAAAAATCTTCGTTTCGATTTATACAGGCTAACTAATCAAAAAATTGAATAATTATAGTGTTGTTGTTGCCAACACGAATACGGATACGAGAATCCGACACATCACTATTTAATATTACTAAAATTATAAACATTTTTCAAATTTGAATTAATCATTAAAATATATAGAACTACTAAATGTCATTAAATATCTATTTCTTTATCAGTCCCGCCAAGTCTACAGAGAAGTCACCAACAAAACCGTCACCAAAGAAAAGAAATTCAGGTCCCGAGGCGTCTAGTGGAGGTGAGTAATGGGGAATATTATTTTAATTAAAATAAAACTTTATTACTTTCACAATATATCTTGTATGTATATAAAGCAGTGATGCGACTGACATAGAACAATTTTAAGATGCCAGAGATCAATTTTAGCCCAAACCAATGAACATGGGGAAAAATATCTCGTGGCTCAATCTAAAATCACGCGGGCAAAGCTGCGAGCGAAAAGCTAGTAATAATATGTATTTGAATCTTGAGCGTTATTTGCTGTAAATTTAACCAAAACAATTTCTTAAGTAGGCAAAATTTAATTTTGCCATTATACTATTTTGAATATTTGTTTGTTTTATTCTCTTTAGTCGCTCATATAGATAACTACCATGTTTCCCCATTACAGACGAAGACAAAGTACTGATTAACAAGACTGAGTTAGACAACATTCTATACAAGAACGCCAAAGCCCTCCGCTCTATAGGGCTGGAGGCGCTCCTAGAGCTGTACGCACAGTTGGCGGCCGCGGTGGGGGCGCACGCGCACTCCTGCCAGCGGGCGCGGCTTCCGCAGCACATGCAGGTCATTGTGAATAGGTACTTACAGTGGAGGAAGAGGTAACTTGTCAGCTGTCACTGCTGTCAGTGTAGAGGGAATCGTCAGCTGTATCAGTACTGACAGTTTTGCCATTAACGCTAGTTACGTTAGTATGACAGGTCACTATGCACGCTCGAAATGCCATATTTAACAGATAAATGAATACTACAAGCTTTATATGAGTTTTTATACAATAAGCAGTTATGTATGTGGTGTCAGTTATGTCAGCTTCATCACGGCTGTCAATCATTCATTACTGTCAGTACTGTACTGTCAAATTTAATGGCTTATCAGACAGCTATAATCTGGTATTCATTACAATGATTTATGAAATATTACTGTACTCATTATAATATGCTTGGCCTGTGCTCAAGGAGTACTTTAGATCTGTGGTGGTAGTGCTGATTTTTCGTTTTGAAGTGAATTGAAATACTACCTATGTAAGGAAAAGTATTAAGAACTATGAAAATTATTACTTCTTAATTTATTTTCGATATATTGGGCACACAATGTCTATATAATAAGTATAGATTTGTATGGTGTAAAACAGGTAATAGAAATTACCTAAGAAGGAATAATTACACATTGTGTTTCATCTTGGGAATTTTCTGAATGTAATTATACCAAGAACAATTAAACATGGAAGCACATATAACTTACTGTGCTGAAATATGCTAACATTAAAAACAATATTTTTTATATTCTATGTTGTGTCACAGTTGTGACTTATACTCATAGACAATGAGAATGGACTAAATGGTTCATACTTGAAAATGGAAATTATAACGCTCCTATGAATAATGAAGATATTCTTTTCTTTTAAATTTATTGTGTCGTTGGATAATACAGGAGTAATGTTAATTGTTTGTTGTATTGAAGTGTGGCGATACGCCGTAAAAGATAAGTAGATGCGGGACCTAGACGGTCCAGACGTATTGCTTCGTCGGTATTTTATCGTATAAATGGTAGCCTTCATGTCAAAAATATGCCCTAAATAAACATTTATTGAAGAAGTTTATATTTAATTTGTTTTTTTTTTATTCTGAGAATATCGATACTTAGGAATTTTGACATTTGTGGAAAATGATGTTTTTATTATAATTTGTCAACAAACTCTTCTTCAATGAATGTTGGTTAACACAAAATAATAGTCAAGTAAGTGCCGACAATAGTACTGAAATTATATTCCTAAAACGTGAATTTATTGTCTGTGTCATTCAATTTGTTGAATGTATAATGTGGACTGGACGATTCGTTTGTTTAATTATAATAAATATGAGGCAGGCCTTCAGGTTTAAAATAGATAAAAATGTATATTACTTGTCAATGGTATCGTACAGTCCATGTTATAATGCCATATTACATGTTAATAGATTAGGATTTTTAACTTTTCCAAAGCCGTCCAAAGTTTTTATTAAGCAAAAAGACCAGTATCATATTCGTAGTAAAAAACACCTTTGACAGAAGGCTGTCACACAGATTGTTTGAACATTCCATTTGTATGGCAAGTGGAAATTTACTTAGGAGGTGTTAATGTTATGTATGTTATAGGTAAGATATGAGAGGTAAGGTTTTTGTTTGTTTACTGTTAGTTGGGGTTTGATTTTTTTTTAATTAATCATCTATTTAAGGGGTGTAAGTAAAGTACCTAAATAGCCAAATTGGTTGTCAGACTAGTTATTTAGCTAGTGCCAGGACTGTGATAAGCGTGGTGTATATATAAATGTTTCATATTTCGCTTATTTATTTTCATATTGCCATTAAAAGAATGTTTGAGGGTTTGGTGGAACTATTGCTTAAATGCTTGTTTGTACGGTACACACTTTGGATTTTTTATATGGCAGGACTATTTAGACAAGCAATTGATCAAGAATGAATTGTTTGTATAAAAATGCAGAAAGCTATTTGCTTGTAATTGAAGTAATATTCCTTTTATTACATACACGTTATTCATTACACGCGAGAAAGAGAGAGATAGCGATATGTTAAGATATTTCATACTATTAAATAGTAAAATAGCAATTTTCTTCATTTTATTCTACTAATCGTAATTCTTACTCTAAGAACTATATTATTTGTACGCTATATTTTATAAATAGATCTAGTATTTAATAAAAATACACATAAGTGTGATATCGAATCTCACAGCAGTTCAAAAATTATTCGTTTAATAGTAGTAATAATTTAATATTAATCAACACTGTTTGTGCACAATTTAGTATCCAAAGTGTGGTTTACCTTTTTTTATTATACTTACAATTTAAGGTCATAGTACACCATAACAACTCAGAAACGGAATGTAAACGTATCAACTCGCCGCCAACCAGAGGACGGCGAGCCGTAGCCGCCTTTACAGCTCACAGTCCGCTGGTTGATAGCTAGGCTGTAATGTCCCGATATATATCGATAGTCGATAATTCTTTAATCGGTTTATTTGTAAAATATTTAATCGACAAAAACCTTTGAAACATCATTTATTGTACTTTATTTTAACTACATTGTGCTTTTATATATTTACTTTATATCTGAAACAGAATTAGTTATAATTATAATTTTGTACAGATGCAACTAATGTCCCTTTGATGCAAAGAAATATAAACATTTTTTTTAGTATTATATCAAAATACCGATATTTTATTTATATATATCGAACTCTGACATTGATATTTTTTAATATATCGACATATCGAGAATCCAATATTTCAAAAAGTATATGTTATATAAATTCAACATTCCTATAGTACGTCCCGCAAGCTGAGGTGCGGGGCGCGGGGCGCGGGGTGGGGACGAGGAAACGTAGGCTAGCGACTAGCGTACGGTGAGCCATGTTGTCCATCGACCGCATCGCCGTCCGTGAGCCGGTCCCGAGTCGGTGCGCTGACGTTACGTTCCGCATGGTGTGCTCTGCAGTAGGGAGTTCCATACAAACTATACTGAGCAGCTCGAGTTGATACGTTTACGTTCCCTTCCCAAGTTGATATGTGCGCTATGACCCTTAAAGTTGTCTTTATTAAATCAAAATGTTAAGACCATGAAGGTTGTTATATATAATTAAATTAGTTGTTGTATAAATCCGCCATATTGGATTTTTTCTTAAACTTATATATATTATATAGATTTTTTCCCATTTCACTTTTTATACATTTATAATAAGTAATAATACCTGTAACTGCCTCAATATGTAAACAATGAAATATTATTACTTGTATTGTAAGATAATAATAATATTATTACAGTAAAAATAATTTAAAAAAAATCACAAATGGTTGTGAAAATTTTTTGAATAGACAATTTGGCTTTTTAGGTTCTGCTGAAATACAACAGATATATAAATATATATATAATGTATGGTACTAATTGTATTTATGTAATTAAATAATTTAATTAGATAAATAATCACTTATATTTTATTAATTACAAAATACATAGAAAATATTGTGTAGTATCCTTATTGGTTGTACGATAGTAATAAATACTATTTTTATTTTTCTTTAGGTTCTATAAAAATTAAATGTCATTTCAAAGGATTTAAACAATTGAACACTGCCACTAATATATCCTCTCACCAAGGCTGATATTATAAATATCTGACTGTTGATCTGAAATGAGTGGGCTAATGAAAAATATCGAATATCGATATTTATTCATGCATGTCGTAGTTAATTTAATTTCTTAAAATATCGACATTAAACCTGAAATATTCGTTACATAATATAGTATTTAATATTCATCCATTCAATTGCTTATATTAAAAAATCATTATCGCCGTTCTAACATATCAACACTAATCTATTCATTAGTCCAAACGAGCTTAAATCATTTTTTCTTAGTATTTCATTTTTTTATTGGAGACTCATCATTTGCGCCTATAAAATTGAAAATAACATAAAATTTTAAATTTATTGAACGTGGAGTACAAACAACAAAGTGTCCACTAAAATCTATACATTTCTTCTATCTGTCCCATGAACGGTTCGAATTGAAAAATATTTGTGTTAAACAGTTCATTTATCATTTCTTGGTCACACTCTGACCACGCGACAGTTAATGTTAAATTAAATGTGGCAGCAAAAATATCCATCGTTTATTAGTTACTGATATAAAAAACGTTTAACTATTCCTCCACTTTTGTACTTTGAACTGTTAATTATTTTTGAAACAGATTTTTTTAAAATTTTATTATTTAATCTTATAAATTAAATGTACAATCAATTTGTATATTGTAGAACATACATAATAAAAGGTGCAGTACAAGTATTTAAAAGATTATCGCGATTGAATATTTTTTATACACCGCGAAAATAACAAAAGAATGCCAAGTTACTTCATGGTTATAACTGTCATAGCATTTTTTTACACGTGCGCCGTGGCGTTTTATTATTTTAACGCTAGAATAGCCTACTTAGATGAATTACGCAAAAAGTTGTGCAAAAATTCACAAGTTTCAAATCGCATTTAATCGACTATTCAAATTTTTTGTTCGATCATTTCTGTGCCGTGTCCTCATGCAAAACCTAGACATTAGATGAGTGTTATCGTTTATTTTCAACAGTTTTTGTTTGATCTATTTCAAAATATGTTTACACACCTTTCTCTGTCGACTTTATTATGAACGGCGTCAAAGAATTGGCTGCCTTTTTTCATAATATTATAACTATATAGGGGAACTTGGGACAAAATAGAACACATACTAACTTTTAAGATTATAAACAACCTTAAAACAACTAAGAAATAATCATCCTTAGTTTATATGATTTGTATTTGCTTTTTTTATGTCTACAAGTTTAGATATTTTAACTTTACTTCAATCTATCTATAAAACTATCTATACTATGAATAAAACCAAATAGTAGCCACTTTATTAAGACCTACATCACTACCACCACTATCCTTGTATGTTGATGATCGGGTTTGAGTCGCGCTTTTCTGTAATCTCGTCCTTTCCTTTAAATTCCCAGCTTCTGCTTTGCCATAACCTCATTTCGGACGCTTGCAGGACGTGTTATTCCTATTCCATGTTCATAATGGTATAGATTTTCGAGATACTTTCCATTTCTAGCTGCAATCTTTGCCGAAGCATATCCTTGAACATACTAAATTAAGCCTTTCTATAATAATTCTAAGCTGTTTTGTTGTGACATAGTGTATGTCCTATACCAGCACAGTATACTATGAATAAAATTACATTGGTAAGTATGTCTGGGTGTGTTGTTTAGGAAAGTCGTCAAACCGATCTTGGCTTGCCATTCTAATTTTTTAGTTGAGCCAATATTTATTTTACCTAATTGAAAAGCTTGAATTGTCAGTGCTTTGTTATTTTAGGTACTTTTGAATTTTTTTATTTCATATTTTTATTCCATTTTTAAATAGTTCTGAGCTTTTCGCCAGAATCATTGTTAATATGTCTATCCGTTTGTGGGTACATCATATGTCGAGGAAGCTCTTAAACCTAACCCCATTTACTAATCAAGAAACATTTCCCACACGCAAGGTCGTTTGTCACAATGTTCGTTTTACCCCAAGTTCCTCTATTTAATTTTTTAGTTTCACAACAGACTCTTGTCACGTTAGTGTGAAATTTGAGATTTGCAATCGGAACATGTCGTTTTTCATTACCATCGCCATTTTCTTGTCTAATATTAAAATTAAATCGGTAAATCGAAAATCTTTTTAAGTTTTATCATATAACCGAGAACATCAGTTAACTTGTTCTAAAATGTACTTAACTATTGTTGAGAAAGCTTGTTACTAGATAATGTTTCATTTAACCCACTATTCGTAAAAAGCACCTAACAAAGCCTCATCGTTTTATTTACTTCTTTTCATCAATTAAGTTAAAGAAAACGAATAATTATTGTTTTTTCTTTTAATTATATTGATGTATGGTACATACTTAAGTGTAACAGTGTGATAAATATGGAATAAAGGCACATAAATTATATACGAAAATAGTTACCTCGTTCCGAATAGGAATCAAATATATATTCAAATATTGTATAATGTATGTATATGTAAGTAACATAATTGCCATAAGTCTCGAATCGGATGGCAATTAGCAGAAATTCGATGATCGAGTCTATAGTTATATTGTTTCATTTGTAAAATCGATTTTATTGATAAAAAAAACATTTCGTTATAATTTTAATTGACTAGAACATCGAGTTTCTCAGAGCAGTTCAAACGAATTTGTAGCTAATATCTATTTATAATGTAGCAACACTTGCAATAACAGAGAACGTATGATTAAAATAAAATAAAAGTTTAAAATTAATTTGGAAAGAATAAAAGTTAAATTAGTTATATGTTCCCATCATTACGCGAGATTAGAGCGATGATTGCAATCTGCCGGTAGCCCAACGAACAATTCGTGTTTTGTATGTGTCCGTAATGAACTTGCGGCCCTTGCGATTTAATTATGGCTTTCTCCTCGTTCTGATAGATTATTAAGTTTTAATAACTTTTCTTTTGATTGTATAATGTTGCCTATATAAATCGTAACAGTACTGGTTTGGGAGTAAATGTAAAAAAGCTAGAGGCGGGTTTATAGCGGGAGCGTTATATATTTGTAAAATTATTCTATTAGAAATTAACTTTTCTTTATTACTACCTTTTTTATTTAGTTTTAATCAATGTTGGCACAAATCCAGTTGTTTAGTTACATAATTTATATTATAAGTGAAAATTGACTAACAGTTAAATTTAATTATATTTTAAATTTTGGGTTTAATTTTTTCTAATAAGAAATAAATAGTTTTGACATTGCATCGAATTTCTAAACTTATAATGAAAGTAAAATAAATACTATCGACAAATGCTCACCACAAAAAAGGAAATAATTTAAATTCAACAAACACGTAATGTGCATCGATTTAAAATACTTAAATCGATTTGATTGTAAAAGTGGAAGCGAGTAATAAAATGTGAATAGCCCATTGTCTGGTATTGCAAGTGTGTCTAGATGACCTAATTGTAATGAATCTGCTTGCATTTGCTCAATTTCATGTTTGAAGATTGTAAGCATCCACCGTTTGCTAGTTTAATAAATTTGTATTTATAAAATTGTATTTAATTGAATATAAAAGGGTATGCCTTCATGTGATAACGATGTTTGTGTTTTATTTCATTTACAAACATTTTTAATATTATTGGTTCTAAGGATAAAACAATTGAAATTGCCTAATTGTATAGTGGTAAGAGACTATTCGCTAAGCGTAAGTTATGGGTACGATTACCATCGATGATTGCTATATAATTTTAGTGTATCAAATTATATAGGCTATAATTTATTACTCAGGACGACGTCGACCTTTTGTTGCAAGATATTTTTATCTTGGATTCTTGGGGTACCTCAAGCTTATCAGATATAGCAACTTATGAATACTGGAGTAATCAAATTAGTTTGAACAAAAAAATCTATATCATTTAAACACCTTTAAATATTTTTATGATTTTGACGCATAATCAATATATATATAAAACTCTTCCGTCACTGAGTGGCTGACTGATAATGCACAGCCGAAACTACTGATATATATATATATATATATATATATATATATATATATATATATATATATATATATATATATATATATATATATATATATATATATATATATATATATATATATATATATAATATATAATATATATATATATATATATATATATATATATATATATATATATATATATATATATATATATATATATATATATATATATATATATATATATATATATATATATATATACGGGAACGGAGTTTCTTAGGTTCCTTCAACCTATGGTTTCCTGTGCCTACATCGTTAAGCTAAATACAATTAATGTTTGTCCGGGACAATCTCTGGACCGGACAGACCAGATTTTGTGGCACTTATAAAACGGGAGATATGGGAGGTTGTAGAGGAACATATAGACTATTTTTATTCTGGAATTCTACAGGATGGCGATTTACGCACATTTAGCACACAATGTGTATACACGGTGTATATTTTAAATGTTGTCCAGCGTAAATGTGACAGTGTAAGATTTAAGTTAATTTTGAAAACATTCCCAGTGTAATTTATTATTTTCATTTTAATTTATTTTTTCATAATATTTGTCAGTTTATAGTTCCAGATGGTTATTTTATATAAATGTATAAGTACTTATTTACTGTACAGTAATATAAAAGTACTTTTAAGCTTTTACAAGCAAGAATCAAGTCAATATTATTTTTATGTTGTTGAATGTTGTTGTCCAGACTAAAAGCTCAGAGCTTTAAGAATTACCGCTACGTTTCAAAAGAAGGTATCTATCTTAAAAAGAGAATTAATCATCTAGCAGTTTTAATATGAAACTTATTCCTTTCATTTATTAATACTTATGTTATATATGCACATCTTTTTTAATTCATAAGTAGGTCAAAAGTTTTTCATCAAATTTTTATTAACATTTAAAATTTAATGATTAAAAATTAATTAATCGCGGTATGATCGCTCTAAATACAATGACTGTATTAGAATGTAATAATCTTGTAATAAGTATATCTTATATCTGAGGCGAGTCGTGACAAAGTAACCCTGTAATTGACATACGGCATTCTGTTAAACTTTTTACTATTATTATCGACTGATCCGAAGTATGGAATAATTTTTACATGGAATTAATATTCTTTTTTCGTGACGCAACTCTTGCATTGTTTAATCTGTGGCAGAGAGCATCTAGTGTTTATGATCAGTCTTCCATTTTTTATTCCTTATAGATTAGATTTATGCTTAGCTTAACTTATTGGCTAGCTATAAACCTGATAATTTTTACATATAGTTTCCCTCCTCCAGTCCTGGACAGGTAGATGTCGACCTAAAGGCGAAAGGCAGATACAATAAAACGGCCTAGCGGTATTTCATATTTTTATTTTTACACTTTACGTCGGTGACCGTAAACGAATTTTACTACATCGCTCCATCATTTCAATTTCAATTACACGATGGAATGGTACTAGAACATAAATATTTTTTCGTATTTATTTAAGATCAAATAGATAATCTTTTTTACATCCTAATGTAACGATATCATTTAATTTAATTTAATTTGTAATTATATTAGGCAAATACAACAAATCAAAGTACACAACTTATTATAATATTCTTTTACGGGAGAACAATATCTATTAGCTAAAAATCATTTCAATTATAATTTATAAATACTCGTAACAGAACTGAAGGAACTAAATATTTGATTTCTACTAAATTAATAGAATCACATATATTTTTATAAACTAAAAATACATAATTTCTTAAATTTATGTACCTATTAAATTACGTCCTTACATTTGGCTCCTGAAAATCGTCTGTTGCACAATATAGGGGCGGGCTAAAGAAACATAAACATCGACGCCAAATACGAATCGACGTAGACAGATTTTAATATATAAATATGTTTAATTAAAACAATTTACATATTGCTTACAACAAAAACTACGTGCGTTATAAATAATATAGAACACGAGATTCTCATTGCTTAAGCACAGAAATATAAAATGAAAATATTCTCATAGTCATCTTATCCCTATCCGCACGGCCGACACGCGTTAACAAATAACAAACTTAATTAAAACGTCTCAATGAAAACTTTAACAAAATCACTCTAATACTGCTGAATTTGTACGAATTAGGTAAACTCTATAAACCGACGACACATAGTGCGATCACAAGCCGGAGTCACCGGAGTTGTGACGGGAAGAAGTGAGGTACACGTACGTACAATATAAGAATGCTAGAAGGGCTTGCCGATATCGAAGGTTTTTACATATTTTTGGCACATTATTCTATTATTCAATTTAATTGAAACGATATACCGAAACAATCATACGTATTATATCTTAAGCGGAAGCTTGTTTGGGAGATTAATTTAGTCATTTTACAAGAAAAATTAAAAGTGCTGAGTTTCATAAATACATCTCGTCGAGATTAAGAAAAGCGAAGAAAGTTTAGAAAAAGCAATAATTATATAATCTGTTAAACTATAAGTACGTATTCAATTATACATCTCGTTAATATATAAAATCCCTGTAATGATATATTGTAAGTGACGTGACACTACTGAGTAAACCAAGGCGCGGGTGGCGCGGTCTGTGATCCAATGTGTGTGTGTGTGTTTGTGTGTGTGTGTGTGTTCGTAATGTACAATTATACAAAATAGAGTCGAAAATAGTTTCAGTCTTCTGTTAAGAGTTATGCAGATTTATTATGTGTACCGACGACTACAACAACTGTAATCTCGTATGACGTGTGAACAGGCAGGGGGCTTCACGGCCCGCCTCGGTAAGTGTTCTCTTAGATAGATTCCTACAAAACAAGTAACTATAAATACTATTAAACATATTTGGGAATGTTTCTAGACCGTTAAACAAATGATATTATCAACACCGCTATAACTAGACCGTATGTACAGAACTCCGCGTTCGCTCGGTACTACTTTAATACGAAATAATTGTATACGATTATCTAAAGCCAGGAAGTGTTGAACTCCGATTTATTCTAACTTTCATTATTCACTAAAATCTTGAAAGCTCCTTTTTATTTGAACATTGAGTGCAGATACATTATTTCCTAAACCTGGCGCGCACTGTCTTTGTTATTACATCGTTATCGATAATGAATTCTTTGTTTTTTTTAATCAGTAATCACAAAATTGCCTACGTCACGACGCGATCTGGACCACCCGAGCGGGCGCGGGCGGCGGATCACGACCGCGCAGCTCCAACCTCGTGATATATCTACACGTCGGCTACACTTTATGTTCCACGTGGCCGGTTCGTTGTTTCCAAGAGGCAGTAGTATGCAAGTACAGCAGTAGTACGGGACAGTCGGAGCTATGGGGGTGGAGGTGCTCGAGGGAGTGACGAGTGCGTCGCGGACCTTCCAAAGACGGCGTCTATCGACACGTCGACAGTTCACTGTATTCACTTCACTAATTCTACAACAATTACAAATACGCTACTATTTACCATTTTAGACACATAATGTCCACTTAATTAATGGTTAATTCAAATGTATATTCCATTAATTTATAATAACTATTTACATTTAAAACTGTTTATCTTCGAATAAATCTATTATTACGAAATATTTTACAAACTTTGGTGAAATGCAGAAGTCAACTCGCACGTGTAACGTAACATAAGGTATCTATATTTATGATTAACACAGGAAATAGGCAAGAGTTCACCGAGGATAGACTTTATAGAAGAAAAATCGTAGCCCTAAGTGGTATGAGATGTTAAAAAAATGTCAATAAATGAGAATGTTAGAATGGAATGTTAACAATAAAGAAGATCGCCGCGCGAACCATCCGCCCGGCGATAACAATTACAACACTTTTCATACTTATTGCACTCCTTCGGAATAATAAATTATCGCCTATCACCTATACGTGATTTAAATATACATTTACAATATTAACACATCTTTTAAATATAAATTTAACTAATTTTTAATGCGGACGTCGCTCGCTCCGAGAGCAGGGCGGGTGGGTCGCCTCCCGCCTTGAGCTTGACCTGGCGAAACTGAAATTCTTTCAGCATACACCGCTATCTTAAACATTAACAAAATTCATCTTCGAAAAGATATTGCACGAGATAAGATCAAAGTAAATATATAATATAAATCACAATAAAAATCGAGTCCGGGATACACTAACAAAACTCCAGTTTCACCGTTGCTTTATTACTCATAGCGTACCTAGCGATCATACGTCCATAAATTATAAAGATCTCGTTTCGACTCCGCAATCTCGTGTCCCTCTCTCTCCGCACACGCAGGAAAGGGACACTCGCTGGAGATGGAGCGGCGCCGGGAAGTGCAATGTTTAAAACGTTTTAATTAATTTAAAATGGAAGAAGCGGGCTTAGTCCTGCCCGTTGTGATGCAGCAGGGTGCGCGTGTCCGCCGGGTGTGGCGGATGCGCGGGTACACGATATGTGTCGCCTTCTTCGTCAGCAGAGTTTTCCTTCGATCGGTCGCTCTTGCAGTCCTCCTCTTTCGTCACGCCTGATAACGAATCGAGCGCCATTGGCATCGACTGGTATAACTCTCTCGCCTTCTCACTCGGCGGCAATAAGTGCAGCATATTGAGCGGCATGGGGAACCCCGGCGGGAACTCCGGGTAGAAGCCCTGCTGGAACGGGTTAAACATCGGGTTGGATGAGATGTCCGGCTCCGAGCTCGCCGGCCGCTGGCTTGTGTTCTGGTGCTGATCGTCCTTGTCGTGGTGTTTGCCCGGCGGGTGGTTGTTGTTGTTGTTGCCTGAATTTAAATTTAACACCTCCAGTGGACCGCCGATACAATCTTTTCGAAGCTGTTCCAGTTTTAAACTTTTACCGTATTTACCCCGTACGTACATTAGTAGCGAGTTGTAAGGGATGCCGAATATCCTTGATGCTTGGCTTGTAGTCATTTTTTTGTTCCAAACGTGTTGAAGGGCTTCCGTGAGTTCTGCATTGGTCCAAGAACGAGGTGGGCCGCCGCGTGGCGCGCTGTGCTGCCCCTTCGGTCGCCCTGTCAAAAAATAAACATAAATTAGATTTTACATAAGTTTAGGAATACTTAATTCACTAATTACATTACAGAAGTCGTAGTCAATGATTTATGAGTGAGCGAAATGCAATCGCGATGCAGGGTGGTAGCACGGGGGCCGGAGCGCACGACATGTGCCGTGCGCCACCCGCCGCCGCGGTATTACCGAATGCACAACTATCTAATAACCGTGTTTTGGCGATGCAATGAGCCGGCAACGACAGTCGACACAAGGTGAAATGAGCGGGTAGCGGCGACGCGACAGGGATTTGTCGTTAATTCGGCGCGAGCACGCGACTATTAAGGCGGTTCTGTCAAAAAGAAAAGCGGACGTGCATACGCCGGCGACGTCGCCCCATGTAACTTTATAGTTTTATAATTTCGACGGATCACGTTAACTCGATTCCGATCAGATAATTCGAGGTACGTTTCGGATTACTGCCGGAATGATATTTTATTATGGAAATTAGTTTTCTTTTAATAGTCGTCGCGGGTCACGCGAGCGCGGGCGCGCGGCCCGCTCGCGGAAATTAAAGACGTTTTCCATTAAGTGCTCAACCTCGTTAGCATTTTATAGGGAGTATCGCCATGCATGTGAAGTCTGTCGACGGCTTTACGATGGGCGTTAATCGATCGCGACTATTGTGTTCGACAAGATGTGCCAGTTACATGCCACTGGCTTGCCAGTGGCGTGCCAGCGAGACACGTCGACGTTAGTCCCGCCGTCTGTTCCCCTATGACTATGAGATAACACTATCAGATCGTCTTAATAAACATT
The DNA here is from genome assembly GCA_037127375.1 of Dione juno. Classification (NCBI taxonomy): domain Eukaryota; kingdom Metazoa; phylum Arthropoda; class Insecta; order Lepidoptera; family Nymphalidae; genus Dione; species Dione juno. The sequence continues at coordinate 921,249 of JAXRJS010000065.1, forward strand.
CGCCGGGAAACAATAGCCGTTTAACATTTTGCTCGTTGCGATTGCAGCTCCGAGCGAGATGTGTGATGGCATGCCGGCTATCTGCCTTCTACTAATATTGAGTCGACCTATTGTTTGTTACGCGGCTTTTATCTCTCTTATAAAATGTATTTGCTATTTAGTTTGAATGTAATGCAAATCGTGCGCGATTTCTATTTGCATGAAGATAAATATTTTCGCCAGTAATTGTTTTGGCCACAATAAATATTATGAACTAAATTGGAATAATAATTCATAACTTAGAAGGTAAATAATTACGATAATTTTTAATTATTTGATTAAGGTTGGCAAAACTGTAACGTTAGAATTATTTCCCAATTAGAATTGAATTATTCGAAGGTACTATTCGAGAAAGATTTACAAAATTTTATATGCTATTATATCTTACTTTATATCTTACTTTTCTTGTATATCTTACATAAAATTTTATATCTTACTTTTCTTGTATATCTTACATTTCTTTTTGACGTTGGTAAAAAGCTGCGAGTCAAGCGGTGGCGCGCGGTGCTCGACGTCCATCAGTGGGTACATCTTGTGCTCCATGCCGGGCGGGAACAGCGCTAGTGGAGACTCCATTCCGAACACTGAAACAAAACGTAATATTTTTAATAATAATTAAATTAATTTGTAAAAATGTATAGGTAACATAAAGAATGCAGTAAACTATGCTTAAATTTGAGAATTATTGACTAAACCCACGAAATTTTAATAAATAACAAGAATACATAAATATGTCCATCCTCAAATTATAATAAAGTCTAATCCTCGAAGTAATTTTTAATTAATTTAAAAATAATTTAACCGATATAGGTACTTCATGCTAAAAACAACGTTGTATATAAACAACAGACTAAAACCAAAACAATAGCTTTACTATATTGGCTAGAATCATTAGAGATCCCCAATATATCATGAAAACGGATAAATCTTTTTTTTTGTAAAAATGATAATATTTAATTGGATTATTATGAAAATCATAACAATTGTCATAATAAATCCATTTTATGAATTACAATTACAATTGAATTAATTTTAATTATTGCAATGTTTTTCATTGAAAATAAAATAATTGATTCATTAACCGAATTAAACAGATTTTAAATGATTTATAGCCAGTTCGTAATTCAATTAAGCAAAATATAACGCATTTAGTTTTGCTACTTGATAACAGATGGCGCTAGGGCTGTTGGTACTGTAAAAGAGATCTTTATTGTTATTTAAAGAGCAATAAAAATCATTTACTAGTTATGGTTAAAATAAAAAAAAAACTGCGTCTAAATTTTAAATAATCACAAATGATCGTTCATTTTATTTTAAAATCACAATTCTACAAGTAAATTTAAAAAAAACATAATACTTATTGTATTATATAAAGCAAAAGCTTAGTAAAAATAGCAATATAGGTATGCATTTATTTATTAGCGAAACACATTTATATACGGGACTTCAAAATATGGCAATAATAAATGGCGGATTACAGTGAATGTGGATGTAGATGTAAATAGCGGGAGGTGTCGTCCGTTGAACCAAACGCGACTAATCGATAGCGCTGCTTTATTACTATTCTATCTTATTTCTTACTTCTTTTGTACTCGAATCAGTCTGTCTGTCTGTCTGTACGTAAATAAACTTTATAATAAAACGTAGGTGTTTTTTTATCTTAAATAGTATTTTCTCATCGTTGATACCGTTATTACTTTGACTTACATATATATATATATATATATATATATATATATATATATATATATATATATATATATATATATATATATATACTCATATATGATTTCCTTGATTTCAACAATAGTTCAAAATCAAAAGGTTGTCAAGTTTTGTTTTATGTTCTTATGTAACAGTTAGGATGTACCAAGATAGATCTACTTATTGTCAAAAGAGAGCCTGCTTATTCCAGAGCAGAATCGAAAAATGATATATTTAACGCTGACAAAAATACATAAGTGACAGTTAAATTATCATAATTATAAATATTACGCGTAGTCACGAGTCGATATTTTTTCTTTGTTACTCTGTAAGGTAGCTATATTAAATTTAACAAATGTATGGCTAATATAAGTATTTACTTCAAACACTCATAGAGAATTGCATACAATAATACTTTACAATTATCTGTATTAATTTTTTTTATTATTCAACTGTGCTATGAAATCTATAACCATATACCATATAAGAAATTAGATGCTAAACAACAATCAAGATTAAGGGACAATTAAGCCTAAGCTTTACTTTTACTTAATCGTTAACAAGATACTAAATTATAATAAATATTAATACCTACTTAGAAATACAATTTCAACATTGTAATTTTACTATAACGTTCTTTATTAGATACACGCACATAGCATACAAAGCTGCCTTAGCCCAGACCAACGCATATTATCTATTTTGTAAGAGATGTAAATAAGGAGATGTCTGAACTAAAGGTAGAAAGCGACTAATCGATAAGTCCAATTTATAGTTTATTGTAAGTACCGGTGCTAGAGTTCTAAGATTAAACTTGTTTTCAAATAGTTGTATATGCTATAAATTAATATAGAATCTGTTTTTTGATGTGGCATACTATTTTTTATGTTATTCTGTAGTCAGTATGTCCACTGCTGGACATATAGGTCGGTGATCCTTAGGTATATGCCCAGGAGTATAGTCCAAGGAGCTCCACAACGATCGGTGCATTATATATGTATAAATGCATAATGCATATTATTAAAATGCACCGTTGTTATGCTATTGAAATGTGCATACGATGGTTATTTGTGTGTTAGAAGTCCAACCGGGGAATATCTATATGTTATATAAAACGCTATTATAAATAGAATGAATAAGCTTTCCAGTATATATAGCTCTCATATTATTTACTGTTATTATACCACCCACAAGCGTATTATTCAAGTGTCTAAAATAATATCAGTTTCACGTACCGCAAATAACGGAGTCCCTTTTCCTACCGAATTCAAGATATTTAGTATTGAATGGCAGAACTCAATGCACTTTGTCTTAGCTCGCTCTGCTATATGCAAGTAGAATGATTAATTCCCTCGAATAGGGAATGTAGTGGAGTGGAGATAACTCACAACAGTCAGATTGCATCCCACTGCGCCATGGATAGCCTAGCATAGCATCAATATCCTCTATTTCGGTAAAACCTATCACACTACCAACTACGATTGTCGTCTCTGAGTATTTCTTATTGGCAGGTTATAATTTACTAGTTTCGCACGCGGCTGCTCCCGTAACCACTGGCCGGTGGTGTCGTAAGAATAAACGTATGCTGCCACTTGACAGGGCTGGTAGATTATTAATAATATAAATTTTATTTATAAAATAAAAACTTACTTTTTATGTTAGTTAAGAAGCTATGGTTAATTTTTGAATATTAAACATAGTTACTCAATACTATCTGCTAAGTTTTTACATTTAACCTACCCATATAATAGGGCCATTTACTAACATATATAAAAATTATCAATTAAACGTAAAAATAAAAAAAAAACATCCGCACAAATGTTTAATATATCCGGTTCCGTTTAATTCCACTTATCCCGGAAAAGCTGCACACTTGGCAACCCTGATCGGATCTATCCCATATAATTAGTGCGTGTTATGAAATGCTTCCTGGCTTCTGTGCAATCAGCGGCAAAGAAGGGTTATGTGTATCAGTAATACTATGTTATTAACAATGTAAGATCTGCATCTAGTGAGCTAGGCTACCAGGTCAAATGTATGTAGAAATGTATATTTTATTATACATACATACATATATATACATACTTATGATGTTGTATAGCGCCGTTGTTGCGTAACTGTGCACTGTTTGGAAACACGATGGTACGGTACTATTTCCATATCTGATCTCACAATAACAAAACGCGGCGTTGAGTTCCGCCAATAACACGCTATGTATTTTAATATTCGCTATTATAGACAATAAGTTATATATATATATATATATATATATATATATATATATATATATATATATATATATATATATATATATATATATATATATATATATATATTTGAGATGTTGGTATGACTTTATGAATAGTTATATCAATAATGATTACATTATATACAAACCAACTTATAGGTAGGTAATTTACCAATACGTGATCAAATTTTTTTTATTTTTATGAGGTCGTCGTGGCGAAGAGGCACAGCGTGTAACTGTAAACGCAGTTGTTTGTTCGAATCCCATTCGGCGGATTGAATTATTTCACTTTGTTCAGGTCAAAAGCCAATGTCTCGAAATTTAGGCGGAAAGTGGGGAGTGGCGCGTCTCAACACTAGGTCTGTCTGTCTATCACGCCATATGTAAGAAAAAACATGAATCAATTAATAAAATGGAATCAATATAATACTACCTTCTTTTTAGTTCCACTTATACCTTTAATATATACTTAAATGGAAATAAAATAATAATAATTTTAAAACGTTCATCATAATTTTTTTAAATTAGTATAGTTACTTCAATATGTTGGTAAGTTAATTATACGTGTGGTTTATTATTTAAAAGTGGCCATAAATCCGTTATAGTGTCTTAAATCCTCCATTGTTTTAGTACCGATAAATTATTTGCAACAGCAATATCGGGTGATGTAGGTGAAAGTTTCGCCACGAAATTGTAACGTATAGCTTTATTTGCTTACAGGATTGCGGCCGATTTTACTTATTTGTAGGGCTTATTCGTTAGACACTGCTCGTTTTTCTAAGAATAATCTCGTGAATAGAGAATGAGATAAGAGGAATTGAGTGATTTGTCACTAAATTTTTCTTATCTAATATCTAAGCTTTAACAAATAAATGACTAGGTATAAAGAAAAAAGACTTTCTTATGCTATATTTTATGCTATATGCACGTTATATACCGCATATATCAGGGTAATAAGAGTGAAGTTAGTGTTAAGAAACTACTTTGTCCGCCCAATTGTCGAGACATTGTGTGTTAGGTGGCGGAATTCAACGCCGCGCTTTGTCTTCTACTAGAGTCAATTGACTGTTTAATTAACTTTGCTGTACACGGTTAACATGTCCGTATGGTAATACGGCAATCTTGTTATTATCATAAAAGCTTTTAGTATTTTGTTTAATCTGTATCATATACCTACTTATTTGTAAATTCATTATGAAAGAAATACATTTTCCATATCCGTATGTTCAGCAATTTCGTATTTCTCCATTCTACCATTAATGTAGTTGGCTTATAGCCAGGAGTAAAACTATGGATGCAAAAAAATCTGTTTGAACTCCAAAGAGGAATTTGTATTTGTTTAATTAGTCGAGTTCACTTATAATTTACTGTTTTTTAAACCTAATCAACTTTAGATATACCTACGTGCGATATATCTGCACATGGTGTACAATATGCATTATACGACCTCACGAAGTAATCCCAAGTTTTACAGCCGGAGCTAACGAACCGTTAATTCCTATCACTCGTTAAGGCCAACAGATATACGTTATTTGCATAATTGCCGACAATCAATACATACTCACATCGCCGTAAATTGGACTTGATCGTGCCCTGGCTTTGTTAGATACACTGTTTCCCACTAATGCTGCCTTTGCCGCGACATTTCGCCAAAGATTATCTCTCATTTGTCACGGCAGGTACGGAGACTTTGCAAAACGAAAAATTTGATTCAATTTCATGCGAATAAATTGCAAATGATTGTAGGAGAAAACTGCATCGCTAGCAGTAGGCGGACGTTGACGCGTCCGCTTTGCATTTATTTTCTTGTTATTATTGAAATTGTTTTTTAAACGAGTAAAATTTCAGAATAGAGTAAACCTTGCGGTCAATTAGTCGCACCGGCGTCGGTGGCTTGACGCTTTCTAATTCTAGTGTTTGAGACACCTCACAAAACTATTCGACCATAAACAATGATTTACGAAATACGCCTCCGAATGAGCACAATACGTTTGTTCGTATTCGATTTGATAATTTTCGTGAAAATTTTGTAAGAGCTTTTTCAGATATCAGCTTGTAACAAGATGTATTGCTCGGACCGAGTTGTAACGGCGAAGCTCAGCGTCATTAGGCCACAATAACAAATAGACAACAAAGTTAGAATCGATAGCCGGCGCCCCATATGGTATATACATTGAAAACGAAAGCGCTCGCAAAGTTTGCAACTCGGCTCAACCCTTTCGCGCACATGGAGTAACTTGTCAGATTCACCCCGTTCATTGAGAGGACCGGCGCCCCTCCCGGCGTCACGTTGCGGGGTACGCATATGTGTTGTTGTGTCTCGCTCGGCTCACACGGGAGGACGCGTCGGCTCGCAAGGTCGGGCTGTGCGCGTAGTGCTCGTGACGTGCCACAAGGTCGGGAAGGGTCCCGGTCCCGCTCATTCATGGCGCGGCGTGTGGGAGCCACCGCGTGTTGTCTATGGTCAGGCCGCGCGTGCTCGACGTTTATTTTGCAACTAGATTTACAACTATAACTGTAAATTAACTTTATCGGCTGCGCTAGAATCTAGGTCGTATGGAATCAGCATTAATTATCGCTCTAATCTTAGGGCCGATGTCGACTTGCGTACAATAGATCACATGATAGATAGCGGCGCACGCCAAGGACGCGAAAGTAATGAGACGAATGCTGCGAGCGTCGTAGAATATGGCGAACTGGGTTAATCCATTGTCTCTGAGAAATACATAGAAATCGATGTGAGGAACGATTAAAAAAAGAAGTCTAGGTCGCGGCTCGCGACTGACGGCTAGGTGCGCGGCACTTCTATCCTTGCATTGTTCTGTTCGAGATGATCGCGTGTCCAGTGTAAGTCCTCATTGCATAAATCATGAGGGGTGGATACACGACGGAAACCTGTACACCTTGACTGTGCGAGACATCTACTATCTACATGCACGACAGATTTAATAATCGATTTCATGATAAATTGCATTCGAATAAAAAAACATTTTATGTCCAGTCAACAGGAATAACAAATTGCATCATACGGTATTTTATAATTAATCGATATTTAAGGAAACGAATAATAAAACACTGTCGGCCGGGGTGCATATCGTCAATCTTTGGATCTTGTTAAATTTAGTATGAAATGTGTTGTATTTTATTGACATACTGATTTACAATAGGCATATAACTTTTACCTTTGCTCCGAATGTCTCGTTAATGTAACGTTCCAAGAGAAACTGGTACGACGCGTTTATTAATCTTTCTCTTAAAACAATAATAAGTGCCAGTTTATTTCATTGCTTTGAAAATAATACTAACATGCTTTTTAAATTTAAGTTCGGGATTGGTAGTCATAGGGTTATCACGTTGCAAAAATAATATGTATTTATATTGCAGTTGATACTTTCTTTATTATAAATTATTATAAAATTTTAAATATATTATGGAAACTTTTTCGTTTTAATCTTATTCATATTCAATTTTCCTCATCTTATGATGGAGGATCCTTACGCTGAGCACGATCGACGTAAGACGAAGTGCTTTAAATACATGTGGATCATCTTAAGTTAAGCTCTTCTAGGTTAAATTTGCATTATAAAATGTATAATTTAAAAGTAGTAAGATAAGTATATTTTTGCACAAACTTCGAACTTTTCCATTTAAACGAAATCATATATCACGTGTTTCTGTTTATTTATTTCCATATCGACGTATAATTACTAAAAAAAAATCTTATTAAAACGCGCAAGCTGCAACCTTTAACGGAATCACATTAGGCAGATCACACACGCAAGCCTGGGAGAATTCGTACAAATGAATTGCTGGTAACGTGTTAATTTTTATTCAACCAATTTGGTCCGCGCTTTGTAATATGTTTTCGTTATTCTCAATACTTACCATCCCGTGTGATCCATTGTCTCTGGGAGGCCGAAAGAGGTCGAACAATTGTCTATGCCCTACAAAGAAAGAAGATTTAATATCTGGCATCAAAGTTTTTTTCGATGCTCGATTTATTCCTATTCAGCCCACGACATTCACACTTGAAATTGGCCATTGTTGAAAACCCGCTGACTTTATAGTATTTCATTCTTCGACCGGCAATCAATCGGTTTCAAATCGGTACTTAATTTGATTATTATATTACTTATCTATTATGGAGTAACGGACTTAAGATGTTTTTGTTTTTATCTTCGTAGTTGGTAATGTTCAATATAATCTACTTATATTTTTTTTTAGTTTCACGTTGTATTCTCCATGTAGCATGTGAAGAACTCTGGAGCGAGATCTGTTGACCGACACACGCCGTTCTCCGCCCTCCGCCTCCGCAAAGCGTGTGGAGTGGCGGAACACAATATCGTACTTCGTCTCTCTGTTTAATATCTTCTTCTCTCTCTCTGTTTCTCTCGTCATTGCTAACTCGTCATATTACTTTTATGAGTTATTCTAGAATAAAGTTCAGAGTCTAAAATGTTTTTGCTGTATATTTCTCCAAAATTGCCTCCCACAACGTCTTTTATTACTTATGTTAGTTTTCATTCACATAATGCCTATAGGTAATAAAAGTTGGTTATATTTTACAAAGAAAATATTACTTTCATACGTGTTATGGTTTTATACTGAATCTAAACCGTTTATAGTGTGGTTAAGGAATAATTTAAGATATATAGCGTTTTTTTTGATTACATGCTCTATGCTACCTTACAATAAAAAAGTAAAAAATACACCGCAGATATATTCTGTGGTCAAACAATCCTGACTTCCGTTACGTATGTAATCTATCATGTGAAATGAAAGAGCCAAACGATTGTTGCGCGCGAGAATCGATTTAAGTGCCAACAATGCTACAATAAATAAAAATCGATACGGTCATTATTATTAGTTTACGATACGACTTTCTCTGAAAAATAAACAAATTGGCACATTTTGATGTGTGAAATTAGAATAACTGTGTTTAAGATTAACGTTATTACAGCTTCCTTGTGTCGTGCGACAAAAAATAAAATATTGAAAGTTTCAACCAAATTATTCAATAGGCACCTCCGATTATGTTTAACTGACAGGATATATAACATTAAGTTTATATCATAACCAGTATGACATAAGAATATTATGTGTTTAAACAGTAAACAGCATAAATACACAAATAAAAACATTTGTATATACTATGTTATTTGTAACATTTAAGTATATGCTAGTACTTACTGCGGATCTTTTGTAATTTAAACGTAGCATTTAAAAAGTGTGCTCAATATCAATTCAGCATAATTATCTTTTGTGATAATCAAAGATATTATAATAGATATATGTATTATATAACGACATACAAATTTGTAACCATTTGCAGCCATTACGAGCGAGTGGTTGCTCTTATCACGCATTGCGTCACGCTAACGAAATAGAGAGTGACGTATAATTACACATTAAGTGCCTTTTGTTATGACAATATGCAGTGCATTGTAATTATAGTTCTATTAACAAAAAAACACATGTCGCAATACCTAATATGGTTAGGGCTGTCAATGAAACAATATCGATTAGAAAATCAATTATTCGATATGAAATTTAAATTTTGTTTTATAATATAATCGAAATTTAGACCAGTTATTAGTCACGATAGGTAGGAATTTGTATGTATAAAACTTAATTATTATATTCACTGTTAAGTATTAACAATGTAATATTAAATTACGAATTTCCCAAGACATTATTAAGTTTAAATATTTTTTTGTTAAATATAAAAAAAAAAACAATGTTCAAAGTCTATAACATTGATTTCCCTAATCAATCAATAATAAGTATTGACTTCCTATTGATATTGAGGCAACAAAAACCATGGATCGATTCCAAATTGCTGTTTACGTGTGTGGTTGGCCAGTGATTTCCTGCGCCCGCGACGGCGCTAGTGACTCATTCTTGACTCACATATGAGTTATAATGTTTGTAACGCTATTATATTACTGGAACTATAATGACGACCCCAAATTCTTAGTACGACCACATACGACATTGTATATGAATGGAAATAGTTTATTCCGGATTTATTTGCGGTAATGATTTATTAATTAAATGGTGTATGTGTAAATAAAATATAGCATGAGAAACTTTTCCTGTTCCAGATTAAATATTATATTTCTTTACACGACTTGGTATATGTACAATTGCTTATAATCATCTATGAACGATGCGAATATGTAATTGATATAATTAAAACTTTACAATATATGCTACTAATGTGGTTAGAGGCACATTTCGGGGAGAAATTGTGGTTTCCCGCGCTTTGTTCCGTTCCGAAACTTTGTAATCGCAGGGCACGTAATCTGATTTCGATTTCTTACCCAGCTTTTTGTGGCCGTAAAAAAGTTAAGAAAGGTTTCAGTCTCCACTCCTCTTTGTGCATGCCTTACAAACTTAGTAGGTATTGAGTTTGTTTACAGTGTTCGACTTTTACAGGAACATACAATATTACTGTATACAAATATTTTGTGACAACGTGTCAAGTTTTTACACATTGCAAGTTGCTAATAAGAAAAAAGCTATTTTTAAAAAATGCAGTTAAATATAAATGAGTCCAAAATCCTAATGCACCTCTATAATTATTGCATCATTAAGCTCTGTGGCGACCGGGTTAAGAGTAAAACGTAAGAAACGAGGATTAAACAATAGTAAGAGTCTCTAGACGCCACAAGACTTATTAAAAACATACTTATTAAACGCAAGCGTAACAATTTTTTATCGCCGCTCAAGCTAGTCACCGTTCTGCAGTGCGGCGTTTTTGTCAAAATCATTTAGCCACTTCTTAGAACGGTTTGGTGCGGATATCACAATTGTTAACCGCTGGACGCTGTTAAAATCAAACAGGCTCGCTTACGGAGTAAGTGTTATACGTAGTCGATGTATCCATGTCAGTTTCGGCAAAGCTTTTCATGTGCACGGATTTTAATTGCTTTCTAAACTCCATCGTCGTCGGATTCCCATGGCGGCCGCTGCGAGATCGGCCAGCACACGTAGATGCATGACATGTAGTTTTTTCGTGGAGTTTTTGTGTTTATCGAAGAGAAAGATCTGGTTCGAGCGCGGTCATTGCGCCGCCTCGAGAACTGAGAGCTTACGACTCTGAACGCGTTTTCGAACGCACTCGACTTGTGATCTTATATCTATTCCCATTCACGGTACGCTCATTCAAATTAAACGGGCGAAATCAATTTGAGACGTTTGTGTGACGACACATGGCTACCGGTAACAAAGGTGAGTCGGTAATAACAGAGTGAAAGGGAACGTATCTGCCCGTATTAAGAATGAATGGATTATGGAATATTAATTATTACGAGCACACCGTGTGCTCTGTCGCGACTCGCGGCGCTCAGCGGGCCGATACGATCGTACGTGAACATCAATCTCGTCCCGGATTGTCGGCACCTCTTTATCGCTCACAAAAAATCGACCAGTTTTTTTCACATGGCCACGGACAAAACAATAGCCGAGTGCGCATCTCTCTCGTTATTAAATTCGTATAAAATTAAATATAATGTGTGATTCTACTTCCGGTTGCGTGATGGGAATGTCGGTTAACTGTAGTTTATGGAAAACGTCAGATCTAATGTAGCGGCGTAATGTTGTAAATTGGCAGTTGTTTACATAAACCAGTGCGTCTATCGCGTCCATCTTAAATCTCTCAAGCCTCTGTCCTGTACTGAAATTGATATTTAGGTTGCTTTCGATGCGGATATTATTGATAGCTGCGGTGCGCTGTAAAATGCATAATTTACAGCGGAAACAGGAGACGCATGGATACCTACATGGACTCAATACTAATCTCCAATTCAGACATATAATTTTGCAAACATATAATTTATATGTTTGGCATAAGTGCTTACAATACGATATTTATAAAAATAAATAAAGATGCTACAATAAAAAAAATGAGCGACTTATACTAGCGATAGGGTCACATGCAAACTACTGTAAGATAAATTTACTTGTGAATGCCACATTCTCAAACTTAGAATTTAAAAGGTAAGCGATATATAATGTGCGACGACAATAGAAGTTATTTCCGTAATTGTCAGAGCTATGAGACTGTGAAAATATAGGTAAGTGAACGCAATGATCGCATGAAAATTTGACACTAAGAAGGTTCCAAGTTAACTTTTAGTGGGTACTTTCGTGATTGTATAAATGATTGTATAAAAAATATTTTCACTACCCCGTTTTGGTTAATTAATGTTTATAAAAAATTGGGTAGAAAAAAACGAAGTCTCTTAACACTAGATTCCCTTAATTTTATTCCTTTAATAGAAGATTAAAGCTACATTTTTGAATTCTCTTTTCGACTCCTCAGGTATTTCCAACTAAAAGGTAGATTGCCACTTTCGTCACTAACTAGACGCCCTAAGAATAAAAACTTAAAAGTTTATGACGATATCATTATTAATTATAATTTATAACTTATTTGTGGTCAATATTCAGTGATTGCTCACACCATAGAGATTTGCTCAACAGTGAAAGTGTGTATGTAGTTTAATGTATCTAATTAGAACGAGAAATAGCAGTGATTGTAGGTCCAAATTGCTTTTTCTCGATGTTATTGTTAAAATGTGAATAGTTTAATTATTTGTCAATTATGTATGTACCTACCTATTTTTAAACATGAGCATCACAAAGATGAAAAGTTTTTTTTTATCGCAACCTAACGTCAAATGATATTAAGATCACATATTGATAAGTCCAACTGGCCTCTAACCTTTGATCACGAGAAGCGTTCATGATAAAATTTATTTAATATAGACAAAAAATAAAATAAAATAACCATGCAGACTTATAGTAAAAAATCTAATATGAAATTTAGCTTTACAATTAATACACTGAACGTACGTTCGTTCGTTCGGTACGTTCACAATCCAACAATTTTCTTACATAACTGACTACAGATGCAGTCCAGGTACAGTAGGCTATATTTAAACGACTAAAGTTATCTTATACAGCTATGCTTCATAAATGTAGGTACTATCAAATAAACTCTTCAACTATATAATATTAATATAGAAATACCTATATATAAAGCGCGGCGTTGAGTTCTCTCTCAATCAATACGAAATACTTCGAAAGTTTGTGTTGTGTTTGTGGAGTGTTTTAACACTAGGTTCTCTCTGCCTTTAAAAAAGGTACCTAGGTAGCTATACATTAAATAATTTTTTTTTTAAATAAAATATCGTTTTCTCTAATATTTTATCTAAACAGATACCTGTTTAGATAAAATATTAGAGAAATCCCATAGATCTATATTTTGTACCCAATTTTGAAGATCTTAGCTGTCACAGAGTATATATTTTCTATGCAAATGTTTCTTCGACTATGGATAGCTAATCTATTTAGCAACGCTAGTGTAAGACACTATAGGCCGACTTTTCCCTCGAATTCGAAATATTGCATGTTAAGACGATTATTATTACGATAATATTGATACTTAATATTATGTAGCCGTAATTATGTTGTTATCAAAAGTGATATGGAGATAATTTTATTTTAAGGTGAATGCCTTACCTATAATAATATTAGGTATATATATATACTTTGTAGTCTGTCTGTCAAGATCCTTTGTTTTAGGAACGCGTGCAGATATTAGGATAACACCAAAAACTCTGGTCTGGATCTTTAAAGCAGAAAAAAAATATTTCTCTCCGTTTAAGTCGCATATTTTGAGGCTTGACTTAGAATCATAAAATTTGGCAAGAAGTGTAAACTATCAATCCAATGAAGGGAAAATCAGACAAATGTTACTTATAGTTATATTAGAGAAAACAAACTATTACAAACTTATATTTGTAGTTGTATTGCATACAAAATCAAGAAGTCAGCCAGCAAATTTCCTTTTGACATCTTTTACCTATAAGTCATCAAGTTTATCATGCTTATAGCTACTTCCTGTTTTATGGAACGCAAGTCCAACTCACGCTTGACCGGTTTTTATAGTTTTCCCTGATTTACATTATGGACACATAGTTAATAATTTTTTATTAGCTTTTCCTGACATTGTTTACATTATTTATTATATATTATTATTACGAAATGAGGTCAATCTTAGACGCGACGAGCTCCTTGAGCTGGATATTTCGGATATCTGAGGAGTTTATTATTATAAGGAGTGCTGACATGTAGTAGTTATGTCAGTCACGTTATCAACGAAGCTCTCATCAGTCAGACAGTCAGTCAGTCGCTGTGGCCGAAAATGGTCGGTAAATGTAATTAATTTCATATATTTCAATGTACCCTACTTGTAACTTATTAATTTCTTAGCAATTTTATATACCGTGTAGTACAATGTTCAATATATTCGCTATACCTCACTGTACTTTCACAACTATTACAAATCGTAAATTGAAATGTCTGTAACAAATAACGCTATAATTATATTATATATCTACCTATCTGATGTACTTACACTAACTTATACATACAAGCTATTAACTGCGGCTCCGCCCGCGTATTTACGTGGAAATAAGAAAGAGTTGTGTTTAAAAAAATTACTAAATACTCAGGTACAGTGAGTTATGTAGGAATTATTAACAATATGTTAAGATTTTCTAGATTCGAACCTGTAGTTCCTAGGATTAATGCGTTTAAAAAAACAATTTCTTCAGCTTATATTGATGACTGCTTGATGACTTGATGACTACTTTATGATGCTTTAATACTACAATAAAATCATAGAATAAGGTTATTTTTAAAGATCTTTGACAGATTAGAAGTAAAGTTACTGAAACAATGCGTTAATTTTTTATGAGCCAATGTTTCAGAATATTAATGAAGGTAGTTTCGATCTAGGTATAAGTATATATTTTTTTAGATTTTCATTTTCGCTCTGTTCTTTTTTTAAATAAAAATTTATATCATGTACAAAATACGAGTAGTTACATATTTTTTTGAGCTTTCTTTGGCAAAAATAATACAATAATACTAACGTTAAAAACATAGATAGAGATGAGATGATATATTATTATTTTATATACAATTGTATAACTAGTAAAAGTATGGAAAGTTAGAAAGTAAAGGCAAAATATATTTATTAACTTAAAAACTTTTTACTTGATCGATTTTGTTAGGTCAAATCAAATACTAAATTATGAAAGTTTTTTGGACGTTACGACTATTAAACATTGTATTGAAAAAGATATTTAAAAAAATAAATAAAATGTATGTCTGTGTCTCAAATTACAGCCATTGTTGTAGAATAATTAAATTACAAGTCAAAATAATGAATGTGAGAATATAAAATAAATAAAATTAGCCTATCAGAATATTAATCATGTATTAAGAAACACTATTCTATTACTGATAAGGAAGTTCTAATAAAAAAAAAGTTTGCTTAAAACTTTAATAGATTCATTAAAACTTTTTTGTATGTTATAATGAATATTAAAATAGTCATTGAAACAGCAAAGTGTATTTTAATGAAGACTTTCGATTAAATTTACATATTGTAAAATATACATATATCATTTGTTGAGCTAATTGGAAGTTGATATAGCTGAGATAAATGCGTTATAATAATTGATATGTGCCCGCGAACCAAGTTTTGTCAAAAAAACAATAGATTTAATGCCATCTTAGATTCCGTCATCGAATATGTCTGTAGAAAAGTCAATAATGGAAGAATCTCTGGCCTGGTCTCACTTACTCTAAGTAAGGTAATTGGCAGGATAGAGAGAAATTTTAAATTTAATTATTATTTATTTGTGTTTGTTCCATCATGTCAATCGTTTCGACGTGACTGTTAGGTACAGTGGCTAACAGTCAAGACTTATTTGGGGTTGGTTATCTCCATTAGATTTTTAAAGGCAAAATGATTAATAGTACCTACAAATAATATGCGCAGTATCTTAACTTGAACGAATCGTGAAGAAACCGGCAATGTATAGAATCCTAGATTAATCATCTCTAGCACATATTGTAATAAAACGTTATATAAATTTAAACTTAAAATATATATAAAAAACGCGTGTCTTCAATTTTACATTCGGTGTAGTCTAAAGCAAGCTGATATTAAACATCTATATACAATACTATACAAAGAAAGTAACTTTTAAATAATTTTTAAATTAAAATGCCCGTAGTGACAAGCGAGCGCCACACGTGCACAAGCGGCCGGTGGCGCCGCAAAAACAGCTAGTTTACAATACAATGGAGTAACGGCGTTGTAATTAGCACTGGCACGATATGTATGTAGTTCTTTAATTAATTACATGATACGGCTATGTGACTATTTAAAGCGGTTTGCTTATGTAACTTCAATTGCGTACTCTAGATGGATGGTGGTGGTGGTGTTATAAAGGCTGTGGTGTTGGGTTGTGAACATAGTATGTATAATTGTTACAGTTGGTGAATTTATGCATATTTATGTCATTTACTTATTAATACAAATATTTTGAGAGGCAATGATGAGGTTCGAACCAGTTGATTTGTCTTGGGAATAAGATATTAGGTTCTCTCTGCAAGTCTCTCATACCACGGCAGCCATCTGCCGTATATATAAAAAATCGCGTACTTTTTGTTAGGCGTACTTCATTTGTATTAGTATTTTTTGCCTTATAGATAAGCGTAAGTCAAAAAAAAGGTATTGCATATCAGTCTCTTCGTCTCGCCAAAAAAAGAGAACAGTTAATTATAGTAAGGCATTTATACGAATTTGATTTTGGACTTTGAATAAATTAAGGTGTATCTAATTATGTAAATATAACTTATTTGATAAATAAAACTAAATAGTGATTAAACTAATTTATATTGACGGATGGTATAAAAAGCTTTTGATATACTATTAAACACTTAATAGCCAAGTCGGAATCAGGAAAACGATAGCTTGAAAAGTGCCTACTATCGTAAGGTGGTCTAGTCTTTTGACATAGTCTTTTTAATTAAAAATAATTAGCGGATATTCTGTTATAATTAATTTGGTTTTACTATAAATTAAAATAAAAAGCTTTTGATTTATGTAAATAATATTAAATTTTTTAAAATTTTACTTTGTACAAAAAAAATACATATAAGTGTTAAAGTTAAAGAAAGCACCTATAAGTTGTGTAAGGGAAGACCGTAGTTTCTTAGCGCGAATCGTATTAAACCATGTATATGTAGAATAATTTATTTTATTGTAAATATATAAATAAGAAATTATAAACATTTTTAGAGTAACACTCTGAAAAGCTACTTCCCACGCTAAGAAAATAAAAATACAAGTATTTTTTTTATATAATAACTGTTGCATTAATAAAAGAGGAATTTATTTATAAGTTTACTTAATAACTTTTTTTAGCTTCACTCTATGTTTTGCACATAGCAGGGTAAGCAGAGGGTACCGTACGCTGAAGGAACCTAGTGATAAGACACTCCGTTCCCAGCTTTCCGTCATTCGAGGCATTGCGTGTTGAGTGGCGGAACTCATCGCCGCGCTTGTGCCTCGTTGCCAGAGCGAAGAAAATGAAAATTTTTCATTCTCCCAGATTGGGAATCGAACCCACAAACCGTCGCATAATTACAAGTAAATGATTGTTTAATAGTCATATATTTATAATTTTTCCATTATCACGTGATTACATAAGTAATACATATTGGCTGTATGAGTTAGTACCTATTGCATGTAATAGTATTTTTGTATTATGTGGTTCAAGTAGTCCTTTTATAAGCTTACTATCTACGATTGCACTCTATCCCAATACACTCAATAATTTTGTACATTTTTTCTTAGGTGCATATTTCGGTTAAGAGTGAACTATTATTAACTAACTTGGCTACTTTGCACGAACTACTCGTTCAAATAGATTTTTTTTTCTGTTGAATACTAGTAAATTTATCGAGGAAGGCTATAGACCACATTATGTCAAGTTAATTGTTTGTACTTAACCCACTGTCAAAGTTAACTCAGGGACTCTTACAGCCTTAGGACATGTTATCGCAATTAGTTTAGTGTCGCAGATTTAGTTAAAATTATAATAGTATTTAAGTCAGTTTCTTTTAAAAACGATTGAATCCTTGATAAAGGGCATATATTTTCTATCGGTAGGCAAGTAGGTCACCAGCGAGGAGTGTCGATTGAATGTAAATGCGCGGGAGTAGTGCTTACCGTCATCCTCGGCGAGGGTGCGCATGAGTTTACACAAGTACACGGACTTATTGTTAACGACATAGCAACGTATAAATAACTTGTAGATGATATTTTGAAAAGAAGAATTTGTTTAGATCAGAAATACATGATGAATGTCGCATTCAAAATATAGATTTTTATAGATATGAATACATTTTTTATAGATTTAATACATATAACATATATACCTAAGGTCTAGGTACCATCGAATGATAGTTGTTTTTGTTGTTATTTACTACTAGATCAGTTCGCGGCTTTCACGTTCACTTTTTTTATAACAAAAATTATGAAAAATAGATACATCTAAATGATCTTTACAATTATCATATTATACCTATGCAATATTTTATCTGGGCGGAAGTTCGCGTGTACGTTGTTTTTCCCGAGTAAGTCCCAATACCGCGAAGTCCGAATTCCGGGGAAAAGACGTACCTTTATGTTGCTCCATTCATAACTTTCTCTATCTACCAGTGAAAGTCCCATTAAAATCGGTTCAGTGGTTCCCGAAAGACACCAGAAAGACAGACAGACAAAAGAATTTAAGCTGTTTGTTTGCGTTTAAATATTGTGTATTGCAAAAAACAGTCATTTTGTAATCACAAGCTGACACTTAAGTTTATATCTTTATATATATATATATATATATATATATATATATATATATATATATATATATATATATATATAAGCTTTCTTGCCTATAGGTATGTCTAAAATGAAAAAAATACATTAAATAATATAGAAAGAATTAAAAATACTTTTAGAAACACATAAAAATTTATAAAAACATATAAAATTTTATTTAAAATTACGGTTACGTTCAAATTTGTTTTTGTTTAAATATACCTACTACTATATTTTTTTCTATAACTATAAATGAAATATATTAATTCCATGACATAAGCGCCATGGTGTCACTACACACCCTCGCGTGCGCAGCTCCGTGCCAATGTCGTGGGCTCTGTTTTTTCTGCCACCCTTCAAGGCTGTGTACCCAATGCTTCACCTTGCGTGTGCGTTTATCTCAACTATTGTTGTACGTGGAATTATTAATGTTCACTTAATATTGATTATCAACTTAATCATATTTAATTTAGATAATATTTACATTTTTAGAAATGTAACTTGTTATCAAATGCAAATAAAAATAATGTACATACGAGTGTTTTGCCTGGCTCTTGGTTGCTGTACTACATTAGTTTCTAAGCTAAAACAGTTTGTGCTACCCATAAAGCTATCCATATCAATGATTGTTGATTATATCAGTAGGCACCTACTACCTAGTCACTATCTTTATTTTAATCGAGTCATGTCATAATTGCTTTAAGACTGAGAGCTTGTTTAATTATACATATTTCAAAACTATGAATCCATATATAGGTATACCTATACCGTAACAAAATATAATTCGCATAACAATCTATAATTTGAGTTATATTTAAAATGTACTATCCATTGTTTAGAAGCCACACACGAAGCCTCAGTATTTCATATTGCAATTAGTGTAATTGTTAAAACAAAACCATTAGCACATTTCAGCTGTATACAACGTTTACGAGTTAATGATGGCAATGCCTTTTCTGGGCTGTAAATGAAATAGTATAATGAAAAAAACTAAGAAAATCAAATTTTGAATTACTTCAAGTGGGTACAATCAGGAAGGCAAGGTAGCTGTGATTGCAGCGCCAACCCCTCATTATGTTTACGCACCACCATTAAGCGTAATCAACCTCTCATCACACACGGAGAGGAAACAATAAAATGAACTATTAAAATTATTCTCCACTCTGAGAGTATAAAATGATTTTATTTCATTTAAATTGTGTCAATCTTGAATTAAAGCTCTTGTTAAATATTATAATTATTTTTATTTTCTATACTAGATGTAATTTAAGACTTTAAAATTTTTACTACCATAGACATAATTCTATTTTTTAATATGAGCGTTTGCATATAATATAATTGGTGTAATAAATATATATGAAAAAACGCAGAAATATATATAAAAAATATTACATTTTAAAACGATTAGAAAGGCAATTTCAAATTTGGAACGCGCAGTGAAATGACAAGAGTGCGGAAGCGTAACTTCCCCCCCTCAACGTTTAGTTTCCCCACGCACGTCAGCGGGAATGCGTGCAACCCTTCCTCGTAGACAGACTATTATGACGCAATCAAGCTCTCCACATACGAATACGAGGAGTCAAAATTTTGTACAAAACTTTTACGAGTGTCTAAAAGTGTAGTTTTTGTTGCAGCTAACCAAAATATTCGTTAGCAGCTTTATTATTTTTCAAATTATGAAAGTTATGAAATACAAATGATATTCTTTTATTTATTTTATTTTCTTTGCCATTTTACAAATGTACAGCTTTAATAACAGCTAATCCTCTTTCGTTGTTTATGACTTCAACAATGCTTGTAAATAATAATAGCTAGTTATTCAAAAAAGCTTTACAATTTCACCTTCGCTTATCACTATAATTTTTCTGTAAAATTACATGACAAAAAATATAAACCTGTGTTAAAAATACATAAAAACTGCATTGTCTAAATAAATTATCTTTAAGAGTACGCTGCATATAACATAACAATTACTGTCATTTCCTCAATAAACACGTTTTGAAATCGAAAAGGGTTCGTAAAACAAGATGACTGGCCTGATTGCTTCCTTTTGCAGGCGTAAGGAGAGCTCAAGTAATTATCCAAGAGTAAAATTTACACTGACACACTATTATGGAATGCATGCAGAGGTAGGAATGGGACGCCGTTTGAAATTACATTTTACACCGAGCTTCGCGACATGCGAAGTTAATAGACCATATAAAGTTAAAACCTCTTTGGATACCACAGATAAGACATCGACGTATGAATAGGTGATCTTAATTTATCTGTGAAAGGTTCCGGTTAACACTCTGTGTCGTTCGCTAATCGAATCATTAAAACTACATGCGATTTGAATTATCGATAACAACCCATTAGTTGTAAAAATCGTAAGTGTTTTATGACTTTTACTTTTAATCTCATTTGAGTTTAAAGTAAGCTTAAATTAAATAATATTTTATACATAGAACAATAATAAAAAAACATTGGAACTGCATATATTTAATATGCAGTTGCAAAGATTGATTACAGTTTTTCCTAATTATTGCGTGACCAAATTTTATTAAGAAATTACGTGTCTAGATAAAATGTTTAGCATTGACTATATATAAATGAGAACCTTATTTGACAATGAGCGGGCAAGGTCAGTTTTTAGTTAACTATTATTTAATTTATCATTTAGCAATTGTTCATCCAAAACGACATTGTTGTTATCGACCTTACGTTTTTATACACTCACGGTGCAGCATCGAGTCTAATGTGAAACATTAATGATTTACATCTTACAAAACTTTTACATTCATTTATATTAAAATTAATTTTAGAATATTATAATTACGCGGGTAGTCAAAGTAAAAAGTAAAAGATCATATTGACGTGACTTAGATATACAATGTTTAGATATAATATGAAGCAGCATTATTGTATTTATTACTGCTACTACCTCCATTACTTATCAGTTAATTAATCATTATTATGCAACGCGAGCTCAGACACCGCCCGCCTATTTTCCCGCTACTATCTTATATCATATATGACAAAACGACTAATCTTTTGCAACTTACTTGACATAATGTGTTATGATTTACAAAATTAGCATGGACAAAGCTCCTGTTAGTAAAAAATAATTTTAACTTACTGTGAGGTGGAGTCAATGACAATGCGGATACAGCAGGTGGTGGCACAGGGGGAAACATGTCCTGGTGCGGCTGGTACATCCTTGGCGGCGGCGGTGCCTCCGCTTCGATTTCCTCGGGCTCTTGTTTGTGTGGAGAGCGGCCTCGTGCCAGCCTCACTGCCTTGAGCCCGCTGGGCGAGCGTCGCATGGACAGGTTTTCCGGAGTGTCTGACTCCCCTGAACGGCGACGCGGCCTGGCCTGCTTGCGGCGCGGCTGCGGGCTATGTGGGCTGGCCGGCGGCGACGGCGCGACAGCTCCTGCAGTCGGGCTCCCGGCCGGCGAGCCTGCCTCGGTGCACTCAGCCACCTCTTGATCGGCGAGCCCGCGTACCTGCAGGGATTCGCCAGCACGGATCACAGTGCCTAGCTGTGCCTGCGCCACTGACACCTCTCCGCGGTACATGAAGTCCACCACCGCTTGCACCTCCCATCCTTGAAAGTCTTTGAGCACAATCACGGGGTGCTTGCACGGGTTTTCGCTGAATATCCGGCGGAAGAGCGGGCTGCAGGCGCCCAGCAACACCTTGTGCGCGCGGACGCGGCGCTCGGCGCATACGAGCGTGACGTCGACGAGCGTCTCGGCGTGCAGCAGCGCTTCGAAGGAGCGCAGCAGGTGTGCTTGGTGGTTGTTCCAGCGTAGGCTGTAATGCTCCTCGCCGGCGGTCGGCTTGTCGTCCATGGCGCGACCGATACGGCGTGTGCCTCCTCAAATGACTGTCCCAGAGGACGATGCGAGCATCACTCGAAACAGGAGTTCGATATCACTGCACGGCACAGCACTGGCGGGTATCGCGGACGCGGTGTGCGCTGGCGACGCGTGCGGACATATACGTACAACGCAGACGGCTCCCGAGCGCGGAGTGAGCTGGGCGAGTGGCGCGTCGGCGGGCAGCGGAGGGCACGGGCGCGGGCAGGCGGCGGGCGCGGGGGTGGCCGGCACGCCCCCGGCCCCGCCCTGCGCACACACGCGTCCGTCCCGCCCGTGCCCCCGCGCGCCGCACACATGTCGCGCGCCGACACGACACATGTGACGCCTACTCGCCTATGTATTTTTTCGGATACCTACACGCTACAGCGTGCTGCTAGCAGGCGCGGCAGCAGGCCGGTATATCTGTTTGTTTACATGCGAGCGCTGCGACAGGCTGGTGGTCGCCGGGAGAGCGGCGCGCTCGTCGTACAGCTCGGCAGTCGACATCGAGCCAGGCTTAATGAATTTTCTCGCGGGAGCATCGCGTGATCGCTGATGAATATACCCAAATAGAGAAAGCGATCATTTCAGCTGATATTTTATAACATAATTGTCTCGACTCTTTGGATAGCAATGTTCTCTGTCTATCTGAAATAGCTAGCTACAAAAGTTGCCAATTTATTATGAATATAACTACATATTATCTACCTATATGGTATATATTTTATATTTATGAGACTCCGATATTATTGAATTATGGCAATGAGGATATTAGACTTTAATTCATATCTCCTGAATAAAATGAGATAAATATATATATAATTTATTTTCAAATTTTAGCATGGAATAATATACCTACCTGCATACTTACAGCTTACCTTAGCTAATATATTTAAAAGAAAAGAATTTTTATAATATTTGATATAAAATTATTAATATCAAAGGAGGCATAAGAGGAAAAAGTTAAGAAAAAAAATCAAGTTGGATCTTACTTTACGTTTTAAAGGTCAGGCTCAGGGCCAACAGAATCCCTCTAACATAGAATACGTATGTATGTAAAAAATCTTCAAAAGTGCTACTTGTAAGTATATATATGTATATATATTTATACCTTATATATATATATATATATATATATATATATATATATATATATATATATATATATATATATATATATATATATATATATATATTATAGCTTTTAGCCAAAAAGAATGTAATTCTCGGGCACCTATTAGCTAGCTATGTCATGTTAACTTTTTATTATTTCGTCATATTAACGCATTATAAGTCATTTGTAAAATGCTTCATTATCATAAAATATGTATAAGTACTTATTATAAATTATAATGTGAAAGTGTAATATAAAAAAGATGATTTGTGCCTAATGTTATAAAAAAATATATACCTACCTACCTATTTTCTACTAGTTTGTAGATATGTTTCTTATAGATATTTTTTTTTATAATTATCTAAGAAATGATTTATCTTTTACTTTGGCTAGCTTTCGCCGCTGGCTCCTCTCGCATGATCGAATAAAGTCATTGTGAGTTGTGTATGACACATGACACATGACACATTGTATGTGTCATATACCTACCTAACTCTTGACCATAGATATGGGGGCATCGAAGCTATTAATATTAACAGCAATTTTCTTATATTTCTTACCAGTAGTTCCTGAGATTGGCGCATACAAATAAACAAAATCTTGAGTTTCATAATAATAGTACAGATAAGTACGAAAATAAGTAGTATAGATTGTATGACGTAGGTACATGATGTTGCAGCCAAGGTAATTTTAATTAGGATTAAGGTATTTTTGATAACTTATAGGTTAACTATGACTAAAGAAAAAAATAAATCCGCCGTACGAGACATTGCGTGTTGAGTGGCAGAACTCGACGCCGCGCTTCGCCTTGTTGCCAGAGCGAAGAAAATAAAAATAAGTCATTCTCCCGAGTGGGAATTGAATCCACAAACCGTTCCGTTCACAGGCAGACGTTGTGCCTCTGCGCCATGACTGTCCTCAAAATTGTAAGTTGTTAGTTTATTGAGAAAGACTGTTGGCTATTTAACATCATGCCATCGAATAAATACACGTTTGGGTGGAATATACTACTGACTTTTACATTTAGCATCTAACTTCTTAGTTTCACATGAGACAGGACCTTAATTTCTATACCTACCTAAGGTATATATTCTATATAGGTAGGTGTATAATCGGTAACTTTTGTTAAACACTTTTTTCATAAGGTTCTACAATAGCTGTTCCTGTCTTCAAAATTAATATAAATTAATAGATAACGAAATCTAATATGATATTTTAACATTATAAGTGGTAGATAAATTAAATCTAGAGACACATCACTCTACTCTCTCATTTTATATAAGTTTTACAAAGTTTTCAAGTTAATGGCAACGTAACATTATTTAAAAAAAAATAATTAAATATTATTTCGAACATTATATTCACATTTTCAAATGACCTGTCGACTTATTAATTATGATTATTATTAAACAGGATTCTTGGTAATTTATAAAAAGTGTAATTAAAATGTTTGTGCCGTTAATTGCTTTAATACTATTTTAACAAACATAAGTCGTTTTTGTTTTGTAACACAAATAGCTATATGTAATATATAATCTGCCTATATGAAATATTTGGTAAGATTTATGTATTTGGTATACAGATAATGAGGCACCTACCAACCTACCTACCTACCTACAGGCTGGTAATAATTCCACGTGCAAAAAAATAAGCAGAACTCAAGATTTATTTTCATATAATTGTGAATCGTAACTATCATGGCGCACTGGGAGACACGATTTGACTATAGACGCATTGGTCGTGGGTTCGATCCCCAGATGAGGAAATTATTTTCATCTCCTGTGTTCTGAAAATAAAAGCGTGGCGTCGAGCTCCGGAACTCAACACATCTCCAATTCTTCACTTCACAAAGTGAAGGTAACCCAACATCAAAATATTCTTCTAGGAAATCAATGAATCATACTTTTAATTGTATGCTTAGGTACCTACTGCATATATTTTTTTCTAATGTAGGTATAATACCTACGTGTTTACCGATTAGGTAAGCTTATACGATCATCTTATCTAGTCATTAGTACACTGCCTGTTTGTAATTATCACAAAGCTTTTGGGTTCAAAAACAACTTCAAAAACCCTTATATTTATCGATGATTTTTGAGATTTTTTCATCAGAATAGTAGTAGTATCGTAGAACTATTTAAAATTCAATGTATAAAAACATAGGTATACAAATTTTTTTATCGCCCTAGGTATAGGTTGATCTGTTGACCTGTATCGAAATTTGAGAAATGTTGACATCTGATATCCTTATAAATACTTTTACTTACGTTAAAGGACTTGTTCGTGACGAAGTGTTTGTACAAAAGAGTTATTTCATTTTAAAATGGATTAAACAGTATATTTCTTAATATATATATACCACTGCTGTGACTTCTCAATAATCTAAGAAATATACTCACTATAATTTTAGAAGAAACGAAGCAAAGAACTTTCTTAGGTGTTTTCATTTATATTACTTTGCTAGCATATTAATATTTGAAACAAAGAGTCGTTTAAATAAACATGCTCAGTGAACTAAATCAAAATTGTTTGAAAGTCGTTGGGCTTATTAAGCGGGGTCAGATTGTATCAGCGCTCACATACTAACGTACACGTAAGGGTAATTCGGCGTGATGTATGGGGGTACAACTCACGCACGTAGGGAAATTTTGTTTTCGATTAGTTTTTGTGTTGGCATATAAAAAGTTTTGTTTTTTATTTTGCTACAACTCTCGTTGATCGTGAAGTACTTACTTACTTATTCTGCCCATATATATATATATATATATATATATATATATATATATATATATATATATATATATATATATATATATATATATATATTATATATATATATTCTATTATATATATATATATATATTCACTACTTTTTAATTTATACTTCTTCTTCTTAGTGAAGGTGGGCAGTCAGCCTATCCTTGGCTAGGCAGTAAGAACATATTATAGCGGAGCGTTATATATGTAAGTACCCAGGTAGTAATAGAAAAATTTGCAAATATTTCTATTATATATAATTTTAATACTAGTACATAACTAAACAGACTAGTACTACTAGACTAGTACAGTAGTACAGTACTAAACAGCTTAAGTAAAATGATTCTGTTGACATTGTTAGCAACTTGTAAGTTTCTCAGATGGGTAGCAGCTTCAACAGTTTGGGCTATTCAACAAATATTTGCCAGCAGTTCAAGAGCGTGTGTCTATACACAATATCAACAAAAAGTTCTCAAAGCACTAATTTTTAGTGAACAAGTACGTCAATATTTTTTTATACCGATTGACTTGTTTCACTTTGCAATTATATTTACCAATACCGATTATATTTAAATTTGTAAAAATAACCTACATGTAAATCAAATAATTATACTATACCTAACACATTTTTTTATAATAATATTTGATTTCATAAAAAATGCGATAGACATTACATTTTAAAATAGGAAAAAAACATTGAGTTTATTAAGGTTTTGTTTCAATTTCCATTAAATTCAATGCAAATATTTTTATTCAAAATAAGAATGCGGTATGATTCATTTTTTAAACGTCAAAAACTTTACCACCAGTTCACTAAAGTTAATGCCTCAGACCTGAGAAGAGCCGGCGCAAGAAACTCAGGGGGATTTTTTTATTTGGTCATTTACAATTTTACAATTATTCATTGTTAACAATGATACGTTTGAAATAGACTGGAGAGAGCATTTCATTCCCAAGGCGCCTCATCATTTATTAACACACTAATTGGGTATATTAACTAACTAGCACTAATGACCTTTAACACACAAACATCCTTTCCCAATTTTTGGAAATGGTAAAGCAGAACATTTTCGACGCAGTAATTTTTGCCTATTTCTAGTATAAATGTTGTGTACAACCCTCATTTGGTAAAATCGTTAAATTTTTTTTTTTACAAACATTATATTCGCAATATATTGAGACGGAACTGTCAATATATTAATAGCCTTAAATTTTTCTCCTAAGGATTATATAGGGCTTAAGTTATTTAGAAGCTTATGGAGGTTTGTGTAGTAAAAAACCCAAGACGCATTAAAATAAAAATAGACGGATAAATACTAATTAATTATTAAATCCATATTGTGTACAAGGAGGACATAATTACACTGAAACGTTCTAATCACGAACATTGGCATGCCGATAATGATGCTTATTGACGAGCTATATGACTTGAATGTGATTCACTTGTACGAATATACTGGCCATGACATAGTTTAGCTACTTGCACGTCGCGTAGCTGCCGTTTTGTTAAACATCTTAAATGATATTTAATTTTATTTATTTTAATAATAAATAGTCATTTGTTTATTGGAAAATATTAGTTCCAATCTTACTACATTTAATGTTTTATATTTACGCGTTTTTTTAAACTTCGTCTGTATACCTAAATCCTGTAAAATGGCAGGGAAAGCAGAGATAGCCTATTGTCAAGGTGTTCTTTTCGAAACATTGCGTGTTGAGTGGCGGAACTCTATGCCGTAACTTGGTCTCACAAAGCAGTGAATAGAAATTAATTCATTCCCCTATGTAGGATTCAAACTCATAACTCTCGTGTCTACCCTGCTTCGTCACAGTGGCCTCTTTTTTATTATTATAACCTACCTACTAGGATTATAATAATCACATAGACTACACGCGAAGGATTAGAAGATTCTCTCGAACGAAGTAAATGCATTATTTTCATTTTCTTCACTCTTGCAACAAGGCAGAGCGCGGCGGTGAGTTCTGCCACTCACACGCACAAAGCGGGGAACAGAGTGTCTTAACACTAGGTTCCTTCTGCCTACAGTTCCCTCTGCCTACCCTGCTATGAGCAGGATACAGCGTAAAACTAAAAAAAATATGTAGGTACGTAGTGTCTACAAAAAATATAATTTATTGGAAACAATTGGAAGTCACCTACCTATATCTGTAAACAAAAAAATTGTGAAGCCGCTATGCGGCGAAAGGTACTTACAGCGTCTGTAAGCGCGTCGGTCGTGGGTTCGATTCTCACTCGAGGAAATGAATTATTTTCTTAAAGAAAATCATATAAAAAATCTTCATGGAAACCGACCAAGCGCTCTGACCACTAAGTCATGCGTTCTTCATCACGGGTTCGTACCCCGCTGCGTTTAAAATTTTAAATGCTTTTCTTTAAGTATTTTTTTATTCTTAGTGTGGATTAACACGTTAAAAATTATAAAAATATCTAATGAACTATTTTTAATTGCATCACTTAAAGTGAGAAAAATCTAGTGTCAAGACACTCCGTTCATTATTATCCACTGGAATTTCATATATTGCGTTTTGTCTTGCCAGAGCTCTGGAACTAAAATTATTTTCCAGATTGAGGACTTAGATATCGAACCTGAAACCTTCGCGCTCACAGTGAGACACAGTGCCACTGCGCATGTTGATAGCCTCAACAGTTATTTATATTTTGTACATACAATTCCGCACCGAGCATGCTTACAGATAATGACGTCATTAGAAAGCATCGTCCTCTTTCATCTCGTTAAGGACTGAAGCGTGGAGATAAATAGACATGTAAGTATTGACTGGATATTGAATAATACCATTAATATTGATTTTTTAAATGTAATAACTGTTTTTCTTATATCCTTAATTAAAAAGTTTAGTTTTTTTAAATTCTTAATCAGTAAAGAAAAAAAAAATTACAAAAATAAATCAATCAGAGTAATATTAAAATTGCGTTCACGAAGTTTATGTACTCAAATCAAATTGATTTATAGTGAGATTATTCTTAGTTTGTTTGTTTGTTATTCCCATCGTATATAACTGATATTTTTGATACTTGTAAATGGTAATAAATTAAATTTTTTATTGTATTATAAGGTTGATAACTAGTTTTGTTTAGCAATTGATTTAATTACTTCATTATAGCTGAGATATAAGCTTACTCTGAGAAGGATTTGATGCTATAACCATCGCGTTACAGATAAAAAATTATCTCTTTTAAAATATATAAGAGTATGTATTGTAGCTACCAATTTGACCGCTGCCCCGCCAAGGTGTAAGAAGCGAAGCGTGGAACTGGGAGAAATGAATGTTTTAGCTTCACTGTACACTCCTCGTGCCGACATGTTTCCAACAAAACGTGCAGAACAATTCATGTCTAGAGCTTAGAATGTCTTATCTTGAACAAATTTAAAAGCTTATTTGTTTCTTTTTTCGTTCATACGTGTAAATGTGAATAAAAGATTGTGTAAATAATAGATTTTTACTAAATTTATAATACAATCGTAATATCTCAATAAATTCATCCTTACATTTCCCATATTGAAGTACATAAATAAATACCCTCGTTACAATTATTATAGTTGGCCATCTTTTATATCCTTTTTTATATAGATTAGTTATTACTAAAATCAAGATTTCTTAGTAGGAACTTATAGTAACAGTAAATTTTAGAAAAATAAGAACTGATAAAATTTCACAAAATATATATTCCTAACCTCTATGTGCCATTACTCTGTCAATCTTTCCATGCATGTTACGATCATATCACTGGTTGGTTGGCGCTTAAAGAAAAAAGGCCACGTCGGCACTTGTCTGCCAACTTGTACGAGCTTGGCACTTAGATTAGTTCGAAACTTGCTCCAAACTTAGGTGGCTGTAAAAATAGTCCCCGCTGGATATATTATGACAAACGTCTTTCTTAGTATGTTAGAAATTTGAGTTTTTCTTTGGAATTTTATTGAATTATGTTATAGTTAATAAGTATATTATATATATTATATTGAAAAGGTTTTTTTTATAGATATAAATCAAAGATCTATTGAAAATAAAAAAAAAAGTCTTGTTAGCATATTTTTTTTATCTAGTCATTACTGCTGACACTTCATTATTTTTCTAAAGCATGACCACCACAAGCATATTGAGTCATTAAGCCTCAATATAATATACAATTAATAATAAATAAAATTAATTTATAATGCAAATATAACGAACATCTGAATCACTAAGTATAGACAATAATTCTTCTCTTCCTGAATCATAAATACTATTTTAATCCACTATGAAGTCCGTATATCATGATTCCACCTCCTGACACGGGGCATCGTGCTCTATGTTGTGTAGTCTATGGTATAGACAATATAGATCGGGCGCGGTAATGAATCAGATGTGTATCGGCGACGTGTGAGAACACACGCCCGAAATACAGCCCGTAAATATTGCCTCGCGTGCACGAATGTTTGTACTAAGCAAGGGGTAGACACGACAACTATTTATAATATTTTACTAAGATTTAACTTAGGAAATCTATCTTATCTATCTATCCTGATGGCGTACCCCGGGGGAGGCTCACGTCCAGCAGTGGACTGTTATAGGCTGATAATGTAACTTAGGAAATGTATTTTTTGTATAATATCTAATAGTGAATTTTTTTCTTTTATATTTATTGTAGATTATATAGAATATAGATGACAAAGATATATAAATATTATAAATGTTTTACAGTATTTGGATTTACAAAAAAAAATCATTTTTAATTAATTTATATTCATACTAAATGTTTATTTGTACACTATAATATTTGTTCTAGAAGATGCATATACAACTTTTACTTCCCTTATATATCACATTGAAACAAGAAATTATATTTAAGCATATTATAGTATTTAGATTATTACTTAATCAATTTTTTTAACTTCATGTTTTATACCGTATATATAATAATAGAGTATGCAGAGAAGGCCTAGTGCCAAGATACTCGAAATCGAACCCCCAATCATTGCGCTTAAAGTAAGATGCTTTTCTATTCCGACAAGATAGTAAAAACGTATAGAATAATATAAAAATAAATTGTTGTATCTATTTATTTGTAACACTTTGGGTAATTCGTGCACACAAGCCCGCCTCAGGCACAAAATAAAAGTTAAATTCGGCTTGATAAGAGCCAAAATTTTCTATGGGTGTGCAGTTTGCGAGTTTACTCCTGATTAATATACTATTGCATTGTGCATATGTTATCTAACTAGGAGGTATGAAATTTGGAGAAGGTATTATGATATTTAATTAATTTTGATTTAACATTTTCTCTTGAAGATTTTTCAATTCGATATATTTAAAACGAATCAATAGCTTAGCATAACGTAATTATTGTATATTCTGTAAATTTAAAAGCTTTATGGGCATCTTTGAAAATGTATAATTTTGAAAAATACTATATTTTTTTATAAACAAATCTCGGCTATAAAAAGTTGCTATTATTTTATGTAAATATAATAATATAATTTATTCGTATAATTATATAATTATTATATAATATACTTTTCATTAAACTTTAGATATTCTTAATGTTAATAAAATTATGAAAGTAAAATTATTAATTAATAAAAAAAGTATGACACTTTTATATCACACGGTCGTTTCGTAGCCGCTAGCTAACGCTTTACCTTTTTGTTTCCTTCGGTGTAAATTTAAGCTGGACTTACCCTGATATTTATCACGTACATATGTTGTACCTGCTTTGTACATGTCAGTGGAAGATTTCATACAAAATGTGGTACTTGTGATACTAAATGTGTGGTACAAATGTTTCATATAAAATTAAATTTTATATATAAAGTATTGAGAATTAATTCTAATCTTTTTTTGCATTATGGCATTTTAAGAAAAATAAAGAAAGCAGATATAGAAAGGTGATGGAGTCGAAAATATTCCATTTTACTTCGATCCTATTTTAGACGTCCAAAAACATATAACGACCTTACCTTTACCTTTACCTTACCTTTTACCTGTTAAAATATATTTTCTCCAATGGTATTTGAACCTATTACCTCTCTGTACATTCTAGTATATATAAAGTTATATATGTGATCTTTATATACTCTTCGCTCAAGTTTTGTTTCATGGGAGACTAAATTTAGTAAAGCTCCTATTACAATTTTCTATGTGGTACATTAATACTTAAACGACTTCCTTAATGTAAACTTGTGAAGAGTGAGTAACGTGTATGTATGTGTAGTTAACAGCTGCAATGCACGTAGATGTGTGTAGCAAAATAACAAAATAACTTAAATAACGACATTTGAAATACAATAAGCTTTTATTTTCTATAGAACAAAATATTAATATAAAAAAATAAAAGAATACGCGCATTCCTTATGTAGAAACTGGAAAGTTACCGATGTACAATGATGGCAATAAACATTTGGGTTGCAATGCGCGATAGCAAAAACAAAAGACATTTGATCCTCTTTACCTGGGACTTACCGGTCACACATATTTTACTCGGAAAAGATAAATAAATGGCTATACAATTTTTGAACACATTATTAGAATATTCGTCACAAAAAAATTACGTTGTTTTCACAGAATGCATATTAAATGTGTTTATGATGGGCACAAAGCTGCGTATGCGCACAATAGGATAAGTAACGCTATGAGTGACTTCATGATATTTTGTTTTAGAATGTTAAATCCTGTAATTTATTACGTGGTCATCGAGCTTGGTTTGTTTTGTTGGATTGAATTGCCGATCCTTGTTATCGTATCCTTCATTTTTCTCACAACTTTGCGCTGTATTTCATAAATAGCAGAGAAAGCAGAGTACTTATTGTATAGAAATCGTGATCTCCTCTCTCCATTGTGCGTTGAGCAGTGGAATTTAGCCCTGTCCGAAATAATTCATTCTCTCGACTTGAAATCGAACCCAATATATACTCCTATTTGCATTTAAGCTAAGTTATATACCTTAATTATGTTTACCAATTTTATTTTTTGCATATTCATAAAAGTTCATAAGCAAAATGTTTATATAGTTAGATCAAAAAATACGTGTCGATTTTGTACTAATTCTTACATTTTATCTTCCATATAAAAATGTTATTTGACCACAATACCCACACTTGATGCACAGTCCAATCCTAATTTAGCTAATTTTGCAGTAGCTTTAGTGGTTAGCTTAAGTGAGAACGTATAAAAGAATTTTGGAAAACGCATCTCTTGAGTGGTAATAATTTAATGACATTGCAAAGACAAATTTTCAGACTAAAACGCGGTGTCATGCCCCAAAACTATAAAGCTCTAAACATACTTTACGAAACACGATTTCGGAAGTTCAGATAAGGACATTAATGGATTGACTGACATAAATGTGACGTCACTCCACATATTTCAGGCGATCGCATGTACGCGTGTCCAGTATAAAATAAACTTTGAAACTTAATATATTTTATATGTCACGTTAGATGGCCACAGGCCTCGTTACATTGGTCGGTTAGCTAGGTTATCTGATAGTTGGGTTATATTTTCGTATGCGTGGTCCGGCTTACGCGTTAAGGCTTAGATTATGATCGTGCATTAGCATTTTCTAAGGTGATTTTGTTTCGGCTGTCTTGAGGTCATGTGTTTAAGTTAACACGCGATTTTTATACCGACCTTTATAGACCATTACGTATGTGGAAAATGGAATAAAACGTGCCTTTTTAATGCCTTATCGCCATTGTTTTACTTTTAATTTTTATTATGTGGTAGCTTTTACGGATTTTTTTATGTTTAATTTAAAAATTTACTGGCAATGAAATTTTAAGTTAATATTTAGAATTATAGTGGAGTACAGGGTGTACTTAGGAACCCGGATGTACTATGTGGGATAAAGTGTAAGTAAATAGTATGCAAGTGTTAAAGTAAAGTGAGTTGAAAAATATATGTTTTCAACTTATATTATGTGTACGTGTGATTGATAAGTATGTACTCTAATTATTAACTGATTGAACTAATGACAGTAAGGAGACATCCATTAACATTTGATTCACCATTCTGAGACTAATTTTATCAAAGGTTAAGTTTGTTAAGAAAACAAATCCGAAAGTACATTACTAAAAAAAATACTTTAATAGAACATTTTGTACAATAGTTACTCTTAATAGTGTAACAATTACATGAAGTGGTTGTTATAGAGGCAGTTCATAATATCGTAAGCTATACTATCTGCCTAACTACGTTTTAACAGTTAACCGGTAGTGGTAATTTCGGCCAAGATTAATTGATAAGGCGTAAGGAAAGGTAGCCAACTTCACTTAATAACTCGTTACGACTAAATAGTTATTTTCGAGGTGTTTATTAGGAGAAATTATGGGCGTGCATTAATTTTGGGGTTTTTGGGTAAGCTTTTCTATTTAATTTGAACTGTAAAATGATTTTCTTCACTTTTTATGGTATTTTTTTCAACATATTGACGGATCAAATTATTATTTTGTTTATGTCTGATCAAGTGTTTAAGTCACTGGTGTGATATTCTGAGAGTATGCTGACAAAGTGGAAAGAAAGAACAGTAAGAGAATATTATACTTATAGGCTTTGCCTAAAAAAGCTTAATTTCAGTTAAAAAGTTATTATATATACAAATGAATGTCTCTAAATGATTATATTATAATATAAGTGTTTATATTCAACAAAGCGACACTAAAAACTATAGAAGAAAAGTATGGCAAATTATTTTAAATTAAAATTATTCAATGATTGAGGCATTTTGCTTAGGTTCCAGCAACTCTCGCGGTCTAAGGAAATGTCTTTATACATATACAATATATCATATCCATATCAATTGTTGTATACATTTTACCCAATGATAGATAGACTTTGATTTACATGTAAAATAAAATTAAAGTCAACATTTCGAACCCGAATTAAGGGAAAAAGATTTTATATCTAATTCCTTTTTTAAATAATCGAAGCTAGCCCACAATCGTCGCGTGTTTGGTTAGGTTCTCAGCGACAAAATCAAAAGCAAATTTGTAATTAAACATTAATAGCTTTCACCTGTGCCTTCTCTTAAAATCATATACGACACTTTTTAGTGTCTTCAAGTCGAAATGATAGAAATGAATAACTTTTTTCGATAAATGGAAAAAAAATCGAATCATTCGTTCCTGAAATTAGCGCGCTTAGTCAAACAAACTGTTCACCTTATTATTATATACCATTAGTAAAGAATTATGACAATATAACAAAATAGTTAATTGCTTTATTGATGCCAGCATTAACATGTGCCAGCATTAAAATATAAAAAGAAATATTTCTCCTATTCTATTTCTTATTCATGAATGCCGACAAAACAAATGGGTGAGGTACGGTTTATTACAAATATCCTAAAAATGCACTAACAATAGAGCACCGAACGTCCGTCTACCTGTATGTTGTAAAAGTTATTGTCTATTAGAAATGTGTTTTTACATAATCCGTATAGAAAAGTTAAAGTAAACGAAGATTTAATTATTGGGAGAGCTCTTTTACTAATAGACTTTTTTTATTTTAAAATTACAATACTACAGACTCTCGGTCGTCTCGGTTTGTTTTTAACTTGCAATTATTTTATTTTATTATCCTCAATAGCTATTATATTATATGTGTAATCATAAATTTCTATTTTGGCGGTAACAGGTTTTACGTTTCCCCCTGCCTACCCTGCTATGTGCGGGATACAAAGTTAAATTAAAAATTAATTAAAATTAAAAATTAAAAAATATTTATTTCAGTATCAACATTTTCTTTAACATGCGAAGTAATGAGACCAATCCAGTAAGTTACTAGTATAGCACTAGTACTTGTGTCAGGAGGCCCCGCTGGGGCTTCCTGAAGGCGATGGTGGCCTACAATAGGTGGGCCTTCCACTGAGGCGCTGTAGTGGCATGCGCGAGCGATCCTACAGTGTCTCTTATAGGTGAAGAGGGTTTCCGCTGGGTTTTAGTGGGTAGTGTCGAGTTTCGATGAGTCCCACAGTATCATCCGTTTGTTGGAGATATTTCTCCTACACATTTCCCAGCGAAAAAAAAAAAAAAAAGGAGGCCCCGCTTCCATAAAACTTCATACATTTATGGAAATTCTATACAATACACATCTTATATCTAACCTACCTTATTTTAATTTAATTTAACTATGAAAGTACAAAATAAAGTGAATCTACAAAATAAATATCTATAAGAAAAATTAAAAAATATAGTTACTCTATTATATAGAAACATAAAACATATATACATTTGCCCTGTTTACAATATAGATGTAGATGAAATAATTTATAACAATGTAAAACCTCCTAAAAAGCTTAAACTTCAAATCGTTTCTAACAGGGCCATGCAATATTGATCACACAAGTATTAATGAGGGTTACGAAACAGTTTCGGGGTTGTGATTCATTAAGCGATATATCGTAGGCTCGAACTCTAAATAACGCATAGAATAAGACTTAGATATTTTTAATACATTTAGTTTTTATTAATATTGCTAGAGTTCTTCTGGATCAAGGTTTAAATCAAAAAAAGGTCGTAGTCAGTTTCATTTAGTTTTATATGAAATATGAGTTATTTATTGAAAATTCTCTATTGTTAAGTCTAATCGGTTGTACATTATTATATTATTAGTTTTTAACTACGACTTCGTCACATGCTTGACACATTCTTAGCGATCGTGAAATTCGGATGTAGATGCAGTGGGTTACATCGAAAAGCTTTCCTCGATAGACGCATTATCTAATATAAATGTATTTTTTTTATTTGAAGAACTAGTTCTGGAGGTTAGGGTGTTTAACAAAACAAATTCTTTAGCTTTTTAATGTATCTACTAAGTAGAGATAACAGGTATTATATTTATCTGTAATCTATACTATTATATATTATATATTTAAAAACAGTTTCTTCCCAACTCAAAAATACCACATCAATACGAAATTATTCGCTTTAAAACAGAATTTATTCATCAACGTTGATAAATTTGATATTTATACCAAATAGCACGTCTGCATTAACATCATCGCATACTCGAACGTATTTGATAATACATTGCTAGCACGCGAGCACACGTGCCTCGGCCTTCCACGACAAATGCAAATGAATAAGCTTCCATATTAACCGGCTAGAGGTTGATCATTATTAATAAAGTAAATACATATAAATAATAAATAATTAATATATGTACAAACAGGTAAATTTAAGTAAAAACAAAGGAATATTTATAATTTATGGCGTGGAGATTTTGTGGGTTTTAAATTTACCAGTTAGCAATTAAGTGGAAAACCAAAGCTCATCTATGACAAGTTAAATGTGCGGAATACAATCGCCTCGGCAGGTGCTGTATTTCCCCATTAGCGACGCCGCTATCTAGATAGCACAGACACAGTCTAACTTTTTATAATGACTGCCAAAAAAAAACCATCCTGTATGAGCAGTAGCGCAAATTCGGGCGGTACCAGCCAGTACCGGCACCCTGTATAATTGCCCGTCTGTCTTCCATGTGTGTATGATCACTAATCTATGCTTCGCTAACTTCAAACATTTCACAAGTAAACATTTCTGTAGTACTCGCCTTCTTTGTTTTGGACTTTTTTTATTGAGTTTGTTTTAGCATTATTCGCTAACTTTACCTACGGGGGAGGTTACATGGCGTGACAGTTATTAATAATACAAAACCCAACAAAGAAAATGATTACAGCTATTTTCGAATGATCTGGTCTTGATTTAATTATAAAAAAGAAATTTTGATTAAGAATAAAATTAGCTTTCGTTAGACACACCGATGTCTCACTTAGGAAATGGTCAATAAACTAATATTCTGCAACGTGATCTATTTAGTGTGGAAACAGTATGAAAAATCTGACGAAAACGATTTAATGGTTGATTAGTACAATTGAAACAAGTTACTGGTGTTGACATACAGGTCTGATGTCGCGGTGTCGGACCATCCCACATCGACCGTGGGACAGCTGCGTGAACGAAACGCAACAGTGGTGAATCGATTAACTTGAATCGATTTTTTCAATATAACGGTATCTAGATGATTTACATCTCGATAGTTATATTGCAATTTGTGAGCGTGATCTATGAAATTTTCTATTGCGGGTAAACGTTTGCTCATCGATGCTTCAATTGTCATTTCTTAAGCCGCGACGACGCAATGGCACGAATGTACACAACTCAGATAAGCGGCCAGCTCTCTGTGACCCGTGTCCGGTGTTTGCCTGTATCGATTTGTACGCGTATGTAACGGCACAGAGGAGCCGCGGTAGATCTAATTAGGCTGGCGAGGTGACACATTGTCACCGGTCGCACGATTTCAATGTCCGGCGAGACGTGACGAGTTACGCGTGGTCGCCGTTTTTATTTCTGCCAATGACGGGTGTCGAGGCGTGGTGCGACCGCTGCAGATTCACCGTCATAACAAAGCTAGCTGTGGATCCTATCACGATAGCGGAAGGTCCATTTTGAGATCGTCTTATCGGGTTATTAGTTGATTGCTGTGTAACCGGTGAGAAGTGGGTGTGATATGTTTTTTCATGGAGTCTAACACACGCCCACAATTTGAAATCATTAACAGACGAATGTAATCGATGTTGCGTTATGCTATTACTAAATCGATTTTAGTGTAATATCGAGGCTATATTTCGTTTAGATCAATCTACTTGGAATTCGTTTAACATGTAGGTATTTTCCGAGAATTATCTTGTATATCTCTATCGGATTAAAACATTGTTATTAGAGATCAAATAACGCGTTGATTCGATTGAACAGTAACGTAATTGTAGTTAGAATTTTGTTAAGTAATCCGGTGGAGATATCTCGGAGATTCGATTGGGCTTTATGTATTGTCCGCTATTCTGATTATGACGTGACTGGCACATCTGTCTGTCGTAGCACGCGCCTCCCGCCAAAAGGGAGGTCATTGACCCTTTATCTATTATGATAATAGTGTCCTGTTTGTATCTGTGTATGTATATTCTAAGTTTTCTTACATTTCA
Source organism: Dione juno (assembly GCA_037127375.1). Lineage (NCBI taxonomy): Eukaryota > Metazoa > Arthropoda > Insecta > Lepidoptera > Nymphalidae > Dione > Dione juno. The sequence continues at coordinate 960,699 of JAXRJS010000065.1, forward strand.
AGATTATAAAGAACAACATACTATATTTTTTTAATTAAAGTCAATTGTATGTATAACACTAGTTATAAAACCTTTTTCTTTTCTTACTCTATCATTTCATATTCCTACTACGTACGGATCTATAGCTAATTTTTTAAAATAGGGAGTGTTGTTGTAAAGCATATTACAAAGGCCTGATTTTAATCTGGCTCATTTCGGTTCTCATAGTACATGCAAGTAATGGGAGTTATCGACGACATATCTCGATATATCGATAACATTCACACGTAGCACACGCTCTAGCCGTCTCTCAATAGAGATGGACTGGCGGTGCTTTGTGCCCGTATCGATTTGATATCGATTTTTCGACGGCGGTCCTGTCACTCAAAGTTTTTAGTGTTTTTTATAACTTGATATATCTATGCTGTAGTTTGATAGGAAATTATTTAGAATTAGATAATATCTGGATGATAGAGAATGTTAATTATAAATACGTACTATATAAAAGCACATTGAGTTAATAATATTAAAAGACAATAATAAAAATAATATAAAGATTACTGGAGGACTTGGGACGTACTTACGTATGAAACTGTTATATATATATATATATATATATATATATATATATATATATATATATATATATATATATATATATATATATATATATATATATATATATATATATATATATATATAATCATTTTTATTCGCCTGGAATAATAACTTGAGCTGCTGCATCTAATAATTAAACTGATATTATTAAGTTGTGTATAGACGTGAGATATCTAGTCGACAATCTCAAATGGCCGCCGTAAAACTAAATAGATGCTTGAGATTGGTTTAACACTTAACATTTTAATACAAATTTAATTTAATATTTAATATAATATTGTTTTTTTACTAAATTATAATAATTTTTTTTTTTTTTTATATACCTGTCATACCTTTTATAAATAATATCTCATAATTATTAATAAATTGAAATGTCACTTAAATTTGTTCCTAGATAAATATTTAATTAAAATGTCTGTTTCTATACCTACTATAATATATTTTTAATTTTATAAAACTGAATAGTTTTGTTCAATGCATATATCATCTTGAATGGTTTTCATTTATCTAGATTCTAGAAAGACCATATTACATCACGTATTGGCACAAAATCTGCCGTCAAAGTAACCTCGGGAACTAAGCATGTGTCGTGTGTCATGCACAATTCTTCATGATGTCCGTGTAGGCGAAAGCGCAGGTAAAAGCTGCAAACATGTATAATTAAATTATTTTAAGTTTAAGTACGTATAAGAATTATCTTAATTCGTTCAAAGCTTAAAACACTTCCATATACCAGATTATGTTTAAGTTACTGAGTTCAGTGACCGTTAAAAAGTTCACAATGGGAAAAAAAGTGGGTAAATTTGAAAATACAATGTCAATAGCCGCCGGCCGGACCTGCCCTACGCGCCCTTGGCTTGCGTTAGGGGGATGACCCACCCCGATGGACGCTGCCCGCTGCTTCATCTCCTTAAGATGTAATACTTTAGATAAATGGTATTCTGAACGAGCTGGAAATGGCTTGTAACATATAATAGAAAACTATTAAATAAAATTAGCGATCAAAATTAATATAATAATATTTGTTGTGTATTTATTTTGTATTTATAAAAGTAGTGTCGTATTAAAAAAAATCATCAATGCATATATTTCTAAAGAGATATTGAGATATATATTCCATGTGTGTATACTGTAATTTGCGCAAACTTAATTGGACATCACTATTCAAAAATCATATCAATCATTAAATTAAAAAAAAAAAACATAAGCATAACCATCTTAGAAATAAACTAACTTCTGTTGTTTTTATAATTGTTCTAACTTGATAACAAAGAAACAATATTTAAATTATATAGTTTATCTATAACTATACTTTATATATATAATATATCACATTACGTTATAAGATTATTATTTATTAATTAATTTTTTTTACATATATATGCTATAATAAGTAATATCGTCTCAGTTTCATTTTTGAAACAATAAAAAAGTATACAGTTTTTAAACAGCTTACGCAAACGTAACGGGTGCACCGTTTATATCAGCTGTTCTTAAAACTGTCCCCTCGGCTGCGGCCTTGAACTATAACACTATTTAATTTATACAATTGGCTTCAAAGAATATCCGTTGAAATTTTTTTTTTTATCATATTATTATTTACATATTAAAACTTATTTCTTCGTTTTTTAGTAGTTAAAAAACTTATTAAATATTTATATAATGTTTAATTTTATTTTTTTATCATTTGTACTTTTTTGTTTTTATTTCACTGAGTTTTTGCTGTACTCTACAAAATAGTTTCTTAATATCACGGTACGTTGCGCTAGTTAAGCCTTTGACTCAAGTTGCAAAGTGAAATTGAAAATAGAATATTTAAATAACTATTAAAGCAACGGTGAAATCAACAAAAAATGGATTTTTTCCAAAAAAAGTGTGAAAATAATAGCAGTGGATAATCTGTCCCCTAGCATTGACCTTGAGCGACCCCACTATTGAAATTAAAACTCCGAGGTTACTGGCACTTTGCACTGTACACCCACGGGACTATCGACCCAGTGATTTGACAATATGATTAAACAAAAAATTTTGGAATGTATTTTTATAGAAAAATTTTTTAGCTTCATTTTCATCGTAGTTCAGTGCTAAGACAATCCGTTCTATGCTTTTTACCTTCAAGGCATTGCTTGAGTATGCAAGGATAGGAAAATATTTCACCCCCCCGAGGGAGGTTCGAACCTATTACCATCGCTTTTACACTTTGACCCTGTCCCTGTGCGCCACGATTCATACGTGAATAATGTATAGAATTCATTCATATATAGAATTTATATCAATAATATTTTAATATATTTTGTTTGTGTGGTATAGGCGGAATACATAAGAGAAAACCAAGTTGCAAAACAGATTTGTTCTCTATTTAGTAATATAATCCTCCTAAATATATATAAAATAAATAATCCTCCTTTACTTAGGGTAAATTTAAATATTTTTGGTATTTCTTTTCCAGACCAAATAGTCTTTAACAAAAATTAGTCTTCACATTCCGTCGGAACAGATTCATTCTGTCATTGCGTTGGGTCATTTTACATCACCACGTGTAATTGTAATAATTGTTGTCTCGACGTTAATTTTACTAAAGAAAAAAATAATAAGTGGGTAATATAAAGTGCTTCAAGTGCAATGACTTCATTATACTTATTAGAATATAATTCATAGCTTGATAAGTTAAAATTATTTAAATTTGCTCGTGAGACTATAAACTAAATATTTATAATTATAATAATATATTCATAACTAAATTTAATAATTGTTTTCTTTAAATTATCAATAATATCAATGTCTTCCACAATGTTGAGGAATCTAAAAGAAAAATTAATTGTAACTGCCAATCGACTGCTAGGTTGACGTTAAAAAAATATAAGCGCTGTTAAAGACTAATTAGCTATGCGGAGGCCATAGATCATTCGGCATACGCGAAAAAACATGCACAAAAAGTTTATATATAAAAACGGTGTTATCAATTTTAAAAGTTAATATTTATTATATAGATTATCCTACTTAGCATACGAATTATCATTATTCAATTTAAGTCAAATATTTTGCCTTTTTTATAAGCAATTGATAAAGATTTATTTTAACATCATAATTTTAACAACAATGTGGAACGGAGTGTCTTATCACTGTCTACCCAGCTATATGCGGGAAAAGCTAGAAGATTTATTTAAGTTAAATTTGAACAATGCTTATTTAGTGCTAATAATTTAATCTATTGACAATTTGGTTTCCCTTAAAATCATGTTATATATATATATATATATATATATATATATATATATATATATATATATATATATATATATATATATATATATATATATATATATATATATATATATATATAACTTTGAAATATTTATTTCGTTTAGTGAGATTTGAACCTATAATTTCATTCATTCAGTATTAAGTTTTTTTCTTTTTAAATAAAATCGATATTTCCATTAAATTCTAATACACGCGTAATCGATGGCTAAATGTCTATACAATCAGAGGCCAACGTCCACCATGTCCATTGATTCGGCTTTCTTTAAGAAATCACGTCGAACGCCGGAAGACAATTCGACGCGCACCACGCAACCAGAACGATAGCTGACCAACGAATTATTATATTCTAAAAACAATCTTAATCTAAAGCAATAAGATAAAAAATCAAACAATTTGTTTTTTCTAAAACAAGAAATGTAAGTAATGCAAAGTATATTTTATTGCGATAGAAATAAGGTTGATTATCATTTAAAACAGAAAATAAGGCTTCATTCCTTAGTGTTACGGGCGAATGCAGGGGATGTAAACGCTAAGTCACCGACAGATGATGTTCCGCCCTGATAGATTGCGAGGTGTGTTTTAAAACACTTTGTAATTGTAACGTTATAGACCAGTGGTCAAATCTTGTTACTAATTTAGATTAATTTCTAATTATATATCTACTTTATATTTTAAGTAATTTAAGAAAAGTTATAATATTTTTGACTAAATATAGATTATTATAAGGATATTGTGCAGTCTGGTTAAATTACAACCTTAATTATTATGAGTCTAAATAAAAAAAATATATAGATATTATTATTAACAAAGATTCAGTATAATACATTTTTAAGTTTGATAATTCTTAACATTTAAATTAAATATAGTGGGTACTATAATATTATCTTTTTATTTTGTAATACTTATTTGTATTTATTTATTTGAAATTTTAAATAAATTAAAATAGATCTACAGTTAGAATATTTTACTATAAATTAATGTTTTCGTTGAACTCTTTCGTATATTACTACGTGTGTGTAGCACATGCGTGTGGCTCGCTACGATTTGCTACGTAAAAATGCTATAATAAACGTTAAACATATTATGATGTAAGCTTAAAACTACTGATAAAACTGATTTGTATATTAAAATATGTGTATAATTAAATCTTTATAGCATATACTGTTTTATATAATTTACATATACCCTATTTGAAATTAAAATTATTTAGAACATTAGACATTCTGCGAATTAGCATACACAACAAAAAAGCCCCATCCCCAGCGGATCCCCTCTACACGTCAACAGCGAACACCAATCAAGCTTTCATTAGTATCAAACAATCAATATTCATATCCCATGCGAAATCTTCATAGCGTAGAAAAAACATCCATGATAGATGATCCGCCGACTGCGCTCGCAAAATGAAATTAAAAAGAACAAGCCATATCACTTAGCCGCACACAGGCGAGGTTTTATTAAAAAATTCTACATATCTTCGTCGCCTTTATTTTATCTTACCCACCCCCCGTCGACAGAGACAGCGGTAAAAAAGTACCGTTGGAAGAAAAGGACGAAGTGGAATACGAAAATTATAATTGCCAACTGTACGTAAATTAACACCGTGGATACGACTTTTGTCTCATTCTAGCTTTGTGTTTGCGAGCGAGACGACTTTTGTTTGTGTGAAACACATTTGCATACATGTATATTGTATAGCACACAGTGCACAGAAGGCACAGAGGCAGATCGAAGGTATCGGCAGTCTAATTTATTCGTTGCATTTCGGATGCGCGGCTGCATAATAGGTACGGACATACTTTATTGAATGGCAGCTATGGGAAATGCTTCTTTATAGATTTGAATTCTATTAATTGTGGTAAAAGTGTTATTGTCAACGTTTTGACTTAATGCTATCTATTAAAAAATATTGTTTCTAATGTTTTATTGATAGCATTATCATTTTTTCTATGAAAATAGTTGTGTGTTAATATGAATAATTATGATTATTTAATTATATATGGATATATACGGTTAGAATAAATACATTTGTTATATATTTATAGCATAAAAAATAGATTGCATTAATAAATCATCTTGCAAGTAAGAAGAAAAAAATTACACAAATTTGTCATTGCCTAGAATATATTGAAATGACTAGCCACGACTACCAATAACGCTATATTCTGGATTTCTGGACAGTTACACATATATATATATATATATATATATATATATATATATATATATATATATATATATATATATATATATATATATATATATATATATATATATATATATATATATATATATATATTAGTAAGAATGGTTTTGAACAATTTCATTTAGACGAATTTCAATGAACGAATTCTAAATATTGTATGTAAAATTTTAATAAATTATTCAGCATATAATATAAACATAACATTTAAATAAAAAATAATAGTTTCTCTTTGATATTATAGTTGATATAGTATGTTAATTATTTTAAACAATATTTGATATAATTAGCATATCAATTATTATATTATGCTCCATAGCAAGGAGATATATTTACTGCAATAAAAATAAAATAAATGAATTGACTTATTTTTACGAAATTTAAAATGTTTTGTAGTCCAAGAAGTATCTTAGAAACGTAAAATATATATGATAATCAGAAATTAAATTTATACTTGGTCACAGAAAATATGTATATTTGCTATGAAATCATAAATATGGTTTGTGAGCCTTTAAATCAGTCAATTAAAAAAAATAAACTTAATAGCTTCAATAATTAAGACGCTTTTTCTTGCATATAACAGGGTAGGCAGAGGGAACAGTGTTAAGCCACTCTGTTTCCCACTATACGCCCAGTTCTCGAGACGGTGTTGTTGAGAAAGAAAACAACACCGCGATTTATTTCTTGATAAAAATTGGTAATAACTATAGGAAATAATTCATTCCATCAAGTGGGAATCGAACTCACAACAATCGTTTCAGCTCAGACGCTGTGCCGATGCCAGGATGCCAGGCCACAAATCATAAATAGGTAGATAATAATATCTTATCATAAAATTTATAAAATTTATTAATAAATATATTTTATTATCAAATAATAAATAAACAATATACAATTTCTATACATTAACCATTATACATTCGTAGCGAGCGTAGCGTCGCGTACGCAAAACAATGGCGACGACGGTTGACCTCGCGCGCGGCCACCCCATGTCTTGCCTCCCGGTAGCGCCGCGTGCAATTAATATGCCGAGCCCGCGTGTAGTGGGATTGATTGTACTGGAGCTTGTTTCATATTTAAATTGATTGATCTAGATAAATCTGTCTGACAAAAAAAGTTTTATCTTTTCATATACATTAAGGAAACTCAGTGAATAGTTGTTACATTGTAAAATATTAGGTACTTATGATTTAAACATAGTAAGAAATAGTAGTAAATTGATGCATATAGAGTTTTTTAACTTCAAATTCACATAAAAACTATTATATATTTTTCATAGTCGAGAGATATTAATATTATATTCGAAAATATTTTTTTTAATGAACACTTTTAGTACTATAAATGTCTAATTTGTTATCAATCAACATTCTAGAAAATGCTTCTAAGTATAATTTTAAACTCAAAGAAGAAATCTTGTTTCATTTAAAAGAAGCATTCAACAAAAATAAATATCAATTGAAAATTATCTAATTACAACGACCAAGCTATACCGGTTGACACATAACCCGTCCAAGTTTTCTTTTGCGAAAGAAGAGAGAGAATTTTTGATCAATAATTGTCACTGGGCGGTGAGGGGGGGTTGGGCGGGGGCGGGCGGCGTCCTGGGGGCGGGGTGGTAATTACGAGTGCGTTTTGTTACCGAGATGATAGGCGCGAAAAATGGCTCGCGCGTGCCTTTACGTGTCTGCTTTAGTTTTGAATATTCAAGCCGGCCTCTTGCCCTGATGAAATATTGAATAGACTGAGTAATTTATTCCCCGAAGAGATCTTTCGAACGAACGAACCGTCCGCGCTCAGTTCGGATATTGAAATTAGATGCTAAGAAAGCGTTCGTTTGACGTGTCCTAAGGACTACCGTGGGCCCTGATTGATATTATTTTACCTGTCTGCGTCTTCGTTTTCGGTCTCTTATTAATGTTCCCTTTCGAGGTAATGTATCTGAATGTTTAATTGGTTTAACTTTAGGTTATTTTTGTATTTAATCGATTTTTGACGTATTTTCGTAATTTATTTAAGATAAAAAATATAAAATAAAATTATTATGTAATAATAATTATTATGTAAATTAAAAAAAAATTTTATGTAATAATAAATAGGTAAGCAGAAGAATCGCCTTCTATTCATTTATTAATTATTTTATATATACATAGATGAGTACTTTAACGGATTTATGACGGATTTCAACACTGCAAATTTTTTAAATATAGTATAAAAAATATAAGTATAGAATGAGATTTTCACTCTGAATTAGATTTTCTGCGAGATATTATTGCGAGGTATATTCAATTGTTAAATACGAAAGGTACCTACCTACATAGAGCTAATAAGAAACTAAAAAACATCCAATTCCAAATAAAATCATTTTAATTGTCAATGATACGCGAGAAGTAGGGTAAAATGGGTAAATATTAAGAATTTCTGAGTGCGTACAGACAAGCTATTGCACTTAACGCTTTGAATATGCAAATTCATGCTTCTCATCGCTAGCAGTGTGTCGTGCGAGGATAGCGGACAGGGAAACGTATTGAGTGGATCGGTTTTAAAAATTATAGTACTACATAGAACATACTACATAGTTGTTCGTGAAAATATGATTTTCAATCAAAGCTTAGTTATTTCTTAAATAAATTGCATACACGATATTATTTTTTTTTTAAATCTTAAATATTTTGGTTATTAATGGTATTATACGACCAAACAAAAATGCTGATTTTGCAAATGTATTTGAGAAAAACTGAATAACATATAAGATTTTCTTTTTTGGAAAAACACAAATTTGGGTCTAAGCTATTTTTCAAATATAATTCAATGTGAACAACTAGTAGGCATTCTAAGCTTACTTTGAAACTCAATAGAAATCTCCTCGTTTATGGACCAACTCCTAAGGAGAGGGTGGTTAATGAATAAAAAAAAGTCCCATTTTTTTCATAGCACAGTGATTAGTTACCCTCATAATGAGTGATGTATGTGTGTGTTTGTCGTGCGTAGGGGAGGACTTTTAAAATCGTATATGACATGACAAGAGGGATGATTATAATATTCCATCGATGTTATGAGAAAATACTTCGTCATGTGTATTCCAATTACAAATTCGTTGAATATTGTAAAATTGTGATAAAATTTTTTTTTTTTTTTTACAATAATTTTGTTTCTCCACTTTCAACCTGAACTCGAGTCACTGTGTATCGAGTGGCGGAACCCAGAGCTGTTTGTTTTGCCAAAGCTTGGAAAATGAATTGATATTTACATGTCCCCCTGATCTTGTATTTCTATTCAAAATATTATAAAATTAATATATTCAACTTATTGTATCTATTGTCATATAAATTATCACAATTCCATTATAATCTATGCTAGATTAAATAGCTTTTTATGGGTCATATGAACACGTATATTATTATTCAAATGTTTCAATATCCCAGCACGATTTTTCATATAATTCTAAAACAAAAACAAATTTCCTCTTCTTTAAAAAGAAAATATAATAACTTTAAAAGTAATTAAGGCTAATAAGCTCATATAACTGTAACGTACTTATGTCAAGAGTGAATTCTTAAAATCTGCGCTGTTTTCCCCAATTCGATGTAACGTAGCCGCAAACGGCGTGTCAAGGTGAACCCCAAATGAAATCGGCTAAGTATCACACACATATAAAAAGAATAAGTGTACTGCCTGAAGAAATGGGGGCTTTCTTACTTTTGCCTCCCTTCGTCGTCTCATGTCCATTACAGGATGAGCTCCACGCAAAAGTATCAAGACGTTCCGTGTATTTTAATTCTAAGTTAACGCGACGGGAGCGGCGTTTCAAGGAAAAATGGTCCTCATTCAAGTAGGGATGTAAGAGTGACTCAAGTTAAATTAAGAATGTGGAGCTCGTATTTTCTTTTACTTTTTTTACTCACTTTGTTTGTTGACGGAGACTTTTTTGACATCGTGGACTTTGCGTGCGCTTTCCTTTTTTTTAATTCTTGAGGCGTTCGTGTATACACACCCTTATGTTACACTTTATCGTATAAGGTGCCTTCGGAATATTTTTTACGGTGTATTAAGGGATTTCGGTATGGGAAGGTGTGTTTTTTGGATTACCCGCGCTTTGAAGTCCCTGATTAAGGTTTTACATGATGCGTTGTGTTTGTTTGCTTCAAAAATTGTGAATGAGAACCACGTTGTATCATAAAAAATGGGATTTACTAAGCTTTGCTAGGCAATAAAATTAGATATCGTCACAAGTCACGATTTCCAAGAAACAAATCGCCGCTGACCAAAAAAAGAGTGAAGAATTAATTAAAAAAGTATAGCAGCTGCTGAAATTGCTAGAATAGTAACGGACTTTAGTGTTATAGTTATAAGGCTGTGTAGAGGTGTTGAAATGGTTTGAGTTAACCATTGTGACGGTCAGGTGAAGCGTATCGCGAACGGTTACTTTTAAGAAGAGCGACTGTGTGTGACGCCGGAACAAGTAGGCCCACCGATGTCAGTATTTTGCTAGCTATTTTGTATACGTACGTATAAGAGTATTCATTACATTGTGTTTTTTTTTATATATAAAAACACAAATACAAATAGAAGCTTATGTTATGAACGAATATGCTTGAAACACCAAAGGATTCGTTTTAAATTTCAATGTCCCTTTTGTATTTCTTGTAATTTTTTTTTAAACAAAATAAAACTTAATTTACTGATATTTACTGTCAATATAATAATTCCAACATATAAATAAGACATCTTTGTACTATATACGTAAGTAGATCAATATATAAAATATTTATGTACATTACATAGCACTAGAAATATATTTATTATACTGGCTGACAATGAGTCAAAAATGGTTATTTAATAGGGTTATATAATTGACTAATATAAATGTAGCCAACGTCTTCGTTTGTGTAGATTATGAAAGGTAAAATTTGGATTTAAACCGTTTCCATAGTAACTTTGAAAGCTTGTCTCATATTTATTTTACTATATCTAAGACTACATACCAAGCAATTTAAGCTTTCTGCATTAGTATCAGTCATTAAATTCACCAATTGACAAAATGTTCTGTTGAAAAACTAAAATTACTAAATTATTGGGTAAATCCTATAAGTTTTTGACATTTTACGAAACTTGCGTCACTACATTGCAAATATTCTCACAAAAACTTCTATAGATATTGGCAGAATGCTGTATATAAAAAAAATAAGTTTACTCTTGGTTTCTTGTTCTAGTTGCCTGTTTTAACTGTACTTTCTATTTTTAGTCACATTTTCTATTTATATTTTACTTAAGTAATATTAAATTATAACATTCTATGAACGAATCAATTTGTAATTTATTGATTGTCATAAAATTTTCTTAAAATCAAATTTTTACCTTATATGAGTATATCAAATAGATATATAGAAATAGATATATATTTAGAAAAAAAAAACATATATTTTTACGTCATCATCTAATACTGAATTGTCTTAGTCTACGGCTTGAAATGGTCCTCTCCAATGACACAACCTATAGGTGCCTACATTTATACTGTAAACAAAGTTTAGGCTACTTTGTCATGTTTGACATTTCAATCTTAATCCTTCGCTTATTTATATGTATACGGGTATATCAACAAAATTATAAAATCTCGAAAATTATAAAATGTTATTAAAGTAAATACGATTATTTTATCAATAATATCTCCTGGGATTTGCGTTTATCAATATATAACATTAAAATTTTAAAATTATTAATAAAATTAACATATTAAAGAACTTACCCAATCAGGTAAGTTCTTCAGTAAGGCAGGACATGTCGAGTAAGGGTTAAATCTGCATCATTTAGTCCGATGCTATCACACCATTCATAATATAAAAAAATAGTTTTAAATATATATTTTAGTTAGCTTGTTTAGACTTTAGGGTTATGCAGTGGGTACTTAAAATTTTGTAAAGGTTGCGGTTGAGTTTATTTAGTTCGGTCACGTTCAGAATTAGCGAGCTTCCAAATGGCTCTTTTAACTTTTGCCTTGTTATGTTTAGTGTTTTGATTCTTGGAATGTTTTTGTAACTTGGCTGATGGGAAAGTATAAGTGTAATTTTGTACGTAAATTATGGATTCATGATGTTTGGTTACTTAACTATCTCGTCCATTGAGTCTTTATAATTGAAAAAATATATATTGATACAATAGTTAAATGTTCTTAATAAAATTAAAATAAAAAACAACTTCACGGATAAAACGAATACGGATAAAATATATATTGATACAATACTTAAATGTTCTTAATAAAATTAAATTAAAAAACAACTTCACGGATAAAACGATTGCTATAAATATTAATCAATTGAACAACATTAACGTTTCTTCTTCTATATAATTGTGGCAATCAATATTTAATATCTTCATGACTATAAATAAATTATAACTTTATAAGTTAGTCTTTATAAAAGTAAAAATTAAGCTGTGAGTTCGGTTTTTAAACTAAATTAACCGAAAAATACTAATATTATCTTTTTTTTTTAAATGTCTTATAGCAAATGAATAAAATTAGTATTGCTATACATATATTTAGACATGACACATTGTTCACAGCACTTGAACCTGAAGTGTCGGTCTTATATCGACGTGGAACCGCAAATTTCCTGCTCTTCCGATGTGATTGAGGAATCACGGTCCGCTCCACTCACCTGCTGCGGTTATACAAAAACCATCGACACACTCATATTGGGAATACACAACAAGTTGCGATTACAATTATGTCATACTTAAACGTCAATAAGTACATACATATAAAGCCATCCTGGTCTACTTAGATAGTGCTTGAGCGTCGCAGGGTTGGTCGTGGGTTCGATATCGACTAGAATACATAAACGATATATGAAAAAATAAAATGCGTATTTTACTAATTTACCCGCTTGTCAATGCACTATGTCTATTTTTTTTATGTCTATTTTTTTGTATTGACACGCTGTATCCCCCATGTAGCAGGGTAGGCAGAGGGAACCTAGTGTTAAGACACTACGTTCTCTTCAATGTCAATGAACTTTAATGTCTGTAATATAAATTCATTCAGACCATATAATAAACCACCTGGGAAGATCCGGCATTAACAACATAAAATATAATAATAAATAAATAAATCATAATTTTATTACTTACAAAATATCCTGAAATATAAATGCTTATAACTTTTAACTTAAAAAGATAAATAATTTACAAGACAAACTTATGGTACGCTAATACGAAATACCAAAAAGGACTTTTTTTTATTAAAACAACATTGAAAGTTAGGATGTTCACAATTTCACGATAGAGAATCACGTAATGGAAAGTTGAAGAACCTTTTTGTTTGTAATTTATACCGAAACTAAAACTGCTCAACTATAATTTTGGTAGGCACACGTGATTCATTTGATTCAACGAGGGGACAAGTTATGTATAATAGTTAATTTTAACTCTAAAATTTAAGATATTAATAAAAAAAAATTATAATAAGGTAAAAAAAAATAGATCAAATAAAATCTACAGCCACAATCTCTTGACTAGATTGCTATATATTACAACTATGTACAGTAAAGTCCGGTTAAGACGATTTCACAGAGTTCGGGCCAAAAACATAAATGCAAGAAAACATGTGTACGTGGTGTATTATGCAGGAAATTCTATTAAGCGTGATCGAGTAGCTATTTGTCTTGTTATAACTATATATAGCACAAATATAACTTACAGTTCGTTTGCATTAGTGTGTATTAAATATTTTTTCATTTATAAAACAATATTCAAATTACTCGTTAACAGTCCATATTAATCCATAGTACCAAAATGGTAATCGCGTGTCAGAGCTCGTAAAAATTTGAACCGCACGTATCAGCACGTATCGTCGGTATTTCGATAATAAATTACAAGGGTAATATGCGCAACCCTTCCTGTTCGGTAATTAATAATATGATGTGATATCATCGTAATAACATATATATACGCTATGCGATAGGAAAATCGGTATAAGACATTTACCGTGTTTTGTAAAGTAAAGAGAATAGAAAATTCATAGTAATTATAAACATAATGGTTTTGGGCCCCATATCCACTCTGGTAAATACATTATTAGCGTTTCCCCATTCTCGTTAAATAAACGCGGCGTTGAGCTCCGTCTGACGGAAAGTGTAAAATAGGGTGTCTGTAGACTATGTTCTCTTTGCTTTGCAATATGTGTGTATAATATATTTAAAGTTTTAGTAGTGAAATTTAAGCAAAAATACTTTTGTAATATTATTTGGGGTTAAACAACATGATTATATTTATTTCCCCGATACTGTTAAGATTAAGTGGTTCCGTCACTTAACATATAGTTATTATGTCTAAAATGGGCGGAAAATGGGAACAGGAGTGGCCTTCAACTAGGACCTCTTTGTATTATGCTCTACATACGGATATGTGAGAAATGTGTGTAGATAAAAATAATATCAACCAGGCAAACACAAGCGAATCGCTAGTACATAGGTTATTTACATTGTAAATAATTCTTCGTTTACGATACTTGATTACTACTACGTTTTAGATCAGGAGATAGCAATTGATTTGATTAAATCAACTTAATTTTAGCTAGAAATTAACACTTGTGAAGTTTATGCTAAAATATGTATTAGTTTATTATAAATGGTGATAATTGGACACTCCATGCTATAAACTAAAGAAGGAATTCTGATAAGCAATAAATGTCGCAACAGGTCTCGGCTTGAAATGGCTATTTCAATATATGGACCAGCTAATATTTCATTTCTAGAGCACTTTATATACAAGCAGAGGCGGTGTTAAAAGAAAAGGGTTCTGTACGTTCATAATAATATTAAGGTACTCTACTTAATTTTATTATGTTTCCAGGCTGCATAAATGGAAATGGGCAGGTAATGGAACTGTTACTTATTTTAGTATTTAGTGACAAAATTTAAACAAAATAAATTGTTTTATGACTTGCCAATGAAAGATGCCATTGTATTGGCTCTCTGGTACAGAAAAGCGCGGCGTTAAGTCAAGTCGCACAACACGCGATATCTCCAAATCAAAAGCGGAGAACTGAGTGTCTTGACACTAGGTTGTTTCTGCCTATATTGCTGTATATGTGTGGACAAAACGTCAAGCTAAAAATATGTAAATATTTATATAATGATGAAAAATGCGCACTAGCAGTTCTGTGGGTGGTTTACAGATACATTCGATAAATTCACTCTGTAGCTGTCTCTTAAAGTACTTAATATTTATATTACTATCGATTACATATAAATAATGATCAAAATACTGTATACATTTAGCTAAATTATATATTTTACTGCTTTATAGAACTTTTAATATATAACAAACAGAATAAGTTGTACAGTTTGTTTTTATATAATTTACATATTATATATCATTATTTTATTATACGACAGCATTGATTACGAAGGCTTTGTTAGTTTTTAATATTACAAAAAAATAAAATGATTTATGCATGTATCCTGAAAAGTATGAAATTCAAGTCATCGTGGCTATAACTGCCTATACATGCAGTTTAAGGCGATAGTTATATAGATATATTGTTCCGTAAGCTATACAGAATGTACTCGTATATTCAGACAAAGCCATATACACATAATAGTGTTAATTTTATCAATTTACACTAGGTATATATTTAGCTTTATTAGGACATGATCGATATTCTACGTCGATCCGTATCGAGAGCGGTGGCCGATCGCGAAATTCACTTAGAGCATCGGACACCGCTTGAATATTTTAGCCGATAACAACCCTTCGGCTAATTTTAGCTAATAAAAAAATGTATTTTAGTGTTCTGTATAATTATTAAAAATATAAGAATAATGGTGACTTAGATTGACCTATCTAGCCATCCTATCTGTTCAAATATATTACACATATATGTTCTTAGAGGAGATTTAGTAATGATTTATCAATTATCTTTTCAATAAAAATTTTATCATATTTGTAACAACACCGCAAGTTGCACCACAGAGCGGGCTAATGAAAATAAATCGTTACTTTGAGTGGCCTTTGAACTCATAACTCATCACATTTATAGACATCTTTGTCCCACTGCACCACTATAGCCATTTTAAGACATTTTATGCTGAATTGTGGAATCCAAAATTATACGAACACACACACATATATATATATATATATATATATATATATATATATATATATATATATATATATATATATATATATATATATATATATATATATATATATATATATATATATATATATATATACTAGTTAGTAATAACTAAATATACTATCAATGAAATTACAAAAAACTATAGCAACAAAAAAATATGTGAGAAACGTGGGAAAATAAAATAAAAACGGCATTTGAGGACCCCTGCGGAGGTCGTCTCGGACTCGCGGGTCGGTAAAGCAATTTGTGACGGAGTGACGTCTGCGTGCTCTAAATGAAGCTGAGGAATACTTGTTAAATACATCGCGATATATAAATGTCATAAATCGAATAAATTTATTCAAAAGCGGACTAAATTGAAATGAAAATATATATATATATATATATATATATATATATATATATATATATATATATATATATATATATATATATATATATATATATATATATATATATATATATATATATATATATATATATATATATATATATATATATATATATATATATATTTCTTTACATATTTTTTTATTATTTTAATATAACTATTAATGGTAATATAGTTTAGTTAAGCGAGAATTTGATAACATCTATGGTAAATTTACAAAACATATTCGTTCTAATTCCAATAATTACATAACTCCAATATCCATAAAAAAAACTGTTATATTACTGTGTAACAGTACATACATACATACATACATACATACATACACACATACATACATACATACATACATACATACATACATACATACATACATACATACATACATACATACATACATACATACATACATACATACATACATACATACATACATACATACATACATATATACATACATACATACATACATACATACATATGTACATACATACATATACTACATACTATCTTATTCTACAGGAAAAGTATTTATATATAACATTAGAATATTATGGATATGCGTACACAAGGATTTACCATAATTGAAACAATTAAACATCATATTCAACAGATCACAGATCCACTGCATTCTGATGGCATCTGAGCGTGGTTATAGAGAAGGTACCTCTTATCGAAATTAACATTATTTAACTGTATCTTACAATCTTTTCGTGTTTATCCTGTTACTAACTTTTACCTGCGACTTCGCTCATCTAAAAATTGTCTATGGTATACTATAATTATTAGTAATAGAGTTAGCTTGGATCGCAGGTACAGTGTGGTTGTCGAAATAATTATCATGATGTAATAATATCTCTATAGCCTTTTTCGATAAATAGCCTATAGACTAATAGACACTTTATAGATTAAAAAAGAAGTACAGGTTTTTGATTTTCTATAAAGAACTCTCCTATTGAAATATTTAAGCTCAGTAATTATTCACTGAACTGGGTCCTGTGCAATAACGGATGTAGTATGTTAAAGCCAGGCATACCAAGAATTAAGTTGTCGCATATCGGCCGTACTTGTTGTCTAATTAGTACTTACGTATAACGGTCCGTCGTAAAACGCAGTTTTATTCTTAACCATAGTGAAATCTCGATCTGTATGTCCCTACAAAGTATTTTATGATGTTTAATTATTATAATGTGTAATATAGATTAGGAATGATATTAATATTTTATATTTTTTATGCATGTATTGATATTATATTGTAAAATTTGTAGGAGATAACGTGGTCGATGGTCGTTGGTTCGAATCCCATTCTGAGGAATATTTTTGATAACTATAGGGCACATACACATGGACCTGTTTCTATGCAAATTTTCAAAGAACTAGCATCTTTTGAACATGATAGCTTCTGAAAGGAAATATAAACAACAATAATATCAACGGTTTTTTTTAACTCAAATTTTATATTTCGACGATTAAGCATAGATAACTTAGCTTATCTCTAATTGTTTAAGAATCATAACAAGCAAGTTGTCTAGTACTATCTCTATTATAAATATATATTACCTCAAACGGGATATGAACCCATAATCGCTCCCACATATCACCATTGTGATACAAATGTACCAATAGTAATAATCGTAATTTTAACCATAAAACTAAGTGAAGTGATATTCGAATGGAATCCAAGTGAATAGCTTTATAACGTACTTGGTTGTATAGTGTAGTGTATAAGTAGTATTTTATACGTTACGAGATCGGCATAATTACGTGTTTGGCAATCGCATACGTCAGGGTGGAATGTGATTGCGCAGTCGACGTAGACTTGGCTAAATTAATAGTTAGTATATCTTTAAAGCTTTTCAACTGATATTTTTTGGAGTTAGTGTTAAGACACTCCATTTTCACTAATATTCGGGACACTGAGTTTCATAGTGTAACTTAACACTGTATTTGGAGGAAAAAATATAATGGGTTGATATTGTTTTCTCTGTATTAGAAAGTGAGTAAAAGTTTTCTATACTTATCTAAAAATTTGTAGGTTCCATTATATATGAAAATTAAAATAAAAAAATTCAATAATTTATTTATTTCCGTTAATTTATTTTGCAACACCATCAACGTGTTAAAGCTTTTACTTTTGAAAATGTCCGTGGGTGAAGGTTATCCACTTGGGTGTTCCTTCCGTAACTTAACCCCCTATTTTTAAAGAAGACCATAAGCCCTTTAACATTCCAGGTTTAAATAATATTAAGTTAAATAATAATAAATAATTAAATAATATTATAATTATACACACATTTATGTTCGTAACAAATAAACATCTATACTGGTTCGAGATGAACTCATCATGAGTTGAGACATTTTATTAGTACCTTACTAAATCACTTCGGAAACGACGAATTCATTACGTC
This sequence comes from Dione juno, assembly GCA_037127375.1. NCBI lineage: Eukaryota > Metazoa > Arthropoda > Insecta > Lepidoptera > Nymphalidae > Dione > Dione juno. The sequence goes on from JAXRJS010000065.1 coordinate 979,703, forward strand.
TAGTAGGGATTGAACTCACAATTATCGCGTTTACAGCCCAATACTTGCACTGCACCACGACGGCCTCTATATTCTTTTAATGTACGTATATTTATCAAAATATTCCAATGGAAGCTCAAGTCCTACGAAAGTCAACGTCGCGACATGTCACTTGAATGGACGCCCGTATTCCTGCTGTGCACCTATTTACATATTTAATGACTTAAAACGTCGCCGAGTATTCTTTAATGAGATACACTATCGTGTTGAATAAACGCTTAGCTTTATGCTTAGTAATTATTATTATATTATATGTAGTTTAAATATAATATGAATGGTTTAGTTTGAATACAATATTAATTTAGGTACTTTAGTAGAAATATATAGATCAAGAATTTTAACATATTCTTCAATAATTTAAAAATATGTATATGAATTCAAGATTCGCTTCGCTTTCTTTATTCGCTTTAGTCAATAATCGAACTTCTGACATATGATTATGTCGTTAACACTATATGTATAATATATTATACAAGGATATCCACATAGGTTGAGTCGCAAATATACCTAGCTGTGTTGGTTTAAGCGCAAAGCGCACGCTGCAACTGGATTAAGATGAAGAGAAGTCTAAATAATGGATTGTGCTAATTATTTAAAGTCAAGCACTGCCTTCAGAGAGTATGAGATGTGAAAATATTGTTTGTGGTGATTTTAAACTGCCAGTAATATATACTCGTACTGTACAGTATATATCAAATTGTTAGGTTACATTGAGTATCTTATTATTAGAGCTAGGTATTTTCTTTTTGATTTTTTACACCTTATCTAGAATTAAGTCTAGATACTTGAATTTTCGGCCGTCTTCGAGACATTGCCTGTTGAGTGGCGAAGGTTAACGCCGCGCTCTGTCTTGCCAGGACGGACTTTTTGCTTGGATGGGGATTGAACCCACGTTAATGACAAACAGACAAACGTTACTGTACCACGAAAATTCATTTGTAGAGTCAATAGTGCTATGCTGGTGTCTATTCTATTTATATTTTGCTATACTGCTACAAAATATTCGTATTCATATTTAAATATTTCATTCAAACATATTTAATTTCACTGTATCTCGTATAGTCAGTCAGTCTAGGCAGAGAGAAGATAATTTTAAGACACTCCATTGCTAGCTTTCCATCTATTTTTCGAGACACATATATATATATATATATATATATATATATATATATATATATATATATATATATATATATATATATATATATATATATATTATATATATATATATATATATATATATATATATATATATATTATATATATATATATATATATATATATATATATATATATATATATAGAGACTCAGAGGGTGTCTAGCCAATTATCTGTCCGATATTTGGTTTCCGGCATACGGGTACGCGACCCCGGGACCTCGAGCCACCACTTTCATAACCCGATCCAATCCATGTAAGTGGTGTCCCTCCCCTATACTCCAAGTCTTTCTGCCTCTTATTCCCTTTCCTTTCTTGGTTTCTCCACAAAAAACCACTTCGCCACTCATATGGACCGATTGGTCTTAGTCGGAAGGCAGACCCTGGCAAAAAGCGGGACTAATGCCAGGAAGAAGAAGAAGATATATATATATATATATATATATATATATATATATATATATATATATATATATATATATATATATATATATATATATATATATATATATATATATATATATATATATATATATATATATATATATATATATATTAAAATAACTGTTTTATCAGAACACATAAGCATTGGCCTATTAAAAACCAGTTGTACTCACGCATGGCGCTATAATGAAGGCAGTGGGATCGTTGGATTGTCATTTGTGCACTATTGTTCATTCTATATGGCTACCTCGCGTTGCGTCTCGATTTGGACGTGTCTAAATAGGCATAGATCTATGTGCTGCCGCGCTTTTTGCCAACCAGTATCTGTTGATACTCACTACAAGTAATAAAGCTTAAGTTATAACATTAGTTGTTCGTTTTAATTAAAAAAAAATGTACCTAAATAATACGAGTGAAAAATCAAGATTATATATGTATTTAATACTAGTTTTTACCAGCGGCTTCGCCCGTGCTCTATTCGGAATAACAATTCATCTTGATATAAAAACAGTAACTGTAACTGTAGAATAAGGTTTCCACGATAAGTAGGATATCAAAACTAAGACTAAGTCGTGTAAGTACTAAGAAAATTCGACTATCCTTTGTCGAATTTTATGATTGGTTAAGATTGAAAAAAAAGGTAAATAATCGCATGCTATATTCTATATTATTCTAGCTCTAAGATTACCTATTAAAATTTTGATCATTACTTTTTTAAAATATGTGTTTAATATATTATTTTACCATATTGTATTAATTATAACATACTTTGAATAAAATCAGACTCAAAAAGTTAAATTATTCATAAACTCATTGTCAAAAGTATCTAAAAAGTGCAGCTTATAATTATAGAGTACTTGATGGCAGTTGAACTTATGCCCATATATATATATATTTGGCTCTTCATATGATAACAGAACAACAAATCTGATTTTGTACTAAAATTGAATTTGATCTGTTAGTTTGTAGAAATATAAACCAAACCTAATCCCTCTTGAGCAACCGAGCTTACATTTCAGAGTTCACGTACACTGGTCGCTAGTTACGTATGGAGTTACATTGTCAAAGTTACAGCTTTCTTCTCGGTTGTTGACTTAATTAGTAAGTTGGATATGTGAATGGCAGCGCAATGCATTCTACCATTTCTGTGTAAATCTAAGGGGTCGTTATGCTAAAATATGGGTGGCGGCAAGCGACCGCTTCTGTGACGTCGACGTCGGCCCGCTTTTGTTTTCTTGTACGCATTATTTACGATAATTACTATTTGGTAAGGCCAGCTTGAGGTAAGCTTTTATAAAACCAAGATCGTCCTCTCAATATTTTGTATTATCTGTGTTTTGCCACAACTGATTCGTTTGTAAATTTACGTTTGCAAACTACAGTGAATACTTGCAAAAAAATATAAGTTTTTTTATTTTATCTGTGAGTACAATGTTTACGTGTTTTAATTTGGAAGTGACGTCAAATTAACAAAAGGCGCTTGCGTTTTTTTTAGCTCGGCGCGCCAAAATCAAATTGAATTGAATAACTTTTTTTAGCACGTGACTTGTAGATTTTGACATATTTTTTTCAAGATTTCTTAGCTTTGGTTATATACCTTCTGCTATTAAAATTAGAAGGAGGCCATACTTAAGCATCACTAATACCACTAATTTTTTATGCATTATATACATACTAATAATGTTGTATATAATGCATAAAAAATTCAAAACTTATTTTTGAAATCCATAATTACTGATAAATGCTGTAGTTTTTTTTTGTTTAAGAAACTTTAACGGAATACAAACTGGGCTGGAACTCGCGATCTTCCGACATTAAAATACAAAACTATGCGAAATATTATTGAAGCGGGCGAGGCGGAATTTCCGCGTAACATCCGATTTATTAGCAAAAGTTCTAGTTACCAGCAAAGGTACTGCGGAAATTTAATTGGGGGAAAATTGTTGTTGTGAGAGTGTGACGATTTTCTTGTATTTATTGCATGGTTTATGTCAAAATTTCCAAATAAAAGATCATAAATGGTGTTTGACAGACAGTAATTTCTTTTTTTTTAATACTTTGTATGGCTTTAAATCACGTATTAAATTAGTAAATTAACTATTAAATATTATTTATTTATACAAGTAAAAGCAAACCATAGGGATATTCTTTTGGAACAATAATTTTTTTTTTCGTTTCTTCACTAATTTAGTGACGTCCATACTAGTTTCAAATATATATATCAACTACAAGTATACTGGCAGGCAAGACACTAACAGAAAATTCGATTATACACGAAATGTAAATGATACGCCCCTCAATAAACATATATCAACAAAAGCTGTATTAATTAAAGCTTGCGTGCGCGTAGACAATACTGGCATGGACAAAGAATCAATAAGATTAAAACCGCGTTAAACCAACATTGGACGAAGTATAAGAAACGAATCCTAGAATTTATGGTCGCCTTCCACAGACTTGGCAAACACTAGAGCCGGTAAATGATGCTATAATATATCATTGTCGCCGTGCTTTGTGACTTAGGAGCAGCTCTTACGTTCATTTTGGACTTAATTAAGGATGGATTTATGTTGGCTAGATGTAAAGTGTTAGTAGTTTAGTCTTAATCGTGTTTTTATTTTAAATGATATTTATATTTTGGTTTAGATATTGTAATTGAATATATTATATAGCTTAATTTGATAGAAAGAAAATTAATTTATATTACAACAAATGTCGTATCTGAAGTTCCGTAAGTCTATTATAAAAACCTTAATTTTATTAAGGACGCGCCCGCACCCGAAAAAGGCGCGAAACACACGCGATATAAAAAATGGCGGCATGCGATTTGAATGCGTGAATTATTGCCTTTTAAGGAGAAATAATATACCTCCGGATGGCCAGATGCCCTCGCTGCGTTTGTCTATGTGTAGAGCTAAGAGCTAATGTTCTGTTAACGATCCGATATTTTATCATTGTAGGTAATAAATCTAATATATACTATATTTGTATTTTTTTCGGTAATTTTACGTGCCATGTCTTTTTATTTTCATCGGTTTTGCTCCTATACTGCTACAATTGGAATTTTTTAATGTATAACTTAACTGCATACCTTTATGTCATTTGTTAGTATTAGAGATTAAAAAAAATGTTTGATAATTTTTCTGTAACTCAATTACAAGAATATATAATTTTGAAATAGTATATATATATAATTACATGAATACATACATCACAATACATCATCTTTTAATGAATGATATTATTTTATCAAAGTATTTAAAATATAGTTTAAATAATGCAAATAATGTTTGTGGTTCGACATAAGTAAGGGCAATCGTATCGTAAAAACGAGTTTAGATAGTTTTTGCATATCCTTGGCGGTTTCGAATCAATGCGCGGTTTGATAGCAGTCTGTCTGTCATTAAAGTAATGAGTGCTAGGAAGTGTTTGTGTCTACCTATAGAAAGATATATTGATAAAATAGATCACCTCAATGCCGCAGTGGTTTAATTGTAAAGCTTATAATTAGGTACTGAATTCTTTTTATTTCATACATTTAATATTACAAATACGTACGTATGTATAGATTTTTGGTTGTAACTTAACTGTTTTAAAATATTTTTTTAATGATTGTCTAATCAATGGTGACAGTCACTTTAGACTGGGCCATGGAGACTTATTCAAGCGAGAATAGTATGTATACAAATATCGCGTGTATATTAATAGGGTTAAACAAGTAATTTAAGACCATCGTGGCCCAGTAGAAGAGTACCTGACTGCATGTAATGATTGTGCGTTCGATGAATCTATTTCAATCTATTTCCTTGCTTTGGTAGACAAGCTGCTGTCTCGAATATTAGGCTAAAAGTGAGGAGCGGCGTTTATATGTATGTCTTAACCCTTAATATCGAAAAAAAAATTCATAATTTTTATTATCATAATTTTTATTTCTGTCCGTACTTTTGAAGTAGCGTTACGAGCATTTAATGTCAGTTAATCGTAAATTTATGTCCATGAGTACGATTACAAGATTTTATATTAAGTTTACTTATGAAACGAAGCTATTCTAATATCATTGTTCAGGAGCTTATTCTATAGAAATTTTACATACTACTTAGTTTTTCATAGGTATGTAAGAGATCGTAGTAGATTTATAACCTATTGTATACAAATAAATGCATGTAAAACAGAATGTATAAGCAATATATGCCTCGAGAAATTCAAAATATATCATATCTATATTTTGTTTTACGTCGTGTACAAGCGGTGAATCAATTCGACATATTTATTATAATCTTAGAGCCTATTCGCTTTCTATATATTATAACGTGCCTACATTTGTGTGTCCATACAAAATCGCGCACGTAAATGAACTTGCAATAACGCTCACAAAATGGCCGATTTGTCAGACAAATATATGAAACTCACGGCTTATTACGTCAGTAGATTTTATGTGGCCAATAACAGTTTATCGGTTCGTAATTCTAGCATTCTATTAAACTACTATCTATAATAATATCTGTATGATAAAATGAACTGTGGGCCCGACTTATGTGACTAGAGTATCGCTTTCGCGTATCAGAATTGCTAATAAAGAGGGAATGTGTGCCAGCGCAGGCAGCGTAGGTACAGTGGCGCCCTCCGGACAATCGGTTACGAGCGGGCGAATGAATTAATGGACGCCCGGACAACCTTTTTGCATATACTTGAACACGATTTCATACTAGATCTCGTACTGTGTTATTAGAAACAGCTATTTCAATGTATAACGTTAATTTATATATGTGATGTGGTTATAGATTTAATAAATATGGCATGTCGGTTGAGCTTAGTGGTAATGAACCGTGCTGCGTTTAGTATCGTAGGATCGATTCGTACGTGATGTAAATCAGTTAGACAAATATATTATGATGTACAGCTTTTAAAATCACTTATTTTACCCAATGCTACTTTTTATCTTACCAGACCAAAAAATAGGAATTCATCAATTCAGCCTTTTGATGCCCACTGCTGGACATAAATTTTCCCTAAGGATCTTCATTACGATCAATTTTGCACTACCCGAATTTTGTGTCGGGATTTTTTTTTACTATATTTTTTCCCACTATGTGTACGACATACACACAATTTCAAATAAAAGATGCCCGCAATAAACAGTTAACGTTAACTTTCATTCACTCGTGTAATTTAAAGCGCAGTATAATTTTCATCCCAACAGGAAGAAGGTATTACTATCGAGTGTGAATCGACAAGCACGCTGTCAATGTGAGAGGCAATGCAGTTTCAATTGGCTAAGAAAGTATGCAATTGTACGACTAGTTGGGTGTGTCTAAGGGTATGTGCAACAAAATCGACATTCTCGATGGCCAGCCATTATGCACTTAATTCACTTATTTAAATCAACTATTGACTTTGCTATTCAAAGATGTTCTAAAATTGTACTTGGATCGTATTTATTAGGTAGTGTTTAAGATAAACTTATGCAAAAAATATGGACTCTCCATAGTAGTGCAGTGGGACAGTGTCTGGCTGGAAACAAGATGATTATAGGTTTGATTCTCACTTGAAGGAATGACTATTATTATTTATTATTTAGTATCACACCATCACACCAGAGAGAACGGAGCGCCGAACGCTGCGGCCTCTACACACCTCTTTCGCCTCGTCCACTGTCATTAGCCTCTTGCTGATCACCTCCGGGGGTCTTTAATTCAGTATCTTCGACACTGTTTCCGAAAGTCAACCAATGTCTCCCCTTACCTCTCCTTAACATTTGAGTAATGACTATTATTAATTTTTTTTTCCTGCTCTGGCGTTTCTCAACTCAACACGTTAGATCTGGATTTCAAGTAGAAATTGGGAATAGACCGAACTTTGCTGTACAATAAAAGTTTGAAGTTTAAATAAAAATGATTGACATCGTTGATTATATGATCGCTTGGCAAATATTTATATTTATAGCATGTGCGGGTATTTCATTGGCCCAGTAATTAGTTAGCCAGCACTTGGGTTCTTCGCACACAATTTATTTAAGTAATAAATTGAGAATGGGTTATTTTATTCTCCACTTATTCTAGTATTCAATGTAATATAAGTATGAAAATATACAATAATTACTTTCTATTTTGTTAATTTTAAATTCAATAATTAAACATACAAAAAAGAAAGATAATGAATACATTATAAAAGATCAAGAAATCTATGATGTCGTGTCTGTTTATATGTTTGTCTGTTTGTATACGCTATAATTGGTCTTAAATACTGACCTGACTGACCCGGTGTAGAACCATAATACTCCAGCTAAATTATGAGAATTAATAAAATGCAGTGTTATAAAAAGTTAGTAATCGTGACAGACATTCTTTGTTGATATATAAAAATTTAAGATCTGAAACATCTGATAAGGAACTTAATAATACAGGAACTAAACTATAAGAAACTCGGACAACATTCGTCCTAGCAAAATCTGTCCAGAATAGATAAGTCATAATATTGACAAATAAGTCATTAAAAATTAAGTCCATCGTGGTTCAGTGGGACAATTCGACTGTGCTTGCGATAGTTAATTGTTTGATTTTTACACTTAAGTAAGATAAACACGGCGTTAAGTTCCGCCATATACAATGTGTCCAATTCAGGAAGAAGTCATTTTCATGCCTGAGGCAAGACTCAACGACATCGGATAGTAAATGGAAGTAGCATAGAAAGTAACTACGCTTACGCAAACGTTAATTTTTTGGTAAATTATTAAAACCAAGCCAAGCCAAGCGCTAATTATTTATTTCTTATATTTACTCATTTTGTTCATTTTAAATATATAAACGTATACATTTTTCTTTCGATATAAGTTTCAAATTCATGCTTAATTCGAAATATTAATTAAAGTAAGTAATGAAATGCTCTGTTATACGGAAGCATTTATTTATATATTATCACTGGTAAATCATTCGGTAGTAACTTTGGATAGTAACGGAGAGTGTTGCGACACTTTCTGCCTTCTCTTATGGAGATCAAGCGTATGGTGGAACTGGAGCTTAATTTTACCAAAAAAATTAAAACTTAGAAAACTTAAAAACCTCAAAACTAAACTTACAAACTTAAACCAAACTTAAAATATTATTAGAGCAATAAATACGTCAGGTATCGTTGTGCCGCTAATTTGAAACTCAATTTTGACTCCATAGTGAAAAAGCTTATAAAATACAAAAAAATATATATAAAAAATTTGATTGTGTAACATTAGTTCACAAAATATAGGACATATTACAATAATATATTCAAATTTAGACAAATTCGAATGAAACTATAATTAGGTATCTAAATTAAGCAATTAGAGCTAACTTTCGTCAATAAAACTGTTCTATTAAATACCCCTAAATATACAGAATGGTCGAGTCGTAAGTATGAAGTGGCGTATTATTAAGGTAATGTATTCATAGTCTATTCGCCTATTCGTGTAATGCTTGGACTTCACTAGCGCTTAATGTGATTCTAAATGTTACTTTTAATATAGCTTGAATACATTAAAAGGAAGTGTGGCGTTTCATTAATAAGATCCTAAATACCCTATATTTAGCTGCCATTTTCTTTGATTTTATTTCCCAAGATTTTATACAAGGTTTAAAATTTATTTTCTGAATCAATCATTAATTACATCTATAATAAATAATCGATATTAAAAATAAATTTACATGAATTATTAAGAACATAATTTCAACAACACTGTATGGAGTAAGTCATCAAATGGAATTCATTGAAAAAAAAAAGAAAAATTTATATGGATCTAACATTTACAACACAGTTTGTAAATAACGTAGTCACTATCGAACTTTAATATTATATGCTATTGTACTAAGTTCCAGTAAAAAAAATGTCCAGGATGAATGGACTAAAAATATTATTCAATTCGAACCGAACATACTTTACTGCTTTATAATTTAAATAAAATAAATAAGTATAGATAGTATTATACTATACATATATTTTTTCATATAAACATTTTAATTAATAAATCAGTTTGTCCCTTATTTTGTTTCTTCACACATATTCATCAAATGCCTAAATTAATTCTTTATTCATTTCATATTTCTTCTTCTGTTATATATGAGACTCATAACAGAATCCAACGTCACATATTGTCGAAACATAAACGTTTTGTCGATTATTTAAAAAAAATACATCTTAAATGCTATTAAAAATATGATACACTCTACTTAGAGATACATAAAACTAATATTTTCAATATATAAATTATATCGTACGTGTAACCCCAGTACAATTTACATGTTCAAATAAAATAGCTATGACATATAGAGGACCGGTGGGTTTTAATTAACAAGCGCATGTTAATAAGCATACGACGACGACGGCAGGCGTAATGAGGGTAAATGATATGTATTATTACGTGCTCGGAGTATAGGAGCTAGGGAGCTAGTCGGTCAGATACTAGCATTGCTCGAATGAGACTCGAGTGGAGATTGAGTGGTGATTTTCATCTTTTCCTGGTTAAATAATGATGAGCTTGGCGAGTGAACATTGGTTTCTATTTATCACCTTTATTTTTCTAATATTGATATTGAGATGCACATTTAGTGGCAAAATCTACAGATTTTATATCTCAATAACTAACAAATCTACAGATTTTATATCTCTATAGCATGGTTAGCAGAGGGAACTTAGTGATAAGACACTCTGTTTCCAATTTTCGAGATATTGTATGAGTTGCGGAGGTCCTTAGTTGTCTACTAAAACAAAAAAATAAAGTACAAGAGAATTCTGCAAATAGCTTGGTAGGTAGAGGGAACCGTAGTCTGAAGGGGGAGGCATTCTCCCCGATTGGAAATTGAACCCACAAACGGTCATGTTAACAGGCAGACACTGTGCTTCCACGCCACGACGGTTTTCGAAAAAGTTTATTAAAAATTTATTAATATATCGATACTACTAGTCTTGTAAAAAAATTATAACTATTAATATTTCTTGTCTTTGAAAAAAGAAATTTCTCAGGAACCACTCGTGCGAAATGAAAATAAACATTTTTGTATTGCATAGTCCGTTTATAGGGGAAGGCTATCCTAGGCTCAATTACATCATGTTAATCGTTTCGAATAACCCACTATATCTATATATTTACACTATTTGTGCATATTTATTATATATTTTTTTTGTTATATTTAACTTGGTGTAGGGTCATAGGTGTAGGGTGGAGGGAGATCTAACTTGATCGAGATCGAGATCGAGATTTAACTTGGTGTAGGGTCATAGGTGTAGGGTGGAGGGAGATCAGATCTGCTCCGCCGTCGTAGACCAGGAGGTAGGAGAAGGCGGTACGCGCATCTCCAACTTCCCTGACCCTAGAGGAGCTACTGCAGGAAGGTCATGAAGATCTTCCCGCAAGTCATCGAGGCTGCGGGTGCCCTGGAAGATACCCTGGGGCTCCCCGAAGGCGATAGTGGCCCACGTTAGGTGGGCCTTCCACCGAGGTGCTGTAGTGGCATGCGCAAGCGATCCTGCAGCATCTCATATAGGGTTTCCGCTGGGTTTCAGTGGGTAGTGTCGGGTTCGATGAGTCCCACAGTACCATTCCTCTGTAGGACATAAGTGTCCTACTCAGGGATGGTCTGCGTAAAAGCATTTCCCAGCGAAAAAAAAAAAAGAAAAAAAAAGTGTCATAGATTAGAAATGCTTGTTGTTTTGTTTTAATCATATTCGCTTTTACACTATTGTACACATTTTTTTAATAACTCACATTGTAGGTTACGTTGGCCTTATAAATATATATATCTGTATACAAATTCATCTCGGGAACTCTTAATTATTTCTATTTTACAACAGAACGAAGCTACAATTTAAAACTAGCTATAAATATAACGTGACATCACTAAATAGCATATATTATAAAAAATATTAATATATCTATTATATGTACATTCATATATCTGTTATACACGTCGTCGTTATCGTTAATCTCTTACATACGAGTGCAAGAGACCATAAAACGTATTTAGTTTATTTTTATGGCACTTACGGCAAACGTGCAAAAACACCTAAGGGTTTTGACAGACATTTTGAAGAACCTATTTTATATATTATGTTTTTTCGATAAAAATGACTCTATTCTCCAATAGAAAATGTGGAGAAGAAGAAGAATTTAGATAGATCGCATTTTGAATGAATATATTACGGTAGTTTCTATTTATATTGAAAATCTCTCCTATGAGCTGCACGACTTTATTTAATATTGAATTTACAAAATGTTGTAAAAAAAAAGCTTTTAATACAAAAAAGTAATAAATTAGCAAATATGAATATTTTAAATGTTTTTTTTTTCATTTTTATATTATTAAAACATTTAAAGTAAACAAACAAAATAAAATTTAAAGCATTTTTAGTCTGTATAGATCCTAATATAATTTCTTATGTCGTGTCGTGAGAGACATACATACTCGTAGATACGTGAATGTACAGCGTTATGCAAGTATTTGCAAGCCTTTTAAATTACATTATACATATAATATATATTGCCAAAATTTAAAACAAAGCCAATCAAATCTGACTGTAAACGTGATAGTACTGGGTTCGATTCTCACTCGGGTGAATGAGTTATTTTAATTCCTCCACTCTGGGAAGACAAATTGAGGACTTGATTTCTACTAATAGGGCTAATCTATACTCAATGTCTAGAATCTAGGCTAAAGATTTTTTTAGGAGAAGATATATAAATAAGATATAGAAGGTTTTTAGAAGAAGATATATTTTAGACAATATTTAATCTATATACGCATCTCTGAAAATCTAAAAGTAAGGCCTTTCTCCATATTTTTGTTGGAATCTTGATCTCTTGTGAACTCTAGTGTAAAAAAAGTAACATTTAAACTATTAACCGAGCTATGATGATAACCATAAGGTTTATAAGCCTCGTTTACAAAAGCTTTTTTTTGAAATTGTTCTTACATCGTTCAGAACACGTGGAACATATATATATAAGTACATATATAAATTATTATTTGTCAATCTTTAATGACAATATAAAAGTGACGCGAAAGTACAATCGCTTGTATCACGTCGTGACCGTTTTAGATAAATGGACATGTGGGGTTGCACAAGGTATGAAGGCTGTTACACATAAGGGGACCGAATCAAATATTAGTGTAGTATAAGTATAAGGAATAAGCTTAAAGAAGTTATTTTTCCAAAAGATAGTTTTAAATTATTAATATGTAATGCACTAAGACGATTAAAATTATTTAAAAAATTATGGACTATATTGTTTTCCATATACAGTGTAATATATGTTAGGTATGTTGTTATTTTTTCCTTTCTAGGGCTGAAGCAGTAAAAAGTTATAAGCGATAGTGATTTGTTTACAAATTTTATTTGCATGGCATTTGCATTCGGATGTATGTGCGTATGTATGTGGAGATTGATGATAGACGAGGCGTAAGAGGCATGCAGGGATAGTACTTTTTGACATTTTATCCGTGGTACCTTAGGAAGACGTTAAAAAACTTAGTCTAAATGAAAGAAGAATTAAAAATAATATATCAAAAATATAAAAACTAAATGAAACTGCTTTAACTGGACCCGGATCCGGTTAAAATTATTTAATTTAAAACATGTTAAAATTACGAAAACCAAATATGGTTGCAGGTCGTGACTTTAATACTCTATTATTATAGTAATCAATTTACATATACCAACCAGTCTAATTAATAAGTGGCAGATGTGCTAAGTGCTAGAAAAAAAAGTTTTTATAAAATTTAACATAGCTGCTTGAATATTACAATTTTTCTCTAGTTATTTACACTTAGTAGCGGAGTCTCTTGACAGTAGGTTCTATCTACCACTATGTGGGATACAGTTAAGTTAAAACAAATATTGTGATAAATTAACAGGTGTTTTGTCATTATCCATAGTAATGGGTCCATCAACGACAAACATTTTATTAGGATCTATGCCAATAACGTACAATTATCATATTAAAAAAAAAAAAAGTATACTGTAATAAAAATTTTACCCACTATGTGTACTATATATAAGGCTACGGCTGGTATTTAAACAATAGTAGCTTGCAATTTAAAGTTCACTACAATTTACTAACGCGTTTTGTAACATGTATATTATTGTGTTAACTTATAAATGGATATCGCCTTCTAAATTCTTGGCTCTAGATGGCAAGTGTGGAGTGGAAGTCGTGTGAACTACTGACTTGTATATATTTTGATCGTTTCTTATAGTATCGCCATCGTATAGTAAAATAAAAGTAATCTAGTTGCACCTTGCCGTTAGTTCACTGAAATAGATTATTAGTTTCAAATATTTTGAAATTTTACATTAGGCAAAAACATAGGGCAAAATAGTATTTTAAGGAGGAAATATAGGATCGCTTTGTTGTCTGTCTGTCTGTCCGTCTGTATGACAAGATCACGTGGAGATATCAAAGTGCAATGAATATCAACCTAACGTCTCTTGAAGCATAAAAAAAACCAAACTTCTAAGTCAAGGATACAAGGGTTTATGTCAAAAAAAAAATGTCCTTAAAATTAAAATTCTTATAACTATAATGAATCAATTTTAAGGAATAAACTTACAAAATATAAGTTTTACTAAATAATACTATTTTGCTACAACCATTTATCTATAACAGTCATTAGTATTATACCAGCAAACGATTAATATATCAAATACGTATAGATTAAATTTAATGACTCGTATAATAGCGTTCGCTGTATTGGGTGCGCGTGCGCACAATGCAGATAATCAGGTGTTACCCGGTGCCCTATATAATGTGAAATGAAAACGCTAAGGGACTTAAAATACAGTGTGTGCCTTGGCGAGACTTAACTTGTGTAATTATATTTAAATTTAAAAAAAAAATGATGTTTATTATTTATTACATATTTTGACCATTATAGTGTAGTTGCTACTATTTGACAACTTTTAATAGGTGAGAGTTCTAAACTGAGAGGTTATTTTGGTTAAGCTTGAGGCATTTATCTAAAATTGGGTTAAATAACATCCTTATTTACGCACAATTTACAAACATTTTTAAATATTATTTGGTTAGTAATATTAGTTAAGACAAAGATTGCCTTTCTATAGTTATAATTTACAATATTATTGTTAATATTATATATTATTATTATATTTAATCTGTAAGTACGTAAAACGAATATATTTAAAGTTAACCAATATTAAAATATCAAAACACATCAGGCTGTATAGCGTGTTACGGTACATATTGTCCTGCGATGTGGGCGCTCGCCCACGGCCGCGGACACGCTAAGCCGAGCTATACTGATACCGATACTCATGTAGCTACTACACCTGCGCCGGTATTTGCGAACTGATGCATAATTTAAATTGAAGGTTACGTAAATGCTCAGCATGGATCCATTGATTGTAGCTTTTTTTGGATTTTCACTTATTTTCTTCTTTACGATATGTAAAGATTTATATTGAAATATCCCGTTCTTTTTAAAATTTTATGAGATTGGTCGTTTCTGTTGATGTTGAGATATGGCACAGCTTGTTCAAGATTTAAAATTGTTGATAATTTGAGAATAACGTGATTTATCATTTAATTTTTTCTTATATATAAATAATATCGAGAAAACAAAATCGTTGTTAATATACCTAAGATTTAGTTGAGATTATCACAATTACTTAACAAGACATAGTTTAGATAATAAAAAGCTCTTTATTTTTATTTCATACAAAATTTGTTTAGAAGTTTTCATTAGAAAAAAGCTGCTAACTACTTTTTTCCACATAATAGGATAGACAGAGGGAAGCTAGTATTAAGACACTCCATTCCCCATTTTCCGTCTAATTCTCGAATATGTGTGTACATACAAACATGTGCTTAGAGGTCTCAATGGTGCACTTTGTCTACCACAGCGAGGAAATTTAACTTGAAAAACAATTCCCCCGAGTACAGATCGAAAGTACAATTATTATTTCAATAATTTATTAATAGTATTATTATTTCAATAATTAATATTAATTACTATGTTGTAAATACTGTAAAATCAGCACACTTTACAAATGGCTTCCAGCAAGTGTCAGAACTAAATGTTTTATGGAAATATAAAATACAAACACAATAAACATAAAACCAAACACATTCACGATGAAATAATATAAATCACTGCTCTCTCATATCGAGTTCCTACACAACGGACCTAACACAAGTTTTTTGTATTTTTTTAAAAGTAAGATCTTAAAGCTTTTTTTTGTAACCTTATAAAACATGTTATATACATTTTTATATATAATTTTAATTTATTTCATACTAATATCGGAATTAACAAGCAAGTTGCTTTAACGAAGTGGTGCTCTGGTAGCAAAGAGTCGCCTTGATATCCGCCACTATACACACTGTGTAACGGATAAATAATAAAAATAAAAAGCGGAGAACGGTGTGTGTACATACTGTTGCGGTTGTATCTGCAAAGAAAAAGATCTCTTGTATCTTTTTTATACGTCTCGTTATCTCTAAAATGTTAATATCTTCTCGGTACCTGTAAAACAAGTATAATCAATTAGGCTCATCCCAATTGCATTGCGAAAAGATTTGGTTATACCACTTTACAATGGTCGTTCTCATATAAGATTATGGAAATAGGTTGCAATGAGTAGCAAGTCATAGGATACCTAATGCTATTCTATTCTATTCGAGGTCTATAAATACGCCTTAGCGTCGATTCGTAACGGAATGCAAAGCTTGACATGTACGAGTACATGTACATGCACCTACATGTACATGTATATTGTACATACATATATTCGTGAATGATTTGTTGTCATATTTTATTGAGATTCGTATGACAAAATTTATATAAGATAGCTAAAAGAAAGCTTAACATTTTACTAAATATATCATGCATAGTAGTATTGTCTTTACGACAAATAGAGAATAAGTTATAGTTTTCTATGTATTTTTTAAGTCACGATATTAAACGTTTAAATTTTCTATCAGCAGCGGGATTTGAATCCGCGCCTCTACGAAACCGTCTAAGCGCTTTGACCACTAAGCCATACGTTCTTACCAAGCTGCTTAAACAACTTATTTGTATTTTTAGCATCTTTGTAGAGTGGTGTTTACAAATTTCCGCCACGCAAACATTTTTTGTCAAAAATAATCATAGTAATTTTGCAAGAGAGAATGCTAATTATTAAATAATATTTTATTCTAAAAGATTCTTTTTTATTTCTTAATGTAGAATAACACTTTAAAAATAATAAAAAATAATGTACTTACCCAGATTTTATTAAATTGACAACCACTAAAGCATTAGAAGAGTGTTGTGGGGATTTATTTTTTATACAATAACAGATAATATGAAATATCAGAATGTTCATTTTAGCATTTTAGTTTTAATAATTTTTTCGCTGCCTTCTCTTGTTTTTCTTTTTTATCTGTCAAAGCGATCGATATATATATATATATATATATATATATATACTATATATATATATATATATATATATATATATATATATAATATATAAAAATAAAAATATGAAAATATTATTATCTATATACGTATATTAATATCTATATACATATTAACATTTTTTAACGAAAAATGTTAATATGTATATAGATATTAATATATGTATATAGATAATAATATTTTCATATTTTTATTTTTATATATATATATATAATATATATATATAATATATATATATATATATATATATATATATATATATATATATATATATATATATATATATATATATATATAAAAATAAAAATATTAAAATATTATTATCTATATACATATATTAATATCTATATACATATTAACATATTTCGTTAGCATCATAAACATCTTTACAGCCTCCTTAAAAGTGTCATGTTAATCTGTTTAATATTACTTATAAATAACAAGAAACGTGTGCTTTTATTAGAAATAATAAAGATTGAGTTAATGTCTCACTTGACGTCTCACTTCACGGCTGCATTGGCACTTGTTTGAGTTAATATGATCGGTGCGAGTTCGATATTCACTTACAGATAAAATATTATTTATAATAATGTAATTAAAAGGTAAAATATAAGGTCATTCAATATATTTTTCTATATTTAACATATACAATATTTCATATATATGTGTTGTGTGATTTCGTATAAACTAACAAAGGATCCTTTATTGTAATAATAGATATTCTTGGCATTAGTATAGACTAAACCAAAAACTGTTATACAAAAAATTTCGTATAACAGTATATCAGGTTATGGACGTGCAGAAAGTGTACATAGGTTATTGTATTTATATTGTTGATATATTGATTTACATGGCTTAATTATAATTAAGCCATTTTTATTTTATTTTTTTTTACATTATAATTAAGCCATTTTTTTTTGTGAGTTTAATGCTGTTAGCCCTATTGGCCTTGACAGCGACACCGGTTGGGGAGGGAAGAGGTTCCTTT
Source organism: Dione juno (assembly GCA_037127375.1). Classification (NCBI taxonomy): domain Eukaryota; kingdom Metazoa; phylum Arthropoda; class Insecta; order Lepidoptera; family Nymphalidae; genus Dione; species Dione juno. The sequence goes on from JAXRJS010000065.1 coordinate 997,771, forward strand.
TGGACGCACCCTACAAAGCGAGAAAAGCATAAAGCTGCGAATTTTGTGTACTTAAACAATTGACTTAAATAAAAAAAATATCCTCTTAACCTTGAAAATTTAACATTTTATCACCGATCCATAATGTCTTAAAAACCAAAATTAATGGTCACATCTTTAAAAGCTTAATTAAAAACTTTTAGAACCAATTAGTAGTGTAATTAAAAGTGTATTTATTAAATATACGAGTTCCGGTTGCTAGCGACATGTCGGTGGCAGATTATCTTCGAGGCTGTGGGCTAATGGCGAAATAAGTTCATGCCCTACTCAGATAGCGATAATATCTCTAGGTAAATTTAAATTGTATTTGCTACAGTGTAATTGTATAGAAACGAAATTGTGATATTTGATAACACTTCATTTTCTAGTCTCGAGTTAGTTATGTATTATATTAATGTTGGGCAATTACTGAATTTTGAGTGGTAAAGCGATAAGGTATTTTATAACCCTACTGTGTTCTGTGGTATATTGTTTGATAAATAAAGTAAATAAATAAACAGCTTCACGCTTGTTCCCGCATATAGCAGGATAGACAGAGGGAACCTCGTGTTAAGACATTCCAGTCCGCCCAATTGCGTGTTGAGTGACGGAACTCAACGCCACGCTTTATCTTCTTACCAAAGCGAGGCAATGAAATAAATAATTCCGCCAATTGGGGACTGAACCCACAAACTTCACGCTTACTCTGTCGCCGACCCGAAAATTGGTAGAAAAGTTGAGTCGAAAAGAGAAGTCTTAACACTAACGCTAACTTAACTTCGATTCCCTGCGGGATACAGCGTGAAACAATTTATTTATTTTATAAATTGATCGGCTTCACGTCAAGGCACTTCATTACCCGCTTCCCTTAAGTTTTCCTTTCAGAGCGGTAACAAAAAAACTATGCATTCCCCAAATGAGGGTTATCCTAAGACACGTTTATACTCAGACGCTGTCACACTGCTTCACATTGGTCTCAGTGAGCATTTCATATATAATAATCTAAATATACATAGAAAGTGGACAGAAATAGTAAATAGCAATCACCGCGACTGAAGCACGCGTTGTGTGTCGCTTCCAAGATCAACAAATCAAACGTGCACTGACCAGTCGTTAGTACTTGATGCTTGCTTACGATAACTTTATTTTATGTATCCTAGAAGTGTGGAAGTTAATACTAACCTGATATTACTAGAAGAAAATAAATTAATTTATTGTTGGAAATTGTGGCTTTTTTTTGCCTAGTTGCTAGTACAATTGGGGTAGTTAGTGATTACTTTCTCTGTGTTTTTTTAATCTCTATTAATATACATTTTTATTATTTAGGCTAGGTGGAGAGAATCTAACCATTCCCCGTAGTGAGAAATAACGTGAGAAAAAAGTGTACGTGGCGTACACGTAACATAAAATGTACGTAGCGTCGTACGTAATAAAAGTGTACGTAACATAAAATTTCTGTTTGGAAGAAATTTAATGTTTTATTTATTTTTTTAAATTTCGTTTAATATACATGCATATTAAGTAAAACGAATAGTTATTAAATAAGTCGTAATTCAAGAATATAAATAATAGAAAATAGAATAATTTAAATATTAAAAAATCTTAAGAAATCAAAGTTTAGTAATTTACACAGATTAGTAGTACTACGCATAATGAGGGCTAACTTCAATCAAGGGTTGATGATCATTCATAAAAGCTTCTACACTCTCCGTTCGATTCCGAAAGCTTCTACACTCTCCGTTCGACTCGAGAACTTAATTAAACTCTATTTCTTAAAAAGGATACACATATAAAAGCTTTCATTTAACTTTAACACCAACAGAAACGTATCTTTCCAGAACCTCTTGTACCTTACTTTCCAAGTGTAAATAGGCTAGTTAACAAGCTCATCTAAAGCAAAATATATAGCCGTTTATTTGTGTATGCAAAGTTAGCTGTCACGGCAACTATGAGTTACTGACGTTTCTACGTCTAAATTATGGTTTGGTTATGCATATATACATACATACATACTCGCATGTGGGAGAAAACACTCGTTACCAGTGATTGATGTATTCCTTTGAAATACCTATATTTGATATCGATGATCTCTTTGATTTGTTAGCTTTTTGTTCTGTTTATATGACAAAGGCGAAAGTGGCTTCCGTACTCTGTTTTTAGATCAGTATTTAAGATTGCGTAAAATAAAAAAGAATGTTATTTATTATTTTTTAACCTTTATTGTATTTCAATAATTTTTTGTGGTAAACGCGGAGAGAGTGAGTGGCTTTACTCTTAACCTTCCACCTTCTAAATGTCCATTGCTAGAAATTGCTATCGTGCCTGGAAATCTAATGTTGTATTCATAATCATCATATCAGAGACGTCCACTGCTGGACAAAGGCCTCCCCCACTGAGTGCCTGAGACGGGTTCTGGGCCGCCCTCATCCAACGGATTGCGGCGACCTTCACCAGGTCGTCGGTCCACCTCATGGGGATCTGCCTACGCTACGTCTCCCGGATCGTGGTCGCCACTCCAAAACCTTTCTGCCCCAACGGCCATCGGTTCTGCGAGCTATGTGCCCTGCTCACAGCCACTAAAGATTCTAAGGGCTATGACGGTTATTTGGTTCTCCTGTGGATCTCCTCATTTCTGTATCGATCCCGCACGGATTATATTATTTTGAATGTTGTATTACTCGAACCAGAGGAAACTACTGGAAAAGGCAACTTGTAATTGAAAATAAATTTATTGAAATTATACATGGCACATGTGTAGCTGAAAGGTAAATTAAATAAATATAAGTTTTGTTTAAATTGTACAATTTTAGCAAGGATTAAAAAACACACGAACACTTTTAAGTAAGTCGGTTAAAATATTTCTATGTCTACAATAGACATATAATATAGTATATGTAATAGTAACTGAAATATACCATTTATACGTTTATACAGTCTCCAATTAAAACCAACAACGGGAACCTTGTTCCTTTAATCAACAGAACAATTAGATATGCCTAAGTAATCTTTAAATAACAATTTAATTTACATTTATTGTTAGACATTTATTATTTATTTATTCATATAAAATGAAATAAGAACGCCATTTTCTAAGTACGCATGTAATATATAAAAAAAAGCATTTGTTTTATTAACACAAGCCAACTAGCCCATCGGAAGGTATTTATTTAGGTAGTTTACCGTTTTATTTGCATAGTAGGGTAGGTAGAGTTAATGTAGAATAATAACACTCCGTTCTCTACGTTCTGTCCAAATTACGTTTTGATTGGTGTAAGCCAACAGCGTATTTTCAGACAGACAGACAGTAGTCGTGCCATGCTGGCGACAATGTTAATAATTACCAAAACCATATCTCATATTCAAATGCAAATATTAGTTCGTTTAGCTAGGTGTTCCCGTATTTACCTAATCAAGTAACTGTACGTGACCGAAATGGAATGGTGTGGACTCGATGGCGGTACAAACATGTTAGAGCAATGATACTTAAAATGTTTAGTTAAGACTTATTCCATGCAGATTTCAATCTCGATGTTAGTTAGATAAATATTATAAAGGCCTACACTTAAGTGTGGCTTTGAGTAAAAAATACATGACGAGATACAGTTGTGTGTTAAATGTACAATTGCATGACATGGCAAAGGTCAATTGCGCATGTTTCGTATACATACTCTGTCCTTTGGGTACTCTGTCCCTAAGAAATAATAAGCACTATATGTGTATGTTTTTTTGCTACACGCTTTGTCACGTATATAGCAGGAGAGGCAGAGAGATTTAGTTAAGACACTCTACTCTCCGATTTCTGAACTCGAAATGCAAAAAATATTTGTGTTGTACTTGAGTGACAGCACTCAACTGTGCATTTTGTCTACAAGAGCAGAGAAATGGATATATTCCATTCCCCAGTGGGAATAGAACTTACTACCAAAACGTTTCCCACTGAGCCACGCTAGTCTCATATATATTATAATAATAATAATTATATATTATAATAAATTCTGTCCACCGTAAGAGCATAATATCTTTGATGCAAAATCGACCCCATTCGTTATCATCGACTTGTAACTTGTAAATGTAAATTATTTCACTCCACATCCCACTACCTACTGTGCTATAAATAACCGACTTTTGATTAGAGAAAACCTTTCATTACTATGTATATTCATATGAAAATTAATTGGTCACAAGTTAATGATTTATTGAGATTCTAGCTCTCATGATATACTTGTTCCAGCCCGCGGCGTCGCATATAATTCAGGCTATATTAAAATACAGTAGATAAAGATAAATGTCCTGTTTGGAGGCTGTTTAACGGTAAGGTGTATATCATATTACGAAGACTTGTATTTATCTAGCCCTATAGTACCGAGTACCTACTGAATGGATAAATTTTATTTAAAAATACAAATGAAATGGAAACGTGGTATAAATAAAACACTGAAGCATGTATCGATGACATAGTAACTATAAATACAAGTAACTATGCATATAAATAGTTTGTATTCTTCATTGCTATGTATTAGCACAAAATAGGAAATGTAACATAGGAAAAGTTTGTTTACAATGGCAGGCTTATATTTAAAAGAAATCTCTTCCAGCCAATCAGTGGAAGTGCCAAACAACGGGATAAAAAAAATAATATCTACATATATACATACATCCAACATATATCTAGATCTAACATTTAGATTCTCACACGCAAAGCAATTAAATTCTACATTTTTCGTCTACTTTTCAAAATATTGCATCTTGGGTGGCGGAACTCAACGCCGCGCTTTTTCTAGCTATCCACTTTCCTTTAATTAGCTTTAACCCTACATTATCTAGGACTAGTTGGAATTTACAGGGCTACCTGTAAATCTAATCTCATCAGCTTTCCTTGTAGTGGGACTACTTAACAAGAACTACATATATGTTAGATTGAATGATACACAATCAATGCTTTCCGTTAAATACGGAACATGTGCCATGTAAGGTGCACAAGTACACACCATAGTGGTCATAGTATAGTGTACAGTGCATAGTGTTTAAAGCGAATGTTGTACTTTTTGTCAAATAATTGTCGACGACTTTTCCTTTCTATTAATCAATGATCGAGCTACGAATATGCCGAAGCACCGATCTATCATGGGTCTTGTAATAATCTAGGATTGTTTAAATAGTCACCTGTGTTTAATAATAAAAAAAAAAAACTTACAATTAAATCAAATAGGTATCCTTCAATGAATAAAACGTATAGTAATTAAGACGTATAAACAATCTATATAGGTTCATCACTTATATGAATAATAAGATTAATTTTCGAAATATCAAGTGATTTCATAATAATCACTAATAAAACCTTTACTCCAGTTTTATGGTCTTAGTACTGTATCGACATATCCTATCAGGCTGTAAAGGCACTGTTTATTGCCTACTTTCGATATAAACTTGTTTAAGTACTAAGTAACGGGAGTATTTTGGGTTACGCGTACTGAAAAATGTCTGTTTTAACTTGGTTAAATTTCTGTTTTAATTGGTTTTTAAATTATCTTTAATTTAATTTTGATATCAAATAATAGTTTATAATGTGTAAAGAATCCTTTTCATCGTCACATAGTAAGACAGTGTTTGATGGATTGTCTTGACGGTAGGTTCTCTTTGCCTGTCCTGCTATATCCGGGATAGAGCATGTAAGATGAACAATAAAAAAAAATTCTTTAAACGGAATATGGAGACAAGTTTCCTTTTATCATTTATAGATATAGAGAAAATATATGATATCATACGATATTGGCAAAATGAATTGTGCTCGTCACAACATGTTCATGTAAATATATATATATATATATATATATATATATATATATATATATATATATATATATATATATATATATATATATATATATATATATATATATATATATATATATATATATATATATATATATATATATATATATTATAAATCGATGTAAATAGTGATATTCTTACAAATATCATCTACCGTTGTGTAGAACGAGAAATGCACTCTCGCGAGGCTCTCAACGTTTTATTGTGAAAGGATAAGGATACGAGTAATTGAAATGAAATGCGCTCATAAATGTCCCAGAGGTAAATGTTCTAAAAGAGGCATATTACCAGATGATGAATATTTTTTAAATCTAGTCTTAACAATATATGTATCTAAGTTATGTATGTGTGTATGTATCAAATATTAGCTATTCAGAATTCCATATATATATATATATATATATATATATATATATATATATATATATATATATATATATATATATATATATATATTTTTAATTAAATTCTGTATCACATTTATCACACACAATATGTTTTATATCACTTTTATATTATTTCCATAATCTATGTACAGATTGCAATATCAATTAAAAAAATCGTACCAAACGATACATTCTGATCAATTATCAATTTTTATAGTGTTCCTTTAAAAAGTAACGACCATGTGTTTACATTTTGGATGATTAAAAGTTTTAAAGTATAATTATGAATGGAATTACTTATATACTAATTGAAATTTTTACTTTTAAATGCGATTGGCAGAGATAATTTTAATGAAGGCTGTTAGGTTTTTTACATCACGTGTTGTTGGTACTTCCGTTAAGAACGAGAAGGTTATGTCCAATACGGTCAGCATAACAAAGGTATCATTTCTTTACAATTCTTCTTTCTTGTTTCTATAATTATTATAATTTATGGCTTGATTTTTTATAAGAAGAAAAATAAAAATGCTATTCTTTAGAAAATCATTTTATATTTATATATAAACTAATTTGACATCAAGTTATTTATTCGCTTTTTATATTAACCCATATCCCGTATATTGCCGAAACGAAGAGACGAAAGAAGTTTACTGACAGACAGCGTTCAGCGACACATTTCTACGTACAGTAGATAACTGTACGTAGAAATGTGAGGCTGAAATTTGGTGTATGATGAAAAAGTATTAAGATACGATTTCTGGAAATTCCTATTAGTGTCAAAGTCTCCGTAAACTAAGTTACGAGCTACAATCTGTGTTATATATATATATAATATATATATATATATACTATATTATAATATATATATATGGGAATGTTCGGTTTGTTAAAACAAACTAACCTAAAGAATTACATGGTGTGCCAAATACATTAAAAAAAAAAACATTTTTTCCGTTATTTTTATCTGCCGTCTGCTTGTCCTTTGTCCAGGCTATGGCTGGAACAGCTTACCCGATTTTACTAGAAGATAAAAGATGCTTATGAGCAACATAAGCATCTTTAGGCTTTTTATACCGGAGTCTCCGTGGGATCGAGATATACACGGCAAGAACACTTTTTACGCATACCAAAAAGCCCAGATTTAATATTTCATAAAAAAAATAGGTTATGAGACAAAATGGAAAAGGAAAAATAGTAATACACACATATATATTATATTATATATACTCGAATATTATATAAGAGTATAAACGGGAGCATAAATCAAGCGAGCGAAGCTGCGTACGAGTCGCTAGTCTAATAAATGAATCAGGCAGAGTTACAATTAATTATTACCGTCAATAAATTATTAATTATATTATTTATATAATTAATAATTTATTTATTTAAATATATTTATTTATATTAATACTTTACTATATTAATAATATTAAAGGCAAACGAAATCACACAAGTTTACAATAACGGTACCAGTAGTCTGTAGTCGGGTAACCGGTGTGTCAGCTACACAATATCGGTCCGAGATCGTACAATTATGAACGGCTTTAAAGGTAGGTAGGTAATGGACATGCGTTATATATTTTTAGAAATGTAAAGGGTGTTAACTTGATATGTTGCATGCTGGAAAAAATACTTAAAAAAAAACATATAAAAAAATTATTATAGTTTTTTTTAGATGATCTTTAGTGTGGATAAACACTTTGAAAATAATAAATTTATCATATGTTTGTTTATGTTATATGTTTTTTAAATGCACTCATCTTCTGCAGAATGAGCTCAATGTTGATATATTATTCTAAATTTTCCTCCAAATTGCTGACGCTCTGAATTTCTTTCAAGGAACCTTGTTCTATACTTTTGACCTGAATTTGGGATAGACATGCGTGTTAAGTAGCGGAACACAATATAGGGCTTTGACTAACCAGAGCAGTGAAATCAAAATAATTAATTATCCCGAATGTGAATCGAATCCACTATCATCGTATTTAACGTCAGAGGCTTTTCCATTACCACGATGCCCTCATATTATTCATAATTTGGATACCAGGCATAGTTTTTCAGTGCAATTATCCAGAGTCGACCTTTGTTCCACAAATTGCTTTGGGATAAATACATTTATACATTGTTATATCATAGCCTGCTCGGTAAAATATATAATTCATTTGCAATATGCAGACTATTATTACATCGGTCTAGAAAAATGCGAAGTTGGATTCTGTTTAGCATTTTTTTTCTTTTCTTTAGTGTTTTTTTCTAGCTTCTAGCCTCATTCTAGCAGGGTAGCTAGAGAGGTCTCGCTTACTCTGTCATCGATACTTTCGAAGGTCAACCAAGGTCTTTCTGAGATTTGGAAAGGCCTCTTAATATTCATTGTTACATCGCATATATTGTATATCATTCATCCTCCCAATGTTTTAAATTTAAAATTAAAATCTTTAAAGCAAATCGCTCGCACAGCTAACTTACAGCAAGTAGCGAGCGTCTACCGCAAGTGGATGCGCTCTATCGACATATCGACAAAACGACATCAAGAGATTTATAGCGGATGTTCCACAGAGTATATCGTTCCTACGTTCCTACGTGTTAATTAATCCAACCCGTTAAATCACCAGTAAGTGGCCTTGAGATAGGCTAACTGTGGTTTTATCTATATGCAAATCGCCAGTTTACTATGCGTGTCCGATATAAAATTGCGTTGAAATATGTATGAACTTGATGGTAATTGTATTATGCGTATGAGAGTACGTTATTTCTTATATTTAAATTAAGTTGCTTCAATTTACACTAAAGATAAATAATATTTGTTTTAAAATAGAATTGAGTGTGAATTATATAGGATTTTTAAATCTTTTAAAGCTTATATATTATTTAATTTTCAAATTTGTACAAAAATATATTAAGCGATGCTTAGATATTATTTTGGTTTCTAAACTTAAAACAAATGTTATAAAGTCATCAGTCAGTCGGTCGTTTTGTACCATTGTGGTGCGTTGGGACGTCTGACTGTAGACACGATGGTTCAAAATTTGATACTGCACTCGGTGGAATTAATTTTTATCAGTTCGTTTCGTTTCGGCCGTAATATAAAATGCATTGAGTTTCGTCACTTCAAATTCAGATGGAAAATGTATGTATGTATGTATGTAAAAATGTTTTGTGCTTTATGAAACATAGCAAAGCTGATATAGCATGTTTTATACTTAAATAAATTACTAATAATATATATATATATATATATATATATATATATATATATATATATATATATATATATATATATATATATATGCTATGATTTAATCTACAAAATATAAACCTTACTTATAGCTAATGAATCACAATCCTATATAAAAATATTCCGAATCAATATTTTAGCGCCGTATTCTAAAATTAGAAGCCATTTGCTAAGATACACGTGATAAGGCAGGAACGGATTTACGGGCACCAACCTCCTGGTCCACGGACACTGCATTGTGCGCCACGTCGTATTCATACGTCAACACTCAATTTATTAACCAACTATTCACGTGCAGTTGTAAAAATAAAATACTGCACAAAATAACCCTTTTGTGTATGCAATAAGATATATAGTCGTAGATCATGATTTTTCCTAATGACAATATCGTACAGCTTTGGAATCCGCGAGATGTATGGAGACTGTTTCTTTCAGCAGCTTATTTATTGGTTAGGGGGATTTAATTACAAACGATCTAAGTAATTGCTTTATTGATGGAATTATCGGATGCAGAACAGATAATATCTCCGATTGTAATGTTCTGATAAGTATTTTGATTGGAAATCGTGTAGTATCAATGTGTTTTTTTTTTAAATTAAAAAGGTTAATTTGAATATTTTTTGCCTGTTTTCGTATCGAACCCAGGACTTTATAGACATATTTATAAAATATAATCAATACATGAGACTTTTAGAAGATTTTTTAAATTTTAATATCACCAAATAATTAATAAAAGTGTTTAATTGGCAAAAAAAAAAACTGAGCCAAATTTTGCTAAAATATACTCGTACATATATACGAGTTTGTAGCAAGTATAACATTGTTTTATATTATTATATATATTTTCTCCAATTTTAAACAAAGCTTGGGATTTGATTTTCTATATTCTCTATTCTTTCAATTTTCTCTAGGCTAAGTAGAGAAAACCAATGTTCACGATACTGTTCTTCGGCTTCTGCTTCAGGAGCTTTGTCTCGCCAGTTTTTCTTCTGAGTGTAGCCAAACCCACAACTGCCGAACTTAAAATCACGCCCAGTACTACTGAACAAACATGGCGACATATTTGAATATTATAAACAGAAAGTTATATTTTAAAGCATAGCTTCTAAGTTTCTAATATCACAGTTATGCTCATCTAACTATAGCCGACAACAGCTTAAAACGTTATTACATGTAAATTAAGTGCATAATAAATACGAATCTTTTGCGTACAGTGTTAACAACAACGAAAGACCACAAGCTGTGATGGTTATTTTATATACTTTTTTATTAATAGTAATAATTATTAACAACGTAATAATTATTGGAAATTTCAAAACGTATAGAATTTCTATAAAATATATCAATGTAATTTAAAAAGATAGATATAGATAAGGTACTTACAAAATGTTTACTAAAAAGATCACACGTATGTATAAGATTAGTTCAGTGCAGTCAGTTCTTCAAGCTTATTCTAAGTTCCTAGCTAAAAATCAATATATCATCACAAATAAGAAACTGCGTAAATATTTTCACGTTGAATTGTTATCAAAAATCAATGTCGCAGTCCACCGGCCGGTGTATCCTGATCATCTCGATAGCCATCTGTAACCGATGAGTAACTTGATACACTATTGTGTTGTCTTCAAGTCGTTAACGTAATTGACTAGGATTTAAGTTACTGAACACCGGAACTGTTCCAGGGAAGCTTTTCCGGCATAAAATGTACTTGATTTTTATAAAAAAATTTATGATAAGAGAATTTAAGAAAGCTTCAGAGCAGGCAGAGAGAAACGTGGGAACCGTAGGATCCTAGTGTTACAACACTCTGTTCCCCTCTTTCCGCCTTTTGGGTCATTGCCGTGTTGAGTGGCGGAACACATCGCCGTTTTGTTTTGCGCCTTGTTGCCAAAGCTAAGAAAATGAAAATTATTCATTCTCCCCAAATGGGAATCGAATCTACAAACCGTCGCGTTTACAAGCAGATGTTTATATCAGTAATATGTTATCATATAAATAAGTTTACAATGTTTATAGTTTATTGTTTGAAGTTTTATGAGGACCGTCGCGGCACAGAGGCACAGTACGACGCGTGCCGCGACGGTCCTCATAAAACCATTTATCAAATACCTGATAAATATAAGGTGCATTTAGATCATATTGTTCTGATTATTATTTGATTTAATTTGACTTACCTAGCCAACAATCGAAAATTAAAAAAAATAAACAAAAACAGATAACATATTAATCTTTTGTTTTCGTAAATACGTACGAAAGTGTTTCTTTGTTTATGATATTCTTGATTTTCCATAACTGTACATAATTTTACTTATATAAATCTACTAGATATATTTACTTTCAGTATGTATAGAACGATATTTTACATTAATAACTTATTTATGGTATTTTGGGAAAAACTAAATTAAAATACTTAGCTTCTTTCTCTCTTTCTCTCCTTTTCTCTTTCTAATTCCGACTCAAATAGAGATATTGTGAGTACAGCGCATTTATTACATACAGCGCATTTATTGCGTACATTTCCTACATATAGCTTACTTTTTGCCCATTTTGTTGTTATCTTAACATCAGCCTTGTAGTCAGCCAGAAAACTTATTAAAATTTAAACGTACTCGGGACTCGAACCTACGCCTCATTCACGTCCATTTAGTCTGTACGCTTTCTAAATATTTATCATAGTAATTGTAATAGATTCCAAAGTCATGATTTATGTCGTGTTTCGCATTTATATTAAAATATTGTGACGAGATGTTTTATAACAGAAATATCTTCAACATTTATACCTTCAATATGTAGGATGGAATTAAATCACAAACAGCTAATGGAAAACAATTGGTGTTTTTGTAAGGCGATAGTGGCTCTAATGATCAATTAGTTTTCATTGAAAGCATCAAGGTATATCAACACTAACTGCTCTCTGCTTACTTTAAAATTGCAAAAAAAGGACAAGAATATTATTTACGTACGAACATACATACATACATACATACATACATACATAATACATACATACATACATACATACATACATACATACATACATACATACATACACACATACATACATACATACATACATACATACATACATACATACATACATACATACATACATACATACATACATACATACATACATACATACATACATACATACATACATACATACATACATACATACATACATACATACATACATACATACATACATACATACATACATACATACATACATACATACATACAAACATGTCTTCACGCTTTATCCCTAGCGGGGTAGTCAGAATGAACGGAGAGCCAAACGTAAAATATTATTTTATTACTAAAGACTGTGAAACTGTTTAGTGAAAATCAAAGAAGCTAATGCAAGTCCACATCTTTTTATACTATGACGTATTGGACGTACTATAATTATTTGTGTAATTACTTTTCCAGACACGACACTCAATTGGATAATAAATCAATTAACTGGTATTCTCATTAACATTGCACTCGAGTGTTATCGGGAACCAAACTGGGTACCGGTCGTCGCGTGCGCACGGTGAAAGTGTAGTAGGTAGACACTTACATATTCGCGTTCATTAACTAAGGACGTTTAATGATTTAGAAGAAGTTTCTTTTTGTTTTTCGCTTAGAAATTTTCTATTAAGGTGTTTTATAGTGTAATTAAATCTATCGTGGCACTGTGGTTCCCTCTCTATTAGGACAAAATGCAGTGTTTAGTTCCGCAATTTAATACATAATATTTTAAAATTGAGTACAAATTGAAGAATGAGGACCGTCGTGACGCAGATGCATAACATCTGTCTGTAAGCGCGACGGTTTGTGGGTTCGATTCCCACTCGGGGAGAATGAATTATTTTTATTTTCTTCGCTCTGGCAACAAGGCAAAAGTGCGGCGTTGAGTTCCACCACCCAACACGTAATGCATCGAATGGTGGAAAATGGGGAACGGATTGACTTAATACTAGGTTCCTTTAACCTACGGTTACATCTGCTTACCCTGTTACGGTTACGGATAAATCAATAAATATTGAAGATGAAGAAGATGTTGTGTTTAAGCACAAAGTTCGCTTTTATTGCAAACTTTGTGATCCTTAAATAAGAAAATACAAAAAGACATTATTCAATATTTTATTATAAGTGAATAATTATTTTAACAAGTACCTTCTAAATATTTAAAAGATTATTACAATTAAAATTTTATACAAACGTGTTCTAACATCAAAACACGCATAAAACGGGAACTAATGATATTATAAACGCATGTTGCTATTGACTTTATTATAGGCTAAGGTATTAAAATGCGAAAATTACTTTATACACAGTACACAGTATGTAATAACGTAACACAAGTAGGCCTGATAAGGGCTGTCAGCGTGCGGACCGCCGCCGATACCACGCCGTGTGATAAGGAAGCGACGGGCCGACGTGCCGATATGTAAAATTAATAATCTTATTAATATTTGTTATTATTTTTCTAATATAAACATGGAAATATTTCTTTTTTCGAAATATATAATACTAACAATATGCTATAGCTATAACTAATTACTATATAACATATAACTATACTATGAAACTGTATACTATAATATATATACTATCGAGTAAGAATCGAAGCACCAACCTATGTTCTTATCGTCAAACGCTGTTTACGTATACGTTTCTTTATATGTTATATATTTTTGTACATAAAATTGATATTAATAATAATCAACAAACATATTCTTCAAATCTGATCAGACTCTTATCTGATCTTCTTCAGCAGCTTTCTCTCCTAAATCATCTCAATATACAACAAGCACGTACTCGGTAGCTACGATGGATAAAAATAAAATGCATGACATAAAAAAGTCTAATACTATTAAAATATAAAACGTTCGATGAGAAACCTGTATATAATAATGACGAGTTGGGTTGTCAGCATCCAGTCGTCACTGAGCGATAAAGTATAGACAACCACTCAAGTTATTAATATTTTAAACTGTTATAGAACTCATTTGTATGAATATTACTGTTATAGATTATATATTTTATTTTAAAGCTTTAAATGGGAGGCTCTAGACGGAGAGTACTTAATGTCAAGACACTCCATCTGAATTAGTGTTATACCGTGTTGTGTGTTCACTCCACGTCGAGTTGATATATTTCCGTAAAACTTCACATGAAGTTATATAGCAAAATTTTTATAATCAAAATTTTTTAACAATCTGACAAGTTACTAGATCCTCAATGAGCTCCTTCTCTTACAAACTACTACACTAAACGCCTATATTAATACTCATTTTGACTAAGTTTACAGTTGAAGCAAGGTTCTATTAGAAGCCACATTAATTGTTATTTAACTAAAGCTTATGGTACTATGTAGTTTTATATGCACATAAAATAGTAAGTCAGTTAAACCGTTAACTCGATTATTCACGTCTACATAATTATACTATAAAAGCTGGTATGCAAATACATACATGTTTTAATTAAAACGCTCATTCACTTATTGGATCCAATTATACCTCGTGGTTATCATAAAGGCACGGAGAAAGTAGACTACATTAATTTATTATGGAAAATCTATATATAATATGCATTAGTTTTAAACATACACACATGGTATATTCGTTTTACACATATTTAATATATAATACTTTGGACAAAGCACTTTTATGCTATATCCATAGTAGAATTTTGTCACAAGACTCTCCATTTTTAATTAAAAGTCTTAGTGTCTAGTGTCTTAGTGTCTACTCTCGAATCTTAATCTATTTTATTTAAATACGAATTTTAATATAAAAATACTTGTAAACGCGATGGTCAACACTTAATGCTTAGAATTCTAATGAAAAGGAGAAAGAGAAAGAAGAAAAATGAGTATTGCAACAGTGAATTCTCTCTTTACCGTGTTAATAAAAACCGAGCTCTCCGTTCATTTTTTATAAAAAACAAAAACTGAACTCAAAACTAAATTGAGTGCAAAATTTTTAAATTAAAAAGTAAATATGATTTTACTTATCGTCTTACTTCAATTCACTGCTATAAGTGGTTTAGTTTTATCTCGTTTTCCTTAATTGAAGTGTTTAATTATATGAATTCGGTCTCACCTATTACTTTTATTGCATGCAGTAATAGGGTGTTAATATCACAGCTGAAATTGCTGTAATAAATCTTAAAATATCATATTTACAAGTTGCTGCACCGATGTTACTGACTTTAAATGCTTGACCAAGGAAATTGTCGATTTGATACCTCAGTATAATTAAATCTATATAGTAGGGAAGTATTAGCAGCATCGGTGTGACTGTAAATAAGCTATGTGTGAATAAATGGATGGTTCATCTCGGGTATTTTTTATTGCTTCATGGTATATATTCATGGTATATCACCCACCCACTGTGATACCCAGTATCAAGACACTAGGTTTTCCACTTTCCACCCGAATTTGAGACATTGCGATGAGTACTAGAACTCAGCGTTACGATCTTCCTAAACTATGGAAATTAAAATAATTCATTCCCCCGAGTAGGAATCGAACCCACCACCGTCATATTCATAGTCAGTCCTGGTGTCTTAATACCACGCCGACATCTATGGTCTAGTCTATAAAGGCCAGTGTTTCTACGGTTCCTACAAAAGCATGGCATCGGATTACATCGCTTAGCACGCAATGTGTCTTAACAGTTGTAATTCAAGACCAGTTCACTTCTTTCTCTTTTAGCAATTTGACTATTTAAGAAAGCACACAATTTATATTATTTATTAGTTAATATATAATATATTAACTGATGAAGTTTATCTAGTACAATGGGTGTCAAGTTGTCAAAAAAGATCTATGATACAAACTCAGTGGCAAGAGAGGTAGGAGGTGACCTCGGTTGACCTTTGATAACACAGTATAGATGATACTGGAGAAAAATTACGTATAAAGCATGAGGACGGGCATGTATGAGGAGGATAAAGTGTGAAGCTATATACATTTATATATATGTGTGTCAAATATCATTAAAGGTACTAAATTTTAATATTAGCTGTGCTTATTACCAGGATTCTTACCTACTATAAGGAAACAAAGAAGATGTTCATACTAAAGTACATTCATCCTCTTTTAATTTAAACAACTTAGTCTGAATTTAGAAAACGCCTTAGAAATTACATATCCTGTTAAAGTAGGCCAACGTGAATGTGTTATATAATACCGTATACGTAACGTACATCACACATGCGTATTTCATACATGTTACAACATGTAGACATATGTACATGTGGTAACCTCTTTCGCTTCTTCCAATGGTAACCTTCTTTTGACGCATGCTCAGGAGATTTGTTCATACAAGTTGATTTTTGATTATACACACATACGTGTGTATATACTGTATACCTACGTCCTCTTGGAGTATTGTAATATTATCATACATATAGTATAATATATACAAAGAGAGATTTTCATGAAATGTAAACGAAACCTACAAAGTGATACTAAGAGAAGAAAACTATATAAAAACCATTTACTTTGTGACGGCAGTTGATGTCTAAAGCTTTGTTAGACTGTATACTGGAAATGTTATTATCATAGGGCTTCATTAAAACTTACTATATCGTAATTTACATTTGAAATGCTGCACGAATTTGCGACTGATTTTGGTACTTCGTAATTTTAGAAAAAAATTATTCAAAGGCAACAAAAATATTACATTTTAAAAGTGTTATCCATATTAAGTATAAAGAAATATTTATAGAAAACCTGGAAAAGTGATAAATTAGCGGGATTCAATCATGCGTGTTAAGTCTTTATACTTAACACGCATGATCTCACATACTCCTATTGGACACTTAACACTTTTAAAAAAAAAATTCTAGCAATCAATATATTCTACATTTCAACATAAAACCGATGCACTCGCTATTTATAACCAATACCTAGCCTAAGTCTCTAAGTAATATTAATAAGGCTCGCATATTAATTATGTTAACAAGATCTGAGTAGCAATCGCACTTATCTCTCGATCGAAACTATACGGGATAGAGGAATTAAATCAATATTATCTCATCTATTGCTACCACATATGCGGATCTCGTTAGTAGTCTTAGCAGTTTATGTTTAATGGATATAATACGTGAATGCTTAATGTTTTTATATTATAAATGCATATAGAATAGTACTTTTATATGTGTGTATGTATAAAAAAATATATAATTATGGCTGTATCTGGTGTCAATATAAGTTCTACATATATATGTTAATTCATATCTAAGTTTGTTGTCTTTTACGTTGTACTTATTAATTGCAAGAAAATCATTCGAATGATTTCGTTACAAACACACACAAACAAAAAACATATTAGCTTTCGTGGCTCAGCCGCATTGCGTCTAACTGTAAAAGCAAGAGTTATGGATTCGATCCCCACTCGGGGGAGAGAAATTTTTTTTTTATATTCTCAACTCCCGGTGACAAGACAAAGCGCACTATTGGGAACTGCCACACAACACGCATGTCTTGAAAATTGGGTATCGGACTGTTTAACACTATGTTGCGTAAGGTATTATGTTTTTAATTCCACTATACACGTCTAGATATTTGAACACTGCGTGGTGGAATCCATATAGTACTTTATCTCATCAGGCTAAGGCGTAAGGTGTACTTACCATGTATCTCCTAATCTTCAATTTGCTGGATTTCGACTGCGTGGACTTCTTGGCTTTAATATAATATGTAGTAGTGTAGTGTATGCTTAATACACTACACTACCTTCCACACTTTATCTATTAGTAAGAACCGCATTAAAATTGATTGCGTAGTTTGAATTTCATACTAGTCAGAATTGACTTTGGTTTTAGGGATATAGTATACACTTTAAATGTATATAAATGTATATAGACAAATTATAACTTAAAACAAAAATTCTAAATATCAAATAAATTGCATGAAGTTAGTTGTATTTGATTTTCGTATCAAAATTGAAGTGCCACTTTGTTATTTGAATATTAGAAAGAAATACTTGAAACAGGTGTAAAATTTAGTCACTAAGCCGAATCTCAAGTCTTAGAAAAATTGGATATATTGGAAATCATATTTATATAAATGCTATTAATATTTCTATATACCTGTCTATTCTATCGAATCCCTTTTAAAGAGTGAATTAAATAAATCGTCTGACATTTCCTGTTCATAAGTTACCTTGTTACCAAATTTCACGGTCATAAAGCTTACAGTTTTCGTGAATAATTAATCATGACAGTGTAAAATTATTTAATATATATTTTATAATATATTTAATTTTATTTATATTTTAAATATTCTTTATTGCAAACACACAAAATAGATAAACGTAGAAATAAAAACAAAGCTTATTGCTTCAAGCCCAATACCCGTAGATTTCTTCATACTGTCCATATGAAAGTAATTTTGTATGTATGTTACTAATCTCTCGCCCCGGGACACTTTCCAATACCCGCGTCGTAACTACAATGAGTGCACCTACAATTCGTATAGAAAGTGCATTTATGCTTAGCCACTGATTGTGTAGACTTGGATCCAATTTAATAAGGAACTGTGGCATATAGCACGTTGTTCAATAATAAAAAAATATAGAATATTGTTTTTTACTTGTTGCACTGTGTGTATATAGGATTTGACATTATGGACTATTTTGCTGGTATGTGATAATTTTTTTTTTAATTTTAACTTAGTAACTTTAACTTTAACTTACCCCGCACATAGCAGGGTAGCAGGGAACCGTAGAACCTAGTGTTAACACTCAGTGTCCAACATTCCGCCTTTCGAGGCATTGTGGGTTGATTTCGTGTAGGATTAATTTATCTATATAATTATTTCTAAGTTAAGTTTTATTTTGTTTGTATTAAATAAATAAAATTTATAAATATTTTAATAAATGTTAGTTTTGATTAAATTACATTGACCCTAACCTTGTCGTGGCGGCTTGTCATTAAAGCAGCACTAAGCCCGTAGTTGTAAATTTTTTTTGTAATATTAGAATAAGTGTATGTTTTGTAAGCTGCCTTTAATTAAAAAGTAAATATATATATATATATATATGAATATATATATATATATATATATATATATATATATATATATATATATATATATATATATATATATATATATATATATATATATATATATATATATATATATATATATATATATATATTGTCGTTTATAAAATAGATAAGTATACATCTTGTAATGTATTTTAAACAAAAAAAAGGGGTTTACTTGTTCTCGACACGTAGTACAAGCAAGTAGTTTTCGTAGTACAATAGAAAGTTAGTATCGGACAAGGAGCCCGCGGACATGTTATAGTGTACATCGAATGCTCGGCCTGGCCTACTGATTTGCATAACTTAGACTGTTAAGTTTAATCACAGTTATGTGGTTCTCACCGGTGTAGTGTATTTGGAATATATGTACTTAGAGCTTATGTGATGGTCGTGGTTTAAAATACCATTTGGGGTTATATTTATATTTTTAAAAGAACACCTGTTGAATTTCTCGCCGTGTTCTCAGCAAACGTTTTCAATGGCATTGTAATTCAATGTCATGGTCAAATAATTCTAATAATAAATAATAAGAAGTTACTAACTTAATTTTTTGAACGTAAAATATATTACTACCGGTCTACTAAAATTAATGCCTCAGACCTGAGAGGAACCGGCGCAAGAAACTCAGCGGGAGCATTTTTTTTTTCAAATTTGTTATTAGATATTATTAATTATTTACTATATAAATAACTTTTTGGGTAACATGTAGGGTTCTAAAAATTGTATAATTTTAAGTGTCGATTTATTTGCCTAGAGACTTAATATGTATACAATTATATACTTAAATGTTTTACAGCATGAGCTAATCGACCGATGATCAGGCTTACCTTGACCTTCTTGAAATCTCAAAATTTTGGAAATTGGCACTTAAAGTTTTTAGCTACAGCAAAATTCATGACAACAAGTTGGCTAAGTTACAACGATATCAATCAATAAATCTATGTATATATAAAACTCATCAGCTTTATCGTACTTGTATTATAATTTTTTTTTATTTAATCTCTGTTTCGACTTGAAATATTTGTCAAGAAAGGTAAATATATAATAGTATATAATGCGAGTTGCTTTGAGCACCTTAGGTATACCTATTTGGCCACTTGTAGTAATATAAATAAGTTACTTATAAATTCCTTCCTTCCTTCATAAAGAAGTTCCTTCATAATTTTCTAATGCAATTACTTATAAAATTTGCTAATAAAACTATATTTGTATAACAATTAATTATTTGCATAAGGCGCGATCGTATTATAACATAACTAGGACGTGTGTGGGCGTTCCTTAAGTGTGTATACTATATTTTATATGTATGTAATTGATGAAAATTGCACAGCACTGTCGGGCACTCGAAATTATGAGCCGCGCTAGTACTTTGTATTATTACCTGTGACCTAATTGGAAATTAAACATTCATTTATAATTATGAAATTGATTTTAAATGTTACTATTGGTGACAATTGTTGTGAGCAATTTGATTTTAGATTTCCTATGAAAGCTTGTTTTTTTTAAATTTGTCCTAGAGATTTTTATGAGTATCTATATAAGAAATTAATTAATTACATATACAATACATATATATTTATATATTGTATATGTCATTTAATGATGTCATGTCATGTGATACTAGTTTTTACTTCACATATACCTTCGTCTAAGTGCGCGATGTAAGCTACCCCGGGAACAGTAAGTTAGGTTACTGTGAAGAACGCGATTCAATATATCGTTTATCGATAAATGGACAACATAAAAAAATAAATAATTCAAAATTTGATGATGATTATCAACCATTAGTATTATATTACCTCTAAATAAGCAGTTCTATTAGTTTTCTTAAGAATTAACTTTATAAAATACTTAACAGTCACTTTGTTAATGTGTAAGCCATAAAGCTAAAAATAGTGTAGATCAATGTGCTGTATTATATGTATATATATACATATATATATATATATATATATATATATATATATATATATATATATATATATATATATATATATATATATATATATATATATATATATATACATATATATATATATATATATATATATATATATATATATATATATATATATATATATATATATATATATATCCTCGCCTACCTAGCCTACCTCCTACCTTATATTGGTAGTAAAAAATCTTCTTTCTTGACATCAGACTTGGGAAACGAGAGTATTTTTAAATATTAGGAATCTAATCTACTGAAAACAGCCAAATTAAATTATGAAAAAATATAATATTTTATAAGAAAACTAAATTGTAAGTCATGTCCAATACATTTATAAAGCTGTTATAAATGCTCGCATGTAGATCTGTGTACGCTACATCAGTCAATTGTTGGAGCTGTCGCTGGTAATGGTGCAGTGATTGCTTGAAGCGATACTGTACAGGGTACGGCATAAGTTATTCTGTTTTTGCAATACAATTTTCAACTTAAGTTTAGTTAGAATTTTTTAGAACATTCTTTCATATTTCCTTTTCGGTATGACTTTTTGCAAGAAAGACGGACAAACAATTAAAAAAAAAAATTTGATCTTCACTCATTTTCATTTCAAGTGTTTACTCATTTTTGGCCTTATCCCGCATGTAGAGAGTAGAGAGAACGTAGTGTCAAGGCAGTCAGAGTTGCGGTATTTATTCTCCTGAGTGATGATTGCAACCTGTATGTTTACAATTATCACTGAATAAATTAAAGCTTTAGTAAATTATAATAAAAAGCTTAGCTATAATTTCTTTTAGCCGAAAACTGAAGTGTCTTAGGCATTATATAAAAACTTAACTTACTTAAATTACCTAATTAGCTTAAAAACTTAAATTAGACTTTAAAATATTTTTTAATGTGCTCTCAATTATTCTTTCTTTTTTAATTTAAACACAAAATATTTTAATTTAATAACTAAGAGTTGAATCACATAGTTTACATTATACTCGTATGTTAACACAAATAGTTAACGGTTAAACCTTATATAAACAAACTCTCATCTGGTCCGCGATCAGTAGCGTTTATCCGTTGATCATGACAATGCGTCTGCGCATGCACCGCAATTATTCAAATAAGCTGGTCATAGGATTTAGTTGCAACAGCGAAAATATAGACAAGACTTATTTTTATAGAAATTATGTATTGGCTGATGAAATTGATTTATTAATTTTATTTTATTTTATTAGATTAATGTAATAATTATTAAAAGCTTTTACAGTTAGTTTCGTTTGTTTATGTAAATGCTTGTTAGGTGTTAGATTTTGGGTTCCTCTACAAATGTTGTATGTGGGAATTGTTTGTGATATGTTACTGAATATATACATACTTTGTTATTCCAAAGTATTGAATATCCTTATGATTTAATAAAGCTTATATAATTTTAAATATATATTAAATATATTCATAAAATAATATTTTAAATTAAATTATTTTTTTAAGTTGAAAGCTTAAGAAAGTTGTCGTTATATACAATGTTAGAGCTAATCTAAGCTTTAAAGCTCGTTTCGTTAGAACGTATAAATCACTTGATACAACATGCATCGTCACTGTTTGTTCGCGTGTGCTCAATTATAGGGCTGATGATAGATTATAATAATTTATACGCAGATATTATTGTATTTGCTATGGTATTTCTTTTTATTTTTATATTTTTTAATGCAAAGGAAGTTAATAAGTTTTTATAAATTTTGTTTTTTATTTACTGACTTAACCATTTTTGTTTTAATAATTTTTATTTACTATGGCCTAGTGCCAAGCTATCCTCTCTTTCGAGACATTATATGTTAAATGAGACCAACGCCGCACTTTGCCATACTTCATTAATTTTTTTTAGAATTCTATCAGAATTTTAAAGGATGGCTTACTATTCGATCATACCATCATAATAATAATCCTAATCTCTTATAAAATTTATAATTTCACATATTTCGCAAGCTTTACGCAACTTAGGCTAAGTTAGCAAAGCTATGAAATGCAAAGCGGGCATGTGTGATTTTGGATATGCATAAATGGTACCCATAAATCTATTTACGTGTACATTTACAACGGAGCTTTAATCAAAATCTCAATACAATCACGATGTTACGAGACGGAAACGTTCTTATGTTAAATTGTAATAAGGCTTTTGTTTGACTCGTTAGATGCGATGTAGAGAAAATTGTACTGAAACATTGGTTGGTCTTAAATATTATTTATATTTCTTTTAGGTTAACACTGTATCCCGCGTAATGCTTTATACGTAGAGAACCTACTTAAGACACTCAGTTTCCCGCTTATTATCTTAGTAAAAATGGAGAGCAGAGTGTCTGAATACTAGGTTCCCTCTTTCCATCTACATCATGGTGTACTTGCTTCAGTATCCAGATACTGTAACCAGATAGAGATCTAAGTAAGAAACTTGATAAAGTTTCTGTATCAAAGTTTTTTATTTTCTATCAATTAGTATTTTCGTTCTCTATAGTGTAAAAGAGGTCAATCATCATATCACTATGACACACACTACAGCTGGGACAAATGTAAACATAATTATTACATGCTCTTTTTAAAATTTAAATAAAAAAAATACTTTTATAAAAGTATTAATATATACTAACGATAACTTAGCCAAAGCCTATATAGAGAGAAACGCTTAAAATCCCATAAATATTAATGAAATTATATTTAAAGAGCGAAATCACTTTAACGAATGCCTCATCAGGTTATTAATCAGCACGATCGCGTGCTTGCGCCGGCGCTTGCATATCGTAATACTAGCTACATACATACGTACATACATATGTAAATAATAATTAATGATAGTTTATTTCTTATTACGAGTACTTTGTAGCTATTGATAATATGGGATTGTTATAAAATTGAACTTATTTATAATAATTTACTATCTATACTATTATCATCTATATAATAATATTATAAAGCTAAAATATGCTTGTTTGTTTGGGTGACCGTGATATTCTCATGTACTTAACTTTGAATCTGTCTGAAATGATCATATATATATATATATATATATATATATATATATATATATACATATATATATATATATATATATATATATATATATATATATATATATATATATATATATATATATATATATATATATATATATATATATATATATATATGTATATATATATATATATATATATATACATATATTTTTTTTTGATATGTCCCTCTATACCTGTGGTCAAAGTTACCTTTGATATAAACTTTTTTTAAAAATTAACTTATCAAGTCAGCACGTTCAAAATATTTGTATAAAGTTATTACGCTACTTCAGATTCCATTCACACATATTCGTAACAACAATTACTGGAGCAATTAACCCGTCCAATAAACAAAACCTCCATCAGTCTATATCACGAATGTTCCATGAATACAAATACTCGTATTAATAACTATAGCAAAAGACAGGGGTACATAGCATTTTACAACATATAGTAGAAGTGCAACATGTGCTTTTCGTGTTATACAAACATGTACTATTTAAAAATTGCCTGGAAATATTTGCCGAAAGTACAGAACAGAGCTTCCTCTGTCTATCCTACTTTGTACGGAAAAAAGCTGTTTATTTAATTAGAGTTTATTAAAATAAAGCTTTTCAACACGTGAAAATGAAATGAAATTAGAAACTCGAAATCTCGAAAGATCTAAGAAATAATTTTTGAATTAGTTGATATATTATAATATTAATATACATATTAATATAACTATTACTAATTTATAATAACATATAAGGTAATAATCCTGATAAACGTATTGTATGTCAGCATCAGGTATACATTATTAGAATTCAAATATTATATTTTGTATAACCCATACAAGAGTCAGTGATAGCAGAATGTACCATTAGTTTGCCACATCTGGACGAGGACGATTGCAATGTATGAGTTGTGTGACGTAGAGCGACGCAAGATACAAAGGAATGATCGCGTGCCTCGTTATAATCGGTTGAAGTATATCTTGTGATTTTTCATATATATTAAAATCGGTTGATATATAGCAAAATTATTTAATGGGAAAATGTTAAATTACTATATGGGAATGTGTTTCTAATTAACACGCAATGTCTCGAAAATAGAGTGGAAAGTAGAGAACAGTGTCTATCCTTCTGTCTATACTGCTCTATATGCTCTATATACAGCGTGAATCAGAAAAGCTTACAAAGGACCAGCGACTTCTCTATCAAGTTTAAATCTTCTAATGTAGAATGAATGGCATACGATGAATCATTATTACTGTATTGGGTAAATATTTTGAGTAGAAAATATAATTAAATTAAATGTTTTATATTATATTATATAAAAAACGTAGAAATATGTAAAAACTACTTCTACTACTACGTAGAATTTGACAATACAATTGGTTAATTTACTGTTTAAATATTCTCCTTATTTAAGCTCTAGCAAATGCACATGCAATGAAGTAAGGAAATTTAACGTTCGATAAATTATTACTCAGAGCTTACACACACAAAAAAAAAGCTTCAAGGGGGGTATAGCAGGGCAGGAAGAGAGAACCTTATGTTGGGAAGGAACCTCGTGTACACTTAGTTCCCTACTTGCCAATTAAATATAAAGTTATTGAATAGTGGAACTCAACGACGCGCTTTGCCAACCAGAACAGGGAAAAGACTAAGTTAAATTGTTTTTAACTATAAGATTTAACTACCGAGCGGGAATCGAACCCACAAGTATCGTTTTTACAATCAGATGCTCTCCCACTGTGCTACGACGGCTTTTAAAACCAGTTAGGATATTATATGATTATAAATTAAAACAATATTTCTTAGTTATGATTGTTATTTTAGAGAAAGTAACAATGCAATTTGATATTACGAACGTATGTCACTCGAGTGGGAGGCAGCCTACTTTGCCAGTTGGCTTTGTAATACATACAATGTGTTCAATATATTTTGATTATTACATGTATCTGATATTAACAGAACAATGCTCTTGCGAAATTTGCTTGAAACGTTTTATTTGAAACTCTTTGACTGTATTCACAAAGAAGAGTGAATGGTAAGCGAGGTAAGGGCAGACCTCGGTTGACCGTTGAAAACACAGTGTGGAGGATACTGGAGGAAGTCCCGACAGCATGTATGAAGAGGTTAATAACAGTGGACGAGGCGAAAGAGGTATTCATGGACCCCAGCGTTTCTCTCTGATTACCTGGCTAGGGATAAAGCGGAAAGCTATGTATGTATGTATATATTATAAAGAATACATTGTTAGAAACTCGAACACGATTTTTTGTTGAAAGAGGTATTCATGGACCACAGTGTTTGGCGCTCCGTTCTCTCTGACTACCTGGCTAGGGATAAAGCGGAAAGCTATGTATGTATGTATATGTTATAAAGAATACATTTTTAGAAACTCGAACACGATTTTTTATTGAACACGGCTTGGCATTAAGCTGTGGTCACAGGCAGTAAGAGAGGCTCTTACTTCGACCACAAACTAAAGCTAAGTGTACGAAGTATTGAATTTCCAAAAATGTATTTTGAAATACTTCAATAAACGACTGATCCAGTATAAAAATCTTATAATTTTATTTAGAACAATTCTAGATTTTATTTGGTTTTATTTTTACAGACAGGCGGAAAACGGTAATGAAAAGTATATAAAGTGATAGTAAATAACATGATTTATTATCGTTAAAAACCAACAATATAAATATTACTTTAGTTATATAGTATGTTTTTTTTTAATTTTAATATTTAAGTAATTTTTGGTAATAGAAATATGCAGGCCATCTTATATTCCGAGCACAAATAAGCAAAACAAAAAGAAAACTGGATATATTTTTTTTTGAGTTTATAAACTTTTTGATTTTGGATAACTCTAGTGATAGGACAAAATGAAACGCTTTGCCGAGTGAAGTTTCGCAATAGTTTTATGGGTCATACAGGCTTAATATTATTATATACGAGCAATAACAATAAATCAACGTCCATACGTAGGCACTGGTGTGGACCAATCACTTTTCATTCAGAATTTAGCTCCCGTTATCATCCTACGCATTTATAATAAGATCTATAAAGAACAACCTATGCCGAATATAGATTTTAATTTTAAATTAATTTATTTTATAATTAATTATTCATATATTGAAACTATTGTGGCGCATTGTCGCGGATTCGGGAGGAGAGTGGGTAACGAAGTGTTATGACTTCTCGGTGGGTCCTCTCTGTCTACCCTGCTATACGCGAGATGAAACGTATACGAATATGTCGTATATGTACATATAATTGTATATATGTAATTTAAACACAAAATAAAAGCTTTAAATTATTAAGAATTAATAAATGAGTTAATTAATATATGATTTATAATAAACAATAAAATAACAAACTTTATAAAAACACACACACACACACACACACACACACAAAATTTAACTAATAAAAAGAATGTATATATTATATTATAATTCTATAATATAAATATAAATTATATTAGGAACTAGAATTCAAGGAGTTCATTACTTCTAAATCTGACATACCCGGAACACCCCATGATTGCGGTTACATTACGGTGCCTGAACATGCGTGGGACGGGTTCGTAACGGGAGCTAAATCAAGCGGAGTTATTGGTCGCAGTGCACGCTCACGTGTCTACGTGTGGACACTGATTAATACAACTTGTTGAAATAAAGTATAATATGATTATAATATATATATATATATATATATATATATATATATATATATATATATATATATATATATATATATATATATATATATATATATATATATATATATATATATATATATATATTATATATATATATATATATATATATATATATATATATATGTCTTTTATTTTTTTATATTTACTAATAGTTATGTATATATATGTATGTATGTATACACGTATATAGCTGGTTTTTCATTTATTTAAGAATATTGTATTAAAGGTATCGATTTTTTTAAAATTATGTTACATGCGCATGTGCTGGTAAAACTTCTGGTGTCCGGAGGATTTACCACCTATTACTAGGCCCACGTGCCCCCTGGGTGGTGCTAAATGAGCAGTGACGCCAAGAAACTGGCGACGGCTAAGTAACCCGAATTTAGTTGAAACCTTTAATTCCGTCAATGTTTATGCCAATTCTGTATGAGAATGGGGAGACTTGGCAGAGGAGAAGAGACCAGGCTGGCCAATAAAGGTCAGCGCCAAATCTTGAGGAGTGGTTAGTTAACTCGCAAATTAATGACTTTTTAAATTTATATATTTTTTTCACGCTGTATCCCTTACAAAGCAGGATGAACACACATTCCGTTCCCCGCTTTCCGCCTTTCGAGATTGCGTGCTGAGTGGTGGAACACAACGCCGCACTTTGTCTTGTTACCAGAGCAATAACAAAGGAAACTAATTAATTCCAGAGTGGGAATCGAACCCACAGGGATCGCACTTTCCTTCGAACCCTGTCCCGTTGCACCATGATATTGCTTCTTTATTTAAAACATAAATATATAGGCCTGTATTTCACTGTCAGCTAGTAGCTACAGTTACGCGGAACAAACTCACGCGTGAAACATGCCGTGATAGGTGTCAGTGTTATCAGTTCAGAAATAGCTTTTGTGCAATTTAATGGATAATTGCATATGATTTTAAGTATTGGTCAAGGTAAGCTTATAGATTCGATTTTTTGTTTATATATAATCGATATAATATAATTTGATATAAAAATATATAAATAAATAACGATTATATTATAAGCTATAAATAAAACAAAAGATTGTATATTATATTTTTTAACAATTTTTAAAATGCACAGTTATATTTAAATGTCAGTTTATGTCAAGAATAAAATAAAAAATAAATGAGCTATTTTCGGTCGAGTTTGAAATTTATGAAGTCTTTGCTGTACTCTCTATGTTTATATCTCAAAATATATAAATGCCATATATACTAATTAAGGCTACCTACAGTAGGACTGACTCACTAAGTCAGTCAGTATTGTAGGTGTCACATAACAACATAAAAAATAAAAATTTGGCCTCTGATCATATAGAGACAATTTTGTGTAATAAAAAAAAAATATATATATATATATATATATATATATATATATATATATATATATATATATATATATATATATATATATATATATATATATATATATATATATATATATATATATATATATATATATATATATATATATATATATATTATTCGTTATTATTCGAGAAGGTAGAATGCGGTATTGAGTCCGGCTTTTACCTAACTCACAAATTCTCAACAATTAAGTGGAAAGGGGGGAACGGCATGCCATGACACTAGACTCCCCCTACCTACCGTGTTACACCAAGGTACAAACATAAAAATATGCTGTATATTTAAAACATAAAATTTATTAAAATAATTTCACTTCATATATGTATTTAAATTTACTTGAAGAAAATTAACAAGTATGGTAATTTGATTTGTACTGAAACTAGAAAACATTTAATTCAAGTTATAATGCGGAGGCCGTACTCGTATATTCTATACGTGATCCAATCGTGAACGTAACAGAACTTTAGAACGCACGGAACACGCTGTATCAGTCATCTCGTTCTGGCCAACTAATTCCTTAATTAAGTGTAAAACCTTCGGTAGCTGTGCGTGGGTTAATGGAGGATAGTAAATATTGCCTGTATACTGTTCTAAATAAGTAATTAAATTTAAATAGTATATATATGAATATTAGATGAGTTATAAAGTAACGTATGTGTTATAATTTTTGATTAGATGTTGTTTTGGTGCATTAATGGGATTTGGAAGTTTCATTTAGCTTGAAGGAATGTCTAAGAGGTCACGGGCTTCTTTTTTGTTTACTACGATCGCTTAGATTTACTTTCTGTAGTTGACTTACTGTTATACTATTACTGGAATATATACTATTACTGGCGGAAAACTTGAAGTCGAAACTACTGAACATGAAAAGCTGACATTTCGCATGAAGTATCTCCATCTCCAAGGAGAAAGTACTAAGAGAAATTTTACCGAAATTCATACAGGTATCAGAAAAAATAATTGAATTTTAAGTACATATTAAAGTCAACGTTGTTTTTTAATTTTCAATCTAAATAAGAGCACCTTCTATACCTACGCTGCATTTTGTTTTTTAATAAGAGCTAAGGAAAAATAATGTTTCATTTCCCCACATTCGAATCGAACCCGCTACGCTACTACCCAGTTTTGCTTTAAGCATTTTATTTACATTACCTTACACTTCCCTATAACTAAATGTATAATTTTAAAATCCATATTTTAACACTCTCCACGTAGTTTATTATGCAACTATGATCAATCACGTCCCACAAAGGGGTAAATGTTGACACTGTAATACGCCACTTCTGATAGGCATACGCAATTAATTACGTGCCCGCATCATTCGATTATTACCGAGTTACCTGTACGGTTAAATAATGGGGTTTCTATGGTGGTGTGGTGGTACTTAAGTGGTTTACTTAACATCGTCATTAGTACTGTTGTGTTTTATTTCAGATTCATGTTTAACCCAGTATATTATGTATAAAAAATAGGTGGGTAGACAACGTAAAGTTTTAACCTAATCTAACTTAAATATAGTGGATATCAAATTCATAGTTACTGTAGCGATTAAATTCAGCCGATGTCCCACTGGGCCTAGATGGTTTCATTTTAAGTAAACACATATTGATTGATGTCGTCATATCATCATGTCAGACGTTGGCGTTTTTCTTTGTTTGTTTCTTTAATATATAGAAAAAGTGCTAAATAGAGACCAGCCACCGATTGCCTTAATGTCTAGAAGAATTCCTCTACCTTAATTTTTATTTTGAAGCATTATCATTGTAGAGACAAATTGAAAACAAAAATAACATACATATTTCTCTTATTAAATGAATTATTGAAATTAAATGAATTATCCAAATGGTCTTTAGCTACACGGTTAGTGTTAAAACACTACGCTCCTCACTCGACGTCACGCTTTGTCTTGTTACCAGAGTGAAGAAATTTTCCTAAGTAGAAATCGAACCTACAACTGCTGGATTTTCTGTCACGTGCTGTGCTAAAATAACTCTTTAAATATTGAAAATATTATAAAAGGTTATTTTCATTATGTGCTATGGTAAGATAAAGCAAGTTATGCCGCTCAAAATATTTTAAAAAAATATCATTTTTTAGATTAAAATTAAGAAAAATAATAGAAACATCTAGCTTTCTTCCTGAAAACCTATATATATATATATATATATATATATATATATATATATATATATATATATATATATATATATATATATATATATATATATATATATATATATATATATATATATATATATATATATATATATATATATATATATACTATATATCATAACAAGGTATAAAATCCATAATTTTGCAAAATATAAACTACAAACGACATTTAAATAAACATGCACGGTGAATTTTAAATTAAACATGACTTGCGTGGCCTCGCCCATATGTTATTGATGGAACTGTCTAACTTGATTACAATATTGTAGGCATTGTGACTCATGTTCTATGCGTGTTAACCTTTTCTTGACAATATTTTGTTATATTATACATTATTATTTTTTGTTTAGTGTCATGGTTTTTACTATAGAAATATTTTGTGAACAATAGTGAAATATTGTGTGAATAGAATGTTTTGTGGACCTATAGTGCCTAAAGTCTTTTAATCGCTAATTCTATCCATAAGGATACTAATATTAATATGTGAAATATTTAAAATTGTCCATACAAAATTTGGAGAACGGAGAATTCATTCAGTCTGTGACTCTATGTTCTACTGGATGACAACTAAGATATTGGTCTCTTTAATTTTTTTTATTCTGAGCAAAGAAGATGAAGCATATACCTTCAAGTAAAGAGATTCTAGAGTCGGGATTAACATACAACCAGCATGCTTACATTTAAACAGTCGGGACTGTCCCACAGTCCCAATGACTCTCCAAGCAAACCCTTTTCCAAGACAGTCCATTCTCGACTATAATATTCACATTTTTATGGTGAAACCCACATTCTCTATTCGTGCTCTATTTAACAAGGAAAATAAAAATAATTAAAAAAATTAGGGCGGTATCGAAGAGGTACAGGTTCTTGTCCCGTGACTTTCCAACTTGTTTTTCCATATTGTAAGAATAATACAATTATTTTTTTTCATATCTTAGAGAAAGATCCGAACCCATAGCCGGGAATAGTCGGACACAGTCTCAAGATACTGTGATATGTTCTTAAACATCTATAAAAGGATATATTTTAAGCAAAACGCATCGCTCCGTATGTTATTGATACGTGTGTCAGACAGTATGCCTATTGCCTAGACCAAGATTTGTAGCTTCATTCCAATGTATATTTATGGACTGGACCCAGTGAGATGTGACGTGCACACGCTAAACTTTGTTAAGGAGCTTTCTTATTTATAGCCACCGCCAATAGCTTTTATGTAAGCTTTTGATATGTAAGTTATATAACGTGTTTACTTCTATAGTAGTACATACTAGATACATGAATAATATATCTAGTTTTTAAAATATAAATATATAGTATTAGATATATATTAATATAATATAAAACATGCATTTTATATAGAAATTTTTATCTTTTTTCATTTTAGGTTTATATTTCAATTTAATTTAAGGATTTTATAAAGTAAAATCCTCCAATCCTCCAATTTTAATAATGCCCGTGTTATTTATTTACTTGCCATAAGATATTTTTTCGATACAGCATCTTGCCTATATTTCTTCTAACGTTAAATTCGTATTTAACGTTAATATTTAATAATTTTAAAACATATTTAAAAAAATTATAATGATTTGTTTTGATTTGTTACATCATGCTTAGAAACAGTGCTCCAGTGTACAAAATTAGCAAAAAATAACATTAATTATCGATTTTTCCGTTTAAATATCAGGAAATTCGCCATAGAGCTTCCACATACTTCCTAAGGAACATATAGCTTTCTACTCTCAGAAGCTTGTAGCTGTACTAAGCTGTTTCTTCTCTCTCATGCACTAAGTAAGTAAAAGAAAACATAGATACACATAGATAGACGAAACTTAGTATAAAGATATTACGTTCCCCAAGTCTCGATTTATTGCGTGTTGAGCAGCGGAACTCAACGCCGTCTTCTTACCACAGCAAGGATTTTAAATAAACCATACCCCTCGAGTGGGAATCGAACCCACAACCGTCTAGTTATAGACACTGTGCCTCAGCGCCACGACAGCATGATGGATAAGTAATAGAAGAGATTTACATATAGAATGTTTATACGATTATATACTCAATAACTGCATTTGTCTTATCAATGCTTATTTTAAATCATAATATCTCTGCTCTACCATGTCTTTCTGTCGATGACACGCCCACCCTTAGTAACACCAAGAACTCGCTTGCCCGCCGCAATGATTGCTGAATGAGCTCGATCCCATGCAGTCTGAGCGGTCTCGGTGTTAGTCAGTAGATTTTGACTCTCCACCTCCGCCAAGAAGTCGGTCTGCATCGGCCCATTCAACAACCATTACTTAATTCTAGGCTTGCGTTTCTCGGCTACTTTCTTTTTCGGAGTAACATTATAGTCCATGACAAGGAGACGATGTTGGGCCGTCAGGCTTTCGCCGGGAATGACCTTACAGTTGGTCACCCTGCCTATATGACACCGTCTAGTCAGCAAATAATCAATTTGAGTTAAGTGGGACCCGTTCTTATACGTTATAAGGTGCTGAGGTTTCTTCTGGAAGAAAGTGTTCACGATAGCCAGATCAGATGCAATGCAGGTTCTTAGAATATTTTCTCCTTCTGCATTGCGAAGACCATATCCAAAACCCCCGTGAACACGTTCATACACCTCAGCGACCCTACCCACGTGGCCGTTCAAGTCCCCCCCAACTAAGACTGATTCGGTAGACGGTATTACGGCGGCGTACGGCGAGTAGTACCTCTTCATACTGCTCCCAGAAGGTCTCCTTTTCAGCCGCGCTACAACCTGCCTGGGGAGTATTAGCACTGATTAAGTTTGTGATAACGCCCTCGATCAGTACCTTTATCCGCATCAAGCGGTCGCAGCGACGGTCAACTTCAAGAAGCCCATTCTGAAGCTCTTCAGAAAGCGCTACCGCCACACCGTTTTTGTCTGTATGTGACCCAGGTGTATATAAGGCTGGTAACCCTGCCCGATGTTACGAGACTTATTGCCCTTCCAGCGAGCTTCCTGAAGGAAAGCACACTGGACTCGACGTCTCATGAGTACATCTGCGAGTTCTCTGCATTGTCCGGTTAGAGAGCTAATATCATGTTATATAATATGTATATATATATATATATATATATATATATATATATATATATATATATATATATATATATATATATATATATATATATATATATATATATATATATATATATATATATATATATAACAAAAAATGTCGGAAATTCAATATTTCCCGTACCGGTTATTAACGTTCACCAGAATAAGGTGACTCGAACAGATAGATATGAAATATGCACTCGCAATTAGAATATCTAGGATCTTGTGTTAATAGTTTTTGCGCAATGTTTAGGAAATTGTTAGTCTGTTTGTTTGGCGTAATAAAGCAGCTGTGCAGCGAATCGACCTTGTCTCTTATTATGAACAGAAATACGTTCATTTTGTATAAAAATCTATATGGACAATTTAAATAGAATGTCAGAATTTAATGTTAATATTACTTGTTGTAATTTGATAGAGGCATCGTGGCGCATTGGTGCATTGGCGCACAGGGTCTAACTGTAAATGAGTAATTTGCGAGTTCGTATCCCACTCGAGGGAATGTTTTATTTATTTTCATTGCTCTAGTAACAAAATATAACGCGGCGATAAGTTCTGCTACTTAACAGTCTCAATCTCCGAGAGTATTAACACAAGGTTCTATCATCTTACAATGTAACGCGTGAGGCTAAAAAAAATAACTTTATAAATATATGCGACTAGTATATAATTCTATATATTTAACATGCATGAGAATAATTTCATTGCTAAATTTTAAGCAAAAAGGAGCTGTTAGCAAGGGAAAAATAAATTTGATCCTTTTGTCTGTTTGTATAATACGAAGAGAGTCACAACATTATAATATATATATATATATATATATATATATATATATATATATATATATATATATATATATATATATATATATATATATATATATATATATATATATATATAGACAGTTTTAAAAGTATTTGCGAAAGTAAAGTAGCCCATTTTAATAAATGTGTATGTATATTGTACCACACTATATCTCATGAATAATAATAAATTACATAACTAAAAACCCGGCACAAAATCTAGTTAAGATTTATTAACTTATTCCATTCCATTGTAAAACAAATATGAAATATGTACTAATTGGTCGAAACAATTTTGTTGTTTCCTAGTCAATGTTTAGTCCAAAATGGTTAAAAATGATTTAAGTTGCGATTCAATTAATGTTAAAATGGTTCAAAATGGTTAAAAATGATTTAAGTTGCGATTCAATTAATGTTAAAATGGTTCAAAATGGTTAAAAATGATTTAAGTTTCGATTCCTACTTGGGTGATTTTAAGTTGTTTTTTTTTTAAATAAAGATTTCTCTTCTGAAGGTGAAAAGATAGGCGTAAAGAGATTATCTTTACCAACAACTTTAAATATGAGAGTCACTGTTTATAAATACTAAACAAATACAATTAACTTCACTTTATTCCGGTCAATATTTTATGAGAGGTCAAAACGTAGCTGTTTTTTTTATTAATGGAATGGTACAGGTACATGGCATATGCTCTTTAAAAGTTGAAGATAATAAAATAGTCGCCATAGTAGCACAGTTGACATGTGCCTTGTTGACTGAACATGGTTATTACGAGGTGGAATCTTGGTTTAGGATAAATTATATTTCAGTCAATAAGTCAAAATTTGCTGTCAGGCTGAATGATGGCTGGCTGGATGGCTGATAGCTGATGATGTTAGGCTGTATATGGAGAACGAAGTGTCTAACACTACATTTTCTATGTGAAACTTGTAATATATGCTAAATGTAATAAATAGCACAGAATAAAAACAATAAAGCATTATTTTATCTTGTCATGAATGCCGAATAAGTCTTTTTATTTTTTTTAGTAATTTTTAGTTAGTTTCCATAAAATAAAACCGTAAACAAAATATGGAAAGGATAAAATAATTAGTACAGCCGCAGTTTTGTACTATTGAATCAATTAACTCCACTAGGAATTGTCTGAACAATAAAGCTTATGATAACTAAGCGCGGCACTCATAGTTGATAACAAGCATTTAACTAATATTAAGCTTGAAAGAAAAGTTTTATACCAATTTGATGTCAATTAAAGGCTAATTGACGATTATGCATATATTTTTGTATAAATCTAGTACATAATAAATCTGTAAATTATATATTAAAGATAAAGGAAACTAGAAAGTCCCGCTGAATTTCTCACGCCAGTACTTCTCAGGTTCTCAAATTATTTGACTTCGACTTTATAGAAATATGATTATTTTTACGTCATAAAATATATTATTATAGATACGTAACTCATAGAGCTAAATGCCCGCTTACCTAGCGTAGCGTAGGTCAAAAACCCGGCATCTAGGGCACGGTTTTATTGTTGCCTGTCCTCGGACAAGTGGAAGCTAAATATTTATGGCTCCAATATCGTGATTAATATGTATCCTATATTATGTAGGCGAACGGTAACTTGTGTTTGAATGTGGAGTTGGCTTATTATATAGGTTAATATCTTTATTATTGAGGAGAATGAAGAGAAAAATTAATTTAAGAACTCAAAAGGCGGAAAGCGGAAAACGGAGTGTCTTAACACTAGGTTCCTACGGTTCCCTCTGCCTACCCTGCCATGTGCGGGATACGGTGTGAAGCTAATTAAATTTAATAAATTTTTATACACATGATAGATACTTACATATACTTCCAGATTATATTTTTGTATGATATACCTTTTGTAAGACCATTTAAATATCTCACAGGATTAGGCGGTCTTTCTGTAAATTTTTTTATGATTTTAAGATAATTGTCGGCATTTTGTTACATTTTGTGGAATTGTTGGAATTCTTTTGAACCTACTATTTCATTTAAATTTGTATAAACTTAGCTGCTCTACTAAATGAGCATTTACAAAGACCGCTAAACACCATAAAATACACCACACAATCTAACTTTCCATTATATTTACTATACAAAGCGTGTGCTCGTAACATAAACAGTAAGTTTACTCTTTACGTCGTAACTCTTGTCAAATTACAGAGGACAGTAATGTGCCTAATTCTAGAGAATACGCTGCGCAGGAGTTTTCTATTAGTACCTAAATGCACGTTTAGATTGGTGTTTCATTGTATGTGATGGCGGTATTATTATAAAAAAAAATACTTAAGGAAAACATTAAAAATTTTGAACGCAGCGGGATTTGAACCTGCGGCTTATAAAAACAAGTCCAAGTATGTAATCTGTATTATTATTATTATTATATATTATACAAGCACGGCATTACAAAGTTAAAAAGTGAGTCCTCAATATGTTAAAAAATAAAATGTTTATCAGAAAATGAAATGAAAAATGAAATATCAGTCAAGTGCGAGTCGGACTCGCTTACCAACTTATAAAAATTGACAAATTAAAATTTGACGAGAATATTTGGTATGCACAAATTTTGTGTGCATGTTGAAATATTATTATTTTTTTATATTAATCGCTCTCTGTTCTCCACTGTGTCCTAAGCGCGCGATATCACTCTCTAGGACAACATTCCTGCTCAGACTGTAGCCACACGCGCGCCTGAATTAATCACAATTATATGACAGAGTGTGATTGTGATAGAAGGATGCGCCTTGCACGAGCTGTGTCGTAATGCACTTTTATTGCATTATGTTAGTGTCATAGGTGTTTGAATCACTTGGATATTTATTATGGAGAAAGATGGGTTTTTATATAGTATAGGAGGAAGTTGATTATTGTGTATGATTTAAGCGAAAAAACCTTATATAAGATTTCTTACTTTATAGAAATCAGGATGTCAGATTAAAATACCCAGCTAAGAGTATATGTCTAAATATGCACAAAATTTAAGAAAGTGTTGAAAATCCAGAAAAAAACAATGAATCATTAAATTGGACAGCAAAAAGTAAAAAAAAATACGACAGGTAATAGTTATACAGAAAGCTTACAGATTGTTCGAAGCTTTCATCAGGTTTCTGGGTGTGGCCTCAAGTATAGTGTAGTACATTAAAGACTCGACTGATTAGATTATTTAGATTATGTGTAAAAACAAAATTACGAACATTCATAATAAGCTATATTATATTAATAATAGCAAATATCAAAAGTTTTAATAATTTTTGACTTTCCATCTATGTTGTATAGAATTCCACAAGTTACAATTACAACCGAAACTGCCATGTATAGATAACAATAGGACCTCATTGTTCGATAACGTCTGTACGTACTCGTATGTAATGAGGTTCCGTGGTGGTCCAGCTAATATTTCACGTCGAAGCAATCGCAATATAAGATTGTGCTGTGTCATATTAAACTTAAATAAATACTATTATTCTATTGAAATTTATCTTTTCTTATATCAAATACTGTATAGTAATATATCATACTTAGTAAGCTATAATGTAGTGCAATTACTATTACCAGAAAGCTTTGAGCTTTAAGCTTGTTTCAGGGTAATTTTTATATAGCAATTTTCTAGACTATAGAAGTAATTATTGAAGTATATTCTTATTGAAGTAATCTTCAATGGGCAAAAATGTAAGAATGAAGTAACATGTAAATATAAAATGTTAATAAGAAAAACTATATTTTATCAAAAATTGAAAATAATCCCATAACCAGAATTGATAAAATCTGATAAAATTTTACTATCATAGTGCAATTTGTGAGCGTTAAAATTAGAGATACATAGTCTACAAATACGTAGTGTCTTAACACTATGTTCTCTCTATCTATGGAAAGGTCCCATATGCGGGATACAGCGTGAAGCTGTTAACCAACAACCTACAAGACAAGTAATTTCTCTCTTAATCATATCGTGAACAAATTCATAAACAATCGAGTCTAACCCACGCCGATCACGTTATCATTAACGCGAGCATTGGTGGAATAAGTTGCACTGTAGCATTATCCGCAATATCCGTGTTCGAGATATTATATCATCGTAGGGCTAGGTGCAACCCGTGCTAGGTATGTAGTGATGTAGTACATTCAGTTCATAAAGTATCCATTTGGCATATGCTGTACTATTATTAATGGAGTTTTAATGTGAATATACTCGTATATATGATAGAGAAGACGATGATTAAGGCAGAGGGAACCTAGTGTTAATACGCTCGAGATGTACGTCAAAAAAATTTTAAAGTCGATGAGTGAAGGAGTTGAAGGACGAGGAGGACTTACAGAGGTAGAATATTATGACGTGGGTGCTGAATAAATACAAAAGTTATATAATTTTATAAACGTGAAATAATATAGACGGGTCATTAATATTATATTAAAACTTAACAAACATATATATATATATATATATATATATATATATATATATATATATATATATATATATATATAAGTAGTATAATCCTTAGTGTACCCAAAACCTGTCCATAGATAATACACTAACACGTAGATAACAATGCGCCTCCCGGGCAGGATTGTTGCAAGGATTTCATTAGCGCACGCGGAACCGTGATTCATCTCAGATGTGGGTCATGCAGCATGATTTTACATTCTCCTACTACTATATTATAGTTATAATTATAATATGGGTATGATTTGCATGTAGATTGTGACTAATGTATGCATGGTATATATTTTTTTTAATTTTTAGCTGTATATAAGTAGGTTGAGGAAACTTAGTGTATAGACACTCTGTGTTCCGCTTTCCGATTTTGCGATATTGTGTGTTGAATGGCGGAGCTCTACACGGCGTTTTGCCTTGGTACTGGAAACTGGTACTTTACTGGAAAATAATTAATTCTTGGTGAATGGGCTTAAAATTCACGGCTGTCATGTTTACATATAACTACTGTGCTATTTTTGTTTTAAAAAAGTTATTTTGTTTGTAACCACCCAGGTTTTCTGATAATTTCTTATAGGGTAATATTTGTTTTAAAGCCAAAACCTTGAAGTGCAGGGACCGGCCATATGCTAAGGTCAAAAGTTAACAAATATTCGAAAGACATAACCGTATGGTACCCACGAAACGGGAAAAGAAGGAGAGCCAGACAGATGAGGAGGTGGGAACATGACCTTCCAAAATACTGGAGAAGGAAAACGATAGAGTGGGATATGTGAAAACAAAAAAAGGTGGCCCATGTCAATGGACAACCTGACAAAAAAGTGGTCGATGTCAATTAGGAATGAAAAAAAAATATTTAAAATTTTTCATTGTAGTGTAAAACTGTCATAAAAAATATATAGGCTTATTATATTGTAATATCCGTAGTAGATTTAAAAGAATAAAAAAAACATGTCCTCAATATAGTTTGTACAGTAGTACATGTAACTTTAACTTCAGTTACTTCAGTGACACAGCTTTAATGTCCAATTATTAATAATTTCCTACAAAATGGCTTGAGAAGGAAAATAAGAAATCAAGTCGGATTAGTAACTTTTTTTTTTCTTAAATGATATGTTTTAGTAAAGATTTGTCTCAAAAGTAACTCAACGTGGAACTTGTCTTGATCTTGAAATGTAATAGTTCAGTCTTCTCACTGTGCCACAATGGCACCACACTATATTTAATTACATCTATTAGCTAAAGAATGACAATTTAACAATTTATATTTAACATAAAAATATTAGGCACACAAATTACACGTTTTTAAGGACTCAATTTTGAATCTGATATATAAAAGTCATAGATCAATAAACACAATTTAAATAATATATAAACTAATTCTTATGTCATCAACTATAGTTCAGTAGTTTTACTATATCTATTGTGCTATAGCTATGTCATATGTAGATACACTATAATATGTTATATTAGGTAAGCTAAGTACGTAGTCATATTTATCTCAGCGCACTTCATTACACATTACAACTCATTTACTTCTACAGTTTAAAATTGCTTGTCAATCGTTTATCTACAGATTATTCGTTTAACTGCAACATTTAATTGCAATTCAAATTATTTATTATACGTCTTATTATTATGAGTGTAAGATATAATTTTGAATATGTACTTGTTTGATAATGTTATAGTAACTTTGTAAGCTAAGCTTGGTATCCCTTGACGTTTATATTTATAGGCGCTGGCGCAGAGCGTCCAAACACGGGAACTTGGCGCGAATGTGACCTAAATGTAAGTCGTGCGGCTTTTAAGATGCGAATTTTGTATATTAAAAGTAACTTAATTAAAGTACATATATGTATTTTAGTTCGCAAAATTGAGAATATATTTAAATTGTATCATTTTAAAATAATTATCCAATTTTTTAACAAAAAAGACAAAAAGTATATTTAAGGAATCTTAACATTTTGAATACGTGGTCACAGGTAGACCACGTATTCAAAATAAATGAATTTCCAAGAATTATATTTTGTAATTCTTGGAAATTCATTCATTTAAAATTTCTCAAGATCGCAAAACCCAATATTGGCAGTATAAAACATAATAGATCATAATCGCAATATAGTATTATTTTAACTTTATCATATATATATATATATATATATATTTATATATATATATATATATATATATATATATATATATATATATATATATATATATATATTTATATATATATATATATATATATATATATATATATATATATATATATATATATATATATATATATATATATATATATATATATATATATATAGATATATATACATTAAGCTTCGCGGTAGGCATAGTGAACAGTAGGCTCAAGGAACCTAGTGTTCAGACACTAGACACTAGACACTGTTTCCCACATTCTTCCTATCTGGGCATTACATATTGAGTGGCAAAACTCAACGCCGCGATTTTTGCCTTATTGCCAGAGCGAAGAAAATGAAATAATATTTACAGACAGACGCTGTACCTCTGTGCCACGTTCAATACCCAATGTCTTAGTAGGAAAAAAAATGAACTAATCAACTTAGTAAGCCAGCACACTGGCTATAGGCGATCACGAGCGTCGTGTACACTTATTAACGCTACAGGGGCGATATATCACACCGCGTATGCCATGCCGCTCGGTTTCATGCTCAATGGAAAAGGCTTTTTTAATAGTTTCTTTACAATTTTGTTTTTTTTTTCTATGTTTTTTTTATATAAATTATTCAATTTCATTATTTTAAATATTGAATGCCTAAAAAACTGCTTAGCATAATGTGTTAAGTAGTTCGTTTAATGTACATAAAATGTAGACATGTCATTAAAACTGTCATCGTAACGACCTCACTATCTCTCCCATTAATTAATCTTTTTTTAATTATTTTTCTATAATATAAATATAATTACAAGATAAATACAAATAAAATACAATTTACGTACGTATTTATCATCAAATCTAATATATTTGTTCAATTTTATGTTATCATATTATATAAAATGTAAGAGATGTCAAATTTAAGTTTTTTTTTTCTCGGAGAATTATTAATTTAATTTTATAGTTCTAGTAAGAAGAGCATTAATGTCCCCCACGCAATATGCAGTAGCACTATTTCTTAACACTTTCCCTCTCTACACTAATATATAAAGTATACAGTATGAAGCAAAAAAAAAGAACACAATGTTTAATGTAAAATCTTACAACATTAATGATATATTCTTCACATTTGAACAACATCATTGTCATTATTACAAAAAAACAACTTTCATTAGAAACTAAATTTCAAAAAAATAAATCTAATTGAATATATAAAAAGAACATAATATTTCACAGCTAACCGTATTTTCTAAGTACAACTATTATGGCATTGTATCGTAAGTAGGAAGTGATTTATTTAGAGCCAGCACAGTCCATATATCTGACGGTCGTGGCTCTGACCATTTACAGGCTGATTGTGTGGTCACTATGAGCTATTGACCATGGGGTAAGTCATGCGGCGCTTTTAACGATTTCGCTATGCAATTTGTTGGGTGCGTGCTTGTCTTTTTGTTGTGTCAAACACAAGCAAAAAAAAAGGTGTTACTTTTTTGTCTATTTCATACATTTTTTTTGTTCTATGAAATAACTGTTTAAAAATGTTGAGGTCGCTTCAATTTTATTCTAAATTTAGAGTTCATTATATTAGACTTGTTATATTTAACTAGTCTCACATTAAACTGTGTGTTAAATCATAATCATCTTATTAAGTACAGTATGAGTGAGTGGTGGAAGTCAACGAACCACTTGGTCAACTTAGAGCCGAAATCACCTATTTTTATTTATTTTTTAATTTTTTAAAGTGTCCATATAACACGATTCCCATCGTGATACCTTTTGTAAATCTTAATAAATTAATTTAGAAAATAACATTTAAAAATAAGCTTGAACAATCTCACTATACATTAACTTTATTGCAACAAAAGTAAAAAAATATTGCTGAGTAAATAAGCTTCATAAGCTAAGCTCAATTTGTATATTAAACTAATTTAAGTTATTTCAATGTCTTTTTTCGACGCCGGCTTACCTTTATAAAATTACAGTCTTCGCCACTGTCCCACATATAGTAGGATAAGCATATATAATCTTAGGATTGTGTATGTACAGTAGGTACTGTCCAAAACAAAATATTTTTAAATTTCAACCAATAGTTAATGAGGTTAATACAAACAACTTTTCAGCTTTATATAATATTCAACAAGATAATAGAAAATATTATATCTAAACACGGTAAGATCAAAGAACAACTGCAACTACTCAACATACCTACATATATGCACATACTGTATGCATATATATTACGTAAATCACGATTTTGACACAATACATTAGACTACAAGTTGAATATGATCTAGAACAGCAGGTTGATTAACCGGGCTGGGGGCGCGCGCGCATTCGACGTGAC
This sequence comes from Dione juno, assembly GCA_037127375.1. Lineage (NCBI taxonomy): Eukaryota > Metazoa > Arthropoda > Insecta > Lepidoptera > Nymphalidae > Dione > Dione juno. Next base: position 1,042,357 of record JAXRJS010000065.1, read on the forward strand.
TGGCCGGCGTTTTCATTAAAATACCTCCCGCTACCACGTATTGTATAACGGTGAATAGTATATTTTTGAAGTATACTATATGTGTTCGTGTATCATCAATATCGATATATGAAATAACCATAAATTATGGTACTTTTAGTTGAAATTGAGGGAATTAAATTCGCATTTGTATAGTAGAAGGTGTGAGTTTTTATATTAAGTGTTTATATCGCTTAGCTAATATCTATACCTACTATTATTTTATTCTATTACATTATTTTTATATTATTTAGTATAAGTTTTTTGTCTAGTTGCCCCTATCTCAGGAACTATCGGTTCGTAATTTACAATGCGCTCAGTTTTAATATAAAAGCAGTAAGAAATTGTAATCTGTTGTGAAATATTTTCCATATACATAAATATAATCGAATGAAGACTGTTAATAGAGGAGTTAAGTGAATTTAACCTAAATTATAAATATATTGGAAGAAATACCGCCTTTGTAAGTAAGACAGGGCGTGGCGATAGGTGTCAATAGATTAGTACAATTATAGGACTAATATACTCACGCACATACGTTTATTAGCATTTAATTAGCATTAAATTATTAGACTATCTAATTTGATGTGTCCTTGGATACATCTGTAATAATACAATAATTAAAATAGTCATTATTTGAGCTATTTATTTACCTTCGTGAGATCAACGTGTAGTATTTAAGCAATGATAATGAATGCTAGTACTAAAACAAAGTATTTAGAATAAAGTGTACAAGCTACTTGCGTGTTGAACGCACATTAACGTTTAGAAACGGTCACATTCAGCACTACTAGTTCAACTAACTTAATTAGTTTACGGGTAAATTGAATTAATAAGAACATACGTAAGGATTTAAAGAAATTAGAACAATTTGAAAATATTCTTGTTTTTTTTTTTTAATAATTTAACGCTTTAATATCCGGTGTTATGGTGCGAAATGTATAAGTTGTGTGAATAATGAAATACAATTTATGTAGGTTGTGAATTTCCATTAAATTTTTGATTGTGATGCTAATTTTCATATTGATTTTTTTATGCTTTTAGGATATAGCATATACTAGCGGCCGCCTGGGACTTGATTAACCACATTTTGATCGTGGATACACAATGGATATATATATATATATATACATATACATATATATATATATATATATATATATATATATATATATATATATATATATATATATATATATATATATATATATATATATATATATATATATATATATATATATATATATATTCCCTTTTTATTAGCCATAGTGTGATGTTATAAAGCCTTTAGCCTTCGTCAAATGAACTATTCAACATAAAAAAAAATTCTACTCAAGCCAGTAGTTCCTGAGATTAGCACGTTCAAACAAACAAACAAATTCTTCAACTTTATATTTTATTAGTATAGATTTAATATAATATAAATATATATTATTATTATATGGTATTTGAATATATAATTTAATTTTACAATAAACAGGCTTGATGAAACATAGATGATATGAAACAAGTTTCATCGTTTATCTAAACAATTAAGCATTATCTCTTTTATACCTGCATAGGTGTTAATTTGCTTGCTGTCAGTGTTTTTTTCTAACCATACACTCTACGTAGAATATAGTGTCAAATTTCAGCTTTCCATATCCTGTTATTTCGGAAGTAACGAAAATGTTTCATAAATACATAGGAACATACTCGTATATTAGATTTATTATGTATACAGCTTTCTGATTTAATTAGTATGGAGAGAGCTAATTTGTCAAAACTGGTTCTCTCCATACTATAATTTGATATTTTATTCAAATGATATTATCACGTTCCTGTTTTTATATTAATTGTTTATACACCCATACCTATAGCAGGTAAGGCAGAGGGACTTAGTGACAAGACACTCCTTATCTCACATATGCGTTTTTCTTTGATGTCAGACAAAATAAATGAAAATAATATAAATCCCCAAATATTGGATTACTCCAAGGCAGTGCTGCTGCGTCACGACGGCGTTCATTTTCTGATGCTCATTAATCTCTATCTATAACGGAAGTGCATTTGTAGGGTAAAATGCAGTTTCCTTAAAATATATTGTTCGATAATTAGGATACCTAGCTAACTTTATCTCAGCTATCCGTGCACCGGTTACGTTGCAGCCGTGCATCCAGTTCTTATCTATTAGTTGATAATAGGCAATAAATTATATGAGCTGCAATCACGTAATGTAGGGTTGCCATAGCCAATTTTTTGTACTTTAAATTTAAAGAAAGTCTATTTGATATTTCATTTATTATTGTGACTAAATTATTTTCTTTATTTAAATCATAGTAAAGGCTTTATGAAAACAAACTCTATACAATAGTGTTATATAATTCTCTAAAGATATGATTTTAACTAAAAAGCTCGAATTTTACCGGCGACTTAATTTCAGTAAACTTACATCAAAAATACAAACAGTGTTAATTATATATATATATATATATATATATATATATATATATATATATATATATATATATATATATATATATATATATATATATATATATATATATATATATATATATATATATATATATATATATATATATATATATATATATATATATATATATATATATATCTTTTTCTTTTATATCCGCATGACAGCCCTAGACCAAGGCGATTGTTTAGTTCTCAGCAAGGACGGACAATGTGGTGTATTAATAATATAGTTACTAGGTGTCTGTTCTCTCGATAATGATATAAGCAACTTTTTATGACAGCAATCTATTGAAAACTTAATTAAGTAACACCTTCCAGCGCCATCTGTTGAACTTTTAGCTAATATTTGCAAATTGTAATTTTGTATTTAATTTCTAAATAAATTCTTTAACATGATTTATTTGTTATTATAATTTAGACACGAACATGTCACGACTATGCCATTTTATTATGTAAAATTTGCAAGTTTCATATAATTTTTATTTCATTTTCTTTGTTTTTTTCACTAATTATTATCTATATTATTTAGTACCTTTACTATATACAATTTAATTGAGATAAATGTGGAAATTATCTTTTTTTATAATACATAATAATCCAAATACATATAAATAGAGGTATGGAAATTTGAGGCATAATCTTAAAATAAGGATCCATAAATTAAATCACTTGAACTCAATAATCCGTAACTTATAATAATTAATAATTAATTATACCTGTAATTGTCAATGAAAATATTAAAATTGATTGTAAATACGGTGGATATAGATTCGATTCCCACTCGAGGGAAAGAATCAAGCCTTTTCAAAGCCCAACTGTGGCAAGTCAAAATCTGCGTTGTGTTCCGCCACGCAACATACTTTATCTTTCTAAAATAAATAATATTAAAATCAATAAATTAATATTATTATCAATTAAGTAACTAATATTGTATTATTAAAGTAACGGTTTACAAAATTAAACATATCCTTGCATTATACGGTTGTCCGAGATTAGATTTATTGTGAACACATTTCCAACGCCGCGCCTCAAGCTTGTGTTGAATTAAAACGCTAGCTAGCGCTGACATGTTACTGATTTTAGTAATCTTATATGAATCTAGCTAGATGATTCCCGCGACTTCGACTCCATTGCTTATTATTATTGTACACTAAAAAAAAAGAAGTACGCCGTCATCTCTTTGCATTGGGAACTCTATATAAGAAAAATAAATTGATAATATTGAATAAATGTCTCGGAAGAAGTAAAAATACCTCTTAATAAATAATACATTTATTTTTAACAGACGGTGATATCACATTAAAAAAAGGCAAACTCATAATATTATTTATACAGATATATGTACTTTTGCAATCAATCTACATAAAGTTAGCCACATTGAGGTAAGTAGGTATTGAAAAAGAATAAAATACTTGACACTTTTCCCCACATATAGCAGGATAGGTAGAGAGGACGTAGCGTCCGTGCCATTGTTGTTCTGGTTTCCTTGTTTGTATAGTTAGAATTAGAGATTTTGTTACCCTGAGTGGGAATTGAACCCACAATAACCTTGCTTACAGTCAAAGATTCCACTGTGCCTCGACGGCCATAAAAAGACAAATGTGTATATAACTAATATATAATTTAAAAAAGTTATGAGACTTATGATAATGATCCTACCAGCTGATTTTGGCAAAGAATACCTCTTCTCCTCTTAACTTCGGTCTACCAGCTAATTTCGGCAACGTTCACCTCATCTTCTTCCATTAACTTCGAAGGTTATGCACTAATAACATTTTTTTCATTTTCATGTTCAATACACAAATAAAATATTTAAATACACGCCGTATTGGAGTAGAATATTTTATTATATAAACAGATGAATCACACACTGTAACCACCGCCGTGACAGCTTCATCACGTCACGCATCATCTATCACGCTGCGTGTTAACACTGTGTCACCCTATACACTCCCTTAATAATTTAACTGTGTTTACTTTCTATTAGGATATATTTTTATGAATGTATGTATATAACATAAAATTATTATTTATTGTTTTTTTTGAAAATATTGACTGAAACTGGCTTTTTTTGCTATTCGTTCAAAACGGAAACATCGTATATAACCTCGTTCAGCATTTTATTTTTTATATTTAACCCTTTTACTAGTTATAAAGTACCTTCAAACTCGTTATTTATTTAATTTTATTTTAATGATTTGTAATATGATATTAAATAAGGTTTTTTTTCAAATAACATATTAACAATGTACTCTAATTCTCAAAGCTTAAGGTCGGCTTTCCTATGATTAATATTCTTTTCTGGGTCTTATAATTTCACACGTTGAAGGTAAAATTGCGAGATAACTTCATTTTTCGTCATTGACAATATATCGTATATGAAAAATGAAGTTATGACAATATATCGTCTTATTGGGGTTATTGATAGACGGTGATTTGAATTTAGAAATTTGAATACCGTATAAGACTAGTGACATGCACAGTATTAATAAATAAGTATATTTTTAAATTTTAATTCAACAAATAAATATTTATTCTTTCTGCGAGTTTGCTTATTTTGTCATAGTGTAGAGGGCATCTTCTTCCTTTGCAGTGGCAAGTATATATACAGATAGGCATCTTTTCTCAAAAATTGATGTGCTACGAAAAGCTGTTTTCTGCAAAATGAGTAATTGATAGATTAATAAATAATAATATTAATTCAACATAAAGGACTAAAGCTATAACAATGGAAATTAATCGTATAAAATTAATATTTTTAAAATGATTATACTTGCTTTCTTGAACATTCTTCTTGATATTTTTTTATATCGTATTTATTTCTTCTTGATATTTTTTTATAGTTTTGTCTTTAAAAGAAATACTTTAAATGGATTACATTACATATTTTTTTAATAAATCATTCGAAATTTGATTTTTTTACCAATTTTGATACATCGCGTGTCGACCATCCCACCCCATACGTACTAGTGTATAGCCAGCAAAGAATAACAGTAGCACAAATACAAATTAACTTTTCTGAGTAAAAAAAAATATATCGTAATTTTTTATTATTCGATATAATTTAAAAATATGACATTATGAATATGACATAAAGACGATACAATATATTTTATCTTTAGAAGTTTCTTATCCTTTCAATAAATGTTAAAAATGCATACATTTCATTTTTATATAATTAGAAACTGAATTTACAAATGTAAGGAAAAACTAATACCATAGTTTGAAGCTCTTGAATTTCCGCCCACAAATTACGTATACTTCATATACATCATATACATAGAAAACGTATCACAATTAACTTAAGTTAAAACATCGATAGAATCTATAGCATTGCACACCCGGTATTGATTAAAAAAGCAACATAAATTAGCGAATTCGGGGTGGAAAGGGGGGGTTGGGGGGATTGTTGTCAAAAAACTTTTATAAGTGTTTATGTGTACGCGCCCCCCCCGACACCCTTTCGCGTATACCCACATTCGTAAAACACCCGAGTACTGGCGGACAGATAAGATGAGGAAGTTTTATAATTATTTAGGGTTATTGATTTATGTTTTTTTATATGTTTGGTTCAATTTTGTGAGTGAATTGGATTCGATTTGTTATTTGTATTATATTTAAAATATATTGAGAATATAAATTACGCTCTTAAGTTATATAATAATTGATTTTTTTTTGTGCTTTTTATTTTGTTATTGCACATTTTTTTAGTACAAGTTTGGTTAAATAATTTTTCTAAATAAATTCAACATTTTGAAGGTAATATTTCAAAATTTAAACAGTTTAATTACAAATGGCTTTGTCTAATCGAGGAAAGTAAAAAAAGCGACTTAACTATACTACTCTAACATAAAACCAAAACCAAAAGGATATTTTTTGAAAGAACAGACTACAAAATTGTCCTCACAGTCAAAAAACGCAAATCAAAACTGTCCTCATTAACTTTTCAATCCCAACTCTGCTTCCGACTGTACTCACATACAAGTACATGTAAATTAAACACAACCGCACACAGACACGCACACAAATAAAAACGTAAAGAAACACCGCGGAGAGGAAGAATGTATTAAGAAAGCGCGACAGAGACAAACTCTAATTAACACTATACGTGCGAGCGAGACAGACACAGCCAACACGCTAATTAAGAATACAAGAAGAAATACGTTTTATGTATGCCTCAGGTCTACGTTGGTGTGCGTGTATTTTGTGTATGTGTTGGACATTTTCCATTTGTTATAGTGTGTATAGGTGTTGCGTTATTAACTCATTATGTGAAGAGTTAAGGAGTACATAGGACTTATTTACTGGTTAATTGAAGGCGGTTACTCTGATAAGAGTAAAGCTCGGTGAAGACAGCGGTTTTGAATTTCTCAAACGATTTTGATTTTAACTAGAGTTTTTAGTATAATAGTTATAAATACTTTGGTAAGGATTTTTTTAATAAATTCCTTTCCAATTAGTTCCTTTTACATTTGATATTATTTTTATACTCCGCTGACTTTTTTTTTTCGACTTTTTTCTTCGATATGGCAAAAGTATGAATTTCTACTTCGTTCTTATTAAGAAAGCATTTGATTCTACTCACGCTTCACATATAATACAATATTAATAGTGATAATAATTACGTCGCTATTATAGTTCCATTTTGTGTTGGCTTTCTTTTTCATATTTTAACCAGTTAATTTTTTCATTGTTCGGTATAATAAAACACAATAAGTTTATTTTATATCTATATATACATATATCATAATATGTAAAAATATATGTTTAAATATTTTTATAAATTAATTATTAATTTGTTAAAGACCATAATAGCAGGTTCAAATCCTACTTACAATAATGCTTATGTTCATAATTAAGAGGTTTTCGTGTTCGGATTACACAAAATACATGTTTATTTTTCTATATAACAAATAATATTTCTTGGGCGACAATTATGGGCGGATAGTGGAGAGTAAGGAGACATATCTACTTAGTGTATACTTTATAAAATATATCCATACATACAGTAAGGATATAGAAAGTATTATTACAATAAGTGTTGATACTTGAATACAAAATCCCCAACAGTCTACAGTGATTACTGTACTATAAAATAAAAAAATTTTGAAGTTGCCAATTTTTTTTTTTAATTTTGAAAATTGCTAAATAAGCACTCCATTGAGTGGCGGAACTCAACGCCGTATTATCATACGTAAGCATATGTAAACAATGCACTCACTCGAACCCACAACTCTCGTGCTTACAGTCAGACCTCGCCCCATTATCTCTCGATGGCCTTTTATGTCAAGCAAGTTGTAAGTCACAAAAAATCGATGGACCGGGTATCGAATCCCAGAAACTCTAATGATAGCTTCGTAGCGAAATCTTATCTTGAAACCTTCACGTTTATTTGTTTAAGGCTTTCAATGCGGACGAATGAAACAGCCTGACTATCGTATTACTAGAAACGACCTGAATCAATATAATGTACACAGAAAATAGCACTTTATGTGATATGCATAAAGTTTAGTTTGCCTTGCGTAATAATTAAGGATACAGGTTGTGTCTTGCTCTAAAAAAGCTTGCAAGAAAGCGAAGAATGGTGGAAGAAAGGGGACGGTAAGGAGATATGTCTCAGGCGCTGATGAATTAAATTTTTAGGGGGAGGCTTGAGGCTCATTGCCGCGTCTTCATCTAGTACGCTTCTTTAATTTGTATTAATTATGATTTTGAACGGGTTTTTTACGTCAACAAAGGATTGAAATTGTTAGAAAGATATTTTTTTTTATATAATTTTTTGTATTGAAACGTAAAATCAACGATGGTTGTGTGAATCGTAGTACAATTAATGTTTTAAATTTAAATATGTACAATTATGTACAATTTACTCATGTATTTTTTTATAGTTCTGTTATTGTGCTAGCATAACACGCTGTTTGTTTGTATGCAGAACAAATGTTAATGTTAGTATAAGCGAAAGTTCACATGTAGTTCTAATTAAAAGAAAATCTACTTAGATAAAGTGTAACGTTGAATAATACTAAATTGAATGAATCATTATTAGGTTTTTTACATATAAACTAGATTTCATTTTTAATCTGCGGTTTTTCCACAAAAAATAGGTATAACTAAGACTTGTCGCATCACATTGCAGGTACAGTGCGCTAAATCGATTAACGTGATGGAGATAGCCTATATATAGCCTTCCTCGATAAATTGTTTATCTAGCACAAACATATTTTTTTCAATTGAAGCCAGTAGTTCCTGAGGTTAGCGCGTTTAATCAAACAAAACTCATCAGGTTCATAGTATTTGTACAGTTTAGGTTAAATAAGATAGCAAAGTATTTTTAATTTCAAATATATTTTTTACTAATACAAAAACCAGTTATTACCAGTTCTCAATGCAAAGAGACGCGTAAGCTAAAATTGCAATCAACCAACTCCACATGTTACAAAATCAATATCACTATTAAATTACACACCCTACCTATATGCAAACTGTGAAGAAAAAAAATAATCGATAGTACGAAACAAAAGAACCCCCGAAAATTCTAAAATCGATGCCGAGTGTCATTAACTACCCCCGAAATTAAGCACGCACACATGCAACTAATAATGCATGGGGTAATGAACTTTGCATGTAAATTTTTTGTATGTTTTTTAGATGTGGGGAACAATTGAAGGATAAAAAGTTTTATTAAAACTAGAGAGAATGTAAGGGGAGACGTCGGTTGACCTTCGATAACACAGTGTCGAAGATATTGTAGGAAGGTCACGTAAATAGTATGAGGATCCCTCGAAGAGCATGTATGAAGACGTTAATGGCAGTGGACGAAAGTGGGCGAAAGAGGTATGCAGGGACCACAGCGTTTGGCGCCACTTTCTCTCTGAGTAGAACTATGTATGTATCTATTAAAACTAGAAGCTGATATTTTTGTATTTTTTTTAGTTTATATAAAAATCACATAAAATATAGTAATTCACTTTATTATGAGGAACCTAATGAAAAATCAGTCGGCTATTGTCCACCTAAGTAGAGAGACTTGGCTAAATCTAACGCTGTATTTCGTTTCGTCAAAGTAAGGTATAGAAATATTGTAAATATGATAATTCCATTTAGTGAGACTATAGTCCATAGGCCATGATCGTTGTGTGTGCTATATAACTTATAGCATTAGTTAAAAAAATTCATGATGTTTATTTTTTATAGTGTTTTCCTCTACCTGGTATTGCGGAATATGTGCCAGGCTATGACTTCCGATTCCTCCACTTTGTACGGTGTTGAACCTCTTCAAAGGTTGATTCTTTGGCTCTCACGCCCTGCAAAACGACATCCAGCTACATCTTGACGAATGTATGATACCAATACAATAATGCGTGCAAATAAAAATAAATGTAAATATTTTCATATCATTGGAGAGTAAATAGGGTTATGTGTATTGAATTATTAAATAAAATATACAAAGCTATACGTAAGCGACCAAAGTTTTGACTCTAGTTCTAATCTGACAATAACAAGTCATACACAAAATAATTTACGTTATTAAAAAAATAAACACACTTTACGCATATTTAATATACACGCAATTAAAGCTGAAATCGCGAACCGTTCCACTTTATGGGCCAATAAAGGGCACGCAACGTTTACGCTAAATGCCAACGATATTATACTGTAATGTGCACCTATTTTTAATGTAAAGGCTATAAATTTGAGTACAGCCGATGTATTTTCCTTTTTGACATACACGAGAAATATGGTTATTCCGTCGCGATTATAATTAAAATCTATATTTTACTTTTTTGTGGAGAAATAATCAAATATATCGTAGTTCATGGCAGCTACTGCTCTATGAAATATAAGTTAAATGTAGGTACTAAATACATCTTTGGTTAACTATATAAATATTTAGTAAACTAAAGCACTAAGTGTTGATATGGATATGATAAAGGTTATTATAAAAATTGACAAACTTAAATTTACAGGCGTACGCGCTCATTTTGTATGAAATTACCTACTGCAGCATCAAATATTATAAATATTATGTTTTTAAAATTGGATTTCATATTTTTAATTCAACACAATATGTTAATAATGTAACATTAAACCAGTAATGAGTTCTTTGGAAAGCCTAATTAAAAGCTCGCGATTGTAAAAGCTCATTGTTTTATAGTAATAACTAAAAAAGCTCAATCAACTATAGAAGCCACAAGTAAAATATCACATACGATGGGTATACGATGTACGATTTGTTTGAATACTGTTCAAGAAATCGTTGATATTTAAAATATTTTAATTTTATAAATCTCACCTTTATAAATAAAAAGTTTGAAATTAGATTCCACCGTTCAAAGCATAATATTTAGATTCAGATTAAAAGTGAAAATGAGAGGGAATTTCTATTAGATTGCCTTGACCTTATAAAACGCAGAAGAGAAAACCATCATACACGTATAAATGAATTTTATAATAACGTTTACATATAAATAAAACGCACACATACACGTACAAAATGATGAAACTCAGCAAAATATTGAAAAATATATTAAATTCAAAGACTTCCCTCTTAATTAAAAAATCAACCCCTAAGAAAAACGTCCGAACATAACCGTGTTATCTGTTTACTTCATATATATCTTTATATCTATATTTATATGTATATCGTATGGGATGGCAAGGCGGCGATGAGTTTTAAAGTTTTTAAGGGTTCGAAGATTGCGTGCCTTGATTACCGACCCCCAGGGTGGCACACACGCTGCCCCACTGCCGCTGCCTATTTTTAAGGAGGGAAAATTAAAAGTATGAGACTTAGACGATTGGTCTTGATGCTTTAAGACGTATGACTTTTTAAATGCAAGTAGCAAATACGAATAATTATTACGTATAATTATTTGAACTTCTTGTTTAATAATTATGTTAGGTAAATATATGGATACAATTCAAATTTCTTCTACTAAGACATTTCTGTGAGAAATCATTGGTTAATAACAACTTTCGAGTTAGTGATCATTAAAGGTCATTAACGATCTGTTTTGTTTGTAGATGTATTTATTATTACTAAATATGAAATTCAGGTGAAATAAGAAAAAAAAACTGATATTTTAACAAGTTATATACTCCACCGTGTGAATTTTACACGCTAGATGAAAACTTTTCATAATAATATCAATAGATAGAGTTTAGATTTGTTATACATATTAAATCGATAGTAGTTTCATATTAATATTTTAGCTTATTATAATATTTATGAAAATAATTATCAAAGTATCAAGATCTCCCACGTATACAGCTCCATGTGCGCGTACTGGCGTCGCCCGCTCATTTAGGTGAGTCTAATTTCTTACGTCTGTGTTGGTGACTCGTGTTGCATCTCGCGGATATTAAATGACGATGGCCTTGTTTTTATTTTCCTTCGTATTTTTCAGCCAATAGCTGAAACACACATTAAATGGAACGCTTTTGTTTGTTTTGCTGTTATAGTATTTTATGGATAATATTTGATGTAGCGTTACTTTACTTTGGTTATTTTAAGATAATATGTAGGAAGGTGGTTGAGGATACATACTTTATTTGATGTCTTAAATGGCGGCGGCTGGCGTATTTGAAATGGAAACATTTTAACGATATTACAAAATAATCATTATTAATTATGTAATTAAGCTTCGATTATATATACATAAATAATATTTGTATATAATATTATAAATTGAATAGTACTAAGAATTCACAAGAATTATTTGTAAATGTATGTATGTACACACAAAAACCGTTCATATGAAGTATAATAAAAAAAATATCGACCACGAAGAAAAAACATTTAGCAATCACACGTCACCCCAAAATTAAAAACAACGCACACTATCATAAAGCCGGGTACGCACTGCCTAATTATCGGCGCGGGGGACTTTGCATAAGAAAGTATTGCTGCGTTACGACGCGTGTCTCCCCCCCTCGGCCCAGATAAAAAATCTCCCATTTCCTTAATTCGTTTATCGGGGTCTGCCGAGGCTTTGTCTCCGATCGATGAACGCCTTCAAATGAGCGTGGAACGTGACGCGCGTGTTAGAGGTGACTACTTTTTTTTTTAACAGATTTGACTGGAAATTACTTTTTTTTATGATCAAGCTGTATGAAACTTTGTGATCTACATCATTCTAAAACGATAATCTAATTGATATTTTTTTACTATGACAGTGCAATAAATTAGAATTTTTTGATTAATAAAGATATTATAAAATACGTTAATCTATTGTTTTTTTCTTCTTTCTAGTTATATTACCAACTATATTCGTAACAATATAAATATGGACAGGTTTTGCGAAATTCACAAAATTAAGAATTAAATTACATCATTTTTAACTATTTAATATTAGTAGGTACAGTAAGTAACACGGCATTTTTAAGCTATATAACATAATTATAAGAAATTTTTATGCTATATAACATAATTAAGAGAAGAAATCATTGAACATAGAGTTTAAGATTGTCGTTATAACTTCTGTCCTTCAACGCTGAATACTTTATAGTATCGGACATACAGCTTGTATTCGATATAGGTTCCTTGCAAAGCGATCTACACACTAGCTTTTATTAGCAGTTATTAAAAACTCTACTTTTAATGAGTATATGATAAAAATATTTTGAATTCTTGATTCAATAATATTGTAATTAAGTAATACAAAAAATTAAGAATTACTTACATAATACTAAAACAGTCAAGAAGCTAATAGCTTATACTCTAATAGCTAATACTCTAATAGCTAATACTCCTAATTGTACCAAAGTGTTAAGAAATAAAAATTAAAATAATATGTAGATATTACATATATATAAAAAAAGCAGCTAAACTTCCCAAACCCCTTAGACTAAAAAGTTAATAAATTACGGGAACACATGCACTTCCTCCACCCTCCAAGCCCTCCAAAGAATGATAACTTCGTAATTAAGAAACGCATTAATCATGAATTGGAGACAAGCATTTCTACGCGTCTGATTGCTTTGACAAACTGCCGTGTGACATGCGTCCGTGGGTGCTAAACCTTACAATAAGCCTTATATACGGCCATGCTAAATTCGATAGTGAATTTTGTAGTGTTCACGCTTAATTTACTTATCTAGGTCACTCCGTTACTATTTCTAATGTATTCGAGTTAAAACTAAAATATGTTTTGCGACTTTGAAAGGTATTCGATGCAATAATTTTGTTTGACAATAAGTAAGATATATAATGTGATATTTAGTTTTCGTTTGTTGTTCTGTTGATACAATGTCATAGTTAGTGGTTAATGGAAAGAGTATATTTTATTTTTTTATAGAAATAATTTTTTTTTAATTAATTTTTTTGTATTGCTTCTGTTTTTGTTTTGTATATGGAAGCTAAGTAAATCACGATAAAGATATTTTTTTGCTAGAAACTGTTTGTTTACAATAATATTACTGCATACTTCTGAATATTTAATTATTTTTGGGTATTTTGTATGAAAATTTCAAGCATTTCATTCATAGATATTGTTGATGAAATTACTGTTTGGTGCCAGATAATCCATACTAAAAAAAAGTACAGAAAAAAATAATTTTAAGCTTTCATAAAGGATAAATAACAATAGTTTTGTAACATTAGAGTTAATTTAATTCATTAAGAAAAAAAAAACAGAACAAATGGACGATGTATCTAAAACCAAGAAGTATAAGGTAACAGACTTTAACTAATTCACAAGCTTTAAGCAAATGAAAAACATTTTGCCTTATTTTACATATTATGTATGTACACGAGCTTTTGCAATAAATTAATTTCTAACATTCTCACAAAACAACCGCTGAATACAGAAAGAAATATACAGAATAAAAAAAGCTTTTTAAATACTCTTCATCTCATATCTCGCATTGTTAAAGCTCTTTGGACGTAATATCGCAAACATTTCCCCTACAAAAATTAGGGCACCATTCTCACCTCGAAAAATCGGGAGAAGCACCTGACCTACCGTTTGTTCTATCCACATGACTCTTAAGCTGATGGTGTTAGGTTCAAATTCGCCTAATTAGTATAGTGTATATTATGGTTTATTAACATGAGGGAGTGGACGTGACATTTATTGTTTGACAAGCATCGATCTGGTCTTCGCGATGCGATGCGACGCGTGAATTAAGTTTATAAGAATTTTTCATAACTTAACTTCTGAAGTCTGCGATTATCTTCGCTTTATGGAAACTTTGTATTTTAAATACACCATATATTGTGTAAATATCATTAACTATTATATTGGTAGGTATTCAAATATTTAACATAGCTTCGTTTACATATGTATATTGGAAATTTAGGCTTACTCTCAACTTGCTATCTCATGATACTCTGCTCTCGAACTTCCTTTCCTATTCTAGATCTTCTATGTAGAGAGGGAAAATGGATATAATTCACCGAAAAGAACCGAAACCAAAGCGCTTAAAGTCAGTCGCTATGCCACAGCGGTATGATAGCCACATACCATATTACATTTTTATATACCTATACAATATATTATTATATTTAAGCACACAAATAAAAGCTCTTTATGTATGTTTAAGACATATTCCATTTCATACTTTGTAACGCGCCCTTACTTTCTCTAACAAGTGTTTCACTTATAATTACGGTAACGATATCAATATTGCGTTCTAAAAGTTGTTACACCCCGTAATCGCGTTAATATGTGGTAAATGAAGCTCTAATTGGGAAATCGAGCTTAATATTTTACAGGGCTTTTCATTTGTATAACTAATAGTTATAAGAACGATATCTATATGAGAAATATTTATATTTATATATTGTTTACATTATCTGACAATAAAGGTGATGATTTTGGGTTCGATTCCTATTCAGGGTATTTTTTTTAATTTTTCATTTTGTAAAATAAGATGCGCCGATTAGATAAATCCGATAATGGAAAGCGGACAACAGAGTGTCTTGACACTAAATTCTCTGCCTATCCTATTTAATAGAATGTATAGCATTCTAATATGATTAAAACATTTACAGTCCAGTCCGTTTCTTTATTCAATACTAGTCTTCATATAAAAATAATAGATTCCCATCGACATAAATGCGAACCTACTACCATTTAGCAGCAAGCTAAACCACTGTACCTAAAATAGATAGATAGATAGAAATAATTATTACATAAATAAATTAACACGGTATCAGCAAATCTAAAGCCCCATACAACAAAGTGCTAGCTCATCAGAATGAATGTCGAATGTGTGTTGCTCAAGCGTCGATCGGCGGCAAACGTTTTGGAGTGCCTTTGTAAACTCCTTACTTTGATTTACAATGCGTGCCCTTTTAATAAAAAACCGTTTTGAGTCACGTGGAGAAAATTCAATTGTTAGGCTCCTCTCTGAGTATGATGACAAATGGTGATTTTTAATTGTGTTTTTGGACTTAATATTAGACATACGCGTATGTATAGGTGTATTTTTGTATGATTCTTAGAATTTTATTTTCTGTCATTTTATTTTAAATTATATTGTATTTGGGTACTGTTGATGCATAAAAACCTGTCATGGCACAGGTAGGCTTTTATGAAAGCATATAATAATATGAAAGCTTTCTTGTATTTTAATTTCAGCCAAGATAATCTTTATATATATTTAACAAGTGTTTATATAACTAATGTTTCGACTTTGTTTTGAATATACAAATAGGGACACTCCGTTCCATCACCCAGAACTCGAGCTTTCCTAATAATGGGTGGAAGCGGAAGTACGAGGTGATATATCACTAGGTGCTCTCTTTCTAAAAGATGAGGAAATCACATTACGACAAATAAAAGATCGGCCAAGTGCAAGTCGGATTTGCCCACAGTAGGTAAAAGAGTAGTACAATTTATAAAAAAATACAAATTTAGATGTACAGGTCGATACCTTTGATTACTGCAATGTATATACTTTACTTTACTTATTATATATAGCTCACTTTTAGTGAAATTTAATGGTTCTAGGTGAACGAGAAGTAGGTTTATATACCCTATAGGTTTTGCATACGCTGTGGGCGAAGAGATAGTCATAAAGTTATCAATTTATATTATATTAATAAAATATTTATTAATTATATTATTAATAAAAAATATGTTAACAACAATACGAGAAGAACTGTCAAGCATATATTGTGTACTGAATAGATAATAATATATAATCCGCCGCACGCACGGAGCCGAGCCGAGGCAGGAGAAAACCTACTTAAACAAATTATTCGGGGACGCATTACACCGTTCATAATCTCTTGTATCCCGACATAATTTAACGAAAGAAAATCCTGAACGCAACGTAAGGGACGGAACACATACACTTAGTGAGTTACACCCCCAAATTAATAGCATCCTAACAAAAAATGCCCCCCTGTCTTATGAGGGGGGTTCATTTGCATATATGTCTCCCTGGCACCCTAAGGAGCGAGGATGTATTTTTAATTTCATTCTTATCCCTAAGCTTAAATCATGAGAGCGGCCATGCGTGCAGGGGTGGCCGCCCACCCCCCGCTTGCGTCATACGTCGCTAACCACGTACAGAGTAAAAAGAAAAGAAATCTTAATAAGTTTGTTAGGGAGTGATGGATTTTATGGACACTGCCCTAAATATCACTATGATACAAAGTTAAATATTTTTTTGTTATTTGCTTCTAATATACGTATTTGAGTAAATGTGATATTAAAATAAGTTTAAAATATATATAGGTAGTATATATGTATATAGCTAGTGGTGCTCGGTCGAAGTTAAAATTATAAAGAACGATTTATTTCCGGTAAATATTATATATATATATTATATATATTTTATATATATATATATATATATATATATATATATATATATATATATATATATATATATATATATATATATATATATATTATATATATATATATATATATATATATATATATATATATATATATATATATATATATATATATATATATATAGTGAGATTAAAAAACGATGAAACAAATATTACCCTTATAAAAAAACTGCATTCTTAAATAATTCTATAAAAGTTATTAAGAACATTCACTTATTGCAATTTAATTGTTGTTTTTAAAGTATTAACAAGTATATATTAAACTATTTTGGAACATAGTTATTTTTTGCTAAATTAGATACCATAATTAGCTTATAGTCGTATCCACATAATACTTTTAATGAATTATTGTAGGAACAAAAAACATCGTCGTTTTTGGCAAATGTGCGCTAGTGGGTAGCTAATACTCCCTCTGGCATTTTTATTTTATGTATGTATGTAATGTTCCGGAATAACTTGTGTATGAATAGAACTTAGTCTTAGTCTATACGTTGTGGAAATAATTAACTTATATTATTATTAGAAGAGATTTTTAGATATTATGGTTTATTTATATATATTATAAATAAGTAAAATAAGGCACGAATACTATAAGCGGAAAAATAGGTTAAATTTAATTTTCCATGTGATATTTACTACCTATAAATTTTTAATTTTGGATTTTTTTCCTTTTTTCGTAACTTGCATTGTATTATTCCATATCAACAGGAATTGATCGATATGAAGCATAAACGCTCGTATCTTGACTCAGAAGCTTGACATTTTTGAGCTCTAAGGGACTATAGGCTTGAATATTTGATATTATTTACAGCTTGATATCTCCACACGATCTTGAAAAAAATATAGATAGATTAATGACAAAGTGTTGTAATTTTTCGTTTTTGGTGTACGGCATCGACAAAATTCATCTTCTTCAATTTTGTTCGGTCAACCTAGAAGTTTCTATGACAATAAAAGGCAAAGTCCACTAGTATACATAAATATGTGTGTGTGCAAGAGTTATCTTAGCATATATATATATATATATATATATATATATATATATATATATATATATATATATATATATATATATATATATATATATATATATATATATATATATATATATATATATATATATATATATATATATATATATATATATATATATTCGAGCCTTTCGCTCGTATAGCGAAATAACAAATAAAATTTAATATACAATCAATATTTCTACATTAATAATCAAACACAAACATCAATTATTCTCAACATTATTATAAAACAAAGAGCCCATAACAAACTGAAAAACCAAGTACCAGAAACCGCGACCTTATAATCGCATCAGTGTGGCCGTTAATTATTGATAGAATGAAAGTTTTATCAAAACTTCACGAGCAGAAGCCGAATTATTCGAAAGCGGGCAAACCCTTCATAATGCCTGCGAAAATATTAAAACAAAGCCAAGGTGCCCACCCCGCCTACTGTACAGGACAAAGCGACTTTGTGTATCTGTATAGAGTGGTACGTACTGCGCAATCTTGTTGACGCGATAGAGTACTTAGGTAGTGGAAATATCGATGAAATTCAATTGAGAATTAAATAAGTATTGTTTACTTTTTTTTATTATATTTAATGTGTTTAATTAGTTATTGTATAGCAGGGTAGGTAGGGAGAGCCTATTATTTAACGGCACTTAACGCCGTTCTCTTACTAGAGGAAAGAAAAATGAAAATAATTTAAGTATAGTTTTTCATAATGAGAATCAACAAATATTACGCTTACAGACAGACAGACATAGTTGCATTGTGCCACGACGGACATAATCAATGCATTATCTTGTATTAGGATAAATTAACTAAAATTTGTGCTTTTCCTATTGGGTAATGGGGTATTCTAGAAAATCAGATAGATATATCCATCGATTAACTCTGTCCTTGGAAACGTCGTTTGAGGAAAACATACGTCCACGTATCGTGATTTTGGTTGCCTCTCCTGGTTACGTGTGTAGAAAAAAGTAAACCACTTTAAACGAGTATAAGTTTATCATAATCATACTCGAAATTTAGAAAAAATAATGCATATAATTCAATGTTAATAATAATTTTAATTAAATTTGAGCTATTATTATTAATATTTTAATAGAAAACATACATAAAAAAACATTACAATATTTTTTTCCTTCGCTGTATTATCAACTTTGCATATTCTTATAGAAATCCTCGAAGACGACTGCTAGCGGGCGGTGATTAATATAACGCATCTCCCCAACGGTTTAATCGTTGGCTGGCAACATTTTTACCCAATTTTTGGGGATCCCCCCAAAATCCCACCCACCCCTTTCTTTCGTTAAGATAAATTATCTTGCGATCAGGATAAGAGTGTAGGTTCAAATTGCCGCCTTTAAAATTCAGAACTCGGCCTAAATTTCTTTGAACACAAGCCACCCTGCGATTCACTGTTTCTTTGTAAATGTTTAAACGGCGAACTTACCCTTTAAATGTTGTTGGCTGTAAAAAAAATTGATGGAACTAATTTACTTAGTTATTTGATTGCAGAGTTAATTATTAATTGATTATAATTTATTTTATGATATTTTTTAATAGTCTGCACTGTATAATTAATTTTACGTGTTAATCTAACTGACGCCCACCTCGTCTTTGGACAAGGAATATTTTTATTACCTCTATACCATTAAAATGTTAACATCGATGGATATTTTCATAAATTAAGCAGTATGTTGTTAGTGCAGTTGGTGATAAGTTTTTTTTTTCAATTTTTTATTGATAGAGAGATAGATAGTCTTATTTGTAGATCTATCTATCAATAAAAAAAAAACTTGTCTTATTTTTGTATCAAAGTCTTTATAAATTTTGAAATGAAATAAATATATTGATTCATATAAACATATTGCTGAGCAGTTCCAATGTTTCTAGTTGTATAAATAAGACTATCCTGGCGAAGTGGGATATCGTCTAATTGTAAACACTATGGTTGTGGGTTTGGTTCATATACGGAAATTTGCTCTTAATTTTTCTGCTCTGGCAAGACAAAATGTGATGTTGAATTTTGCTACTTGCCTTTCAATATTATTGAATTTAGGTGGAAATTGAACATCGGAGTCGAAGTGGAGAAGATTGTTTCAGCCTAGTCCACGTGGCGTGAAACCAAAAAAAATCTTAATGGTTTTTTCATTTGGCTTAGCAAAGCCTAGCACAGTGTCATGCAATAGGTGCCCAGAAAAAATAATTATATTACATGGACTTGTCTAATTTTCCTCAACTATAAACAAATTCTATAGAATATGAGTGACAAAAATACTTTCTCAGACATTTATTGTTTCTTACAAGTTTATCCAATGCTATATTTGTTTTGTCAAAGGATTTGTTATTTGTTTATCGTGTTCAAAGGTCACCCTGAATTTTATTCGATTGCCTTCTGGTACTTTCTGATTGTGGAATATAATAAAGAACTTTTGCAAGCCAATGAATGTCGTTTGACATAAATTTTTGGCTTCATTATTATATTTGAGAATGTAATTCCTGTTGCCTTATCATTGTATTATTATAGTATATATTACATATATTTATTATTTAATTTGATAATTGTCATGTTTATTTTATTATTAATTAGATAAATAAGTTTAAAATAGAAAAATTGGTATTTGTAACTAATATATATAAGTATGTGTATATTGTATTAAAATTAACTGAAAGTCACTTACCTATATCTATTAAGCAATGCAATTACTTACAGAATACTCTATCAAAATAAAATACCATAGAGAAGACAAATTTCAAAAGAACCACATGAAAGTCATTTAAAAGCCGTACATAAAAAGCTCACACTCACTCAATTACTTAAAAACAAACGTTTACTTTTCTTTTCAACGTGAAACTCAAGTAAGTTCGTTTAGTATGCAGGCGACCATCCAATAGCTGAGTGTTGTTTGCTCAAGCGCCGTGACATGTGAACTTGGCTCGTTCACAACACGTAAATGAATTTTTACTTCACCTTTTTTATTCCCTAGTTTAACCTTTTTCAGGGAACTTTTAGTATGTGTTGGTTTTGTGTGATGGTGTGCGTTTTTGGGAGCTTTCATGGATAGTTGTTATGTTTTATGCGCCCGGGATTTATTATCTACACTAATAAATAAAA
The DNA here is from genome assembly GCA_037127375.1 of Dione juno. NCBI lineage: Eukaryota > Metazoa > Arthropoda > Insecta > Lepidoptera > Nymphalidae > Dione > Dione juno. The sequence goes on from JAXRJS010000065.1 coordinate 1,063,799, forward strand.
TTGTGTTTCTTTTACTAAATGCATATGAATACATATACCGTACACATACCAAAATAACATTTTTTACAATTTTGTCTGTCTGTCTGTTTTCGGCTTATCTCTGAAACGGCTGGACTGACTTTGACGAGCTGATGTAATAAGAAGTAACTTAGGCTACTTTTATTTTAGAAAAAAATATATATTAGAGTATATATACTAGTTTACTTCACATGTACAATGTGATTTCATATATTAAGCGGTGAAGCCACGAGTGGGTCGCTAGTATTTAATATATTTTAGTTTTTTTGTGTGATTAGATAAAGTGTTATTTTGGGTTTCACCGTGGAAAAGACGAGGGGATGATATATCACTTGGTTCGCTTTTCTTACCCTGTATGCTGTGGCAGAAAAAAAAATACTTATTTTTGTAACGTTTTTTCTCACATAAGTAGGATAGGCAGAGAGTTCCCATTGAACACGAAATGCGAGACTTTGCATGTAAAGTGACGGAACTCACCGCCAAATATTGTCTACTAGAGCGGAGAACTGCACATAAGTCATTCCCCCGCGTGGGGATCGAGTCCATGATTATCGCGTTAACAGTCGGGCGCCGTATCGTTGTACTGTAATAGCCAAATAATTATAATAATATAGACTATAAAAATTATATTTTTACTCAAATTTTGGTTCAAATAAACCCAGTCTATAGTTAAAAGCTCAAAACAATTTCAGGCTAGTTTTTGCAAACTAAAAAGCGATTTATCACTGTTTTCAATTAAATTCTATTTAAAAAAAAATTATAAGTGATATATTGCTAACTGTACACATATATGATTTCCTAACATTTTTTGTTTATCATCAAGTCAAATATTAACATTATTTAAATAAAGTCACAAATGAATATTTGAGTTCTCTTCTTAGTATGCATGCGAGCATCCGTCGTGCAAGCAAGGGTTGGTTCAAGTGGCGTGACATGTGAACTTAGACCAATATTACTTTTCAGATATTTCTTCAAATTTTTCCATGTTTAAAAAGCTTTATATCATAAGCATATACTAGTTAGCTATTACATTTTACTGTGAACTATATAATAATTATTATTATAACATTTTATCTCTTTTGTTTCTTCACCATATAATTAAGGTTGGAGATTTTCGATCATACGAACTTTTAGTACATTGGGTTACAATTATATTTCCTATTACAGAGCAGGCAAATATAACCTAGTGTTATGCTCCACTTAATTTGAAATATTGCATGCATTCTTGAGTGGCGGAACTTAACGCCGCTCGTTGAGGAACTACCAGAGCCTCGCTCTGAATTGAAAATAGTTATTTTCTTAAGAGTGAGACTACCCAGGTATGGCGATTTTGTAGCTTATATTCCGGCTTAGCTTCTTTATAGATGTACATAGTTATATTTTAATTGATATATTTTAATATATTTAATAGATATATTTTAATATATTTACTGGATTTTTTTAATAGATATATTTTAATATATTTCAAGTGAACCTTAACCAATTTACTCCGAGTTCCAAGTTGCGTGAGAATCAGATCTCATCTCTATACTTTTATAACTATATATATTCCTAGAAATATATCAAAATATAGTGAAAGTGCCGATTATAATTTTTTTAAAACAGTTCTATCTTTAACCTATAATCTGCATACCTAAATGTCAAATTCAACTAAGGACTCAACATAGCTATTAGTTTAAGGATGTTGTAAGTGGGATGGCAGAGCCTTAAAAAAAAGAAATTGTCAAATATAAGATTACCCTAAGTGGATATAGTGGATGTACAATCGGAATTTGTAGAAAAACATTACATAATTTTGCTTTACATATATATACTATATGTCATATGTCTATAACAGAAGCAATATAGTGCTGTAAGCAAAATTTATTCATCTCAACGATTCAATTGCACGCTCCAATATTTAAAATAAAAGAGTATTACTGCCCTAGTATTTTCTCGACTGGTCCAGTTTTAAGCTAATTGGCTGGCCAGATATGACGGGTTTGAACTAACAAAGTACTTTATAACGAGTCGATTTTGCAAATGGGTTTTATGAACTGGTATTTACCTTTTTAATATACGTTATTTTTTTATATAAGAGTTTCCGATTATTTATATTTTTATTTAAAATATCAAAAAAAAAATTTGATTTCTTAGATAAATAAGTGATATATACCAAATTACCTTGTAATATTAACAAAGTAAACTAAACGCATACTTAAATGTAATAACAAAAGTTTATATTGTTTATTTTGCGGCGTCAGAGAGAAAGCTAAGGACTTATTATGGCTTCCCCATAGCATAATGAATGCTGTTTCCGTAATTACCGGGAACACGGAAAAATCTAATCTCACACTCACACATGTAAATTAATACCCAAAGAAATCCGCACACACACACATATATATCTGACTAATAAATTAAACATCCCCTAGTTCCTACAATATATGAGATATCTGTGTGTTGGTATTGTAAAGTCTTAAAAATGAGAGGACGGAATCTTTTAAAGGGTAGGACTTTAAGGGGGGGTCCCCCTGTCCTTGCCCCCTAGCCCCCTGGGTGGCTTGCGCGAACGCGTTTTACGGCCTACTGCTCTCTCATTGTCCGTTGTTTTGGTTCAATATTCTGATGACGATAAAGGTGGGTTAAGTGTTATTTTACGAAATTAATTCTGTTATATCGGCCTTTTTAAATGAGGATGGGAGACGATATTAAGGAGGTCTTAGCAGTGTTTGATGCTTGGGTGTGTTATTTTTTAATAAGGTGTGATGTTTTAAGGCTGTATTTTACATTTTTAGCCGGCTGCGACACGCAAAGAAGGGCAGTGTGATTATCAGTATCTATGTAAGTATAAACATGTGTTGGCTGCTCTAAGAGGTTACGTAACATTTCGGTTTTAAAATAATTTAATATATTAAACCGAAAAGAAACACACGACAGACTCGAATATCGATTCAAAATTCATATTCTAATAAGAATATAATATAAGTGGCGTTTGCCCCTTTTAGTCAAATAACATTATAAATAATGAAATATTATGTTTTATCTGTACCAGTCCATTGAAGATCTATAAAATCAACATATAATAACATAATAATAAATCAAATGATATTTTAACAGTAGCACTAACCCTGCAAGTGTAAAATGATAATAACCAAAATTCGCCATGGCGATAACAGTCATGTTGTGAAAGTTAAAAAAAAAAACTACCATTGAATAGATATTAAAACTATTTCTTTGTAATCTTTATGTGCATGTTATACGAATTGGGTACAAGACATAATGAGAGATTAGTGATAAGCCGTGTAACGTACGGTTGGTATATTTGCTGAGGTTTGTTTATTTAGCGCGGTGAATAGTTGCCGCCATTTAACTTGGCATGTTTCGAAAATTGGGCGGAAAATGGGAAACAGAGTGTCTTATGTGACTTATCACTACAATCTTGTTCAGTCCAGCTGTAATATATATATATATATATATATATATATATATATATATATATATATATATATATATATATATATATATATATATGTGTATATATATATATATATATATATATATATAATATATATATATATATATATATATATATATATATATATATATATATATATATATATATATATATATATATATATATATATATATATATATATTGATTCTTTCTTAAACACATGCAGAATTTCTCATATTGTTTAAATATTAATATTTTAAAGGAGCAACTGTTGAGTTTCTCGCCGGCTCTTCTCAGCAGAACCTGCCTTCCGAGCCGGTGGTAGCTTTCTGAAGGACTGACACTACTGACACTTCAATCTAAGCTGACGATTCGAAACTGCTTGTAATGGCCTAATTGAATAAAGCATAGTTTGATTTGACAATAGACTTGTTTAGTTAATATGTTTAGGTAATAATGATTTTGCTTGTATTGGAAAATTATACTAAACTATTTCGATTCGATGAGTATTATCTTATGATATAGTATTAGCTTTTACAAATACAGATACGTGCGTCGTACATACTATTGCTAATGAAATTTAACTGTAATACCAACTTTTTTATTAGGATTGATCGTTCCGGTACTTTGTAAAATTTATAGATTAAAGTCAATCTATAGCTTCAGAGAAAACTTAGTGATAAGACACCACCTTCCCTATATTCAGCCCAATTTTCGAGATTTTCTTTAACAAATTCATAAAGTCATTTGATTAGATAAAATTTATCAAAATGTACGCTTCAATTTACCTTTATTATGTAATTCCATTATGGACATGTTATTTGTTTTACACGATCGCGTCACAAACTTTAAATGTAAAACTGCACAAATTTTCGTATAAAGACCATACCCATAAAACCTGAGACATTAGGCAGGTATTATTTACGTACTATCATTGTCACGCACGTTGAATTGCGATTCCATTATGGAACTACACATTTACAATTTTAAAGAAAACTTTGTACATTCAAATGTTTTCGAAAATCGCTTTTATTTCTACAGAAATAAGGATGGTGGCGTGCTTTGTGAGCTGAATGAATTTTTTTGCACAACTTCGTTTCTAATGACATTTATTAGAAGCGGTATTACATGACAATAATTAAAATCCATGCACGAACTTCTGTACCATACCGTGCCAGCGTGACGGTTGAACACATTATCGAGTTCAAATTACAGATTAAAAATATCTGAGTGCACCTCGCGATTTAAATATTTAGTTAACTGGAATGTTTGCTTGTTTTTAAGTATATAATTTTAGTCAATCTTATTAGAAAAATCATTGAATTTAGTTCATTCGAGACATTCTTATCAGAGATTCAGTAATTTATTGGCTTTAGTTATTTATATGATAATCCTATATAGACATTTTGACTTGAATTTGTAAGAAAACGTTTAATATATATTATTAAGAATATTAAAGTACTTTTTTGTAGGTACTTATGTATAGCTCAGTTTCAATAATCGCTTGTTGAATTCCTTGAAGAGTTGAACAGAAAATGTTGAAAAAAATGCGGATTCTACATAATATATTAAATACTTCTACTATGAATTTCAAAGTAAATGATATTTTATCACAGGGACTTTTCAAACAAAATTTAAATTGTGCCACCGGGTATCTATAAAAATCAGCTGTCAAAGGAGCCAGTGGTGACATTCCCCGATGGCCTGCCATAAACCAAAAGTGACGGCCTTAATGCGATCCTTGCTTTAATTATAAGTGAAATTTCCAAAAATTTCTTCCACCCAACGCCCTGTTCTAACCCATTAATGAAACTTTTCAAAACTCGCACTTTTCAAACTGTTGTTTGTCAAACGCGGTTAGGCAGATAGAGTATTGCCTTGACAGAAGTGGTACTTTAATTGTGGCTAGTGTAAAATTTAAAATAATGTTTTAAGGTGAAAAATTACAAATTATTAAAGGTAAATAATATTTAAAAATCAGAAAAACAACTGTCAACTGATTAAGCATCAAGTATTTACTATACCGATTTCTTTACCATTGATTTTTTTTAATTTCAAATGTTTATTAACACTATTTATAATATTTTAAAATAAAATCTTTATTTTATTATTGTCATCCGTAATTACATCCTGTCTCTCTGAGTCCAACATAAAGCAGACATTAATTAACAAACAAAACTTTTATTCTTTACAAAAGATGTCACAAACTTAGCACCAAAAAATCTTTTCTCAATTCTTTTGCATCAGCAGAACTTTTTCAGTGATAACCAAAGTCTAAAGCTGAAATACTTGAATTACCAATATAACTTGAGCTTTCTTACGATACAATACGAGTGTTAACATGACTACTATTAAATTGGCCTTAACGGCTTTGTTTGCGATAAGGATGTAATTTAGAAAGTGACTGATGAACGTGAAATTTGCATAATGATTGTCGAGTGGTGAATGTGTTGAAGGAGGCAAAGCTTTTGTAATTTACATATTTGTTTTGCAATTGACTTAAGTACACAAGCTAGATATCCTTATCTTTAAATGTGACTTAAAAGTGATAAGAATTGAACGTAAATTGTAAGTTAGATAAGAGGGAGTTGTGACTCAAATATTATGTATGTCCTTTAAAGTACAGTTTTTTATATAGTTGTTATTAATCGCTCTATTTTGTTTTGGTTGATGGTAAATTTGACATATCTGTATGTATATAAAAAAATCACACAGTGTTGTTGTCAAATGTCTTATATGCTTGGGAAGCATCAGAAACATATTATATTAAAATAACAAGAAAAAAATTAGCAAATGTGACTACGTTTTTACATGACTATGTCTTTTAGTTAATAGTTTCGAGAGATTCAAGTTAAATAAAAATATGCACAAATGTGCGGAAAAATGACTAAATTTTTTAATGTCTATTCCTTACGTTCTGTAAAAAAAATATTAAAACAATGTTAGCAAATATATCCTTTTAATATACAAAATGTGCACAAAACACGAGAAACAAAGTGGATCCACACGAGTCTCACAACGTGCCGAAATACACTATGTGGGTGACAGACATGACTAAGACAGATTATCTTACCACAAACACGTTATGTATGGAAATGGACTGTTGCGATATTATAATTTTTTTTTACTATAATTTTTTTAGTTTAAAACTCTTTCGGTACTGATTGACTGACATAGTTCTAGGTGAGGATTTCTGGAAATTTCTACAGTAACGAGAAAGTACTATTTTGAGTTTTATAGTCAATGCATCGTATTTACATTAAATTTGCATAAAAAAAAAATTTAAATTAAAATTTATGCCAACGTATTAATATATAATTTTTGCGCCAAATTCTATCTTACTAGCATAGCTTAATTGCATATTTGCACACATAGTAATAAATAACATATTTTTTTATTTTTATTCTATTCTAACATAATATTAGTAATATTAAAGATTCCGGCTTAAAATTGAGGTCTAACGAATAATATATAAATATATATATATATATATATATATATATATATATATATATATATATATATATATATATATATATATATATATATATATATATATATATATATATATATATATATATATATATATATATATATATATTTATATATAAAATAAACATCCAAAATGTATTCATAAAAGATAATTTAAAAGTGGATCTCCATAATTTGAAGCATCTCCTCGACCGATTGCCGTCGACACGCGTGTCCTATCACACAATCTCGTCTGGGTACATATACAATGTTCACCTCATCTTAATGATTATTAAATTATAAATCTTTCTTGTATAAAATAAGGTTTGTTTTTCCATACACTTTCGGAAAGTTAGTATATTTCTATTTATATTTTTTTATATAGTGGCATTGACGAATCATTGTAATATTGCGAATTTAAATTATTGTTAGAGCCATCGTGGTGCAGTGGCATATCGACTGTAACGGTTGTGAGTTTGATTCCCACTGGAGGAAATTAATTATTTTCCTTTCCTCGCTCTGGTAACAAGATACAGTGTGGCGTTGAGCTTCGCCACTAAACACATAATGTCTGAAAAATTGGGCGGAAAGTGGAAAACGTAGTGTTTGAACACTAGGTTTCCTTTGCCTACTTTGCTATATTTAAGTGACTATGGATAAAATCATATGAAATTTGTTTATATTTGTATGTAAAAAGAACATTTGGATAAGATAATGTAGAGAGTCGTGGTACATATAATAGGAATTTAAGCTAAATAAAATTAAAAAAAAACATGAACAAAATGAAAAAGAACCTACTACATTAATATGAATTGAATTTAATCAATAAAATTTTTATAGTCGATAAGATAATACAACTTTAAGATTAGTAATAACAAGCTTTTACTTGGACATGTAACAACTATGCCATGACAGTGTCTTCTGCTTAGTAATGTACGTTTCACAATTCTCTTAACAAATATGATTATTTCTATAGAAAAATACCAGAAATTTTGTCACAATAAATAAAAATCCATTCAAATTTATGTAATTTAACCATTTGTGTACAGAACCATTTTTAAGAAAACACAATTATAACTATTAAAAAGCGAAACATGTTACACAAAGAGTACAAATTCAAACACATAGCAAAATTTCAAAAAGCTCACAAACCTCACAACTTGAACAAGAATGTTAAAGTCCAAGCACAAAAACGTCTCACACAAAAGCATTGCAAAGCGAGCTTTCCTGACAAAGCACTAAAGAAAAATATCTAGGCAACAATCTTACTTCGAAAGTACGTGAAAATCCGTGCGACCAATTATTTTTTGCCCCTGGAAATTCGAGAATTACAAAATTGAAATCGTTTAGAGAGCTTTACCTACTCGTATTATAGAAAAAGCTCGTCTTCAAAGGTGGTAACCCTTTGGGCGGGGTGGGGGCGGTACGCACTGTAATATAGAAAACTTGTGTTAGCCCAGTTCCGAGTCTTTGTAACATCATTTCGGCAGCCGGTGTACTTGAAACAAAATGACTACGTACTTGTAATATTTTATTAAATATAATTTATATTTTGAAATTATACTATTATTTAAGCAAACTTATTACTATATTAGGAAGCTATTGAAAGATTCTGATACAATATTTACTCATTAGAGACAAAAGAACATAATTTAAAACATCAGTATACATATAAAACAACAAACTTGTAGTAATATTTTAATTTATTATTTTAAGTCAAATAATTATGTAAGTTTCTTGAAATGTAGGCTTAATTACTTAGTTATTTGTACTAAATGATATATTGGGCCAAATGTTCTCGTGACAACATTTGAATAATTTTACATAGATATTTCGCATATTGCATTTAAATACATAAGGTGGTATATAAATCAATATTTAAATACATTAAATTAATATAAATAGTTAGGTATGAGAAAGAATTTCTTATGATTTATAACATATATAAAGGTTTAATAAATAAATAAGTATCAAAACCATTTCGTCCACGGAAAGCTTTATAATTTAAGAAGAAGAAACAGGCCATAAGAAATAAATGTAAAGAAGGAGAAGAAACGTTCCGATCCCAAAAGGGTTAAAAGGGGGTGCGAAACACCCCTACCTGTGTACGCCTGGTAAATTTTATATTAAACAATTTCACTTATGGTTTGTCTGTTCGTTTGTTTTTATTATACCATTTTAAATTGAGATTTTTTTTAAACTGAATATTTCTAAGATAAAATGAACTTTGTTAAATTATTGATTCATATACATTTTAAAGAAATATAAATATATTTCGATAAAGATAACTACATGACACCTAAAACTCAATCTTATGTAGATATTCCGTAAGAATTCAAGGTTTTTTTCGAAAGAATATTAAAAAATAAGACGAATCCATATAAAAAGTATAGCTTATTATTTTATCAATGTGAGGGTGACACCCTTATAGATGTGTTTGTGAATTTTTGCTTACGAAATAAATCGTAAGAAGCATGTACTATTTAGAAACGCGCCCTTTGTTTCATTAGAGGGTTAGAATTTCTCAAATGGTTTTTACGACGTATTGATTGTTTTCCTGGAACACTTAAAATTGATGATGAAATTAAATATTTCCATATATTTTTTGTAGTAACTAGCTTTTACCAGCGGTTTTGCTCGCGTGCACAAATAAAAATCACTAAGAGTGGTCTATAACACATGACATAAGTACTAGAGGTGACTCTTACCGGTATAGTGGGTATACATAGACATTTAATAAAAAAAAATGTAAATCTTAATAAAATGCTATCACATCAATTTACTATTGTTCTTTAGAGATAAAATTATCATTAATTATCAAAATATTATTATTAATAGTTTATTTAAAGATAATAATGAATTATAAATGTGAAAAATATTAATGTGAAACTTGCAATATACACTACAATAATTATTTACTGAAGCAAAAGAAATTTGAAATGCACAATTACATTGTTAAGCTGTACGAGTAGTTTGAAGGAGCGCTTATTTAGTTGTAATATATACTTATACATAAAGTTACTATAGTTTTACCGTTTGTATGAAATTATTGAATATTACATATATTATTATATATTAGTTGAAAGAAGGTATATATATATATATATATATATATATATATATATATATATATATATATATATATATATATATATATATATATATATATATATATAATTTAATGCTAATTTGTCTATCCTGGTGATCGAACCCTCAACTATTGCGCTTCCAGTCGTACTGAACCATTGCACCTTGATGGCAGCTTATAGTAATAGTTTAAAATAATGTGATACTTCTGGAAACATATAATACTTAACATATAATATCTTGAAAATTGGGCGGAAAGTACGGAATGGACTGCCTTATCACTATATACCACTACATATATATACTTTTATGACAATTATGAAGAATGATATTAGGATCTATAGTTATCTCATTTGATTATATAAATAATATCATTAAAACATGATATTATTTGATAAAGATAGCTACGAGTACGTACTATCACTCAGTTACATTAAATACCTACTGACTTAAATTATTTATGTAGATTTTAAATTGTATAAATTAAAATAGAGATATAATATAAATGTCCATATATTACGTAAAATCCAGTCCATATTATTATGAAATAAAAAAAATAGGAAATCAGTAGCAATTAATATGGTCCAATTGCCTGACCTCGTCGAGATAGTATTTAAATTAAGGAATATTCCCATTGAGTCGTCCCAAGCGGCTCATTTAAATTAAGCTTTTTGAAAAAGTCTCATATCTTCTTTACCCGAGGCGCGGGTACATCAAAGAGGGTGGGTGGCAACGGGTTAAGGTATTTTTCTTGGAGGGGAGCCTTCTTGGGGGCAAAAATGCGTAGACTCACACTGGTGCGTGAGTAAATACCAACGCACACAACGATGGCTGTATGTAAAACACTTTAAGAAGCGACGAAGAAATGCGAGAAGCTTAGCGCGTATACAGCGTGTTCGGGAATTGATGTTCATTATTTTTTATTTATTATGCTTATTTATTATTATTTATTTAGTTTATAAATCATTTTGGCGGAATTAAGTGATGTTTTATTTTATCAATGTACAAATCTTTGCTTATTTTTAGTTATCAATATTATATTACATTGATATTTTTTTTTAATTTGCTATCTGACGTAAGTCTAAACCTAATAATATTTATTATTTTAGATATAAATTGAAATATCCAATTTTTATCTAAAATATTAAAATACCATTTGAGATAATTAAGTCAAATATACCGCAAATTTTAAGTTCGTTCGTTTCGTTAAAATTGTTTGTATGAAATTTAAAGTATGAGCAGGAATCTAGAGCTATTACTTTCTATGTATCCACTGCGGTATATACTAAAATAAAAAAAAATATAAAATGTTGTATAATTCAAACAACCTGTAGGCGGGGGTAAAAGCGAAAGGGTTGAAGGCGATCGTCTCCCCGCGGGGTGTCCACCTTCTTACAACCTTTTTAAAGAGGGGGCACAGAGCAGGCGCTCGCAGACCGCTGAGATGGAGGTTTTTAACTTAGCTGTTTATTATTAATTGACGTTAGAAATAAACATCCTGTATACGGCGACGTTTCTCATATATGTATTTACATACTTCTTTTGCGTGTTATATGTAAAACGTACTTGTTATATGTAAAAGTTCACAGTGTTGGCATTTTAACCCTTTTTAATAGAAAATTTAAATTTTTTTTTTACTATATAGTGATTTAGTAGATACCATATTACTAGAGTTCATTATTTATTAATGTTTCGAACATTCTAAAAAAAATTTTTTGCGATATATTTGATGACCGAAACCAGACGGTTCCTTAACAAACCTTTTAAACTTAAACCAATGAATATAAAATCTCGCTCTTACGAGAACAATAAATACAGGGGTACATGAGAAACTACTGAGTTTTATTACTTACATACTTCTTTAATGCCTGTCGCCAATGTTGTATTAGCTCGGGGGGAATCGCCGGCATAGAGTAGGGCGGGGGTGTAATTGCAAAATAAAATTAGCCGGAACGGGTACGTGCTCAATTTGCGCCACCCGCACTGATTTGTTTTCGCTGCTGAGTCTCGGTCTCGCTGCTCTGTACTTCTTAGCCTATATATTATTGATCGGATGATTGTACGCCATATTGTTTCACGATGTTTCGCTTTTAGACTCAAGAAAAGTGTTTTCACAGTAGAGATCTGTATACGGTCTGAGGAAATATGCCTAAAAATGCAATATAATAGTATTCCATTTGTACTCTGTGAACCATTCCATGGAACGATTTCAGAACTTAACTTTATGTCAATACTACGAAGTCTCAATGGCAATCTTTCAAAGAAATAGAGCCAAAACTGTAAAATATTTTCTCTGTCAACTTTGCCGGTATACTTTTTATTGAAAATCTATTTTCAAAAATACAAAACTGCTCTGAAACAATATTGTCAGTGTGAACAGATTTCACTAGTTACTTGACAGGAATAAGCGATAGTCCCCCGAGCGACGAAAAAATCCGTCGCGATTCCGTCCGCGGGATGTTGAAAAAGTCGAAAGTTTCAGGGCCGGTCTGCGGAGTCAATGGCTTTTTTATTTTCGTTTTCTTTCCTTTCCGGTTGAACTTTTCCCAAGTTTTATTTTGAGGAAGTTCCACGAGTGTCAGTTTGGCGTTCGGCCGCAATTTTACGCGGTTCGCGCCGATAATTGCGACCGCAGGTGGGATTTTTTATTTTGTTCGCCACTTTAGTGTTTAATTTGTAGAAATATTACTATATATGGGAGATGGGAGTTTCGAGCATATAGAGTGAAACGGCTTATGTGAATGTACATAGGGTGATCCACCTACCGATACGAGCACGTATGACCCGCCTACCGCGGCATACGCCCACCTAGCATGTGCTGCACATATGTGCCCCAGTTCGGGGACAGTGGTACACGCGTCACACATGCGGGCATGGGCGTGCGTGCCCAGTGCGCATGTCGGGGCGTGGCCTCCCCGCCGTGAACGTTCACGTCACGTTACGCTTCTGTGTGCGCCAACGTGACAGCTATTTATTCAGCCGGCGACTAACGATAAATGAGTTATAATTTATTTTTACTTGAAAAAGGAAGGGTAAGGGAGGCAGCCTTGTAATTAATGGCGAAATTGGCTATTCCGAGTATTCTGAAGTCGGTAATGAGGTGAGATTGAGATTAAAATCCGGGTAGATGAGCTCGTGAAGGATTAAGCGTGGAAAAATGAAGGCGCATAGGCCGGAGCGCGCTTCTGATACATTATGTATGATTTCCTTTTTCACCAGAGTTTAGCTTTGTATTAAGTCGGTCCTCCAAGATTTATCATAATCTTAGAATATATTTCTGTATATTTTTCCTAAGTTCGTCTGAGTGGAAGTCACTAGACACAAGGAAGTGACTATATCGAATTTCCAATGAATCCACTTCCAGTGAACGTTATTGGTAGCTTAATATATAATAGTAAAAATATTCACATATTTTCTGTTATGCCCTATTACCAGATACGCTGTGTTTATTTTATATATGAAAAATTTAATTAACGCATCACACTTGCTGTTGTTTATCAATTTAATCTCAGAATCTCTATCACTGAGCCACATAGTCGTTAAGTGAAATGATAAGAAAACTGTCATACGTTATTAAATATGTTCGACTCAATTGTTGCGTGACAATTTTAAGGCTCTCAAGGAAATTTAATTACTATAAATAGGATCTATCAATCTGATGAGTGTAGTGTTAAAATCTGCCACCCAACAGGCACTCTCTCATATATGAAATGTTGGAAAAACAGATTTATCTCATCTTGTTACATAACATATAACTGATAATATGAAAAACTAATATAGACTTATTCAGTCTATATGCGTACATATTATATACATATATAGGTCGTAAGTTAAAAATCAAATTTATATCTTCACGATTTTATATAAAGAAAAATTTAAAAATTATGCCCGAATAAGAACATGTACGTTGACAAATAATCGCGTCATGGAGCGACCGTTAAGTACCATCTGGGACGCGTGCGGAATTCGGCGAGCCCCAATGACACGCAGACCGCAGACCATATTATTCCTTTTTAATATACTTAATCTAAATATAGAACGCTGCAGTATTTTTTTAAGCACTATTATTACTGTCTTTTATATAAAAGGGTATGCTAGCTGAAATATGATATTAGAATTTTTTTTAGAAATGGGCCAATGACTGTAGTTTATTATGATATTACAGAAAATTCTTTAAGTCATTGACTATAAATTATTGTGTTATTTTTTTAGGTTTACGAATTAATCTGTTCATAGCAGGGTAGGCAGAAGAAATTAATAAAATTCAATTTGCTTGAGTGGTATCTTGAGTAGGGTGCGAATCCACGACCATTTCGTTTACTGTCAGACGCTGTTCTACTGTGCCACGAGAGACATGACATATGTTTACGTACAATACGTACGTAACCGTATTTCTTAGTAATATTCTCAACAGGCTTCATATAACTCATTCACAAAACTTGTACGCTATATTGATCACGTTGTTCTTCATTTCAATTAGTCAGGTTTATTTTGTTCTTAGTCGGGAGTACGTTCCTATAACGAAATTGTTGAAAATACAAATAAATCATAAAATATCTAATAAAAGATAATTATTATTCAATTACTAAATCACTATTGAAGCTACTGTCTTTCGTATTTCTCAATTTATACTGTAAAAAATATACAAAACCGATTTTTACCAATGACTTTTAATCTAAACAATAATATTAAATCAGATTATAGGTTATTTTAAAGAATAAATAAGTAAATTATGCAAGTATTCGAGCACGCGTGTTGACAAATGGCGACACAGCAGGATAGGTGACCATTAAGCGAAGTCAAAGCGGCGCGTTCGGAATTCAGGTAGGCCTTGTGATAAACAACTGAGCCCGTAAATCCATTGAGCAACATATTTGTTTTATTATCTGGGAGTGCTATCTAATAGCTATATCTATGCGGTATTTGGTTATAGTGAATTTTTTCCTTTAAATATTACATACTAGCGACTGATCGATGTTCTCGGATTTACTCTAGTATGACATGTATATATTGTACTTATATTTTTAATATTTTTTTTTCAAATCAATTTTGTCAGTGAAACATTTTATATGCAATAATTTATCTAGGCCTCTTAAGTATGGGTAAAAAACGTTGTCTGAATATTGGTTCAGCTATTCCAATGAATAGCTCGGACAAATGGAAAGACAGACAGACAGACAAAATTTTCAAAGTGTTGTTTTGTTTTTTAGTAACGGTTAAAGAACTATATGGACTCAAAAACTCAATTATTATGAAATCACATACATGAGGAGGATACTCCAACTTTATTTATATGTACTGTACTTTTGCTGTACAGAAATTTTGACGGTACGTCATAATTTGGTAACAGTAATGTGAAGGCCATTATGATGAAGTGGGACAGCATCTGTATTTAACGCGGAAGCTGTGCGTTTGATTGATAATAAATAATTTTTATTTCTTCGCTCTGGCAAGAACAGGGTTGAGCTCCACCATTGTGTCAAAATTCTGCGGAATTGAAAGACGAAGTGTATTGTTTTTACCAGAAGAATATATAATCCCATATTAATCATGTTATATGAAAATGTATCACTAAGTAATGGCAAATTGCTATATCTAAATATATATATGAATGGGTATCGGAATATAATATATAAAATCTACATACTGCACCTTTAATAAAAAAAATATATTTCACTCGCCATTCCCCAATTTCCGCCAAATTTTGCGACTGCGTGTTGAGTGGAGGAACTCAACGCAGCGCTTTGTCTTGTTAGAGCGAGATTTCATGAAATAATTTTTCTCCCCGAATGGGAATTGTCACCCACCCACCCACAGTGGTCGTATATACAGTCAGATGCTGTGCCGCTGCGCTACGATGGCCTATTTAATCATTAAAAAAATATATATAAAACTTATACAAACTTCTAAAACTTTACTTGCAGCTTTGTTCCATAGTCAAACGCCGTGCTTTGTCATGCTACCAGAGCGAAGTGAAATTGAATAATTCACTCTCCCCATACCACATGTGATTCGAACCCACACTCATCGCGTTTTTATAACTAAACTTTTCAATAACTACATAGCGCTAGGACCATTCATCAAAGCGATGACTATCTTTCATCCTGTTATCTGTTACGATTCGTATTATGGACATTATTTTAATAGGCCGTTACAGAGTGGTTTGTCTTTATGCAATCTAGAATAAGATATTCCTTAAGCGAACCGTAATTTGAATACCTGGCTTTTCGCACTAATTGACATGTTATTGTATATAGATATAATGTTGCTGAAATTCACTGTTGGTTTTGTTTTCTAGATATATATATATATCTAGATATATATACATCTCAGAGGGTGTCTAGCCAATTATCTGTCCGATATTTGGTTTCCGGCATACGGGTACGCGACCCCGGGACCTCGAGCCACCACTTTCATAACCCGATCCAATCCATGTAAGTGGTGTCCCTCCCCTATATTCCAAGTCTTTCTGCCTCTTATTCCCTTTCCTTTCTTGGTTTCTCCCAGTAATGGGTTTGGAGGTCAGATGGCAATCGCTCCACAAAAAACCACTTCGCCACTCATATGGACCGATTGGTCTTAGTCGGAAGGCAGACCCTGGCAAAAAGCCGGGACTAATGCCAGGAAGAAGAAGAAGATATATATATATATATATATATATATATATATATATATATATATATATATATATGTATATATATATATATATATATATATATATATATATATATATATATATATATATATATATATATATATATATATATATATATATATATATATATATATATATATATATATATATATATATATATATATATATATATATATATATATATAAATTTTGGGCAATTGTTATGGGGTATAATTCTATTTATAACATTTGTGTTATTCCGCGGCGTTAAGTTCCCCCAATCTAAGCGTAATGTCTCTATTTTGGTCAGGAGCATGCAACTTATATAAACTATTCCATATGTTACGCTTACAATGTATGTTTGTTAAATGTATTAAAATACTTTATCCTATTAAGTATATCCAATGTATTTGACTTCTAAAGCCTTTTTAATTAAGTTGCTCGTACTTAAAGAGTGTTAAATCTTTACATTATTATAAAATAAAATTATCTCTTAGCGATATACACTTGAATATTACAGACAACGTTATAGATTTTAAAGCGATTTTTACTAATGCCAGTGTGATTCAAAAGATAAAGCACATGTATATAATATCAGTGGCGAAGTGTATATATAACACGATTCCCATTGGTAAACTTTTTGTAAATCTTAATGAATATAACAATTCATTATTAACGAACAATAATTTCACTTTAAATCAATTTTATTTCACACAATAGAAACCATAAAATACTTGATACAAAATAAAGATTCATCCGCCAAAACGGGTAGCAGGCATAATCTCAAAAGCACAGCCTTATGACGCGAAGCTGTGTACGGAACTCTAGTTCAGAAATATTTTAAAATTCTACTATAAGTAATTTTCACTTTAGAAACCATAGTTTTACTTAGTAGATACTGCTAAATATGTAGGAATGTTACGTTAGTGTAAAGAAAGTCGTATTTAGGTCAAGCATGGCCATACATTCTGTTAGCGCCGTGTTGGCTCTGCATTAACATGTAACGGAAAGCTAACATAGTCTAACTTGAAACTTGTGAAATTTACGTATTCTTGGAGTATAATAAATGTGTGTTGATATTTACTATTTGTACTGGCTGGCGATTTAAGTCTTTACTATCTTTTCAATATTGTAAAGCTAGAGAGTAGAGAGCTTAAAAGAAAAGGGCTTGAATTTAAACAAAAAAAAATATTTTAGTTATTTCCATTTGACCACGATATAATATAAATATTTTAAAATTATTTCATTAATACAATTAGTAATAAGATATTATAATTTTCATACGTTTTATTATTAATTTATTTATACAGAATTAATATAAGAAATGTAAGAGCTTATCGTTATTAATTGAAGAGTAATTTTTCTTTTTTTTGCTTTCGTGCTTTCCTTAGCGAGGTAGCCAGGGAGAACTGAGCGCCAAATGCTACGGTCCCTACATACCTCTTTCACCTCATTGACTGTCATTAACCTCTTCAAACATGCCCTCCGGGTAGTCTTTATGCTTTTTACGTGACCTTTCTCTAGTATCTTTGACAATATGGTTTCGAAAGTCAGCTTACCTCTTTACCCTTAGTCCCTTTACCTCTGTGTCTAGTAACTTTTCTAAGGCTACAATTTAAGAGCTTAGATTTATTTGATAGAGCGTGAAGGAAGAGGCGATACTCAATGCCGCAGCTTGTGGCCTCATAAATAAATAAATATATATATTGTTGTTTTTTAACATTATTTACAGGTATTTTTTTATTTTCCTCTCCGCATGAGCATCCTCGTACTACAAGGAATATTTAAAAAATAATAATGAGTGAAATCGGTTCAGCTTTTTATGTTATAGATATATATTGTCACCACATTTTTGTAAACACAGTACTATTCATAAGACCTGGTTTCTAAAAATAACACCAAAACAGGTAAAGCACAGTGCGTGGGCAACTCTGCGTAATACTTATGACAGTGAGAATTACTTCCTCCGGGACGTATAGTCCGGTACAGAAGTGGTTATTTTAATATTATTTTAAATGTTCATATAGTACGATTTCGTTATTATTTTACTTTATAAAACTTTTTCTTTACTAAGTGAATGACATTTAACGTGCAGGCAAAATTTATGAAGCTTTTTTGGTTAGCTTAGAGGAAGCTCGAAATTTCTGCGGGTATAACGTAAAATTTTACTTTGAATAGTTCTCGTAATAGAAATTGCGAGCTCATACCTAAGCGATTTAAATATACTCATCGCTATCATATTAAAATATAAAAAAGACTAAACTAAATAAAATATATTAAAAAGGGGCTTATTTTAAATTAGTTGGTTATGTAAGTAACAAAATTAGAACTAGTATTGACGAGTATATGGTAATTCTTGACGTGTCCAAATAATATTTTTGACTTCTATAGTAATTTAAAAATCTATCCACAGTCCAAATAAGCAACTAAAGCTTTCACGTGAGCTTTAATTCAACATTTACCTTAGTGAGAATTGTTGCCTCCCGGCCATTATTATGCAATGCTTATTTTGCACATACTAGGATACTTAGCTGTTATATAATTTCATCGAAGCAGGCACGAATAACCACCGTCTTTATATACTGGATATTATTAAAGAAAATTTTATAGTGTTAATGTGTAAATGTCTATCCGAAGCGCTTTTACTTATTATGAAATAGCTCCACTTCGTTTTTATGTTATTTGGATTTTCTGCTACATACTATATTTCACATATAGTAGGGAAGACAATGTGAACCTATTGTGTAAACACTCCGTACTTCACCTTTCGCCTTCGACATTCAGAAATCGTGATTTGACTGACGGAACTCTTCACCGAGTGCTGTCTTTCCAAAGTGAAAAAACGAAAGTACCTAAGTCAAATACTATCATTACCATAAGTGTAAGTGTAAGGTCAAAACTACAATCATCGCGTTTAAAGCTAGATACTACCTTACTATGTTAGCTACTACCTTACTAAAGTCCACTGAATAACGAATATTAATGTACCAGCATAATACAACACAACAAGCAAGCTGGAAAGAGTTAAGGCTCTAATATATATTTTTATTATTGCCATCCCTCCAACCTGGTAAGTCAAATTGCCACTTTTCAAGACATTGCGTGTCGACTGGTGGAACTTAACGCCGCCCTTCCCTTTTGTCTATATATAATGATATCTGAAGATATACGTAAATATAAAGTATTTATACTATAAACGTTTACCTCACCTATGACTCAAATCCACGGACTGACACAACGATATTTCTAATAAGAATATATTCTTGAGCATAATTAATGTTACCAGCCATATCGTACAACACATATATCGTAGATAATCGTATTATAACAAAGGAGTTTTAAAGACGCTATCAATTTGATCTAAATCTAGCGACACGGTCCATAAGAGAATGGCTATTTAATAAGAAAGATTTATTCGTGTCGCACCGTGCATGAGTTATCTCACCGTGACTGATCGCCGTTTAAAGCTA
This sequence comes from Dione juno, assembly GCA_037127375.1. NCBI lineage: Eukaryota > Metazoa > Arthropoda > Insecta > Lepidoptera > Nymphalidae > Dione > Dione juno. The sequence goes on from JAXRJS010000065.1 coordinate 1,083,915, forward strand.
AAACACGAAGACATACGGAAGTAAAAAACATCGATTTATAATTCATCCGAGCGTAGGACGCAACTAAAAATTAACTTTGAACATAACTACGGGCCTGCCGGTTTAAAAATCTCACCGAGTAATAGTTGAGATTAAGAGCGGTTGCCTCGGGAGCCACGTAGAATGGATGCTTATTAGAATTTATACGAGCAGGGCACCTACTTAGTCCAGGCTCGCGTTTGATGTAGCGCCCGTTTTTTAGAACACTCCGGGACTATCATCGTGTTTATTGGAAGAAATATTGTAGATCATAACATATAGACTGAGCTTGTTAGCTTATGCTGGGGGCAAGGAGGTGGAATAGGATAATTTCACAAGTAATTCGCCTGTCGACGAGATATCAGCCGCTGGTGACGAGTCTTGTAATGGCCGGCAAAGTAATAGTTATTCAAGGTTGTTCAGTAGCGTTAGGCGAGTAGCGCTGGGCGGGGTAGGGTAGTTCGTCTATTGCGAAAGGTATAAGGAATTTTCGAGTGGGGGCTTCAAGCCAAACCCGCCAATTGGTCCAATCTGTGACACTGATATATGCTAGTACTAGAGAATTATTAATGTATCAATGCCCTTATTAGTTCATAAGTTATTTTGCTCTTGTAATTAGTATTTATACTGTTAGAGAATAAATTTGATGTCTTTATGTTTTGAATAAAGATTCGCGAATTTAAACGGTTAATTAAGAAATAGGCAAGTGGGCTGCTGTGAGAATAGTGTGACCTACTTAGTATCGAGTATTTACACGGCTAATTCACTTAACCGCTGACATACGACACAAACGTTCTCGTGTACTGTAATGTACCTGCTATAGTTAAGGCGAATATTACTGTGAGTGATGCTTTCTAATAGGAACAAAAGCTTTATTTAAAATATAAATTATATAAACATTTTTATTTTGTAGTAATATGGTTATACTATTATAGTGGTAATTAGAATAAATATGGTAATAAAGTAATTGATTTTTTTTAAATTTTTTATGTTTAAGTCAAAGTGCTCAGTCAATGGTGACGCGACTTTTTATTAAGTTTACGTTTATACGAAATTTATATTAAGTTTTTTTTCAGTCTTGCGCTTTATTCCACATATGGCAGGGTCTCCAGATCGAACTTAGTAGAGCCACGTAATTCACATTTCGCCCGAATTCGAGACATTGCGCCTTATCAGCATATTTCAACGCTGCTGGAACGTGAAACTCAAAAAAAAATTATAATTTTATTTTTAAAACACTTGAATCTGTAACTATTGTGCGTCTAAATGTATGATTTGAAAATTCTCGATACAAACAGAATTATTTACTATAAATAATAATGACAGCACCAACCGCATTGTATCAAGTTAGAGAGAGAGTTTAGTGCTTAACTCTATTCTTTACATCCTGCCCAATTTCTAGATCGCGTTTGAAGGTCGTGCTTAAAATCATATAATTTTCTATATTTATTTTACAGAATGCCAAAAAAATTTATATTACTACGCCTTAATATGACCTGATACATTAGACTCATTACTGTTCTCATTACACTAGACGTTACATATTCCATATATATTCATAGCTCAACAAAAAAAGTACTATTTGACTTTCGATGATTGCTTCGCCTCATGTTATTATTTATTTTTTGTGCACTTGTTTAATACCGTTAAGATGTGGACCGGTTATTTTGAAAGTGGTGTATGTCCGTTTTCTGCGATTTCTGGAAAAGTATAATTTTACATAATATAATGTTAATTAAAAATTGTAGTAGTATAGTAATTTTGAGTACAGTTCTAAAAAAAAGCACTAAATAAAGCTTCATGCTTTATTTTACATGGTATCAATTCTTTTTTTTTTCAAAAATGGACTTACACCACTTTAGAAATAAGTAATTTATAAATATAAGCTAATGATATATATGTAGATGATATATGTATGTGTTATTACTACATATGACTAGTTATTTTGGCAGTAGATATTTTTAACAGGTTTCGTATATTTTTACTTTTTTTAAATGAATTTTTTACGTATGATTGATTTCATGTTCATATGAAACATGGGCAATCTATGTAGAAGTGAATTGAGAAAAAAGTTCTTTCTTTCTCGTTTTAAAGTTCTATAAAAATCTTTTGAAAGCTTTTTTAAGAAAAGTAAAACTAAATCATTTTTTGGTTTCTGTTCTCTTTTACTAATGTATGGCCAATTAGTAATATGTCTTTTGGAATAAGTTTTGTCGTAAAGTTTACATAAAAATAATTAATAATCTTAATGACCAGATTGTAATTTTTTTCTAAAGTATTTATACTTTATTTTAAGAAACATAACGTTCAATTGCGAGGAGTACTCGCTCACCAAGCAAATTGAATTTGCGGTTGTATCCACTCATTTTGTATGAAATGAACTACATATATAAGCTTGTAATAGTTTCTTTCTGTGGTTAATTTATAAATTATTAAGTTTCAGATATTTTATGTGGTAGACAGAGGGAATCGACTTTTTTACAATATTAAAGTGGTGATTACGAACTTGAATGTCCATCAATGGTATATCTTAAAAACTAGTTTGATTTGACAAATTGCATTAGGTACTGTCACAAAAAGAAAAGAACTCTTAGATCCATTAAAATAAACAAACATAGTGTACAAGTGTATTGAAGAACAGTTAAGTATTTAAATAATTTACGTACATACAGTATAACGATTATAATAATCGATTCCATTCAGGATGTTCTCGATACATCCAATTATAAAACACACGTTTATTAGAGCAATTTCCTTAAAACCTGATTGCGAAGACACAATGACATATTGACAGCGTTAGACCAGTCCACCGTTAACTACACTTACTCGCGGCAGCTAGCTACATGGGACGGATTATGCCACTTAAATATTTTCTTTATATTAACGTAAATTTATCTTCTATTCTATTATTTTTTGTAATAGCCTAATGTTTTGAGAATTCTCGGCACAATGTTTTCCGATTTGATAAAGTTACATGACTAGTTAATGAACATGTGTATTTTGGCCTTTTTTTTAACATGTGCATTTTTGTGCAGCGGCCTGTGGATGTTGAAATATACACTAATTGAATTGAATATCTATTTTTATTACTACATTTATTAATATTAATCAACATTTCTTGTTCTGGCGTAAAATCTCTAAAATATGCAGAGAGTGAAGAATGAAGAGACTTAAGCCTAGAATTTCTCTGTCTAGATAAAAGACAAAAGAAATATCTACAAGCAAGTGTACACGCCCTCTTAGAATACAGGTTTGATGGAACATGTCATCGTCAAGGCCCAAGGCAGCAATTATCGGACTTCCAATGATTTGCAACCCCTGATCACTGGCCTTGGGCCACCTATAAACATTGAAAGAGCAAACATGACTATGAAGTAACCTAGGTTTGACAAAGACTTAAAAGCGTAATATGGTATTGTCAGAATCTTTATAGATGTTATTAATTTGACATTTTATTTTAAATATTTTTTACGAAAACCGAGTAGGTATACATTTTGAAAAAAAAAAAAAAATTATGATGGAGGTAGGGTATCATTAAAATGTTTACAGGAAACTCATAGGCATGACTCTTAACTGGTCGTTGCTACAAAAACGCTGCAGTTTTACCGCAAGAGTATGCGACTGAAAAATAAAAAAAATTGACTTTTTTTATATTCACTTATTTCTTGAATAGTGCAGTTAGTAACTAAACGTTAATTTACGTTAACTTTTTGGGTGTGTCACGATAGATGTCTAATTTGTCATATATATATATATATATATATATATATATATATATATATATATATATATATATATATATATATATATATATATATATATATATATATATATATATATATATATATATCCCACACACAGATTGCAGGGTAGGGTAGGTAGATTCTATTATCAAGACACTCCGCTCTCCATTTTTCGGTAAATAAAAATTTTTAGTAGGGACCGTTGCGGCGCAGAGGAACAACCTCTGCCTATAAACGCGACGGTTTTTAGGTTCGATTCTCATTTTCATTTTCTTCATTCTGGTAAGAAAGCAAAGCGCGGCCATGGGTCCCGCCACTCAACACGCAATGCCTAAAAAAAAGCGGAAAGCGGGGAACGGAGTGTCTTAACACTAGTGTTAAGACACTCCGTTCCCTCTGTCTGCCCTGTGCGAGATACAGCGTGAAGCTAATAAAATTATTATTATTATTAATCTTTAGTAAGTGTTGAGTGGCGGAGCTTATCGCCGCGCTCTGTGTCAGACTTTATAGTCCGATTTAATTATTTAAGTATATGTAATGTATTTTACATAGTTACATAGATACACAAAATCTATACTAGTGCTGTAAATATAATATTAATTTAATACCTACATATAATTATGTATGACTTCTGTGTTCCGCATGAGGCATGAATGTACGCCGTCATTATCGCATAAATCAGCGCCGATATCGATTCGAGCGTAATTGCAGATACATCGATGTATCGATCGTATCCCGCTAAATTAAAGTTGCCACCGATATAATTTTGCTTGATGTGTGTGACGTTTAATAAATTGTACAACACTAGCTTGTTAGAATGGGCTATGGCTGGAATTAACTTAATTTTATAATAATAAAGCAGCTGAGTTAATTTTGTATTTAAAATTATCTTTATAAAATAACTAAAATTATCATATCAGTAGATATTATTTCAGCCCATATATTTTGCAATTGGCTGTAAGCATCATAGTTATGAGTTCGATTCCCACTTGGGGGAATTTATTATTTTCGTTTCCCCGCCTGACGAGACAAAGCGCGGTGTTGAGTTACGCCACTTAACCCGCAGTTTCTCGTATTCCGGTGGACATCGGAAAACGGGATCTTGACACTAAGTTCTACGATTCTAGGTCCCTGCTATGAAAATAATAAGTTAATAAAAATCTATTAAAGATTCTGGTTACATTATTGATATGCTACAGTACATATTAATTATATAAAAATGAAGCAATTTAAAACATAAATAAGCATATGAGTAAAAAAAAGCATATTATAAAAAAATATAATAATAAACAGAGCTTCAAAAAAGTACCATTTTCTTTTTTCACATTTACAATTAATTACATAACAAACAAACACCTTTCACTTCATTATATATAGTGAGCAGTCCCTAAGATATAAATCATACATCATGCGTGTAATGAGTAACAAATTGTGTAGCTAATATATTAGATAAGGGAAATTTAATTGAGGCTGGAAGCAATCTTAGCAATTTGTTCCGTTACTGTCAATCAATTTCGTTTTGTTGATACAAAGGTAATATGGGGCGTTCTGATTTATATTATTATATATTTATATTATATAATATTATATATTATTATTTATTATTTGTTTTTAATTTAAAATCTCTTCATGTCGAAGGTCATAAATAACTAAAGACAACTAGGCCAAGTGTGTAGTTTGGGTAAAACCTAATCGTAGAAGTAGAGTAGTAGATTAGAATGATATATATTATTATTATTACTATACTATATTATACCCTGACTTTGCTCGCGTGGTTTTCTATTACGCCATAAGATTGTTTTCAGCTCTAGACATTAATTATTTCCTTAATATTGGTAAATATTAATAAATATATTATATTTGTACTAACTTAGAGTACAAGTAAAATTTTTTAATACTACGCTTACTTTTTGCCACTTTTTAAGTGTTTTGGGCAGTTCGAATTGATCTCTGAATATGTCAATCACTATACTAGTTTAGATTATTTATAATATAGGGGCTTAATCGTCGTGGCTTAGTGGAATAGTGTTCGGTTTTATGCTATAGATTTCGATTCGATGTCCATTTTGTGAAACGATTATTTATTACCATAAAATACAGAAATTTCTGAAAATTTGTAGAAAATATTAACTGCATTATAATATATTGCCATATATGCGGCACGATAGATGGATGGAAACAGAAGGAGGTAGCGGTTTCAATACTGAACAGGTAAATTAATAAGTTTAATGACATTATTTTATCTCGTGACGTGAAATAGACCTCCACCGTGAAATATTAATTACGTTACTTAATAGTTAATAATAAAAAAAATTGTAAATAAAAATAATAGTAATAATAGTATAAATAATAATAGTATATTTGAAAGTAATATTTAAAAGCTACTTCTCAACGCGATGCTTTAGTTGTACATTTTTGAGAAAGAGGTAGTTAGTTCAATTTCCACTCAAGACAAACGTTTGTATGGCCGATTGCAAGATAATTCATTATCAGTATGAATAGCTGAAAATATGTGTGTGTGTATAAATATATACTGTGAGTGGCCAAGTTAAAAACAGGAGAGGCCGCTTGTTAGGCATGTTGGCTAAGAGGTTAATGACAGTGGACGAGGCGAAAGAAGTAGTGTTGTTGCTTTTTAATTTGCTGTAGTGACCGAAAAATTAAGCAAATTATTGAAACGAATCAAATTTTGCTTCTTTTTTTGGGCTCGGCTTCAACTCGATTATAAATAATTCAATAACAAAAGATTAAAGTAAAATTTCCAAATATTTGTCTCTTAATAGATTTTAAATTGAATAAAATTCAGATTTGTTAGGAAATACTTTACTTTATTTAATTTAGTTTTTGAACTGGATTTAACGGTCTAATTGGCCATAGAGTTTTTTCCGCTTACATCACAACTTAACTAATAAAATACAATAAAATATATAAAATAATATGAAGGCCGTCGTGGCTCAGTGAGACCGCCTTTGAGTGTAAGTCTTAAATTGTAGACTTGTACCCTATTCAGGGCTATAAATTATTTCCATTTCTACGTAATAAGACAAGACGCGGCGGCGTCTGTCACCCAAAAATTAATATGAATATATATATATATATATATATATATATATATATATATATATATATATATATATATATATATATATATATATATATATATATATACATATATTCCAAAAATATTTACATATTACAACTTAATTTTATTAGAGCTGACTGTCACAAGATTAAATATAATATTATTCATACAGCCAGTATAGAGATTTCTTCTTTTGAATATTATAAAATTGCATTATTCTCTATATTAAGCTATTTATATGAAGTGGCTATATCCTATAGCTATAGTATATAAAACCGTTGGAACAGGAGTTCTATACAGTACTTTCACGTAGCGGTGTAAAACCTCCCTCTCTAATCTAAGTAAATTATTGGAAACATATTGAACAATAACGAAACGGTAGTCCGGCCACGACCGTGTGGCGAACTGCGAGCTATGATCACTGAATGGGAAACAATGGATATGACTGTCTTCTAAAATTTAAAATTAAACAAAATTATCCTATCCTACTTACTAAATTAATTGAGTAAGTCCTTACAAAGCCTTTCTGCGCAAGCCTGACAAGTGCAAGTGCAGTACACTTTGGCTTATCAGACTTATCGCCATTGTTGCGCGTTTTTTTTACTATAACTTATTTCTATTCCCAATTCCTCGTCTCGGAAAGGACAGAAGTAGAGTGTACTTTTTCAAGGATTTTATTTTGTTATTATAAAGATAAAATACCGGTCAAGTGCGAGTTTGACGCACACGCTGAGGGCTCAGTGCTAATTTCATGTTTGTAAGTCAACAGTAAGAATCACTTACGTAACGTATGCACTCGTTTTGTACTACATATATAAGCTTAGAATGGTTTATTCATTGTTTTGAATTATGAGTTTTTACTATATTTGTTCTATAAGATCTACCTCCTTGCCAAATTTCATAATTCTAGGGCAACGAAGAATTTCATAGAAAATGCCAAAAAAAGCTTTTAATTGCGTTGACTTAGAAATTTGATTTTTTATGTGAATAATTTCAGTTTGATACGTCTCCAACATCTTGAGAAAATGATCTTTACAGATGGACAGACAAACGGACGCCAAAGATATCCTATATATTCCTATTTGGATATTTTCCTTTTTATATACGAAACCCTACAAAAAGAGCAAATATTAAGAATATAACTTAAAATAATATATTGCCATTATTGTGCCTTTTCTAGTTAGAAAACTTCTGGGTAGATATTATTTTCAATTGATCGTGAGACGTGACGCTCGTGGAAGTGAAACTTCTTTTGTAACATTTATGAATAAAGATTTAGAAGATTTTTTTTTGTAAACAACATGATTGCTAAATTCACAAAGATCAAACGTGATGTTTTTATCTTTTAAACATTATATGAACTAAATAAAACTATATACAAAACGACAATTTATTGAGATATAAGTATATAATATATTTGTAAATATCTCAAAGAGTTTCTTCTGAAATTGTGAAGAATATTATGACAAGCTGTCATTTAAGTGTGTCAATTTTCGATTTGGGTATACGTATATATATGTTTAATTTTACTTTGAAGCATCTTGGATGGTTTCCAAGAGGCGCGCTTTCAAATTCCACTAAGTACAAATTTTATATTTTCTAAAAATCTCTTTTTCTTTACTTTACTGGAGAATAACTATTGGGGAAGTATAGCAGTTTAACCGAATAGTTGACGCTTTCTAAGGCAGAGTTACGTTCAGCAACGGATGGTGATGGGTTTAAAACTAAGAATGTTTGAATTAAGAATGTTTGTTAGAGCTGTGCACATGTTCGGATTATTTTTTTTATTACAACTTATTTCTATTCTCACTTCCTAATAAGCTATGTCTTTCTGAGACAGAAGTAAAGTGTACTTTTTCAAGGATTTTATGTCATCCTTATACAGATTAAATATTGATCAAGTGTGAGTTTGACTCATACACTGAGGGTTCCGTACTACCGTACGTTTAATGATTGTAGATCAATGGTAAGAAACACATAAAAATTGACAAACTTAAATTTATATTTATATTTACTCATAAATTTTACTATAAACTGCTCACAATACATACATATATTAATAGATACACGTAATGTAGTAGAATGTCACAAATTTATAGTGAATAGTTCATATTAAGTCAATCTTGATGTCACTTATCATGTTAGAGTCCAGTCCATACAACAGTGGACAGTAGTACAAAGTGGAGATAATCAAAAGATTCATAAACAAGCGACGCACGCGCAACAATCTGATCGTTTGTCAACCCCTGTCAATTATCAAGACATCATGACAAATTGACGTGTTGACACAATCTGTCACGACAAGTTTATTATATTATTTTTATTTTGTCACTAAAAAGCTATCATTTGATTTGATTCAATTATTTGGTTGATTTAAGCTTTTTTTTAGCTTTACAATGTATTTAGCACATCGCATGGTAGGTACAGGGAATAAACCGTTAAGACCGTGCGTTCCTTGCTTTTTGCTTTTTGAACGATTGCGTATTGACTGGCGGAACTGAACGCCGCGCTTTGGCTTGTCTCGGGAGAGTGTGATGTGTTAGAGAGACATAATTAATTCCCCTTGGTAATCGAACCCACCATAACTGCTATAATAAACTTAAACATGTTACTTAAGGTAAAATTTTTACTTCTTTTATCAGTTTAGTATTATTTTAAGTAACTATTTATTTTTAATATTTTAAACTGTTATTGCACTTATATAATTTGAACGCATCGAGATTTGAACACGCGACTCATGGAAACCATCCAAATGCTCTGACCACTAAGTCACATATCTCATCTAAATTGCTACGTACATGTCATAATTTTTATAAAAGTTATATACTAACAACATAAAAAAATTAAAAATAAATTAAATTAAATTAGCTTCACGTAGTATCCCGCACATGCCAGGGTAGGCAGAGGGGACCATAAGAACCGTAGGAACCTAGTGTTAGGAAACATCGATCCTCGCTTTCCGCCTTTCGAGGGATTGCGTGTTGAGTGGCGGAACTCAACGCCGATCTTTGCCTTGTTACTAGAGCGAAGAAAATGAAAATCATTAATTCTCCCCGAGTGAGAATCGAACCTACACCTACACCTACACAGGCAGAGGTTATGCCTCTGCGCCAGGACGCTCCTCATTTACACAAAAAATATTTTCTTATATTTTAATATATAGAACAAAAGTACTCTATCAGATTTGCTTAAATATTTTATCATTTCGTAATGTCTATTAGCGTATATTAAGTCAATTCAACAAGCCTCAAGTGAATATTTGATCGGTAAAGTGGAGTTATTGAGTAAATATATAAAATATACTCTGTGGTAGAGCGCACTAGGTCGCACATGCCACAAATAATATATAATAATCAGTTAATGCGCGTGTACGTTTGTAATGATAGGCACATTCGGCTTAGGGCGTTTAGGCAAAGAGGAGATTGGGGATTGAACGCATTTAGGATTAAAACAGGTGATTAATAAAAAATTGTATTTGTCTATGGCAAAAATAATCTAGAAACATTATATAAAAGAATTTGAGCTCGCATTTAGTTAGTTAAGTAATCATTTAGTTAGTTTAGTTAAGTAACAACCGAGTCACTATGATACTATATAAATTATTATACGTATTATTTATTAAATTTAAAAAAAAAATGAATACAGTATAAACAATACTTATATATTTATTTAATACTCTAAATCAAATGGAATAACTGTCAAAACAGTAGTGGGCCAAAGCACCCCATCCTCCCCACAGTTTCTTGACACAGATCTCTGTATAATTGTGGCAATTTACAACAGTCGTAGGACACGTCGAAACATATCGACGTTCGTTGCTCAACCTTGCTTTGATTGAGCCATTCACATAATCAGCTGTTTATGGTTCTCCCCCCGCGGCATTCTGTGTAGTTATTTGTTATATCTGACACCGTGACACACATGTCGCATGTGAATATGATTTTACATGTATTTACGCTTATTTATAATGTGAATTTAATGTTCTTAGAGATATATTATATTATATTGCTGGCTATGTTTATATGAAAGTGACTAGTTTTTGTTGATATGTTAATTTTTTTATGATTAATTTCAATCTTGTACTAGTAGTTAATCTGTTATAGATTTTTTACGATGGTTGTTGTTTATTATTTGGTGCTGGTTAGTATATTGATTAACTTATCAATGTACTTCTGTATTATAAGTAAAATATTACACATATATATATATATATATATATAGATATGTAGCACAAATAAGGATAGCAATAAGCAGTTGCGGTTAAAAGTCACTTACTATTTTTCACCCTTTGACTAAAAGCGATACGCATGGTGAGTAACATATTTTAGATTCTCGCTTTATGTCGTATATAGCAGAGTAGGCAGAGAAAACATAGTGTTTAGACATTCTGTCTCTCTTTTCCTGTCTCCATATCAAAAGAAATAAAAATAATCATTAAATTAATTTCCCTGGGCATCGAACCCATAACCACGTTTACACGCACGTTTAGACGCAGTGCCACTGCGCTACGACGGCTTCAATCAGACTATTTAAATATATACGGCATTTAATTATATAATCCTGTAATTGCGAAATAAAATTATAACTATCGCTTTTCAACACACATTTACCTGTATCAATAAATATGAATAAATATCTATTCTAAAACTAATTGATTTTACTTTACACTATGTTATTATGTATTTCATATATACATATAAAACCATATAAAACGTTAACAAAGAAAGAAATTAATTTTCAATTTCCTATGTAGAATTGGATTCGCTTTAACAAAAGCGACGCGTAGCGCGGTAGCTATGTTTATTCTGTGCTCATTGTGGCTTAGATCAATCTAGTTTTTGTATCATGTAACTACATACCATGTGCTACTTATGAACTCTTTCTAGATCGGAATGTATATATCTATTTAATCAATTTGAAATATTAACTTCCTAGACGAGCTTTGACTGTCGGAATTCAACACAGTGCTATGAAAGAAATCAATCTCGTTTTATATAAATTAATATCTAAAGACAAAACACTACGAAATTAAATAAAAAAATCGCTCAATTATATACATTAATAACATAAAATCACGTTTCCTTTTGAATTAAAAAAAAAAACATCGTGTTAAGTAACATTATATAAAAAAGATGTTATAGTTTACGCAAAATCTTAAAAACTAACAGAATATCATTTATTTGTACCGCATCGAATTATAGCTTTCTATAGTTACATAAAGCACGGCTAGCCGTTACCATCACGTAATCCCCAATTACTGGTCAGTCACAAAGTTAATTAGCTCAAGATTGGTTAATTTAAGTAAAAGTTACTTAAATCATGGTATCATTGTGTTTCAGAATAAGTCATTTGTAGTTCATAATGAATAGTTTTGAAATTTGGTTACTAAATTATGTGATTTTTTTTAAACTTTTTAATTTAGTTTTAATTTCCTTGATATAGTTACAGTCGCTAGCTGGTGACGACATTGTTTCACGTTGTTTATGTAATTGAAGTAAAAATAAGAAATGGAAAATTCTTTAGGCTTTTCTCTTTCTTGTAACAAGGCATAGTGTGATGTTAAGCTCCGCTATTCTGATCAATTTATAGACATTTTTCTAGCTTAAAGCTTACGAAAGCTCTATTTAATGTAGGAGTGGAAAAGAAAAAAGAATAGAGAATCGTCATCACTTTTTGTCCATCTGACTGTCAAGGCATGTGAACGTCTGAGAAACGAACCTATAGACCATAACCTAGCGTGACGGACTCACTCGACTGTAAACAGTGTGTTAAAGTTACAAAAACAAGTCTTGACATCATTTCACGTCGATCAACGGCCACCGATGAATAAGTCGGGAAAAAAGGCCAAAAAGTCCCCCGTTCTCAATGCGACTCATTTTATGAATGAAATAAGATTTTTTTCTATGGAACCGCGTCAAATACGTGCTTTCCTTTCTCGACCGTCTGACGCGACGTGCATTCATTTTCTACCGTGTCAGTTGGAAAAAACAACATGTACTTGCAAAGTGTAAGGGATATTAAACTTTAAGTAACAGTTGCATAGTTTATTTTAGTTAGGAGTTCGGTTAAAGGTGTGTATACATTCATTCTCGATGCAGTGGACAAGCTGGTCGCTACACTGCTCGTAAGAGATATTGGAGCGCTTGAGGCTCCCAGATGTTGTGTGATTAACGAGATTTTACTCCGCATAGGCTGATACAATTTGCTTTATAATACAATTTTCTATTTGTTTAAATGAGAAATGGGCCGTCGTGGTGCAGTGGCAGCGTTTTACTGTAAACGTGATCGTTTCCATTATGGGAGAATTTATTATTTTCATTTTACTCGCTCTGGTAGCAAGACAAAGCGCGGCGTTGAGATTCGCACTCATTGCGCAATATCGTGAAAGGCGGAAACCGTCTATCCTGCTATATGCGGAGTAGTCTGAATTAATGAGAAAACATAGTGTCAACCATAATCTACACAACATAATATGTTATCTTTAAGCTATATACCGCTTATCTATCTACTTCGTCTAATTTTCGAGGTCTCTTATATGCTTAATACTATTTTAAAATCGTTTTAATAGAAACTATAATGTTATGATGATAAGATGAATGTGAGACAACAATGCAAGATGTTAATAAATTGTGAAAGTTAGGATATTTCTTTCTATGAAAGAAAAAATATTAAAATAAAGCTAAATTTACCTAAATTCACTCATCAAAATATTGTTGCAGCAGGTATATTTTTCGATTTTTTTTTATAAAAGTCACATATAAAATCTGTTATTGAGATGAAAGTTTCAATAATGATATCATGTTAAAGGCACACAAATCAAAAATGAATAGTATTTTTTTTTATAATAATCAGATGTGACCATAGCATTGTTGTAAGATAAGACTGACTAACGATAATTATTATAGACTCCACTAATAGGCGCTAGTTTAGATATTTTTTCGATTCTATAAGAAAAACGTTTCACAAACTTACATAGAGAGAGATTACGTTTTTCCATTAAGTGACGGAACATAGCACCGACCTACATAAAAATATTGGAAATTTTGAAGTGTTATTCCACACTAAGGAAATAAAACGAGATTTAGAGAAACATATAAAATAAAAAAGATAGATAATAAATGGACAATTTCGAAGAATTCAATTAAAAAAAAATGCATTATAATTTTTTATGAGTGTGGATTTTATACAGTCAGACGCTGTCCCCACCATTCATAAAATTGGAAGCTGGTAACAGAGTGTTTTATCACTAACTCCTATACTCTCTCTCCTACAAATATAAAAGAGAAAAAAGTAATATAACACTATCGATTAATACACGGCTATACATTTCACAGTGCAGTGGTCACAGGCACGCGGCCCGCCGGCAAAAACTGTTTGGGCTCGTGGGAAGTCAATTACTCGATTAGCTCCCGCTTAGTACCGGTTCACGCTTGGCATCTCGTTTACCAGAGCTTCCTATCCAGATTTAATAGGTATAGATCTTTTATCATTGTTATATTAACTTATATATGTATTAATATTATTTGTTAAATATTGAATAGATTTAATTAGGGTATTTTTATATATGTATGGTCATACAATTATGGATTGTTGAAAAGATTCTGTAAGTCAGGTAAAATATGATATAGTTTCAGCTATTATATTTTCCATTTAATCTTTTGTTTCTTTTTGGTGCTAAAAGAAGAGAGAGAGAGAGAGAACATATTGTGTAAATAAAAAATATATATTTATTCCAATTCATAGATATGTTGTGTAGAGTTAGCGTTTTCTTGATTATAAAAGCTCCTATGACGAAATTCTGAGTTATCTTACATAAGCTAAATTTCATAGATTAGTATATATAGTAGCGTAGAGTGAGTGAAATAAATATGAAGGTAGCGGATTCTAATACCGCCGAAAAAAAATCATTTTCTATACTTTATTCTATTAAGGCATTGTTCTATTATGATATCGAACCTAGTGCTAAGATATGCCAGTTAAAAATAATATTCTTTATTGCAAAGAAAATATCTTTGGCTAGCGGAACTTTGTACGTAACTCCAGGGACTTGAGATGCTAAACAACGTAAAAAATATAAAAATCATATAAGAATTTCGATGCAGCTTGATGAGAACGCATGGCTTAGTGCTTGCAAAGCGCTTGGATGGTTTCCATGATGCGCGGGTTCAAATCCCGCTGTGCTCGTATCTTTATATATTTTGTTTAAGTATTTTTCTATCCTTATTGTGGATTAACAAGTAATAAAATAATAAACATAAAAAGAAATAATATGTTACGTTCCCACACTACCCGGCAATCGCTTAGCCAGAATTCGCGTAACTTGTTTACTGCATTCCATCAAATCTAAGAATTGTAACAGCAAGTAATGTAAAACGTAGTGTCATTTTTCATTCAATGTTTTTGTTCATGTTAGTTTTAATATTAAAATAATTCTTCACTCTTGTTTTCTCACATCGAGCAAGCAGTCACCATTTTAGTTAATAATTTAAATTGTAATTTTAATAAAATATTTTAAAGATTTGGTTTTTTTGGATCCTACGCTGCCACCGTACATAATTGGCGCAGTCGGTAGGATACTCGCGGGCCGGGTCGCGAGCAACGTAATTTAAATTTCTTAAGAAATTAACGTCGCGGTCCACCCGGGTGGCTTTCAAGCACCAACCAGAGTATCCAGAATCTACGAGGCGGCGCAGCGAGGCGTATCCAAACATTGATACACCGAAGAAGACCAGATTTGTATGTAAGTACATTAGAATCTTTCTAGTGATTGCTTACCCGTAGTTTTAGATCCTTTAGTTTTATCCATATCCAAGATTTCCCTTCAGAGGCAATCGAAGACCCCTAGGTTTAGTAATTATAGTAGCAGAGCGCGTTCTCAAGACGCTCATCGTAATATAAGTTTAGAAAATAATATTATAGTATCTAAAGAAAATAAAAAAAAATAATAAAAAAATGTCTGATTTAGATAATGTTTTAAGAGCTTTACGATTATTACCCGAATTCGACGGAAATCCAAACATTTACCAAGATTTATTAAATTAGGCGATCAAATAGTTCAAGAATTTGTGTTTAACAATCCTGATAATAATTTACTTAATATTGCCGTCGTAAATGGTATTTTAAATAAAGTAATAGGTTCAGCAGCCCGTTAATCAATACTAGTGGTATCCCATCAGACTGGAGTGGCATTCGTAAGTCGCTTATTAATAATTTCTCGGACCAACGAGATGAAACCGCGCTGTACAATGATCTCTCTCTCTTAACACAAGGATCAAATAGCCCACAAGAATTTTATGAACGTTGTCAAAATTTATTTAGCACAATAATGACATACGTTACATTACATGAAGAAATTTTGACTACCATAGAAGCTAAAAGGATTTTGTATCAAAAATTAACCCTACAAGCCTTTTTAAGAGGGTTGAAAGATCCCTTAGGCTCACGCATACGATGTATGAGACCTGAAACCATAGAAAAAGCTTTAGAATTCGTGCAAGACGAGCTAAATACAATATATTTACAGGCTCGAAATGAACCCGAAAGGAATAGGCACCCCCAGGCCTTTTCATCTCACCCTTTTAAGGTAAATCATAATTTTAATTTTAATACACCACAATTTAGACCACCTGTTCAAACTCACAGTCAATCTCGTAACCATTTTGTGACAAACCCACAACAGTTTTCACCCAAACAACAGCTAGGCCCAGGCCCTTTACGTACGCAACAAATGTTTAGGGCTCACCTCCAAATTATAGTCCCCATAACGCATTTAAACCGCCCCAGCGTAACGTCGTTCCGATATTTAATTCGACATCTCAGTCAGCTCGCCCTATGAGTGGCATTAGTCACTTTGTTCCTAGGAATTTACCACCCACAGGAAATATTGCGGGACACGATTGGAGAAAATTTGCAAATCCACCTCCAACTAATTATTTCAAAACTAGGGAAGTGAATTTCCATGACAGTCAGATTTACGACCAGATTTACGACTATTACGACTTTTACGACTATTACTACGATAATGACTATACTAATTATTATACTTACGATGACTATAGTAACGAAAATTTAGAAGATAATTATAATATGGAAGAATTATCCCAAAATCCACATCATTTTTCCACTCAATGCGTATCAAATGAACCCTCAGTAGGAAAGCCGTCGTCATCAACCCCTTCTGATAAAGAGGATTTTCGAGAAATAAAAATATTAGACAAGCCAAAATAGAAGTTAATCTTCAAACTCAGCGTCAACTCCCTTATATACAGATTAAAAATGCCCCTTTAAAATTACTTATAGATACCGGTGCAAATCAATCTTTTATTAGTCCAGCTGCAGTAAAGAAGTATTTCAAAAATTTTCCTTTAAACCACGATCCTTTCGAAGTGAGTAACGTACACGCTGTAAGTAGACATAAGTATTCAGTAACTATTCCTTGTTTCTTTGAATTTAAAAATGAAGATAATATTACATTTTTTATAAACAAATTTCACGATTATTTTGATGGATTGATAGGTACAGACTTATTAGATAAATGGGAAGCGACTATTGACTATAAAAGAAAATTATTTATCACTAAAGACGCTTCGAACCCCATTCAATTATATAAGTCGCGAAATGTAAATTTGTATGAAAATATTATACCAGCAGGCACCTCAAAATTATTAAAATTACCGATTAATGTTCATGAGGGTGAAATTTTCATCCCGGAACAAACAATTTCTAGTTGTGTTATAAAGGAATGTTTTACGTGTGCTAAAAAGAATAGAGCTTTTTTAGAGATTTACAACCCGAGTCGCAATGACATAATTTTTTCTATCGATAAACCTATCCGCGCGGAATTATATAACATTGAGTATGAGGGAACCGAGCGGTTGTTAGATCGCGAAAAGGAAGTTCGATCCCGTTTACGAACTAGCCACTTAAACGAGGAAGAACGAATTAATTTAGAAACTCTTTGCGGTCGCTACGCGGACATATTTTATTTAGAAGGAGAAACGTTAACTTTCAGTAATACAATAAAACACTCAATTAAAACTACAGATGAAGTACCAGTATATACTAAAAGTTATAGATATACTTTTATACATTGAAACGAAGTTAGGGATCAAATTCAAAAGATGTTAGACCAAGGAATCATTAGGCCTTCCGATTCAGCTTGGAGCTCTCCAATATGGGTAGTTCCGAAGAAAAATGACGCTTCGGGGAAAATAAAATGGCGTCTTGTTGTAGACTTCCGTAAAGTTAACGAAAAAACGATAGATGATAAATATCCTATCCCGAACATATCTGATATTTTAGACAAATTAGGTAATTGTCAATATTTTAGTACATTAGACCTTGCAAGTGGGTTTTATCAGATCGAAATGAACCCCGCTGACATTTCTAAAACGGCTTTTAATGTAGAGCATGGGCATTTTGAATTCTTAAGAATGCCCATGGGCTTAAAAAATGCACCCTCAACGTTCCAAAGGGTTATGGATAATGTTTTACGTGGTTTACAAAATAATATCTGTTTAGTATATTTAGATGACATAATAGTTTTTAGCACTTCACTCCAGGAGCATATTGTAAATTTAGAAAAGGTTTTTAAACGATTACGCGAGTCAAATTTTAGAATACAAATGGACAAATCGGAATTTTTAAAGAAAGAAACGGCATATTTAGGACATGTGATTACGGGAGAAGGAATAAAACCCAACCCTGATAAAATATCCGCTATTGAAAATTACCCTATACCAAAAACAAGTACGGAAATAAAAAGATTTATAGGTCTCCTAGGGTACTACAGAAAATTTATTCCCAACTTCGCTAGAATTACAAAACCAATGACTCAATGTTTGAAAAAAGGCTATAAAATTACTTTAAATCAAGAATATACAGACTGTTTCGAAAAATGTAAAAAATTATTAGTTAATGACCCCATCCTCCAATATCCCGACTTTTCAAAAGAATTTATATTGACTACAGACGCATCTAATTTAGCTATAGGAGCTGTACTCTCACAGGGACCCATTGGCTCTGACAAACCCATAGCATATGCCTCTAGAACTTTAAATACTAGTGAAATTAATTATAGCACAATTGAAAAGGAATTATTAGCGATAGTTTGGGCTACGAAATATTTTCGTCCATATTTATTTGGTCGGAAGTTCAAAATTATTACCGACCATAGACCACTTCAATGGGTTATGAATATTAAAGAATCGAATTCTAGACAAACTCGATGGAGGCTTAAATTAAGTGAATATGATTTTACTGTGGTTTATAAGCAGGGAAAATACAATAGTAATGCCGATGCGTTATCCCGTGTAGAAGTGCATAATGAAGAAGTATATTCAACCGCTGTAAATCACTCGGAAAAGTCCTCTTCTAATTCTCAAACAGCAACAGTACATACAGACTTAGAAAACCCCATTCTAGAAATCCCAATAACAGACGACCCCCTAAACAAATTCCATAGGCAAATTATTTTTAATATAGCAGGTGACATTAAAAGTAGGCCCGTAGTATCAAAATTGTTTGAAAATTATATAAGAACCACTGTCTCGATTTCAAGCTCAAATTTAGAAAATGACGTTATAAACGCGGTTAAGGAATATGTAAATCCTAAGGTAAAAACTGGCATTTTAATTAACCCCCCATTAGGTATGTATAAGATAATTCCTGTAATACAAAATAATTTTAAAAATTCTGCAATTAACCTACTTCTTACTAAAATAGAATTGGAAAATGTAAAAGATTATTTAAAACAGCAGGAAATAATTAAAAAATATCATGAAGGTAAAACTAACCACCGTGGAATAAATGAAAGTTATTTATCTCTGTCAAAACGGTATTTTTGGCCAAAAATGAAAGAACAAGTTTCAAAATACATTAATGAATGCTCTATATGTGGACAGGCGAAGTATGACCGAAACCCCATTAAGCAAAAATATCAAATTGTCCCCCCTCCAACCAAACCGTTTACTATAGTTCACCTAGATTTATTGAGTGTAGAAAATCAAAAGTATTTAACAATAATTGACGCTTTCTCAAAATACGCACAGGCATATTACCTTAGGGATGCTACTGCGATTAGTGTTGTACAAGGGTTATTATCTTTTTGTACTCATCACGGAGTCCCCATTACGGTCGTAACCGATAGAGGTCCCGAATTTTCAAATCAATTATTCTTAGAATTTTTAAGATTACACCGAATCATTCATCATAAAATATTACCTTATACACCTAACGACAACGGACTAGTAGAAAGGCTTCATTCCACACTATTAGAACATATAAGAATCCTTAAATTAAGTCAAAAAGGAGAATCAGTCGTCAATCTCATGCCTTATGCTGTCTTAGCCTATAATAGTTCTATTCATAGTTTCACTAAATGCAGACCAATAGATATTATCACTGGACACTTTGATCCTCGTGACCCCGTAGATATAGATTTCACAGAGCAATTACTACAACAGTACATACTAGACCATCGTGAACGTATGAAAAAAGTTTACGATATTATTAACGACTCCTCTTTACATCGACGAACCCAAATAATTGAAAATTTAAATAAAAATAGAGAACCCGAGACTCTTTACTTACCTGACCAACAGATATTCATTCGAAACCCTAAAGCATCTCGCCAAAAACTTGCCCCTCGTTTTACACAGGATAATGTTTTAGCTGACCTACCCATACACATTTACACAAAAAAGAAACGACTACCAGTTGCAAAGACTAGACTTAAAAGAGTACCTAATAGTGCTCGATTGTTACAGAATGACGATCCTGATATCGACCCTGACAAAAGCAGAAGAGATTAGTTTTAGTAATTTGGATAATGGACCGGGAATCTTACCATTCAAATTGGGACCCGCACAAGTCATATCCCACTATCATTTCTTTGTCCAATGCGTAGATTTAGCTAAAATTCAATATAGCTTAGATTCTGTTAAGTTACAAATAATGAATACTAAGCCTATTCTTAGAAATAGAACGCTTTCCCTTTTTCAAATGCATATTCAATATCTTAAAGTTAAATTAGAAACCGCTTCCCAACAGCTAAAAACCTTTGAAGTCAATCGTGTTAAGAGAGGACTCATTGACGGATTAGGGTCAGTAATAAAAAGTATTTCTGGTAATCTCGACTATACGGACGCCATAAAGTATAACAAAGCCATTAATTTACTAGAGCAAAATAATAATTTACTGATTAATGAAATTAATAATCATATTAGTTTGAGTAAAAACTGGATGTCTCAAAATACTGACATCTTAAATAGGTTAGTTAGTAATCAAAAGCAGTTAGAATATTTAGTTAAGAATTTAACAAATATTAAAAATGAATTAGAAAATGACTTTGTAACTTTTATGGAATTAACTCAAATTTTCTTAATTTTGGGAGATAACATAGAAACTATTTGTAACGAATTATATCGATTGGAAAATTTACTCGCATTTATTCGAGCTAAAAGTAATCATCACTCTATGTTCACTTTTAGTATGTACCAGGATATTATAAGTAAATTAAATACACTCTATAAGAAAAATGAACTTTTAAATATTAGTTTTAGAGATTATTTCGATGTAATACAAGTAGGATACTATTATAGTGCTAGAGATATTATTTTAGTTTACAAATTTCCGATTGTCTATCCTCAAAATTATATTTTATATCACTTGTCCCCTGTACCAAACGTGAATCATCAAATCCTTATCCCTCCTCAACCTTATATAGCAATTCACGAAAAAGATTTTATGTACATAGAGGCTGAATGCCCGAAGATCGGTGAATCATACTTATGTGATCATAAACTAAACTACAAACAAGGAAAACAGCTAGATTGTATCGAGCGCCTCATAACGACACAGCAGCTGCAAAGTTCCTGTCAGTACACATCGATTATCCTTTCTACAGAAGCGGTCGAACAGTTAGATGACAGATATTATATTATCACCATTCCACAACCAACTAAATTGAAACTATCGTGCAACCAACAGAAATACATAAAAATACGGGAAAGCTATCTCGTAATGTTACCAGCAGGATGTTCTATACAAAATACGCTATTTACTTTAATTAATAGCAATAATAATATAAAAGAACAAGCCTTGGAAATTATTGATTTAACAAGTATTAATACAACAAAAAAAGGAAAGTTTTGAAATAACACTGAAACTTAAGTCAATAAATTTGACCGACATCTTTGAAGCAAATAGAAAAATCTCCGCATAATCATTTAGTTCAAAAATATCTACAACATCTAATAGCCTAACAATTCCGCTATATGGAATAATTCTAACGGCAACTATAATAACTATCTTCATTATAATTGCTATTATAATATATCAAATGCATTATAATATATTAAATTATAATTGCTATAATTCATAAGATAATTCTTTACCGAAAAGCATCAACCGCAAGGGAAATATCGAAGAAAGAAGCTGGAACCCCAGATCCAGTGGAACCTATACTCCAGCACTATTCGAGATCCAAGGACACTGAATAGGTGCTGTTCTTCAGGAGGGAGGTGTTACGTTCCCACACTACCCGGCAATCGCTTAGCCAGAATTCGCGTAACTTGTTTACTGCATTCCATCAAATCTAAGAATTGTAACAGCAAGTAATGTAAAACGTAGTGTCATTTTTCATTCAATGTTTTTGTTCATGTTAGTTTTAATATTAAAATAATTCTTCACTCTTGTTTTCTCACATCGAGCAAGCAGTCACCATTTTAGTTAATAATTTAAATTGTAATTTTTAATAAAATATTTTAAAGATTTGGTTTTTTTTGGATCCTACGCTGCCACCGTACATAATTAATATTTATTTAAAGCAATTACTCAATACATAAAAATGATTAAAACCTTTTTCAAACCTATTTTGCGACATATAACTAAAACTATAAGAACAAAAGCACAGTTTCCCTAAACAGCGATAGTTTCGTAATAAAATAGCGTAATCTCGATCACGACTGGGAAGATCGATACGATTCATCGATCTTGGAACGCGTCGCGGCGTGCGTGCGCGCATGCATTGTTTGTATACCTTGAACTGGTCGGTGATACTTTATATTACTTATTTCAATCTAAATGTGATTTTTTTTAAAAACCGACATGTCTGTGACCACGGAAAATACACGCGATTATAATTTGCGGTAAAAGTTTTATCTACAATGTATAAAATTCGAGAAAATCAAAGATCTTATACTATAGGTTTTTTTTAAGAATCTAGTGTTAATATAAACTTTTAACGGTAACACACTCCATTCACTCGAAAAATATTACGAGTTGGAAAGTTGATCGCATTAATATGAAAATGCTTCATCTTTATTATAAATTCCATTTTGCTAAAACACTTTTTATAATCCTGTTACAAGATTTTCTAGTAATTTAGGAATTATTATAATTTATTCTCTAGTAACTTAGGAATTTTAGATAGATTATTTTTTTCTGCGAGTGTGTTGTAGTATTATTCATATGTATATTATTTTTTATAAATATGGTATAAATTGTCAACCTTACTCAGAAATCGAATTAACTTTAGCCTAATCTACAGTTAGACAGCTTTGAATTATAAATAACTGTGATACTAAAGTGACAATATTGTAAAACTATTGTGGCACTATTACGGCACTATTGTGGCACTATTATGGCACTATTGTCAGTGTAACTAGTGTCATGACAGATTGACAGATGACAGATTCAAATTCAGCTGCATATTGGATTCCGCTACCCAAAATATTTTACCCAAAACTAATGATAAAAATAATATATAACTAAAAATAATCAAACTGTGGCTTAACCACTGTTTAGCCGTACATTGGTAGCCACCCCAGCCAGTAGAAACCCGATAGGCATCCAGCAATGGGATCGTTAGTTAGTGCAACGCGAAAGCTATTGCGAGCATTTTGCTTGAAATTAACAATTATGGCTTAACACTCGATTTGTATGTTTGAATGTTAGAGCGGACGTGAACTAGAACGCCGTAACGGTAGTTTAAGAGCTGTGTATGTTACAACAAAATAAACACCTTTGAAATGGATATTGATACGTTTTACGAGTTCCGTATCAGACTATTTCAATGTTGCCATTTTATTAAACAACTAGATCGGCTTTAAGGATATGAGCTACCAGTGCTATGATGATTGTATGAGGCCTTTTATTACTTGGGACGATTGCCGGTTCATTTCTTATGATATAATTTTAGATTCTTATACAATTTAGATATTTATTTAACTAACTTTTTTATTTTTTTATTTATAATTTAACTAAAAGTTTCGGTTCTCTTTTAATTGATGTAAATGCTTACATCTGTACTAATATTATTAAGTTGAAGTCTCAATAACAACTGGTCCAATTTCAGAAAATCCTTTTTGTTGGGTTCACTGTACGTGTGTACTTCCTTATAACCTATTAAGGAGCTTTATAATTTCTATATATTTTTATGATGCTATTAATATAAGTAGGTATTGAATTTTCGCTATGCAACATAACTTGTTTAAGTCGTTCTCTCATTATGAAATTTTTGATGCCAGTATACGAAATCAATGTAAATAATTTAACTTTGGACACTTAGTGTCATGACACTACCATCTCCGCTTTCAAGCCAGACAGAGGTATAGATTAGAGGTAATACGTGTTAAGTGGCATGTATGTTTTAAGTGTATGGAAATCACAACAGTTAGCTTATTCAAGTAGGATTTCAACGTACAACCATTGCGTTTACAGTTAGATAGTATCCCACTACTGCACTATGGCGTCATTTATGGCTTAATATATTTTCGTTTACTACTCTATTCATACAAATCACGATTGAGTATTGAGTTGAGATTGAGTCCCAACCACTGAACACGCAATGTCTCTAAAACGAGTCTTCTTAACATGAGAGTTCTTTCTAAAATGGCTGAATATTAAAAAAAAAACATCTGACAGATTAAAAATCAATGCGTATCAAAAAAATCAAGAGACAGGAAAGTCAATTACATTTGTAACAATCAAGTGTAGGAACACACAGAGCAACCATTAGTCGGGTCCGTTAGCGGAAGGGCCCGAGTGGAATTGCCCACAACCTTCGACATCACATGACTGGCCAGTGATGAGGTATTGTTGTATCGATGTTTCAATATTAAAAGATATATGAATAAAATAATAATTTAAATTTTAGCTTGATATCTTGTTATTTCTTATATCTATAACGTATTTTGTTGATTCTTTTTCATAAGCTTAAAAGAAATTGATTGCTACAATTTTTTTAACAAAATATTAAAACTCACTCACATACCTCTATTTCAATGTAATTATCTATTTGTATATGTAAAATTCATGAAATATTTATATACAAAAGTTTGAAATATTAAATATATAGATTCCAAATTACATTAGTAAAAGATAAAAAGGTTAGAATCGCAAATTTTGTCACGTACACTGTACTGTACTATTTAAAAAAAAAATGAAATATAGGTACTCTTGGCTCAAAAATCATAAAAAAAAGTGAATTGTGACCATCAGCGTCTTAATATTATCATGGAAACGAGAGCATCCGAATGTATTTAAGTCAACCACATTATTAACTTGCTCGTTCCGTCCTAATTGAGACGGCCTGCGAGCCAACTAAGTTTCCGTAGACCCTAAAAATAATTAAAAACTCCAACCATTTAACCGTGGTACGTTAAATCTCATCTGAAAGCTAGATAATTATCCTGGCGACACTCCAAAGTGTCTCCTCATTTCAATTAGCTGTCTTAAATATTCAATGTCTTTGGAATAGGCAGCGCGATTGCTCGTCCCCCACCTAGGAAGTATTACTAGAGGTTAACTGTTAAGTTTGACTTTGTTTTACGACGCAACTTTTACGAGTAAAATTTGATACTGATTTTGAATATAAACAGTGATTATGGTTGTAAACGGTTATGAGAGATTTGTATTTAACTTTTGAATGTAATTTCTTTAGAAGGATTTATGTATTTTGTGAAGAATCTGTTTATTTTTATGTAAACAATAATATTATTAAATATAGAATTATAATCAGGGACAGAGTATTTCATTTGATACACGTTTTAAGCAACGTATACCATTAATGACGTCGATAATTATGATTAAAATCCAAAACTTAACCAATCGCAACATCATTCAAGCAGTACGGCTCTAACAGCCACATACAAGAATCGATAAAGTCTAATCGATACATCTCATTTGGAATACCCATCACTAGTACGGACTGATGATCATAGTCGGCGCATGCGCTCTATAAATAATATGTTGTAAAACGATTTTCGATAGATTAATCTGAATCGTGCGCGCGGTCGTGCGCCGCCGGTGAAGAGGGATCTATTGTGGACCGTTGTTGGGCTCGCAATCTCACGAAGTACCAAAAGCTAATGCTAAAGCTAATAATATAAAATATAATAATAATATATTATATGTATATAGAAAAAAAGCTCTTTTAATGTCAATGGTGTAGTTGTTTTCCATAAGTGCTTCTTCCGACACAATATTCTTAAATTTTGACAGCTGTATAAAATCACATAAATCTCGTTATATAGTACAAAGATTACATAAATAGTAATATTCCATATAATATTTGCACAATAATGTTATATTTCATTATAATTTAACAATATAGGTACAAATGCAGTCCACACTTTGCTACATAGCTCATCAGTCAATTATAAATCAGTAAAAGACACTACATTCTCCCCTCTGACAAGGCGATACGTCGAACTTTGTCTTATTAGAGCTGAGGAATGAAAATAATATATTTTATTGAATGGGAATCGAATCCAAAACCGATATATGAACGTAACAACCACTGTGTACATTTATATATGTCCCAAAACGACCTCATAATTCCAAAAAGGCATTTATCATATTAAAAAAAAACCTCCTTAATATATTTAATTATTTTGACATCCTCTAATAGATACTTAACTCTGTATTGGTCAATGTGCACGCGTGTCCGTACGTAGTACCTAAATGAGCGTACTTGTGGGAATGTCCGAGATGGATTATTTGCTTTTACATGCGCTTTTAAACGTCCGAATAGAGCGCTTTACCATTATTTATAATTTTCTTACGTTATATTATTTACTTACTTAAATATAATAAATGACTAAAAGTCCGGCTAAATTACTAAAATACCTTATATACTAAGGAATTGAAGGAAGATATTTCAGCTGGACTTTTAGTCATTTATTTGTTACTTATACAATTATTTGTATTGTATTGTTAAAAATTTAAAAAAATATATGTTACTCGCATAAACGTACGATAAGTAGAGAGTATCTAGTGTCTAGGCACTTCCTTTTTCAGTGTCTGCCTAAATTCCAGACCTTGAGGCGGAACTTAACGCCTCATTTTGTATTATCAGGTTTTGGAAATTAACCAGTAGTTTCTGAGATAAATACATACCAAATAATGTCGTCTACTTTATAATATATTAACGTACATGCAATTTACACAAAATTAAACATTTTATTTCTATAGCGTCAATTCTAAGCAGCATTATCACCTACCATTAGACACGTATATTTTCATATTACCAAATAAACAAAAACCAATAATTCCAAATCATATTTTCAAGTAAGAACAACTACCATTAAAAAAATGGTACACTAACTTTAATACTAGCAACTACTAAATTAAATTCCACTATAACTTAAGTCTAACAGAGCGATTTATAAAAATATCAATAAAGCAAAATTTATGAAATATGACGTAAATAAAAGGCACTGAACGAGCAGTGCTTGCATAAAAAATTCCCTTTACACTTTCTTAACTGATACTTTAAGCTCCATAAAACTTTTCGAGCGTATTTCACATAAGTTTCACGTTCTACTAAACAATATTACAAAACGTGTTATCAAAACTGCTAAAACTCTTATATCTATACAAATAAGGTGATTTATTGCATATTTTGTAAAAATTGAAATGCAAATACTATAAAATACAAGGCACTTGTAGTTATAAACATCGGTGAGTGTGTACTGCATCTTTATCTCGGATACTAGCGACCGCCTGTGGTTTCGCTTCTGTATATTACAGTAAATTGTAAAATATATTTTCTGTTTTAGTTCAACGGTGTGAAATTGAGTCGTGATGGCTATTTGCGGCTTCGAATAGTGCCTTCTATTTGGATTAGTTGTATGTTAAAAATTCTTAGTCATATTTAAATGTGATGTTTATAGGAATATGTATACCTTTCTACATATTTTTTTCTATTTCTTGTATATGTATGTCACTTTGACCTCGAAACACGATGAAGGCAATCTATATCAAATATATTACGAGTACTTAAAAGTTTTAGTTTAAGCTTTAAACTTTACAAGGTCAAAGTTTTCGATATACCTATCATTCTATCACATTTTTCAGAATGGAGAAAATTTTATAATATATGATTTCGTTTCCAACTTCGACATTGATAATTTGTCGTCAGAAGCAAATTCAAATTAATCTCTCGAGATTTGAACCTACAAGCATTCTGTATCAAGATTTCTTATAATAAATTACTACATCTATTATTAATTTGCTTATAACAGTAAACACCAGGTGAAAATTAACAGAACAATTCTATATTACATTAGTTAGAGATCACTGGATAGTCGCCCGTAATAATACTAATGCGTAACTGTAAAATGACAGCAGATGGCAATTAGAGATAGTCTCTATGCGAGCTTATAGGACAATGTGGAAAGCTGCGCTGTACTTATTGTCATAGTACTCGATAAAATGTAATATATGTATGTCTATTTTTAATATTTTCATTTTCAAGTGCGGAGTAGTTACAATGATGAGAAAGTGAATTAATATATATATATATAATAAAATATATATATATATATATATATATATATATATATATATATATATATATATATATATATATATATTTAATAAAATATTTTTTAAATTCAAGTGTATGGTTCTTCATATTAGAAATAAAAAAAAATCTGAAATATATATGAAAAGGCTCTATATGTATCGTGGCATTTTTCAATAAAATGGACGGATTCTCCTTTGAAATATTCTCTATTTGCGTAAAATATTAAGCTTTCTATTTAAAAAATGATAAACATTTTTTTATATTAAAAAAAATTAAAAGTACATGAATCTTAATGCTAATTATATATGGGCTAAACTAACATAGAATGTCTCATATGCCCCCATACACGTGTGTGACAAGATCTTATTGTTGCGGAACGCGTTCGATCGCTGCAACGATTGCGACGAATGCAGACACGTTCACCTTATCAGTATATCTTTGTTAATTCTTAAGCAGAAATGCATTCAGTTCGTAAACTTTTAATGGAAAATATATTTTTATATAGTGTAGTATAATTTTGATATATTACATATTGATCTTATCTTATGTTTTCGAGATCTAGTGCAGTTGGTTGCAGAATCTAACGCAGCGTTTTCTTTTATGATACTGTGAAAATTAAAATAATTATAATTAAGTGATATTGAATAGGAATTGAATCTAGGGAAAATGTGTGTGTTTTGTATGTGTGTCTCATTGTACGATTTTTCCGTAGAAACGTGAAATTTGTGAACATATATACTGCTTGAAGGGTGTAGCTGAGTATTGAGGAAGGGTATCTCAACAATCTGTATGGAGCATAAAAAAACCCCTTACGCTATAGGTATAGTCCAAGCATACGAAATGCGAATTTGTGATTTTCTAATTTGCTGATTTGCTTCTGTTTTGTTTTATATATTTATATCATACTACAAATACATATTACAAAAGTATTATATTATTAACTTATTTATTAAGCTAAAAGTAATTTACTACACCATTTTAAGATATTCATTTATTCATTACAGCCGTTGTTCCGCCCACTGCTGGACATAGGCTTCCCCCAAGGATCTCCGATGACGATCAGTCCTACTCGCATCTCGTGGCTTCCGGCGACCTTGACCAAATGGTCCCTACTAGGTGGACCGACCACCAGTAGGGAGCCTGTCCACCGAGCGTTGTTCAGTTCGTGGCTGCCACTCAAGATATATAATGTAAATATTATGTATATTTTTGTATGATACAAGTGTTCTTATTACTTAAAGAATAACTTCTATTCTTACATGAAGAGACGACGAGATTTTTTTTAGATTTCTTTGGATTCATACGGTGCCTGTGACTTGCAACCTCAGTGTAAGGCCTCCATAATCCGAGCCCGTCTCTTTACCTAACCACACCATTTTAGTAGTTTACATTCTAGATGGATATAGAGTTTTAGGATACCATAATTTCTTGCTTTATATTTCAAAAATGTGAAAGAAATTATGAAGTATATAAAAAAAAATATTATTTAACCGAATACTAGAATTAATAACGGAATTAATTGTGTATATTTTAACACTGTACATTTTTGGAAATTTGAACACCATACAAGTCCGTGAACATGTAACTCCATAACAAAATATATGCGCTTTATCCAGTGAAAAGTTTATTTAAATTGTGTAAAATTTGGCATTAAATGTAAATATGATTATATTTGAAACGTAATATGATATTGATCTTAAATTGCCCAGTAGTTAACAGTTTTATCACTCAGTCCATATATCATGTAGCTGTTTGCCTCCGTGGCTTCATTAGTGAGAATATCTGGACTAAACTAGCCTTTAATTTGCATTTATGTCCATAAGTCAATTTGGTCGTGAGAACCAATTTTGATGAAATATGACTGCGATTGTAGCGTACAGCCGCCGATACAAAAATGATTATTAATATATATGTAAATATATTGATAGTGTTCGACGTCTTCAAGTCAAAAAATATAATATTATGTGTATAATTTTTTTAATTTTCTTTTTTAATGTAGTAATTATTTTCAAAATTAAAGATATTATTATTTTTATTTAATTTCGTATTATATAATTTATTTTCATTGATAAATTATATGGAAATAATGTGAAAATTTACGTACATCATAGGTGTCTACGGGCGGCGGTGATCACCTAACAGCAGAAAAACCTCTAGTAAATTCATAAGCCCGTGTAAGCACTAATAAAACACTAAATAACCAATTATGAAAATTGCCTTCTTAATTGTAACAATTTACTGTCTATATCTTTTCTTTTGGAGGAATTGGATGCATAAAGATAATTATGTAAAAAAAGGTAGGAGATACAGAAGTATAGGTTCGATGCCCATTCTACACTAGTAGAGTTCCGGCACTCAACATACAATGTCTAGAAAATTGGAAGTAAAAAAGTGGAAGCTTTGTCTCCTTTACATAGACGGCAGATAGCATATAGCAGATAGCATATAGCAGATAGCGTATAGCTACATAATGTAAAAAATACGGATAAATACCTTGAGTTTTCTAACTTTTACATGTAAATTTACTTTAGTTTTCGTATCTGTGTTCATAATTACCCCACATCTAAGTATATTATATTTTGTTATACAATTGAAAATTTCTATAATATGACAGGAGTCTAACATTAGCTTGTGTCCAAAAATTATTATTATACCGAAGCTCATAATCTAGTTAATTTTATTAGCATAGTGGTTGACAACGTAAAGCCATTAAGTCTTAGAACTATTATAGAGCACAGTGCACGGCTGCAGTTGCGCTTGCGCAGGCTTAAGTAATAAAGTACCGCGTTTTTAATGAATTATTTTTGTTTTTTTTCACGCCTTATCCTACATATAGCACAGTCGACTATTTTACTTAGTAGCTATGTAACTATAATATCACTTTTAAATTTGTCACTAAATAACCAAAGCGCGGCAAAGTTGGTTTCCTGTGTCTACCCTGCCTTCGGAACATGCTTCTAACATATATATTAAAAAATATATATATTATATTTTACATAAATAAATCACATATTATATGATATATCTGGAGTTCGAATCCATAATCGATTTGTGCGGAAATCTTTAAATTACACCATACGCCAACAAATACGTACCCCGAGGTCGGCATCCACTTCTGTATATCATAAGCGTATAATTATTACCTCCGACTACTTGTGAGGCTGTATCATCATTAACTTACCCGTATTCGCTGTAGGCCACATGTGATTGATTTTATAACCATTATTACTTATCTATTAGGTCCTGTTTGATAAAATTGATGCGAAAGTTGCGCTATTTGAAGCTTTAGGCTTTAGCTTTAAAATTAATTCTTAAATCATTGCTCATTTGTTTTGTGTATTTATCAAAAATTTCGTATGTAGAACAAAAAAAGTAACGTGAGTTGAATCTATGTCTTGTAAATGATTGTACATATTAATTTTATGACCTTTTTGATCTGAGTATGATGTAGATATGAGTGGGCGTTGAACCCAAAAACATCGCAGTTACAGTAGGTTACTCTCTGCGCCACGATGGGCTCACCATAGATGAAAAATAAATAAAAAAGTAAAATTTTCCTGATGAACACCTTGATTTGATCAGAACCTAACAAGCCAAAGCAAGTATCGAAAAATTATATCAAATAGAAAAAGATAAATAAGTCATCCCCTAAACCGTAAAACGGCAATAACGTGCCCTCGTGTCAACAGCATATTAGTGAATATTGGAACGCTAGTTTACTGTGATCTTCCACATCCCTTTTATCACATACTAAACAAGAATATCAATGGGAACATATATATACCATAAAAGGTCTACAAATTCTGGTCGCGTTAAGCCCTCAGATTTGTCGCGACTAAATCACGCGAAAAATCCAACGTTAAACGTCTATATCCGCTTTTCCCACATATTTTCGTTTCCCTCTCATGTGCTCACTTAACATGACGGTGTTTGCCCTTTTCCCCTTGTTGCTCGAGATAAATCATTAATTATTAAAGCAAACTGAACCTTATTACATAAGTTTAAAGTATCATTTTCTTTAACTTGTCAGAAAATAGAAAAATGTACGTCGATTTTTTTCAGAAATAGCTGCATTTTTTTCTAATTTCTCAATATAAACTTTCAGTTAATGTAATAGAGCTCAATTTAAATTGTGTATAGTGAAGCTTTACAGGCTTTTCCACGTAAGGGGAAGTTCGGGTGACATTGTGACACAGTGTATTGCACATTATTGGGTGATTGAATGGTATACTTAACTGGTTGAGCGACAACTTTGATAAGGTGCTTGTGTCGAGAGTGTAGGGTCTCCAAATTGTTTGATATGTTACCGTGATTTGGCGGATCATTTATTTATTTGATTTCATTTGATTTATATATAGGTGGAATTTTATATTCTAAAGTTTAACTTTAAGCTTCGTTGGGTTTTAAGGTAGACTTGGTTGGGTTTTAAGGTTGGGTTTAGACTATCCATATGAAGTGACATGGACTCTAAGCGCTGACTTTTTGTGATACTGCACAAAAACATACTTAAATAAAATAAATAAGCAAATACGTACTCGTACATTTGTCTGTACGTTGAGTTTAACTGACTGCAGCATTGGATTTTGCAGTTAAATGGGTAGCCTAGCCAAGACTCTCTAGTCTTATTTTTTAAATATAAAGTTGGTGTATTAAAATATAACCATATATGAAAGTACGACACATTTGATAAACATGAATAACAAGTGCGATTCTCGTTACCTATACATTTATTTCTATGTGCAACTTTCTAAGCGTTTCATGTTACAATAATTGCTACAAGAACAATTTAATTTGGTATGCCCTCTACATATATCGACGATGTAGAGTTGACAGAAACAAATTAACGCTCTCTAACAGCGGTATAGCTTAGCTTAGTAGGTTTTGGTTTTATTTATTTGATTAGCGATTTTTAAATGAAAATATATAACTTTATCTTGTATATATAATATATACTACTAAACTTTCAAATTCGGAGCTATCGTGGCGCAATTGTTCAGAGTCTGTTACAGTGTGGAACACCATATATATATAAGACATACGTTATGTTACGTTTTCCTACTCATATACATGACATATGTATGTGAGTAAAAAAAAATTAAGTCCTTGACGATAGAATACTATAATGAGATGAAGACCGTTTAGAAAAAGCAAAATTTTTTTGCAAAATAAGTAAGAATTATGTGATTCGATACTCAATTTTAATAAGTGTACATATTGTTATGACTTGAAGTATAAATCGATCAATCATAGTCAATCTTCATAAATTTAATTGAATTAGACAAGACATATTCTAGATTATATGTCAAATGAGTATAGAGTATTGCGTGACTTGGTTGTCACCGCCCCACAAAATGAAAATAAGTCTTTTTTTTTAGCTTCACGCTATATCCCGCATATAGCAAGACGTCTAGGCAGAAGGAATCTAGTGTGAAGACACTCCATTACCCACTTTCCACCTAGTTACCAGAGCGGAGAAAATGAAAATGAATTCGTCCCGAGTGGGAATCGAACCCACAAACCGTCACGCTTACATGCAAACGCTGTGCCTCTACACCACGACGGTCCTCAAGCATTCACATTCATTATATCAGTAGCAAGCCTAATATTTTATACAGTATTAACTTAATCGAAATCGTATTAAATAAAAATGGTTTACATTTCTTAAAATTCCATATATATAAATATGTACCTATATATAATAAAAGGTCACATCATAATAATCTGTATACTACGTGACCGACCGAAATGGCCTCTTACCGTCTTGTAATTTGAAATTTCTATTCTCTTGTCGTAACAAAATCATGCGCGTACGCATGCTTGGTCCACATTTTAAATTCGTTTTTTTGTTTGTAATTTTCCATTCCTAACGTTACTGTGTATGTAATTTATTTTAGAATTGTTTAAATTATTTTTAAATTGTATGTTAGTAATTAACAATGTAATTAATTCATAAAAACATTACTATATTTTGAAATATAATAGTATTAGGTACCTTTGTGTATAAGCATTTGTATAAAACATACCTTCAGGATATCACTATTATATATATCTAAAATAAATATCTAAAATAATATGGTGCATTTCCAATACAAAGTTGGTTAAACAATACAAATAATCGAAGTGATTAGAAATCTAATTAGTATTGAAACTACGAGTACGCGCAGAATTACAAAACCGCGACCATGCACTCCACTCGTACATGCGAAATGTCAACATGTACATGTTGTTAGCACTAAGTAATTAGTTAAATCGTGGCTTCGAACAATAGAAGTTAAACGGAACACTTTGATAATAGATAGTCGATCTGGGTACTGCCTGAATTGTTCATGTACTACTCGTATATATGGGTATACCTTTTAGTTTATAATATCTTGTAGCTTTGTTCTTGTACCATGATGTGTATATAGAAGCTAGTGTTAAGACACTCCGTTTTTTAATTTTTGTCCATTTTTTTAGCACTGTGCACCTGAAAATATGAATTTTGAGTTAATTTAAAAAAAAAAATTGTTTATAATCCTCGAAGAAAGATCGAACTGATAACTATAGCGGGTACAGTCCCCAGCGCCTAGATGGTGTCAATTTACTATAAAAGATTATTTTTATAATGTGTATAAATGCCTATCTATATTATATGTATAAAGGTATGTAAAGTGTTTCAAATTAGAATTGGCCCATTGAATTGATAATTGAGATTGTGTGTTTAGTCCAATATTGGTTTAGTGACTTTTAAGGGGCGTCTACCAATGAGGTCGTGAGGTTGTGAGGCCGTGACGTCGAGAGTTTAGATTGTTTTTTCTTCTTTTGGCCCTCTTCTGGGTCAAGGAAGTAAGAAAATTAGCTCTCTTAACTAAATTCTATCCCATATCTAATTTAAAGCGTTATTCTCTACAATATAAAGCCTTGATAATATAGTACAGATACAAAAGTAGGTACATTAAGTAAGGACAGTACGTGATCGTATAGAACTAAGCCACAATGCATTACGATTATAGTACATGGGATTTATAAGAGAAATTTTATCTCTACGCTACAGTTATTATAGATTATTGTAAGGACAAAACAGATTACTCCAATAATATGTTATTGTGCGACACAACTTATCTGTGCAGTATTGTTTATTTGTGTGTGCATGACAATTTAGAGATTCAATATCCCATGCATAAAATTGTAGTCCAGTCACGAGTGTTAGATGAAGCTTGATTTTTTTTCAGCCTAGGTTTTAGATTGTAAATATATATATATATATATATATATATATATATATATATATATATATATATATATATATATATATATATATATATATATATATAATATATATATATATATATATATATATATATATATATATATATATATATATATATATATATATATATATATATTTTTTTTTTTTTTTTCATTTAAATCTTGGATTCTTAAATGTTTATAGTTTAAAAAATACTATTTATAGAATTTCAAATTCGTATGGAGTAAAGTTCCGCCACTCAACACGTAAATGTATCGACTCCAGGATGTCTCTGCTTGCTCTAGATAACTAGATAAATTCAGTCTGATAACAGATAAATCAGTATTGCGATGAAGCAGGTAGCTGGGACCGGAAGCGAAAAGACGAAGAAGTATTGCAAAAGAAGAGAGTGTAGTATCTTAACACTTGGCTCCGACCTATTCACTAGATGTAAAAACTACGTAAAAGTTATTTATTAAAATTATTTCATGGCATTGCTTTGCAGTAGAGCAGCGTCGTACTGTAAATGGTGGTTGTGATTCGATCCCCACTCGACAACGTGCGGCAGTGAGTTCTGTCAGTCTCAATACAAAGAAGAGAGTTCTCTGAGGCTTTCCAAAGGCAGGAATTTTAAAATGGTATCCATCGAAAATACTTCGCTACTCTATATTTCAATAAATGCTTGCATTCTATTCTTGACTTTTGTCTGCAATAAACATGAAAAATGCTCTACAGTATTACTTTACTTATTCCAAAGGTATAAAGACCATTATTCCATATGCATCATATGAACATACCAGCGAAGGCTTAGAGGTTTCTCATATTTATGCATTTCCATATGTTGTATTTATGATAATGCTAGATATCTTAGAAATCGCTTACGTCCAGATAAAATGTCTTTTGACAATAAATTGACGATATGTTTCATATTGTCGTATTACATTACAAATG
Source organism: Dione juno (assembly GCA_037127375.1). NCBI lineage: Eukaryota > Metazoa > Arthropoda > Insecta > Lepidoptera > Nymphalidae > Dione > Dione juno. Next base: position 1,120,748 of record JAXRJS010000065.1, read on the forward strand.
TTATGGCGTAAAATGAGGTACTAATATATTATTGCGACGGTTGTGGGTTTGATGTCCACCCGAAAATTAATTATTTTAAATTTTTATCTATATAATTTTTATCTTTTTATCTATCTAGTAATAAGAGATAATAGTAGTTTTGAGTTTCGTTACGCAAGACGCATGTCTCTAAAGGTGGAAAGTGGGAAGTAGAGTATTTTAACACAAAGTTCTATCTGTCTATTATGCTATATGCGGGATACAGCATGAATATATATTCTGATTTCTAATTTGATGCAGAATTTGCCAGCCCCATCAGATTTGAGTCCCAGGCACCTCTTCGAGCTCCTTTATCTTCAGCGATGGACCCGATACCTGCGTGAATTACTTAGCTTTAAATAAATAAAAATAAATTTAAACAAAAACTTACATTATAATATTTAGAAAGTGTTGTATATATATATATATATATATATATATATATATATATATATATATATATATATATATATATATATATATATATATATATATATATATATATATATATATATATATATATACTCGTAAGTAAAATTATGAGATATTTAAATTTAAATTGTATTATTTTAATAAGCTATAGTGGGACGTATGTGATATGGAACTAAGTCCCAAGTATCTGACGAATATATGTTTCTCCTTGTGAGGACACAAGGTCCTTCCTTGTGGAACTAATCACATTATTAGCGGAAGTCGATTAATAATAAAATAATGAAACTTTCAGATTTATATATTAGTAGAACACTAATATATAAATCTGAAAGTTTAATTATTTATAATACAATTATAATCATAATCTAAGCCAAAGTTACTGAATAGCGCTAATTTTTGACTATCTAACATTACGCTAAAGTTCATGGGCTAAAGCCATAAACATTCTTCTTCAAAGACTTCTTTTGTTGGCAATGTGTTGGAATAAATCTACAGGCTATCAACTAGTCTAAAATATTTATAACTTGGTTTTCTGTAACATGTCTATGTATTTATCTATTTATAGTAAAATTATATTAATTTTAACATAAAATCTAAAAAGACACTTCTAATTTTCAATTTTTTTAAATTTACTATGCCTCGATTTTTCTTTTGTATTGATTATATTAAAAAATACAAAATCATACATTCTACAAATAGAATGTAACGTTAGTTAATTGTTGAATAATTTTGTACCACCCACTGAAGTCTGGTAATTGCCGCAGTCAACATTGCATAACTTGTGGGTTTAATTAATTTCTGAATTAATTATTTTATTTAAGTCATAAGATAATTGCTGCTACGAGTATATGTACTTGTGAATTTAATTCATTTATATACTTTTACTTATTACAAGTATGTATATACTTTTTCTTTCAGCTTTACTTCTTTTTCGCATACAGGCAGAGAGCATCCAGAGCTAAGAAACACTCTTCTCTACCAAATTTGATGCATTGCACGTTGTAAGTGATGTAAATCAACACCGCTCTTTGTGTTATGTATTTCATGTGCATAGATATTTTAAAATATCTGACAAATAAAGCAATTCTGGTGGATAATAAGATTATGATGACATCATATAGGGCAGCTTAGCTAATATTCCAAAAATGTTTTGTCTTGCCAGAGCAGAGTAAATAAACATAACTCATTTTTCCGAATGGAAAATCGAACTTAAAATAGCCTATAGCCTAAAGAGAGGTCATGGCGCAGTGGCAAAGCATCATCTGTAAACGGAATGGTTGCGGGTTCGATACCCACTGAAGAGGATGAATTTCACATGCATTTCTTCGCTCTGATAACACTACAGCACGGCGCAACCATCTCAAAAATAGAGCGAAGAGCGGGATATCTTAACTCTTGTTGCCTCTGTCTACCCTACATATATATGCAGGATAGAGCGAAAATCTAAAAAAAAAATATAGCACAAAAGCTTGTAAATTATCAACACACTAGAAAATAACACCGTTATTCAATACATTTATAAATATTACGTATAATGTAAAGGATTCTAAGAAGTGCATATCAGTTCGTGACATAAAATTGCTTTAAGTTCTCGCTATAAATAATAGCAGGACGTGTGTATGTATTTACAATGTCGCAATATGTCGCGATACTTGGCGACAAATTGTTGCGTCGTCTTGTCTACCGTTCTGTACCTTTGGGGAACAAAACGCTGCGGGAACACGCGTGAGTTATGACCGTCGTTTGCTTTGGTTAGGAACAGGCTCGATGGTTATTATATATTTTGTTTATATATGTTGTAGTAATGCTATATTATGTGCATATTATATATTACATTATTACATATATATTAAAGAAGTAACATCGGTATCGTTTTTCTTAGATATTATCGTTTACTTTAAGTGCAACGTTCACCAAAAGCACATGCTTTTTAAATGTAAAAGCATCAGGCAATTAAATAAAGATCAATTTTCATTTAAATATTGATTTATTTACTGGGCAACCCAGAACCGGTATTTTTGGCGCTCAATGTGAGAGGCCTTTGTCCAGTGGACCTCTCCCGGCTGATATGATGATGATTCATTTAAATTACTTAATTTTTTTTTTTATTTCATATGAGGACGTAATAATGATTAAAACCTTTACGTTTTAATCCAAATTTTTCTTAAAACTAATATAAATTTAGCTTTATAATCACCCGTGAGCACCAACTTTAGCGTTATCGACATCACTATTTGCTTGTCAAATAGGGGTTTGTTCATTTGTATGATATTTTGGGTACCATTGAATTGTAGCGATAATGTTTGCAGCTACTTTGTTTATGGAGTTTACTTTGTCATTATACTTGGTATTTACCGTTATATATTAGGCACCTATTACAAGGGCTTATGGTAGATATATTAAATTTTATGGTAAAATTTAGTGCAATATTAGTTTAGATATTATTGTAGAGAAGGAAAAATGAGGGAATGGGGGAGAATAGAAATACAATTGAAAATTATATAACATATAGAAGCAAATATTAATTTTGTTAATAATATACAAAAGCAAGTAATTTTTTTTTTTTTTTTAAGATGTCAATTGCACTGGGAAACATTCTTGGAAAGAAATATAATGATATTATAATATTATATATGTATAAATAGAAATAATGTTAAATATAGACTGTTGCGTTGAGTAGATATTTTAGAATTCAGGCTAAAAGTGGCAAACGAAATGTCTGTCTGTCGTGACACAAGGTTCTCTCTGCCCTGCTGCCCATGCAGGATAAAATGTGAAGCTAACTAAATACTTATGGAATTATTTTAATGCCATCACTTTGGATTTAAACAATTTTAAAAGCTTTTAAATTGAATTAAACAGTACATGAAGTTATAATTGTTTGTTTTGCTTTGTTTTGCTTTTCAAAATGCTAAAAGATAAAATTTAAAAACAAAATTTCCAAGTTATATTTCTAAATGTGGAATGGATACAGGCACATTGATCATTTACATTCAGCCTCAGAGTATGCGAAAGATCTAATCTCATTTTATCGACCCATACAAGATCTTGATGCAATCTGGCTTGTCACTAAGCTACCAATGGTTAGCTAATGATATCGATTCTACAAATTATTGCACTCGAGTTTTTTTTTTAATATTTTATGTTTTATCTATTTTTTATCTTTATTAGCTTCACGCTGTACCCCGCATCATCTACAGCGCACGCGATGATAGATTTTTTATGACATTTTTTTACATTTTGGGTTATATTATTGCATTTTTGTTAGGTATTCCTATTTTTTAAAATGTAATATAGCTTATATTACTCAGAGAGCTTGCAGCTTTCTAATTTCTTTCTTTCTAATGTTGAAAGAATTCTTGAAATTGGTACAGTAGTTTTTGTATGACAACATTACAAACATACATACTAAAACACAAATGTTTCCTCTTTATAATATGAGTTTAGATTGGTATAGATATCCTGGTGTATAAAAGCGTTGGTGGATCAATAAATAAATAAAAAAAAACCGTATTTGCGGTAAAAACCGGTATTGAGATCCTAGTGTCAATACACTCCGTTTTCTGCTTTCCGTCTGAATTCGAATCGAGGTTTTGCGTGTCTATATCTTATCAAAGTACAAAAAATGAAAATAAGTAATTCCCGCAAATGGGCTCAAACTCACAACCTTCGCGTTAACAGTCAGACCAAAAATGTCTTCAAATTAATAAATTTAAAAATAAATTTTCCCTAACCTTTTTTTTAATTGAGGTATTTAATTTTTTTTTAACAATTCGAGTAAGGTTTGCTTGCATTATAATTGATGATAGTTAATCAAGTGAGCTGCGTCTACAGAACATGCTTCGCTTTAATCAATACACGGCCATTTGTTACCATTGTGGCTACTGACACGTCTATTGAATGCTATGTAATTTATACTTAAATTTGTAATTAGCTACAAATATGCCAGTATTTTTTTTTAAACAAATTTTCTTTATATTCAAAGATAAGAAAACCAATTAGACTTTCTATGAAGAGGTAATTGAACGGAATCAAACCTTGTTTACGGGAACACACCGTCTCATTACGCTATGATGGCTTTAATTATATATACGAATATGTTAAAAAGATTGGTTATTTGACTTAATAATTGAAATTATTATTGGCTCACATCTTACTCAACGAATTTAAAATATTATATTTAAATTATTGGGGATTTACTTCACATATGTTGTTCTAACAACGTGGTAAATTGTGACTCACTGATTTGCCTGTTTATATAATTATATATTTTATATATAATTTAAATATTATATTTTATATATTTTATTTAATTCTAGCTTTTACGACGTGAAAATGAAAAAAGCTGTAAAAGATCAGTTTCACGTATGGTACATAGAACTTAATGGCAAGACATTGCATGCCAAGTGGTGGATCTTTACGTCTCAATCTCTCTTACCAGAGCTGCATAAAGCTGAAAAAAATTCATATATACAATTATTAACCTCAAAAACAATCCCTTAGCGGTCGCATTTCACAAAATTCCGTCTTAGTGAGCACCTACTTCCTAAAAAGAACTCGTATGCAAAATTTAAAATTCCTAGCATTTGTAGTTTCTGAGATTTCGTGATGAGAGAGTCAGTGAGTGACTGACTGACCTTTCGCTTTATATATATATAATATATATATATATATATATATATATATATATATATATATAGATAGATTAATAAGATAATCCATTTATAAATTTTACATTATTTGAATCAAAGCTTTTATAAACTAAATTTAAATAAAAACTTTCGCTTCAACAATAAATATTAGAAAGCTCGTCCAAAGCTTAAACCTTCACCTACTCGTATCCTACATATTTGACCGCTACTTAAATACTCTTTAACTTATGAGATATTTCTAATCTAACCATGTCCATTCACTATAAACATTTAAAGACAATGCTGTGTAACTGTCGGCTTAATGGGCGCGTATGGATAATAATAAAGTAGGTATAAAGCATTAGATAAAGCTTCTAAGCGGGATAGTTGTGTGATCGATTGTGGGAATGCCTGAGACGATGACAGTGGCTAGGCGTCTATAGCAAGCGCTGGTTAGATACCATCTATATCCTGGATCATTGTGTGATTGTACGTGTTTTTGTACGTTTTTTTTTCCATAGCTATGGTTAATATATATATACAGATATGTATGTGAGATTTTTATTGTTTGTTTTTTTAATTATGCTGCAAAGACACCAACTTTATTTCAGTTAGCTAATAATACGAGTACATATATAGTTAGTTTAGTAAAATATTAATTTAACAAATCATACATATTATAAAAATGAAACTGATCGCTCCCTGTACATTGAAGATAATTAAAAAAAAACTATTATTGATTTGTAACATTTTTGTCTGTTTGTCTGTGCCTTTGTACACGCTAGACTTACGATCGATTTAATCGATTCAAATTCAGTTTTCACCATTATGCTATGGTAAGCTTCACTTAATAGTTAGAGTATGTGTTATTTCAATTGTTATAAAAAAAACAAATTGAAATATTTATACAACAACAACAAAATATTATAAATATTTGTAGCAACAAATTAATCATTTTATTAAAGTGGTCTTCAAATTTACTTTTCCATGTAGACAAAGTTGCGGGCAGAGCTAGTTATAAAAAAAACACATACCACAAAAAACCTCTTCAGCCGTATAATCTTATATCTATAAGAAATTCACCATTACAATTTCTAATATATTCATCTTCAATTACATGGTTAGGTCGCTAGCTGGCTTATAATGTCAACTTCGAGTTTCAAGGTAATCTGGCCATCTTATTAGTGCCGTCTCATATATTATGCTGGTGGCATATATTACAATTCACGATTCATATAAACGTCATTAGAATTAGTGCGCCAAACGACGTGTGCGGTCCGTGGTTAGAGAGGCAATGATGGTCTATGTGACGAGATACTGCGGAATTTGATAATAATTGAATTGGATAATTATGGAATTTGGCAGAGGCTGAGGGTACCTAGTGTTAAGACACTACATCTCTCGCTTATGTGGTGGAACTTAAAATGAAAATAATTTCTTTCCTTTGAATTAATTATTCTCTGCTTTCCTTTTTGAGTTTGAATCGAACCTACAGCCGTCGCGTTTTTGAGTGTAGTTAGACACTATGCTGAAGCCCGTCAAAGACCTTGTAGGAAATGCTAAGTTTTTATATGAAAACATTTCCCCATTTAGATTAGAATTAGTGCTATTCAAAATGTCACGAACTTTGTGTTATATACAGCTCATTATCATTTCATACTCATATCTCATTAAAGCTCTTTATTAAACATTAACAAGTTGATATGGATATTATTTCTAAAATTGTGTGGAATATTTACTAACAATCGGTTATTCCCATACTCTACACCACACAACAAGTATCAAAAAGTCACGAAACAGAAACGTGTGTGGTGCACTTAATGTCCTCTTAGTTTCGTATGAGTAATTGCTAAGCGCTCTGGGTCCACGTTACCGGATTCTGTTGTATACAGTAGCGATAGGAGATGGAATCATAGGAAAAAATTCTGCATATATTTTGACTCTTATTTTTTTTATATGTTCAATATTGTTATTATAATTTCACCCTTTATACCCAGATAACGTAATATAAAGATACTCGCTTCTCTGTTCTTCGACCGACCTCGAGACACTTTGTGTTAAATTTATTTATTTCTCTGAGTGGGAATTGAACCCACAAGCATCGCATTTATACAATGAGACGATTTATGATGCCTGTTGAGGAAAAATCTAAGAACTGGTAACTAAATTGACTTGGTATGTAGTATCTGTAAGAATAAATATAAGTTGATTATTATAATTAGTAATACTTTAGTTATCTACTGGACACCTACTTTGATTTACAAATGGTATGTTTTATTAATTATTTGACAGTAGCATACTTTATTAAATACCTAAATAAGTTTTCGGCTGAACTAGTGAAAGCTAGCAAGGCTGTTCACTTGACTTTGATTTTGGCATTTAGCTAAGAGTTCTATATTATATGTTCCGGATCTTGGATATTTATATAATTGGATCTTTTTTAACATGCAATGCCTAATGTGTAATATTTTCTCATTGTTACTGTACAACCTCCTTCGTGTGTTTTCTATATAACGTGACTTTGGAATTGATTTGGAAAGCCATAATTAAAAAACTAAACTGATATTTATATATCATTTGATGCCACTCACCATACCGAGGAACTTTTGCTTAGGCGCCATCTTCATATTCTTTATAATTTAGTCTCTAGTCTAGTTCTAGATCGTATATTCTTAAAAGTCGTTGGTATATGCTTATCACGCTTTAGCTTTTCGTAAGGAGCTAATTTTTTATTTCTTTTAGCTTAGCTAATCTATTACGGTTCCAGTCTTCAAAATTCACTTCGTAAACCCAATAGAGAATAATAATATGTCTAATAAAAAATTGTTTATAGCAATACAGTTTAGTAGGTCTAATAATGTATTCTTAGAAACATTTTGTTTATACTTTCATATTGTATTATAGATTCTAGGTAGATTCGTCAACCTTTTTAGATTTAGTATATAAATGAATTACTTTACTATCTGTTTCTATCTTTTTATATATTAATTACTGTATAATATAGCTTATATGTATGATAAAAGTTAAGCGAAAATGCAAACAATCTCATGCCAATGCTGAAGATGCTGAAAATAAATTTAAGAGATTTTATTATTTTACTAAATAATATTTTTTTTAGTTTGCAGATCTTCTTTATTTTTACATAAAAGAAAGTCTCTTCTCATGAATGTAAGCGCTTACCGGCAAATGTAGGAAATCATAAAATATCATCAATCGTATAATCAAACCCAGAGAGAAATATAAGTTATTTATAAATCACTATAAGGTAGCGCCAGGGAACCAATGACTCCATTTAAAAAGGTATAGTTGAACTATATCATACATACATACATACATTCCACCATATTAGCTTCCCTCATATATAACCCAGTATCCCACAGCATGTCAACAAAATAACCCTTGCCAAAATAAACAAGTTGACAAAATTCGAAATAAACTCAATTTTCCTCTAGGACGGTGCAAAATCTCTTTCCCGTGAGTATAACGTAACGTGCTCACATCGTACTGGGGTATACGTATGGCTTGTCGTATGGAAGCAACAGGTGGCCGCCCGTAGGGTTAAGCGGTGTTACTGCCTCATATTAACGTATGCTCTTTTTCATATTTAGTTTTATATTTTTAGTTTGGTTTTCAAGTAAATTTGTGTAAAATAAATTTACAAATAGAACGATTTATAAATATTATTGTTAATTTGAAATATATATTTTTGTAGTACTTGATTTACTTGTTATAATTTTTATATTAAAAGTACTAAATAAGCACATCTTCTTCTTCTTTTTCTTTCTCATACCCTCAATGCTAAGGCTTGTGACCACATGATAATCTTCTCCAATTCAGGATGGTTATAGGTATAGTGGACTGCTCCATATAGGCTAATACCAGCACTCTTGAGACCGTCCGACCATAACATAAAACTAAATCAGAATAAATTCACTGTTACTAAAGAATATTTTTGAATAGCCACTTTATGTTCTAGTGTTCATGAAAAGCCAGAAATTGCAGAATATAGTGTTTGAAAGTCTCTCTCTCTCTCTCTCTCTCTCTATCTATCTATTCTATATAATAAAAAAATAGAAAAAAATTAAAAAAAAGCTTAACCCTAACAAAAATAGTAAGTAGAGTATCATTCACGAAAATAAATACGGTTGCATTACAAGGAAAATGTTTTCTCATATGGTGGAAAATCCTGAGGCTAATGCGTGTTAGGGCCCATGCCGGGAATTTATGTCGTACTTTTGTTTTACGAGCTCTTTGAATAAATTTCATAATAAAGCCACGGGCGGGTTAGTTGTTTACGAATTGTTTTTTTTTTGTAGTGTACGAGTACGTTCCTGTATTATAGTAGTGTATTAGTAGAGTTGATGGGATGTTTTTAGAAATATGTTTCAAGATAAATATTTTTAATTTTATGTTCCTTTACATTTTATGTCATAATTATTAATATCCTGGCTCTAGTAAAATGACAAAGGTAGTGTGGTAGCGTTGAGTTCAGTCACTAAGCACATAATGTCTTGAAAATTAGGCAGAAAGTAGAGAATGGAGTGTGTTAACAGTAGGTTCTCTCTGTCTGCCCCCACTATTTGTTGGATACAGCGTGAAGCTAAAAACATAATAATAAAAGAGAAATGTGTACTTTTTATATATCATGTAATATTAAAATACTATCTGTTAGTATTTTAGTCAGTATTTATAATTGAACACGAGTTTTTTTTTATCTTCATTCTATATTGCGCAAAGTAGGGTAGCTAAGAAAACATACTATCAAGACTCAACGTTCTCCACTCCCCCTCCCCTCCCTTGATTTGAAACAGTGAACTTCGAGTAGCGGAACTCAACACTGTGTTTTGTTTTATCATAGCGGAAAAAATCATGGAAATTTGCAGGATGATCTTTTTTGTTGATAGATTTCTATTAAAATATTGCTTAGGACTTTATTATATCACTCCATATTATGTAGTGTATTTTAAAAAACATATATTTATAGTTCTTTATTTTTACCTTGTAAGCTTGTTTTATTTTGAAGCTGGAGAATTTGTTTGATGTAACGCTGTATGTAACGATGTATCTCTTACTATTCAAGAGATTAAATAGTCGGGGAAGGTATACATTATTACATTACATCACGTTAATTGTTTTGATGTGGCACACTGTACATGTCAGAGTTAACAGCTTTTATTTCTTCCATTTAATGGTGAAGTGAAGCTGCACGGCAAACCTAATGTCATAATATTAAATATTGAATTTAAATTAATATGTTATTGTGAATAATAAATTAGATTATTCAATAATATATTTTTACATATAAAGTGTAACTAAACAATTCTGTGTAGCATTTGATATATATAAAACAAAATTATCCTTGAAATTTGTTGACAGCATGAATCATGGCACACATTAGGGTAATCTCATGGGATTCCCGGCCGTGTAACACATTATCAGTATTACTTTAAGTGATATGTTGGGGTAGGGGGAGATGGTATCTATCTATATATGAACATAGAAAATGTAAATTGAATTTTTACTTTAAGGAAAAATATTTAACTGTAAATAGATTTTGGATTTTCCACGACATTTACACATGAATGATCCACGAGGCTATTGAAATACAAAAATTTTTCTATTACAATAAAGAAGACGGTTGGAAGCTTTCTACCACCTGGGATCCACTTATAAAAAATTTAAGACCCAAACCCACCACACCAGAGGGCAGGATACAGGCAACTTAGAAACCGTAAGTGGTAGATTAATATAATAACTATATTAACTGACAGACGAACGATATCTCAGTCTACCCGTGACCACGGACTACTGCAAAGTGTTCAAAACGATATATAACGATATGATTAATCCGGTTAAATTGTTTTATTTAATATATATACATATGAAGATGGAAACGTCCAGAAAAAGAAAAATCGCCAGATTTTAGGTGCCGGTCTTAATGATGAAGGTGCATATGACGATGACGCGTATTTTGCCTTAGATAAATTCTGATTAAAAGCAATGGCTTTGTTTTTTCATTTCACTCATAGTGACTCTTAAATAATTTAGCTAGCTTTAACTTTATATTTGTAACTTTTTTGACGAAAATAACATACACATGTGTCTAACTACGGAAATCTCTAAGTTACACATTACCTATTCTTATTTGCCTATTTAAATTTCTTTATTTTATAGTATATTATCGTTTTTTGTAGTTGTATGTAGTAAAAATATTGTACCCTGAATGGAAAAGAAAACGAACTCTCAAATTGTTTAAAACCGAAATACCCCGATGGTTCCGTTTCTGAATCTGGATGGTATCTCAAATTGCTAAGCATTTCTAGATATGTATGAATTAAAAAGATTTTTTTTATTATTATTTAAGAAAAGAATGAAAGCCGAAGATATAACATTAAAATATAGTAAGCTATACTTGTTACAGTAACGTACTGGGTATGCTACAGGTAAGTAACTCACAGCATCTATATTTTAAATGCTGGCTTGAGTACTAGGTCAAGGATAATAGCTATTCATATCGCATATTATTTAAATTGTAAGTAATGCCATATACATAGTATACATTTGACATTAGATAATATGATAATAAAATAAATTACTTTGAAATGGACAGAACGGGAGAAGCCAAGCAATGTGTCTAAAGGATCTCCTTGCTCAAACGCAATGAAAAATAAGAAATGAAACGGTGACATACTAAAAATATATTATCACTGCCGGTACCAACTTTTCAAGTTGAAACCTTTTATAAAAAAATATAATTTCACATTCGGAATTTTAAAAACGCGAGCATAATAAGTACACGAGGCGAGTGTCAGGCGCATCTGAATGGACTATGGAGGCACATTAACGCCGCATTCATCAACCGACTAATGACACGTCCGCACGTCATAGTTGTTGTGTGGCCTAAGTTGTAGCTAGAGGCGAGCTTTTACGGAGCTTTTGGAAATTTAAATTAAATACTACTATATATTTTTTTCTTGTTATATTTTTGCGCTATTTATATTTCAGTACTACTGATATTATTTATTCTGGCCTGAACTTTGAGTGTATATTAGCTAGGACCAAATATATACCGTTTATATTCACTATATCGTAGCAAGTTATAATAAATTATAATACATAGTGTGAATTTTTCTTTAGTTAAGAGTAGCTAATCTATTAAAAATATTGGGTTATACATACATATATACGTACATACATACATAAATACATCTATATAACTCTAGAAACTATAGAACCTGTAACCATCTCGCAAGCATATTATTCAAAATATTAATAAAACCTAATTTATATTGGCTATAAGGCTATACCTTGCAACTTCCACAGCCATAACAGATGAGAATATTAAAACATTACATATTTTCCTTTCTTCATTCCACCGTCGACGCTTTCAGTGGATTTGTTCCTGAACAGCATAACACTTATGCTTTTCAGGAACGTACGTGAGTTATTGTTATATAAAATACTAGTGTTACTCTCACGGCTTTGCCCGTTTCAACTATATTAATATCATATGCATGTACAATAGAATAGACTTTTCATAGTTGCACACAAAGAAAAATTTATTAAAAAGATTATATATATATATATATATATATATATATATATATATATATATATATATATATATATATATATATATATATATATATATATATATATATATATATATATATATATATATATATATATATATATATTCGTTTTATTCTTTAGTCACTTTGTCTATTGGTGAAAACTAAATGTAAGGCAATTTTTTTTCTGAATTTTCTGTATTATTAACATGTTTTGAAGCTTCTTATTTGATTCTATTGCTAAATTAACGTTTTTTTTATTAAACAAAAGATTGTGTTAGTATACTGTTATATATTGTGTGATGACATATAGTATATTCTTGGCTTCCAAGACGCAGATGAAGTATGTATATAAATTATGTTTGAGCTGTTGTGAAATACGCGTGTCTTAACTTTATTTATTCATTAGGGAGACAACGTTACTTAGTAAGACATTATTTAATTAGTGTACACTGTACATGACATTTATGAAAAAAAATAAATATATAGCATATCTCAATTATAGGCTAACTTAACATGTAAATGTTCACATCCTTAGCTAAAACCTTCTTACACTTAAACTAATTATATAAAGCAAACTAAACAACTGTAAAACAAAAAAAAAATTAAACAAAAAACAACATTCTAAAAAAAACCAAACAAAATCACTTTAGATAAAACTGCATATTTTCAAGCATGTGGATTACTATACTAGTATGTGTATTTATATTATTAATTTTATTGGCTTTTTGCTTTTTTTATCATACAAGGTAATGTAATTATTAAAAGAACAAAAATTTTTTACAAAATCGATCTAAATATGTGGACTTTACATAGAGATTATGTATTGTGGAAGAAGAAATCTAATGCACTTTATACCTATAAAACATATCAGAACAGTTTAACAAAAGAATAATAAGATATTTCATTTATTTACACCATAATAAAAAAAAACCAAAAACCTATTAAAATAAAACAAAAGGCAGGAATCTGCATTTACTTCACTATTCAGTAGTAAACGTTGAAAAGTTGCCAACACATTCACACTAGCACTAAGGGTGTATTCATACGTAACACCTGGAGCGTGGAGGGTCTATTATCCTGCTATTATACCATAATAGCTCGTCTTGTTTAATGTGGAAAAACTTGCAGTTTTTATATATACATGCTACATCTGTCTGGTTATGAGATTTTATTATGAGTTTTGTTTTCTATTTTATCTTCACGCTGTATCCCGCACATAACAGGGTAGGCAGAGGGAAGCGTAGGCAGAAGGAACCTAGTGTTAAGACACTGAGTACCCCGCTTTCCGCCTTTAAGGCATTGCGTGTTGAGTGGCGGAACTCAACGTCGCGCTTTGCCTTGTTACCAGAGCGAAAAATAGAAAATAATGAACTCTCCCCAAGTGTGAATCGTACCCGCAAACCGTCGCGTTTACAGGCAGACGCTGTGCCTCTGCCCCAGGGCAGTATATTATTACGAGTTAGATTACGATTTTATAGTAGTAAAAGTTTGTTTTATACTTATAATGTATTGTGTATCACGCTTTATCCCGCTTATGGCCGGGATAGCTAGTATATATATATATATATATATATATATATATATATATATATATATATATATATATATATATATATATATATATATATATATATATATATATATATATATATATATATATATATATATATATATATATATATATATATATATATATATATCTTCTTCTTCCACTTAGCATTATCCCAGCCTATTGCCAGGGTCTACTTTCCTACTCAGTCTACTCCACTTTGCACGGTCTTGAGCATCCTCAGTGGTTAGTCCATTGGCTCTCATGTCGTGCGTCACGACGTCCAGCCATCGCTTCCTTGGGCGTCCGGGGGGTCTTACTCCAGGGACAGACATATCAAGGCATTTTCTTCCGACGTAGTTCTTAGGCCGGCGCAAAACGTGGCCATACCATCTCAGACGACGCTCTTGGAGCTTATCCGCTACGTCACGGACCCCAAGACTACCTCGAATGAATGTGTTGCGTATGCGGTCAGCCCGAGTAACGCCACACATCCACCTCAGCATCTTCATCTCCGTTACGTGAAGCTCCTGAGTGTGCCGAGATAATGCTGGCCAACATTCGCTGCCGTATAGAAGAACTGGTCGGATCATGCTCTTGTATATCAGTCCCTTGAGTTTGGGCGGTATTCTGCGATCGCAGACCACACCAGTGACCTCCCGCCATTTGGCCCAAGCAGCGCTAACCCGGGCGTGGACATCGTAGTCGATGCATCCGGACTCGTGCATAATGGATCCAAGGTACCTGAACTTCTCCGACTTAACGGCTGGCTCAGGCCCGATGTGGATGGTGCTCGAGTCTGGGTTCCCGCAAGCCATGTACTCGGTCTTTGACACATTCAGTTTAAGACCACCGTTCTCAAGCGCACCCTTCCAGGCATTCACTTTACGCTCCAGCATCAGTCGGTTCTCGTCAATGAGTACTATGTCATCGGCATACATCATCAGCCATGGAGGCTGGTCCTGGATGTGAGCCGTGACAGTATCTAGCACTACATTAAACAAAAGTGGACTAAGAGCTGAGCCTTGGTGCTCCCTAGCTATCCCGGCCATAGCATATAGGATAGCTAGTTTATATATTGCTTCTTCTTTATTGACATTAGGTATGTAGCAGTGTGCATCACTGCTCTTTGACTTGTCAGAGTAGGGAAATAAAAAAGATCTCTGAGTGATTAACACCACAACCATCAAGTTCATAGGCAAATTTGTCCCATTGCACAACAAATCACGATGTCTTAAATAAGTACTATTTCGTTATCTTCTTAATCTGTAGGATATATATATATATATATATCTTCTTCTTCTTCCTGGCATTAGTCCCGGCTTTTTGCCAGGGTCTGCCTTCCGACTAAGACCAATCGGTCCATATGAGTGGCGAAGTGGTTTTTGTGGAGCGATTGCCATCTGACCTCCAAACCCATTACTGGGAGAAACACAGGAAAGGAAAGGGAATAAGAGGGGCAAGAAAGACTTGGAATATAGGGGAGGGGACACCACTTACATGGATTGGATCGGGTTATGAAAGTGGTGGCTCGAGGTTCCCGGGGTCGCGTACCCGATGCCGGCAACCAAATATCGGACCAGATATCGGACTGAGATAATTGCTATATACTACCTCTGATATATTATATTATATATATGATATATTATATATATATATATATATAATATATATATATATATATATATATATATATATATATATATATATCATTGTTTTAGTACAATTTAAAACAATTATTGATAAACAAAATTACATCTATTATTTATAATAATCGAATAGTAACATACAATTTCGAGTGTATTAAATGTTGCATGCATATAATAAAACAGCAATTATATGTACCCACTTATTACTACTTAAAATATATAATATATCAATACATATACTTATATTAAATAAGCGGTAGCTAATACCGTGTTTAGACATTACCGAATTTAAATATGACTTTGTAAAGAAACAGGTTAACTTATCAGCAGTCATTAGTTGAGTGTGAAAGATTGATAATTGCGTTTAAGTACCATTAAATAGCTATGGAACAAGTAACGACATTCAGGTCCCGAAGTAGTGGCGAAACTGTCGGTTTTTAGAGTAGTTAAAAACTTATGTTATATATATATATATATATATATATATATATATATATATATATATATATATATATATATATATATATATATATATATATATATATATATATATATACCGACTGAATGAGAGACAACTAACAACCGAAATTAGGCAATTAGGCAGCTATTTACCTGAAATTTGACATGTTTTTTCTTGACAAGTGTAAAGCAGCACTAAGAGAAGATTTTCTAAAATTCCATTCCAGATGAGGTGAAAATGGCAGTAAAGTGCGAGAAGTAGCTCGAGCACCGAGGGTTTCGTACAAATTTCGTGATTATAAGGGACTATAGTCTTGAATATTTCATAATTATTTCAGCTTGATACCAACAGAATCAACCTCTAAGAGTTCCGGTTTTTGTTTTTGAGGTAGGGGACTTGAAAAACTTAACTTTTTATAGTCAATTTTATAATTTCTAATGGATTATTATTTCATATCGAAAGGAGTGGTACCATTCAATTTGTCTCCACTCAATATACATGAGATGTTTAAATCTTAATTAGGCGGTATTTAAACGTATTATACTGTGTTATGCATATATACACTATACCACTTGATCACAGTAACAAACAAATATGTTTAAAATGGTTTTAAAGTATGGAAACCATAACCGAAGTTTGAACTTTCACTTTAAAGAAAAATATATTTAGAAAACTTATAAAATTGACAACCGTCGTGGCGCAGAGGCACAGCGTCTTCCTGTAATGCGACGGTTTTTGGGTTCGATTCCCACTCGGGGAGAATGTATTATTTTCATTTATCTTCGCTCTGCCAACAAGGCAAAGCGCAGCGTTGAGTTCCGCCACTAAATACGCAATGCCTCGAATGCCGGAAAGTGGGGAACACAGTGTCTTAAAACTAGGTTCCTTCTGCCTACAGTTCTTATGTTAGCGTCTCTTGGAATTCAAAACTAAGGTCCAATCATTTTTCATTATCATTCTCATTACATTATCTATATGAAAATTAAACATACAATACTCTTTTAAATTAAAGCCACATAAGAAAGCTACAGCTGAAGTCGCAGCAAATTGATATGTATATTATACATTTATTTCAAATTACAAACTCATTAAGGTGTGTTCGATTACATGAAATATTTAATAACATTTTATACACTAGTACTTTGGCCAGATGTTTTGAACAATGCTAATGTTTATGTTAGCTTTTGGCCTGCTGGACAGTAATGGCTACTTTATTTCAGTTAATCTATCTACACCTTTATTTCGTAATGTCCGCAACAAGTTTACGACTTCAGCCACAATGGGTTTTGAAATATTATTGTTAACAGTGTAATTCGAGCGATTCTGCATAATTCAATGCTTGATATCCTTTTAGAGTGCACGAGGTTTAAGCTTGTCAAGTGTGAGATTACAAGTACTTATAATGTTTTGTGCATTTTTTTTTATTTCGGTACAAATCATATCATACGTGGGTTTTGGAGACGTTTTCGTGGTGTTAGGTTGGCAGAACCTAACGTCAAGCTTTTGTCTTACTAGATTGACCGGAATTAATTAAAAGTATAGTTTTATAGTATGAACTACACAATTATAATTATGTTTGTAAACATTTAGGTTGGTTTTTTATGATGTCACACAAATTAGATATAATTAATCGGTGATATTCTCTACGCTATTTGTGAGCTTAAAAGCTCCAAGCATTAATCAGTGAGAACTGATTTTGTTTTATACGATATAATGAAAGCTAGATGGAATATATATTTCCAACGATACATTTCCAAGATTGAGAAGCAAGTCTACAAAAACCGTGTATAGTATACACTTATCCTATATCTATGATATAGGTTCCTCCTAATAAATTTTAAACTACCGTTTAATAAATGCGTCAATTTACTATACGGTACGTTACCCCTTCTGTCCCACATAAGCCTCTCCCAAGGTCTTCTGCTACCCGCATCTTGTGGCTTCGAATTAACTTGACCAGATCGTCGGTCCAGTTCGATGCAATGTGATGAAGAATGGCTTAGTGGGCAGAGCGCTTGGCGTTCAAATTTTTATATGTTTTCTTTAAGTATTTTTCTATATATAGTACTTACTTACTTTCTCTATTCTTAGAAAATGTCTTTTAAAAATTAAAATATATGTAGAAAATAAAATATACGTTTTTTTTCTGTTTGCAGGGTAAGCACGTAAGGGCACTTAGTGTTAAGACACTTTGCTTACAATATAACTCTCAACGCCACACTTAGTCTACGAATCAATCAGACCGAGTGAAAATCGAACTCACGTCCTGCGTACAGACGCTGCGACTGCGCATCGACGGCCTTCTTCAAAATCTTATAAATAAATAAATTCAATATCAAATAAGTATCGTTTATACATTCCGCTATTTCCAGCGTACTTTAAAGGTGCGACGTTAAGATATCGTATCACCACGCTAATGCAACACTAAGTCATGTGCACGCGCCTTTACAGTAATGTCCATTTTGACTCACCTACTAGTATTCCCGTTGCAAATAACGCTGATAGCATTTTATATGGCACTTAAATGTCACATTTGATTTCTTATTTGTAATATACGAGTATTTACATAGATATAGGGTATAGTAAATTAGGTAATATTTATTTTAATAATATATGAATTTATTGAATTAACAATATGATTTATTAAATATAAGATCAGATATTGAATACCATTCATGATATCGTACAAGCTTTTTCTTTTTTAGTCTATATTATGAAAAGTTAGATACCGTACACTTCTTAAACACTAGTTATTTAGTTATTTAGTTATATGATAAAATATAAATCTGCACGTAGATTTCGTTAAAATAATATGGACTCCTACACCACATCCTACAATCGGTTCCACACAAGCTTGTAAGATCCAGGCCAGAAGGTTGACATGTGACAGACAAATTTATGCATCTGATAGTATCTTATCGCGCGGGTTTATTACCCCAGTACTAGCCTGCTAACGGTGAATGTGCGTGAAATTGCTTACTACAGCTTAGAGATTTTGCAAACCAAATATTTAAAGTTAGCTATAGAGCGTATAAATACGTAGAGAACGTACTCTCTGCTTTATCACTATGTGGAAGATGCTTGAAACTAAATAAAATCGAAATGGATATCCATATCCTATTCTCGTCGTTCTAGTACACGCGACGGATGAGGGTTCTATTCCCACTCGGATAATTTAATTATTATTATTTCCTCGCTCTGGTAGCAAAACAAAGCACGGCGTTGAGTTCCGCAACTCAATACTAAATTTCTCGTAAATTGGGCAGAAAGTGAGAAGCGGAGTGTCTTAACAATAGGTTATGCCTTCTAGGAAATCTGCCTTTCTATTTTCCTTTGGATATAGTGTGACCAATTTATGTATAATATACTCAATACTTAAGCAGTAACGAAATTATTTCTTATTAAACATAATTAATATTTGATGTAACTGATAATTTTTTGGGAGTCATTTATGATTAGCTATCAGCTAAATATGACTTTAGAATTACATGTTAATTTACTTATTTTCAGTTTTATATAGAGATTTTCTTTCATGTATAGGTCGTGGAACAGTGATGCAGTATGTGACTGTATTTGTGGTAATAACTTCGATCTCCACTCAGTCAAATTTCATAATTTTCCCTTCTCTGGTAAATAAAAGCGCGACGTTGAGTTCTGTCACTGAACACACGATTTTTCAAAGATTGATTACGGAACGGAGTGTCCTAACACTAGGTTTCATCTGCCTACCCTGCAATGCGAGAAATAGCGTGATTTATGATTTTTATTCTCTTAAGAGAATGTCTTATATATATTACGTGTATTATGATATATTATTCAAGCTTTTTTATGGTAAAGGTAATTCCACATAGTTGTTAAAAAAAATGTATATTAGTTAATATTTCATTACAATAATTACTGAAAAATTGGCAACAATAGCCTAAAACCTTCACGTTTTAAAGTAAAATGAAAAAAAGAAAATGAGTGATTCACCACTAAATTCTCCGGACCAACTAAAATAAAAATGTACGTGACTACACAAAATATACATTTAAAATTTTAAACAACTAACAAGCTTTCGTATCTATGTAGTGTCAATAGTTTTAGTACTTGTAACATTCTAGAGCGGCGTGTAAGGGTATACGTCAGAGCGATGTTCTGAGGGACACGAGCCCAGTACAGCCGACACTACCGTATCAAGTTTCTGATTTACTGCACTTTATAGAACGAACTGTACTGGACGAGTTCAGATTAAATCACTTATTGATTTTAGTTGAGAACCCTGGCGTTACGTGAGATATTTAGTAAGTACATAATGTTATTTAAACACTGTGAAGTTTCAGAGTCCAAATGATTAAAGGTATTATTGATTATCGATGCATTTTCATTTAAAAACTAAATATATAGCATATACTATTTATTCATTATAAATAAATTATATTATTAATTATATATGTAAATACGTTTATGTATATAACAATACTAAACTCTATAACTAAATTTTAAGCAAAAAACCAGACAAGATGACGATTAAGCTAAGTACGCATTTACCTGCGTTGTTTGAAGTAATCATGCACCCTTGTCTTTCTTAAACACCCTGTAGCTCGGTGACGTACGTAGTCTTCACTACGAAATAAATACTGTCATTATATTATATTTTATATATGCATATAATTTGTCATGTATTACAGCTACCTCGACGTATCTTAGTATAAGTGACAGATACAAATTCAGTTGGTTTTTTTTTATCTAGAGCATTTGGAGCTTAAATGCCTTGGAAGAGGATCACTGTGACAACACCTCCTGCAGTACTACCTCCTCTTACCAGTTTCCTCTTAACCCATTCAGCCCCAGTACGATGATTAAAAGACCTGAAAGCCCCTATCCTTGATAGTGTAGGTCTCTACTAGTTATGTCTAGGTAGTGAGTGCCTACCCCACTAAGGATACATCATGAACCTAGAAGAAAATAAGCATATTATATATAGTAAAAATAAAAAAAAAGCAAAAATAGGAATTTCCTCACACAGAAAGCTAAGACGAGATGAGTGTGTCAAAATAATTTTGACTTTATTAGATTCTATTTAAATTGAAATAATTTACAATAGTTAAAGAACTTATACATACGTATATATTATACATAAATATGTATATTGTGTAAACTATGGGAAAGTGAACAGACTGATTTAATTTTATTATACCATATATCTGTCAGTTCTCGTTAGCTCGAACGTTTGTCTAATATCAGTACTATTCCGGACTCATAACACAATCATACTAGAGTCAAAGGTTATATTCTGTTAAAGCATAATATAAGGCGCATAAAATATTACTATTCCATACTATAGTTCCAATTTTAGTATAGAAGTATGTTATATGTAGAATTTAAAGTATGAAAGAGATACCGTATTTTAAAATAAATACATACATCGACTCAATATTGTACGTGCTTTCGAATTACATTTTTTTTTGACAGACAGGTTGATAGTAAATTTCACGATAAGTGGAGAACTTTATTAATAAAGCTGGAAAAATAGGTTGCTTGGAATGAAAGTCTTTAACCGAATTAATTGCATTTTTTTAGTATTCGATAATATGCTTAAGAGAATCGGGTCGTTTCCAAAATTTTACAGTAGCCATTGGTTGTGTCTTGGAACCCCACGCAAACAGATCTTGTTAAATAACATATACCTACAAAAATATTTTTTTACTAAATCCATACATTCTGGGCGATTTTTTTAATGACAGAGAATGCCAATTATTTGAAGATATTGTGTAGATAAATAAATTAAATATTAAATATTTATTTTATTTACTCCAAAACCAAGTAAATCAAAAACTATATTGTTGAATGGAACCTCCCTTTAAACTTTCGCCTGCGTCAGGAGACCCCGCTATTCCATTATCATTGCACCATTGCATTGTAGGAAGTACACATAATTGAACCATAGTAACAACTAAGTAACTTAAGTCTAAAAAAGAAATAATAAATAAATAAAATAAGAACATATAAAAATATAAAAATCCCTGTGTCTGTCATGTTCGTCTAAATGTATGATATAGATGGTATGATAGTGATAATATAGATAGTCCACGTCGTCCACCACGTGATAGTATAGATACCAACGTCCATACCACGTTGAACACACCGGTTCTCGTCCGATCACCGAAGTTAAGCAACGTCGGGCGCGTCCAGTACTTGGATGGGTGACCGCCTGGGAACACCGTGTGGCGTTGGCATCTCAGAGGGTGTCCAGCCAATTATCTGTCCGATATTTGGTTTCCGGCATACGGGTACGCGACCCCGGGACCTCGAGCCACCACTTCCATAACCCGATCCAATCCATGTAAGTGGTGTCCCTCCCCTATATTCCAAGTCTTTCTGCCTCTTATTCCCTTTCCTTTCTTGGTTTCTCCCAGTAATGGGTTTGGAGGTCAGATGGCAATCGCTCCACAAAAAAACCACTTCGCCACTCATATGGACCGATTGGTCTTAGTCGGAAGGCAGACCCTGGCAAAAAGCCGGGACTAATGGTATGATAATGATAATATAGATAGTGATAGTACCACCTAGATGACTAGGAAAAAAATCTAAATTTAGTTAAACAAAAACATTTCCCCACGTGAGAACTAACTATATATTAGAGACTCCACTACAGAGTATACGATATATAACAGTATACTCGAAAGTCCTAAAATCAATCTAAGCAATGATTGTCCAACACGGTAATGTCGTGGTAACAAGATAGCTACGTCTAAGCTCACTTATTAAAGGCCCTTAAAGTGAAATACACATAGTACATTAGTGCTTAATCGGTAACACGTTACCGACGTCTAACTTAAACATGTCAGATGTTCGCACTTTGCAGTTGTCGCCCAAACTGTTTCGTGTAGTGAGTTGGATATATTTGAATCGTTGACTATTTTATTTTATATATTTTTAGTATTGACTTTATAAGTGAATAAATATCGTTTATTAGTTGCATGAGAATGGTCTAAGCTATGTTAATATTATTATATTTTTATTGTTTAAATAAAAAAATATATATAAATAAGTAAAACGGTTTGTAAAAGTATTAAAACTGTTATATAAATTAAAGCGAAACTGAATGATTAGGTAAGCGATTTTTTATAATTTTGTCAAGAATTAACCGTACAATATTGTTGATTATTTTTCACGATTATTCACGATGATTAAAGGCTTGGCATGCTTATGATTTGAAGTTCACATAGCTCGAACTGAATAATAATTATTATAACTGAATAATTATTAGTAAATCGAACTGAATAATTTTGTATATAATGTATCTGTATTTATACTAAAACGTGTATCTGTATTTATAAAAATATTCAATAACGAATAGCAGTAATAGAAATCTGTATGAGAACAAAATAAAATTATAAAATGTTTTACAACAACCTGTCGCTCTATTTTCATTAATATTTAAATAACACTATGACTTATATTTATTTCCAATTAATACTAATATAATTGCTAATTAATACAAATAAAAAAAAAACAAGCAATATTCACGAAGTATCAAACAGCGTCAGTCCAAAATCAAATCCCTAGAGAGCGTTGTCACTACACACATTACGTGTGAGATATTGCCGCATTGTGCAGCGGAACAGGCGATTTGCGATTCTAGAGGACCATTCCGAGAGAATTAGGCCGATATGGTCCGCCTACGCAAGTTTGTGAGGCGATGTGAGAAAAAATCATATTATACATATCTTATATTAAATTATATATTTTTTAAACATTTAACACCCAATTTGTTTCCATTGTGGCATAGTGGTATAGCGTCTGAATGTAAAAAAGTAGTCGTAGGTTTGTATCTCAGTTTTATTATATTTATATTATGAATACTTTCCCAGTATGGTAAGACAAAACTCTATATCTAGAGTTCATGGAAAATAGAGAACAATAATTATAATTGTAGCATTTAAGTAATGAATACCATACCACTATGGCTAAAATAAACTTTTTAATAAATTTTAAGGGAAATAAGTAATCCCTTCCTAAGTGTAATAAAAGTAAAAGCTCCATATTTATGTATATATATCTCGATAAAAGTCATATTAAAAAATACCTTCACATTAATACATTCATTTTTGAATCCATAAAGTATTATAAAACAGATCTTTAAAAAATCAGCTCACAAATGACTGAGGAATCGATGGATATACATAAAAAAATACATAAGTATCGAATACAGAACCTCCTCCTTTTTAAAAGTCGGCTAAAAACCAATACAATCAATAGAAGAAATTAGCAGTACCAATCACATATCATCTACAATCGTGATAGCCGCTAATTGCGCGGCGCATCGCGATCACGATGTTACAACGCACACATTAATCATAGAATATTGTATATTGATATAGGTTATTGTCTTGCCTTTAACGGAAAAGCTCATAGAGCTTTCTGTCTAGATTATTTTTATTTATTTATTTAAAATTTTGTAAAGAGTTTTTTGTATGCTAGGTGGCGGAACTCAACGTCGGTCTTTGCTTCAGCAGGTCCGAAGCTCCATATCTCAAGTTTTGCATATATCTCATGAACCATAGATACACCGTGGTCCTGGGATCTGATTTTATTTAGTAAGTATTTAATATATTAATAATATATAATTTTGCCTCTAACGAGAGATCAATAGTAGACAGCTTAAATGTATCCCGCATTTAGGAGGCTGTGCGGAGAAGATCTAGCGTTTCTCAACGATATTTCGATTTCCACCTAATGATCCTATAAAAATATTACACATTGTGTAACAAAACTCAATACATGTCCGGCCCAATATTTTTTTTGTTTGTGTAACTGGACGGAAACATATCATTAATATGCTAAATGTAAACGTTTTACTTAGTGAAGATTAAATGCAAAACTTATAAAGGAAAGTTGAAACATTGAACTTTCACTTATTATTTTACTTAAATAAAAGCTATATATTATATTAATACCTAAAGGGTAATTATTATTGTATTATTGTTTTGTGATTTGCTTGAATTCGAGGCACTACATGTTGAGTAGTGAATTGGATTTCACCACGCTTTGTCGGTGTTTATTTAGCGAGGAGCTGAAAATAATTCATCCGCTGACGCTGCGCCTCTATGACTAATACTCCTCGTAGGTCTCAAACAATAATTAAAATATTTTAGATAGTATCATAATATGGAACCTATTCTTTAAATCTTTAATAATAAACTATAATTTCAAATGCGAAAGTAATATAGAACAATGGTACGCACGGATATGGCATATATAGGCGATGCTTTGTCGTAATCCGACAAAGGCACGTGGGAATGTGCGTGCGGTATCCATTATGTAGTCGTATGTATTTTGTCTAAATTAAGAACATGTAGTTTTTTTTATTTATAAAATGAGGCCATAGTGGCGCAGTGGCACAGCGTTTGACTAACTACAGCGGTTGTGGGTTAAATTCCCAGCCGGAGGAATAAATTATTTTCATTTTCTAGCTCTCAGGTCGAGGTTAGACACTCCGTCCGCAAAGTGCTGAGAATAAGGCGGAATGTAGGCTATCGGGTTAAACTAGGTTCCCCATGCCAACCCTGATATATCATTGACCACGTAAATATAAAAAAAGAATTGTAAATGAAATATTTGTAATATATGATATATTTTATATTCATTTATATTATTATATATATTACTTATTAATATTTGATATATTTTATATTCATTTGATTAATTTGGTATCATAGATAGATGACACTCGTGTCCAGCTTTCTCTCGTGTTGGAGAATGGAAGAAATGGTTCCACCCACTGCTAGACGTAGGCCTCCCCCAAAGATCTCCATGACTGTGTCACATTCAGTGGCTATCGGCGACCTCTTTCTCTGTTATGAAAAATATTTTTATACATATTATAAAGCTGAAAATTTGGTTTGGTTGAACACGCTAATCTTAGGACCTGCAAACAAGAAATAAAAAAATTGTCTATCCAAGACATTATTTAGTTTATCTACTGAGGTAGAATAGGCTACTATATTATGGTAATGGTATCGATACCATTACATCAATGTAATTCACTGTACTTGAATTCATAGCTGCCTTCATTATTTATAAAGAGTCATGTGGCCAATCCCCAGGTAGAAGCTAGTAATCATAAAAAAGTCCCAATATGAATATCTCAATAGTTTATATCAGCTTGTAAATGACTAACTGATGACTATTATTATAATTTCATGACAATAAAGCTATCAAATAATTGAATATAAATCTTTCCCGTTAGGTTAGACCTCATATGGGAACCGCAAGTCATGTACAAATGAGTCGATACTATCGATTAACTGGATTTCGTCTACGCTTTTGTCCATTTTGAAAACAATAATGCATAATAGTTATGTATAGCAAATTTAAATTTGATTTCGAATAATTGTAAGGAAAAAATATGGCAATTTATAATTTGATCTTTTTTTGAGTAATTTAAATGGCACAATTACCTAAAATGTGTTTGAATATCAATATGGACAGTCTTGATAATAATAGATGCTGTTTAGAAAACATATGAAAAAATTAAACGTAGCGAGATTTGAATCCGCGCCTCGTGGAACCTTACAAGCGCTTAGTAAGTTAAAAAATATATATATGTTATCTAAAAAGTATTTTTCTTGCCTACCTAAGTGTGGATTAACACTTTAAAACTAACAACTATGCTTTGATAAATATTTAAAAAAAATAAAATATGTAACATATAACATAATTATATTTAAAGTATAAACATATATTGAATTTATTTTAGCTATCTAATGCACGATAGCTACTACTATATGAAATAAAATTGTAGCATTAATATTGAATAGAGCAACTGTTGGGTCGTCGCCTCTTCTCAGCAGAACTGCCTGGTAGTTTTATAATCAAAAATATTATTTGTTTAACGCAAAAAAATTTATATAGCTTTTCGCTTCAAAGCAACTTTGTTCAATATATATTTTTATATATTATTATATAGTAGATATACAAATTATATAATTATACATATATAAGTCCTGCCAACATCACTCGTCTAGTAAATCTCAATTAACTATAACGTCGATTACAAGAGCGAGCGCATATATTCATCTAAGTATAGAGTAACGATAATAGAAAATTGAAATTATAAGGAAGGTAACGTGTTATTTTGTTATTCTATACACTGTTTTAGATTTGTTTTTATTTTTTTTTTTAATTCATGATTGAATTTAAATTGTCATGTAATTATTTATTTTTTAAATAGTGCAATATTTTGAGTTTAAAAGGAATATGACTATAAAAGGTAAGTTAATTAAGAAATGACAAAACAGATAATCAATAGTGATAAAATGTAAAGGTAAAAGGACTGAAAGAGCTTATCCTTAATGGTCAGAGCGCTTAGACGATTTCCAAGAGGCTCGGGTTCGAGTCTCGTTAAAGTTTCGGTTTTATAAAAATATCTTTTTTTCTTTTTAATTATGATAAAAATACTTTTTATGGAAATATATTGTAACTTATTATATTTACTAAGCATAACAAGTATCTAGATTGACTTGATATCATAGTGTTGTACCTTTATTCGTCTATTAAGAGCTTTATTTTATTTTATTTATACTGTGCGTTATGGTTCTAAATATGAACTTTTAATTAATGGTACTATTTGATAAGATTGTATTTTGATTAGCCATATTGAACTCCAGCAGTGGAGGCGAGAATTAATACATTGAAAGGGGCCATTTGGAATATACACGTACTATCCCAGGCACAAAGTACTAGGCGCTGCTCCGAATTCAAAAGTATAAATATTTGTTGCTGTAAAATAACAAAATTATACAACAGCCTTCTTCATCCTATGTTCATAGGATAAAATAAAAGCGAAGGTAACTCTGATTTTTCAAGACAGGATATATATATATATATATATATATATATATATATATATATATATATATATATATATATATATATATATATATATATATATATATATGCTCAACTGGGACGTACACACAAACATACAGTCACAACTAATGAATGTGTCACTTTTCATCGTACAGATTTTTCCCGCATACAGGTAGCGCAGTGTCGAGACACTCCGTTGAGCTTTTCTACTTAACTTTGAGACAGCGACATTGAGTAGCCTGAATTATATAGGTATAATTAATTTATTACACAAGAAAAGTTACATCTTCATAACAATTTAACAAATGGCTTTATAATTTTTAATACAACCTATCTCCATTATTACACTGCCCTCTCATTATCGCCGTACATTTTAGATGTTACCTTACAGCTTATGAGTATCGTAGATTGAATATAGCACGCGTCGACTTAATATCTATAATTAACTGGCGAGATTAGCTACGATCATTTTCATCGGGGTGCGCACGCGACCATATCACAAATGAAAATCGATCATGCTGAGAAGATAGCCTATTACTTCATATGGAGAAGAATAACTGATGCTGATGAAATATATTTACAGCTTCACGTTTTTCCTACGTAAAAGAACGGAGACAGAGGGAATCTAGTGTTAAGATACTCCGTTGACTATTTATCTAGATATTGCGTGTTGAGTGAATAATACACTTCCCTGTGTGGGAGTCGAACCCGTAACCGTCGTGTTTATATTCAGACACTGTGCCACCGCGTGCTCCGTATATTTTTTTGATTTCGAAAGAGCTTCATACTCTTATAATATGAATATTTCACATACTGTTAATAATGTTTTCATTGTATTATTGTAATTCATAAAACTTTATATAATTGTTGGAGATAAAATTCAATTAGTGAAAATATTTAATAAACTACTGTTATTAAACGGGTTTTATTAAAGTACTACTATGGGATATCAACATACGATTTCTTAAGTGATTCGGTGCTGGTGTGTATTATCAAACAATTTGTATGTTAGATAATTTATTTATCGACGAAGGCTATATATCTAAGGCGGTCTATGTAATATAGTTTTTCATAGTTTCGATGCGCCCCACTACAGTTATTACCTTTTTACCGAACATTAACAGTCACAAGTGCAAGTAAGTGATAGATAAAATGAAAAAGCTTAAATACCGCCAAGCAAAACTACTACTTAACATATATAAATCGATATACTAACATAGGGATATACGGAACTCCACTACAACATATACAATACAAGTAAATCTAAATAGCAGATGGGGGCTAACCCAAAACAGACTACAAAATATATATTCGCGTAAAACTTTCACGTTTCCCGTTTATTATTATTTTTTGTAACGTGAACTAATTTACGTCCAGATTTTCGAGCATAATTGTGAAGTGAAATTCATTTTCCAAACTAAAATGAGTAAGCTCGCATGCAATATTTTGTTTTCAAGTATACATTTTTAATTCGAGTGCCAGTTACAAATTCGCGACGACTTGAGGCAGCAACTTTTCAATCCGATTCCAAACAATGAGGTTTTTCGATTGGTCGCGAATTTTGCTGAGGCAATTAAAAAGTTTAACGGGCGACTGTTTGTGCCTTTTTTTTCGTTTATTGGTATAAAACAAAACTAAACATATATTTTTGGTTAGTTAAATATTAATCTGGTGATTATTACTGTTACTGTAAAGTTCTAATTGTTTTATAAATTATATTAGAAATAAGTTTATTTTTTTTAATGTATGTGTTTAGTCGAATTTATGATTCGCAAGTGTAAATTTTGTATGTAATGAATATTTGTGTTATGACTCTATATATTAATTCCTATTCCTAATAGGATTAATTCTTTAATTACATTACAAAATTATTATTATTATTATTATTATTTTTTACTGTCATTTTTTCCACGATTTATAACAGGGAAGACAAAGAGAACGTTGCGTGCACTCAACGCCTCGCTTTGTCTTGCTCGCTTCATCGTGAGAAAATAAAAATAATGTTTCCCAAGAGTGGGAATCGAACGTACAACCATTGCGATTATAAGGCGCTGTCACACAGTGCCATGATGGCCTCAAGTATAAAATACAAAAAAAAAAAAAAATTGAAAATTTTCATTTACATTAATAAATTTTAAGAGTTGCCTAATAAAAAAATATACATTACATATTTATTTGCTTTATGTAAATATTTAATAATCAATCCCAATTATAACAACACCATATCAAAAACATTCATTTGTTTTTCACTCGCGCAAATATTGTGTAAACATAACGTATGCCCTTTTCTATATTATTGCTGACGTTTCATTTCCCGCCATTTTTGATCCAATATGGCTGCAATTTACTCATGCAGTCAGCGTTTTGGCACTTTATTTGTTTGAATTCGTTGTGGAATTTTCTTTTACGACTAAAAAATATTGTTATAGAGTACAGATTTATTGTTGAATATTAATCTCCAAATAGTTCTATTATAGAAAAATAAATTTTCTTTAAAGTGTTTTTTATTTAATTGTGATGCTTGTTCTAGAATGAAATAAATCACAAATAGCAAATAAAAGCGAGAAGTATAGAAGATTGATAAATTGTAAGCTTTTTAATAAAAAAAATTAAACAAATCTTTTTAATAAATAAATCTGGATATGAAAAAATTCTAATCCTTCTAAAAAATATTCTTAAGAATTTATTTTTTCTATCCTTAGTGTATGTAGCATGATAATGAAAACTGTGAAAAAAATATTCTATCCTAATAAATACTTTTACAGCTTCACAAACTGTTTACATCACACAGTAAATTTTACTAAAACAATGTGTTTATACATACGTACCAATACACATATGTATACGACAAAACTCGAGACTCTACATTTAATCCACATCGGGTACAAAATGGATGATTAACCGAACTAACATTAAGATTTGAATAAGGGACTGAAAGTAGAATCACTTGGCAATTACAAACTGACAAATGTCCGGGTATTAGGCACATGTGCCACCAACTTCTGGAGACGGCAAGACACATGATGCCCATTTAGATCGGCTCGGACAACTATTTGTGTAATCATTTTATATGGATTATTGTAGACTGTGTGTTGTACTGTCATTAGTTGAATTAGAATACTTCTTGTTTCCAAATAGGTTGAGTTTTCACTTTGTGTATAAAAGATTGATTTTTTTAAATTAATTTGATTGTTAATACAAATTCGCTATATGTTTACAATTTATTAAAAAAATATGGTTTATTTATTTTATTACAGTAACAAGTAAAACAAATGTAATTTTTATCCATTAATCACATAGCTACATATCCCTGCCCTTCATAGTTCTGAAAGCCATGTAACTGCACCAGAAAATAAATATATTATAAATACAAATATACACAATGCCTTCAAAGGCGGAAAGTGATGAACGGAGTGTTTTAACAACAGGTTTCTTCTACCTACTCCCTCCCTCCCTCTGCCTACTCTGCTATGTGCGGGATACAGCGTGAAGCTTAAAAAAAGAAGCTTTTCTCGAGCAGAATTTACTCCAAAATGATGCATTCAATAAAATCCCAAGGAAACCACCATTACACTAAAATATTTTATTCTAAATAAACATCTACACAAATAATTTAAAGCTGGCAGCGTAGGCGCAAATAATATGACGTACAAAGCTAATCTAAGCAAACTTTACCTACATATCATGTTCATGCGTGCTATTAATATCACAAATAGATATCCTTTACTTCACAACCGAGTGTAATAGAGTACAATCGTTATCTTTAATCTTATCGTCGACACTGTATGGGAATCATAGGTCATTATTAACTGGCTAATAGCGATTCCTTATGGGTAATAGGCAGAAAGTTTCGAAAACCTACGCAACGCCCACGTTTCAACTATCTGTAGAAATTGAGGATGCTATTTTATATTTGTTTGTTAAGATATGGAATATCGTATACATATGTACCAGTGTTTAATAGGGTGTTATTATTTTTAAAGGTTTATAGTTTGTTAACTGTTCAATTTTTATACTCAGAGATGTTAATTAGTATTTAAGTAACATTAGTATGTGTGTATGTATTTGCGTTGATTAATTATTTCATCAGGCAATCGTAGAAGGTAAATGGATTTTTTATACATAATCATACATATATGTATAATTTTGAGCTCTTAACATTAGTTTTGCTTGAAACCTTCAGAAATAGATTTTTTTAATCTTTTATGACATAGTCATAAACTATGACTCTAGTATTTTATTTTTAATTTTTTTTTATTTAAACTGTATGATCACAAGTTAAAAGTTAAAATAGCTATTGTATTTTGAATTTCAAAAATTAAAGTGATATGTTAACCATGAACAATAAATAAAAGTTAACCTAAGTACCTAATATGTGTTAAAAGCTGAGCTTTCTCGCCATACAGAGCTTCCAGAGCTTTCGCAATACCATGCCCATAACAACAATTAACACATAACTCAGCCAACATTGGATAGAAACCATTAAGCTTTCAATAAGGCACACACTCTGGCTATTATAATTTTGATACGGGTAAGGGATCGGCCAGTAGGAATTAACTTATCACTGTACGCATACCTCTAGCATTTATTACTTTGGGACGTATTCTATTTGCTAGAATATATTATCATTAAGTATATATATATATATATATATATATATATATATATATAGATATATATATATATATATATATATATATATATATATACATATATACATATATATATATATATATATATATATATATATATATATATATATATATATATATATATATATAGATATATATATATATATATATATATATATATATATATATAATATATATATATATCGGCCTCGGACAACTATTTGTGTAATCATTTTATATGGATTATTGTAGACTGTGTGTTGTACTGTCATTAGTTGAATTAGAATACTTCTTGTTTCCAAATAGGTTGAGTTTTCACTTTGTGTATAAAAGATTGATTTTTTTAAATTAATTTGATTGTTAATACAAATTCGCTATATGCTTACAATTTATTAAAAAAAATATGGTTTATTTATTTTATTACAGTAACAAGTAAAAAAAATGTAATTTTTATCCATTAATCACATAGCTATATATCCCCACCCTTCATAGTACTCAAACCCATGTAACTATACCAGAAAATAAATATATTATAAATACAAATATACACAATGCCTTCCAAGGCGGAAAGTGAAGAACGGAGTGTTTTAACAACAGGTTTCTTCTGCCTACTCCTTCCCTCCCTCTGCCTACTCTGCTATGTGCGGGATACAGCGTGAAGCTTAAAAAAAGAAGCTTTTCTCGAGCAGAATTTACTCCAAAATGATCGCATTCAATAAAATCCCAAGGAAACCACCATTACACTAAAATATTTTATTCTAAATAAACATCTACACAAATAATTTAAAGCTGGCAGCGTAGGCGCAAATAATATGACGTACAAAGCCAATCTAAGCAAACTTTACCTACATATCATGTTCATGCGTGCTATTAATATCACAAATAGATATCCTTTACTTCACAACCGAGTGTAATAGAGTACAATCGTTATCGTTAATCTTATCGTCGACACTGTATGGGAATCATAGGTCATTATTAACTGGCTAATAGCGATTCCTTATGGGTAATAGGCAGAAAGTTTCGAAAACCTACGCAACGCCCACGTTTCAACTATCTGTAGAAATTGAGGATGCTATTTTATATTTGTTTGTTAAGATATGGAATATCGTATACATATGTGCCAGTGTTTAATAGGGTGTTATTATTTTTAAAGGTTTATAGTTTGTTAACTGTTCAATTTTTATACTCAGAGATGTTAATTAGTATTTAAGTAACATTAGTATGTGTATGTGTATTTGCGTTTATTAATTATTTCATCAGGTAATCGTAGATGGTAAATGGATTTTTTATACATAATCATACATATATGTATAATTTTGAGCTTTTAACATTAGTTTTGCTTGAAACCTTCAGAAATAGATTTTTTTAATCTTTTATGACATAGTCATAAAATATGACTCTAGTATGTTATTTTTAATTTTTTTTTATTTAAACTGTATGATCACAAGTTAAAAGTTAAAATAGCTATTGTATTTTGAATTTCAAAAATTAAAGTGATATGTTAACCATGAACAATAAATAAAAGTTAACCTAAGTACCTAATATATGTTAAAAGCTGAGCTTTCTCGCCATACAGAGCTTCCAGAGCTTTCGCAATACCATGCCCATAACAACAATTAACACATAACTCAGCCAACATTGGATAGAAACCATTAAGCTTTCAATAAGGCACACACTCTGGCTATTATAATTTTGATACGGGTAAGGGATCGGCCAGTAGGAATTAACTTATCACTGTACGCATACCTCTAGCATTTATTACTTTGGGACGTATTCTATTTGCTAGAATATTATCATTAAGTTTGCGTATATATATATATATATATATATATATATATATATATATATATATATATATATATATATATATATATATATATATATATATATATATATATATATATATATATATATATATATATATATATATATATATATATATATATATATATATATATATATATATATATAGTATATATATATATATAATGAAAATGTAAATTAACATGTGTTAGTGAGTTTAGCGGTACTACATATTTTTATTGCTCATTTATTTAAAATAAGTCTTTTAAATAAGGTATTAAAATTTGAACGTCGGGGTAGGGTCGTATAGGGTTTGTACCGATGAGTCCCACAGTACCACCCAACCCATCAAATGGGTGGTCTGCGTAAAAGGCATTTCCCAGCGAAGAAAAAAAAAAAAAAAAAAAAAATGGTCGTATAGGGATACGACCCTACCCCGACGTTCAAATCTTGAATACCGTCTAAATATTTGTGAGGAATAACAATTTAAAAATGTTTTCTGGGTAGTGGGACTTATCGAAGCCATCTTGAATTTCTAATTTAAATATAAATACACAAAATAAGACTTGCTTTTATAATATAAATTTTAAATTCAAATTTTATTTTAACTGCATTATAACAGTACTTCACCGAAACATACCAACCAAAATAATACCAACTACATATTTCTAGATAAAAGATTTGTCTAACATGTTATGCTTGGTATTTTAGGAAATCCTAAAATATATAAATTAAAAAGGATAATATAAATTATAGTAAATTTCCTTTAATTTAAATATATATTTATATTACAGTCCATCCCTGTATCCACCCCGGACTCGGACTGGGAGGCCCAAGACACATATCTCAGAGAGGGATGCAAGAAATGCCCCAACAATATGTAGATTTGAGTCCGTCTTGTGGTCATTATTGTAGAGCGAGTGATATGACTTCGTAGTTATTTATTAGAAATTTAAATCTAAGTAATAAATCGATAAAGTGATAAAACGATCATCTAGGATCTAATAAAGTCAGATAACATTGTATATATGTTTGTAATATTTTTTTTTAGTGATAATCCACACTAATAAATAAATAAAAAAACTTGAACTCAGCGGGAGTTGAACACGCGCCTCATGGAAACCGTCCAAGCGCTCTGACCACTAAGCCATGTGTTCTTTCTCAGGCTGCATCGAAATTCTGATATGCTTTATACAACTAATTACGTTGTTAGCATTTATACAGGGAGATTTTTACAAATTTCCTCTACAAAGAACTATAATTTGGCAAGAGAGAATGCTATTTTTAATAAATATTTTAATGATTTTTTTAAAGTGTTAATCCACACTAAGGATAGAATTTTTATATGTTTTCTTTAAGTAAAGTGTTAGTTTATCTATGCTATACTCTACACACATACACTTAAATTTTCAAGCATATAACTATCATTAAATTAGTATATTGTAGTATTAAACGTTAATGACCGTTTATGAGCGTTAATCAGTCTTATTCACTAATTAATTACTAATTTATATAACTTTCAATATTTCCATACAGAGCGTAAAATATATGTATCAAAATTATTTAGTTCAATGATTGTGGGTGTTCATAGCATTTCTCGTACCGAATGTTTTGTCTGCTTTAGTTGGCGAATATGTGACGGCTCGCCACATGGCTCGAATGTCCTTCGACAATGAGTTTTGATTGAGACAACCCTTTTAGTCTAGGAGATAGTATCTGTTTTGACAGTCCTACATATGTTTTATATCTTATATTCTCAATTTTAAAGGCCATCGGAGCCCCCACTGTGCTCAGTGGTACATGTACTACTTAAGGTTCGAGTTCACTCTTGATAATGAATTATTCTCATTTTTTTTTCAACAAACACGCAATGTCTGTAATTTAAGTGTAAAGTATCTTTCTGTGGACTAACGTGAGATATCACTCATATTTTTTTTATAGTGTTAGCTAATATTTAGATTAACTGGCACTGTATAGTAAAAATAAAAAAAAATATTACAATCTAAACATATATAAAAAAATTTAACTTTAACAAACAAATAAATAATTATTAATATTTAAAAAAAAATGTTCGTCAATTTTGATACACGGTCATGACACAAATCTTAATCCATCACTCAGTTTCAACTTATCTATTTTTATACTTAACGACTCATGTAAATCTAAACAAGAGCTTTGTTTCATGTCAGCTCCTGTAGTACACCGCGTCTCAAGACGTAGGGATGTCTAACACAGACAGATTTAAATATATGTATAATATATATATATAATCTATAATATGCGATTGTCGTGTATGTCTAAGGGAATTATTAATGCCACTTGCACCCGGGGACGGGTTAGATGCGGGTGTATTTAAATAGTTTCTGTAGTTGAAACACTGTTTAATAAAGGTATATTTGTATATGGAAATTGATATTATTGCTCATCTTACTATATATGGATGTATGGTTGAAGTAAGAAGTATGAAATTGAATTGGTCTTTTCTGAACTTTTTTTTAATTTTATGTTGTTATATTGACTTCTGTAGCACAGTCGAATCTTTGGGTTATTGGTACAAATCCCTGTTAGGTAAGGTATTTTATATTATGCTAGCTTTCAATTGTGGCTTGGCTCCTGGATGGACTGGACTTGGATACATTTTAAGTGTCCTAAGATATTGACCACAGGTTCCTAACTAAGGCTTGAGAATTAATTTAAAGAAACTGTCCAGTTTTAAAATGTAATGTAGATAAAGAGTTTCTTGCATTTTAAGTATAGTTAAAGTGTACGCATAAAAATTAGCACATGCAACAGAATTTATCTTTGGTAGAAAAAAAAACCAACTATAGTTATTTTTATATTTTAATTTTGTAATGTTACGAGTATAAAAACTTATGTAAAATACATAGCGTTGGCGTAACAACGTAAATAAGTTGTTACAAGCTTATAAGAATATCGATGTTGATGAGAACGTATTGC
Source organism: Dione juno (assembly GCA_037127375.1). Lineage (NCBI taxonomy): Eukaryota > Metazoa > Arthropoda > Insecta > Lepidoptera > Nymphalidae > Dione > Dione juno. The sequence goes on from JAXRJS010000065.1 coordinate 1,158,309, forward strand.
TTGGTGGTCAGGTCTTGATCGTTTGAACGGGGTCCAAGAGTCGCGGGTTCCAATTCCTGGATTATTACTATGATTATTTTTCTTCAATTAAAAGAAACTAAAAATATTTTGCATACTATAAATATTAAATAACAAAAAAATAAGAAATTGTGTACAATTTACATTTTTTAACACTACATGTTAAAGTACCCTACGACTACTTGACAGCCCTTACCCTTCTATCGCAGAAGGAGCCGGACAATGAAATATTTGCTCATTAGCCCGTCTACTGATTAATTGGGCTCCTTAGTTTTAAGATACTACTGAGTTACAGCGTTTTGTAAGACGATCGTGAGATATAATTTTAACGTCATGATATAAAGAAAATATTATAAATTGAAGAAGTGTTATTTTATTCGTATAATAAAAAAATCAGCACATCTAGAATATACTCATATTAATAATTATATTAAAATAATCAAGACAAAATTATTAAAATTTTTGATCGTAATTACAATGCGGTGGAGAATATAAACTATATTCAATATAAAAAATTTTTATAAACTATATTCAATATGAAATATTTTTTATTAAATCGTTTTCAACCAGTGATCATGAAATATTTTAAACAAATAGTAAATATGTTTATAAAATTTAAAAGAAAAATCCTTCAGAACATACCGCTTACAGAGGAGCCACCGACCTCCTGCCTTACCCATTCTATTGTTTACACATAAGATATTATAATGTGCTTTGTCGGTAGCCGTGATATGGAGCTATTTACGAGATAGATAACTTAGAAGGGGAATGTGGAAAGCTTATATGGAGATTCTTCTTATCGTCTAACATCGCTTAGATGTACGATACACTAAATATGCGATAAAAACTGAGCGTATGCATAAAATTGTCATCGCCAACATGCCTCGTATTATCTATGCAGTGAAGTTATTGGAATTTCTATGGAAAAGAGTTTCAATATGCTTATAAATATTTTGCTGATGTATTAAGCTTAGTTAGTTAGTTAGTTTAGTATATTTTTTTATGTATTAAAGTAAGATTTCGTTCTTAAATTATTGAAGTTCGTTAAATTATTGAAGTGGAACTCTGATACGATCAGCTTGTTATCTCATCTGTATTTTACAGCGTACTGTATGAAATTCGTCGCGTAATCAATACCTACAGGGATTTTAGGGAAAATGACCGAAAATTTGTTATTAATATAGACATATGACAGAAAAAAAAACATGCCAAACTTATATTTGTAGTTCATTTTTTATACTAAATTAGTACATAAGCCTCCAAATTTAAGTTTATATGTTTTTATAACTTCCACTTTATGTTGACTTACAATTGTGAAATTGGTACGGAACCCTCGGTGCACTAGTCCGACTCGCACTCGACTGATATTTTTTTTTCTTGAAGACTATGTCTTGTAGTCTAGCCTAGACCTAAAAGACCTAGTTACCCAGAAGAATCCTAGTGAAAATAGAACTTATTTTGTTTGATAAATATTGTAAAGCTTAATTAAGTGTTTATTTGGTTGAGCAAACTAATACATAATAAAATAAATCATCTATAGAGAAAGCTTTTAAGCTATTTTACGTTCATTATGTTAACATTTTCTATATAAGCCACTGTTGCCTGCGGTCAGTACTTGGTACAATATGTCATATCCACAATAAATAACATATACACAACTCTGACATATAAAAGCTTCTAAAATAATTGCACATATAATATACTACATAACATATAAATAGGATTCGGACTTCCAATTACTATGTACACAAGCACCTCCACATTCAGCCTCTAGTGCGTCATAACAGGGTTTTTACTAAGTAATAAAACGTACAAACGTATTCATAATTTAAACTTAAGTTTAACTCTATCCCTATATTAGAAAGGTATCTTGTCCCTAGTTTCATATGGACATAATTGTCGAATGCAGATGTCGCAAACCCAACCGAGATTAATCTTAACGAGGGTACAGCTATACTTATGCGATTAGTGCTTGCTTTATATTAAGGAATGACGCGTTTTTTGATAATTTGTTAAAGTATTTTGTAATTGGAAATTGTTTTTTTTTAATGGATGCCTTTAAATATACATAAATTAAGACACGATAAATGAAGTAAAATTTTGACAGATATTTCGTCTATATCATTTTTAATTTGGACTAGTATTTAGTTTTTGAAATTTTAAGCATCCAAGGTATATTATATTTTGTTTGATTTAAATTTAAATATTAGGAATTTGTATAGTATTTGTAATCGCTCAGATGTGCGAATGAGTTTCTAATAAATTAAAGTGTATTATGATGGCTTTTAATATAATATGAGAAAGATGGTCAGTTTCACCGTATTTTGTATTAAATATTAATATTCTGTTAACAACTAATTAGTCGTATGGTGTAAAAGTAAAATAATAACATAACATTATCATAACAATACAACATAAAACATAATAACAGAAACGCTTCATCTTATCACTTGAGCCGTACAAAAACAATACGTGTAATATACACGCGGGCCTCGAATCCAAATCACGTGACCAGGTTAAATCCATAGCACAGCATACGCTTATAAGCCGGGATAAGTAAGCAAATATTAGTCCACGGGATTGCTTGCACGCTAGTCTATGTGGTCAATATGATCTGATTGCGATCCAATTAGAGAACACACTTTACACGCAAATACTAGGTGTACTCATATGGAGGATTGGATGGAATAATACGTGTTTTTTTACCTTTTGTTTTAGTTATTGGGAAACAGGTCGTGAATTTTTAAAGCGTTATTCATTGGATTTTGTATTATTTTAGATGGATAAATGGTGTATCTACCTATAGGAACTCTATATAGCTACATAATTCTTCATATAACAGGATAGACAAAGAAAATCTAAAATAGTCACCGGCGTTCCTACGCCGTGTACAATGTCTATGATTATGTAAATATAAAATTAATTTTTAAAAATAGAATAATAAAAATAAATAGAAATATATAATAAAATAAGTATATGATATATATCATATTATTTGGCGAAGTTTAATTTTTATTTAAGCAAAAAGTTGAATGCAATGTAGATTCCAGCCGCTCGTGATAAGTGTAATCACTATATTTCATGTGTGATCTGTTACAACATACAAAATTTAATTTACAAAATTAAAGTTTTCAATTTAATAAATTAAATATTCAACACCGTACGCTTATACTTTCTATAGCGCAAAAATATAAACACGTCTCGTCGCAACTTTCCCAAAGCCTTTTCAGAACGCACTTTACACCTTGTGATATGTAAATGTATGATAATTCACCGACTTGTACAAACTCATGACCAGGTCCCAAACTATTTGCGGGAATCCCATAACTTCTGTTTAGATTTGGTATGGAGATGTTAAAATTAATATGTTTGGATTACATTAGGACTGAAAGGATCATATATTTGAATATGGTATACTATGATGTACGGTACGGTATGGTATATGTTGAAATGGTTTCTTTGAAGCATATATATATATATATATATATATATATATATATATATATATATATATATATATATATATATATATATATATATATATATATATATATATATATATATATATATATATATATATATATAATTATTCGTATGTTATTATTATTATATGATTTTTAATTTTTCTGTGAAGTAGTGTAATTAATCGTTACAATTTCTATGAGCTGATGATGATAATGAATGATCACTTTGGAAAATTTTCTCATGGTGATATTTTCGCTCGCTTCATTTCTTCGCTCATGCGCCCAAATTAGGCTTATCAAGTTAGCCAATTAACTTAGTCTGCTTGAATATATGTATCTTCAACATATAATTAGACATATTTATGTTATATGTTATATGCTTAAATATTTTCACGAATATAATTCGAGCTCCAACCTTTACGTACAGTAGGTATTATAGGTCAGTATCATTAAACGACTCAGCGTAATCACTGAAATATGAATACACTAAGCCATTCTCCATTCCCCACTTTCCACCCAATTTCCCCAGAGCGAGGATATAAAATAATCCATTCCCTTGTGTGGGAATCGAACCCACAATAATTGCGTCAGATGTTCAGATTATTATTGGAAGTTAATTATACAATTTAAGTTCAAATTCATATTGTAAAGAATATATCGAAAAAAAACAAGTAAACATAAACGTCTAGTTTATAACAATATTAATATCATTGTTAGCCCCAAAAATAAAGGTGTCAGGTTTCAATTTACTCTTTAATATATTTTAGTTCCAATATCCCTGAGGCGTGTAATTTATATATATTAGAATAGGATAGAGTTACTGATATGGTTGATAACTGAATATCGCTCTAACTGAATAAATACATTTGTACGACAATATGACTGAAGTAATATAAAAAAATATCTGGTTCGCCTTCAAATTTTGTTTTCTAACAATAAAGCGAATCTGGCGAAGCGAGTGAGCACTAACGAGCGAATCGAACAAGAAACAAACCCTTTAGTATATAGTATATAGATTAAAAAAATCACTTTAAATAAAAATTACTACACGTAATTTGAAATTTGTAATGTGAGAGTCGTAGAAAGCACTAGAAACGAAATTTCAATATCTAAAATCAAATCGCCTTGTTAGGAAAAGTTGTACAGATAAGTTAGCTCATATCCTGAAGTTCTCAGATTCATATCCGAATTAATATCGATACGATGTGGGAATAACTCGTTACGTGTTTGCGGTCTTAAAGCCACGAAATTTAGTATATGGCATTTTATACTACCTATTAATATTATATCGGCAAAATTACAAAAAAAAGTAAATAGTAATTATGAGTTCTATTTTTACGTGTAAAAACGCTTGATTTTCTCATTTCGATTAGATTTGTAAGGAGTAGAATCGAGAAAAAAGTAGATTGAAAAAAAAACGGATAGCTTGTCATATTTCCTATATATATAATATATATTAATAAATAAATAACACCTTAACGACACCAGCAATATTATGTTGTCAGTTGCATAATGTAATTTGCGGCAAGAGCTAAAGGATTAGTGTCAAATAAATTATATTACTTCAGTTCAAGTAGATTATTAATTTACTTGAGCCGTACTTATAATATATGAGTATAATACGTTTTAAAGCATTTCCGTCGTGAGAAATTTTGTAACTGTTGTCAAAAAATAAATGAAAAAATTTTAGAATTTTAAAAAGAAATTTTATTATAATTATATTTACTCATATAAATAAATCATGAACGAAATAATGGGTATAAATATGTAGTATTTTTTTTTTGTTTTACATTTAAGTTGAGATTAGTGACCGATTTTTATTCAAAAAAAGCTCTCTAGCAGAAGTATTCCTTACTGTTCGTCCAATTTTTGAGATATTAAGTATGTGATCTAGTGGAGAAGCTCAACGCTGTTCTTTGTCATCTTAGTAGAGCGAAGAGATTCTTTATTCTCTTAAATGGGAATCAAACCCACAACCATCGTCTCTATCTTTGTTCACGTTTAATATTTTCCATGAAACATATTCGATTGGTTATTAAAACAAAGCAAATTTAATTTTTTGTCCTTAAACATGCCCTTTCAATGACAGCTATTTTATAAAGAGCCATATAATATCGATATCTAAATGAACAAATATGAATCTTTCTATGTATTTTTATTTTCATAATTTATATCTATAGCTATTTTTATGTATTATTAGATACTTATAAGTATTTCACTGCACTTTCGTGATTATTCTTCACAAATATATGTATAAATAATTAAAATATATTAAATATAAGCTTAAAAGCTTAAAAGATATATCAAATATAAGTAAAACACATTTATATAAAGTATTTATTAACCATTTACATAATATTAAATTTAATTTGTATTCGTAACTCACCGTAAACGATACTTGGTCGGTTCAATTTCCGACAATATCGACAACATATTGTCGCTTCGGGACTAATGTGACTTAAATGCGCATTTCAATTTACAATATATCTCAGATATATCAAAAAGTAACAAACATCGAGGAACTTCCACGTTCTGTAAAATGGAGCTTACAACATGATTTATGTACAATGACTAAGGTAGTGAGGCTGGCGTGGCGCAGTGGCACAGCGTGTGACTATAAACGCGACGGTTGTGGTTTCTATTCCCACTCGTATTTTTATTTCTTCGTTCTAATGATAAGATAATGTCTCGATAGTTAGACGAAAACCTGGGAGGGTAGGTGCTAAGGGGGTGTTTAAGTTGCCACAATGCCATATATATATATATATATATATATATATATATATATATATATATATATATATATATATATATATATATATATATATATATATATATATATATATATATAGTGTTATGAATGAAGTTCATTCCACTAACTGGAAGTAGACCCACAACCTATGAGATTACGTCAGACGCTGCCCCACGTACTGTACTCCAGGTTGGCGTGATCGAATGCTCATACTAAAATATTTTACTTTTAATGATGTAATTTCACAAAATCTTGAATATGAACGGAAAGTAAATGCAAAACATTTTTTTATTGGTTTTACATTATAATTTCGGAAGAATTTTTACATCAGTTCGTTATTTGGTTCTACCTAATAATATTTAAAAGAAAATCTAATATTTGAAATCTAATATTTGAGGCTCAAAAGGCTCTATTTTATAATTTTATTATAGAATTATTATAGAATTTTATAATTTTTCTACTGCTATTCTTCAGTACCTATGACCAAAATCTTAATACTAACAGTATTAATATTATTTGCAATCCGATTTCAAGTTGTCTCCTCAATAAGGATCTGCCGGGGAACGTTCCGAATCTCATGCATTTGATTGTTTCCCTTCTATACCTATTGTTGCATGTCACATGTGTATTTTATGGAGATGATATTACAATTGTATATTTTGAATAATTGTAAAAACATATTGGGTTTTAATATTAATGCCGCTTAAAATGCAGTTATTACGTGCCTTTAAGTATAGAATATTTGTACGGTTCACATTTAATTTTTCTAGTCTGGTTTTTTAAAGTTAAGCGTTGGTCTCCATAACTCACCAGACAAGATAAAAAAAAAAATATTTGTCCGATTTCTTGCCTATCCGATAAAATATAAAGAACGTCTATTTCACACTGTTTAACACTATTAAAATATTCCGATTCTGTTTTTAGCTATGAAATACAGAAACTTCAAAACGAGCAAAATAAAAAACAAATCCCCTGAAAAACCATATAAACTTACCAACATACACACATACAGACCACCAGCCGACAAAATGTACGGTAACAACATCTCCATAACAAAACCAACAGCACGCAATGTGTACAAATCAGGCGGACGGTGTAGCTATCAACGATTTCAAGATATTTGCTCTACAGCTCACGATCTTACCGTCTGTCTCAACTCTGAGCTATGCGTCCGTTGTTGCTATGTGACGTCGGAGTCATTTGAAGTATTTTCTTAGTATTTATTATTTGTATTGGGCTTGTTGTCGTAATTTATATGAATATGTGCGTATAATGTATGTATGTAAGTATAATATGAATGTGTGCTAAGCGCGAAGCTTAACGCAGTCAAATATGATAAGTCGGTGAAAAAAATTGTATGATATAGAAAAATTAAATGAAAAATTTAAATGTTTCACAGAACATAAGTCCAGCCATAAGTTGCCTTAATACCGAAAATAAATTCCGAATTTAGATTGAACTCATGATTACTTCATACACCTACAAACTATAAAACTGGCACACAATAGCCTCAAAAATCACATTAGTAATTATTGTGCCTATCATTTTCTTTTTTAGCTTCACGCGTTATCCCGCAGGATAGAAGGCAAGGACCAAGTGTTAAAATACCCCGTTCTGCCTTTACCAGCCTGTTTATAGTTGAACTTCCTACTGTGCCACATTGATCATATCAATATTCATTTTTCATATTAAGAATTGCTTCTGAAAGTTAGAAGTAGATGAATAAAGAAAATTAGTAACAAGCTAATCTTTAAAGCATAAAAATTATATACATCGTTTTTTTTTTTGTTTTTTAATTAGCATCGTGCCTTATTCTCCTATTACAGTATCGACTAGTCCTGCATTTGCCAAAAGTTGCCTGTAAGAGATTGCTTGAAGCAATAAGACCGCCTTTGGATATACATTTTATATTTTTCTGTTTTATTCTTACGTTTTTTGTGTGTTTTTTTAATGTGTGTGCAATAAAGAACAAATAAATGAATAAAAAAAACACCATTTTTCTTATAACAATGTTCATTGGAACCCAGGACCTTTTTATGTAATGTACATTTAACGCAGGCATTACAGATAGCTACACAACATGCTATTGTTATTGGCAAACTCTTTGTTATACACCAAGCAGTCATTTATAAAAAAGATACAATTTATGGAAAATATATCAAAATTCATATTATAAAAAAATTGCGGTGGTCGTAGTGCAGCGGCACAGTATCTGATAATAAACGTGCCTACTGTGGGTTCGATACCCACTCGGGGAGAAGGAATTATCTTTCATTATCTTCGCTCTAGTAACAAGGCAAATAGCGGCGATGAGTTCCGCCACTCAACACGTAATGCCTCGATGGCGGAAAGTGGGGAACGGAGTGTCTTAACACTAGGTTCCTTCATCCTATGGATCCCTCTGCCTACTCTGCCATGTGCGGGATACAGCGTGAAGCTAAATATAATAATAAATATATAAATATATACATAATAATATATAATTTAATCAATAAATTAAAAAGAAGCTCTTAATAAAATACTACCCATAATCACAAAATTAGTTTTATATTTAATTTTACTTCATAAAATATGAACCTAGATGCAATAAGATAGTAGCATATTATTAACATCCGTACAATTGGCCATAAGCTGGCGAGCGATTATCTCGCTTCACACACTGTCGTTTCGCCATTTGTTTAAATTACATTACCATGTGCAGGCGCAGTTTGTCTTGGACTACACTGAATGTATAAAGCTATAGATGCTATCAAATCAATTAAAAATATTCTCCCCTCCTATTTGTCTAAAATCTAGTCAGCCACCTAAAAAAATAATATAATAATTTAATTTAATTTAATAATAATTTTTTCCATGAGCATTACTAATATATTCTTGTTTTCGTCTTTAGTGTATTTAGCGAGATCTGTAGAAAATACATATAATTATAAGATTTATAGACATTTTAGGTACATTGAGTGCTGAGCAACAAAATCAAATGTAACACCAGTTCAAAACAATATCAGTAATATTAGTAATAATTAATAATATTGTAACAGTCAGAATCAGTCAAACAAATTTGATATTTTTATTGTTTGTTACAATACTAAATAAGCCTGTATAAATTATATTTTAAAAATATGTACAGTGAAATCAATAAAAGATCTAACTAAAAGAAAAACAAATGCCTAATAGGTTTTGAGGTACTAAAAAGGCTAAAGGCTGCTAACTTTCAAGAAATTGAACGACAAGAAGTAGACAAACGGCGTTCTAAAATTTTCTATATAAATAAATTTTGGTGAAGCTAATAAATTTGTTTTTGGTGTTCGCTATTTTTTTTTGCAAGTGCCCTCTCTTTAATATTAGGACACCCCGTTTCTCGTTAATGTTTCCTTCAACCAATACTAATATTAAAATAAAAATTTGCTTCACGCTGATCCCGCACATTGCAGGGTAGGCAGAGGGAACCATAGGAACCGTAGGAACCTAGTGTTAAGACACTCCGTTTCCCGCTTTCCGTCTTTCGAGGCATTGCGTTTAGAGTGGCGGAACTCAACATCGCGCTTTTTGCCTTGTTACCAGAACGAAGAAATTGAAAATCATTTATTCTCCCCGAGTGGGAATCGAACCCACAAACCGTCGCGCTTACAGGTAGAGTCCATGTCTCTTCACCACGACAGTCCTCTATTACAACGGTAAGCTATTAAAATCTAAAATCTCCAAGCTTCCAATGTGAAACAACCTTTACAACGTGTGTACAGTGACACGCGTGGGCGCTCTGATGTGTGTACTCAGATTAAATTGCATTAACACAATATATTCACATATCACGCTATCTACGAATATATGTATACTATTCTAAGAACAATAAATGTTTCTGCCTGCAAATGACAAATAGTGTATTGTTAGTAGTAGCATTTGATTTGTATATCTTTTTTGTATAGTATCGTAATATGGTACTAGGGATAAATGTAAAATTATACTTTATTTAAAATGTTGAAATCGATTATATAGACTACTATATAGATGCAGTGGTCAGTATGGATTTCTGTATATACAACAATAATTTAGATTTCTACACATTATGTTAGAACTTAGTGATAAGCAAAGGATTTTCATGTTTTCTCATCACTAATTTTCCCAGAATTTATAGAATTTACTCTGGACCTCTTGACTTTGACCGGAGTTTATTCCCAATAATTTTTTATCTGTGGCTACGCTCGCAAGGTTAAATTAAAATAACTAAAATTTATATATGACACATGACACTTTAAGTGGCCAATGTAATGTTGACTGCAATTACAATGGGTTACATCGTAAAAAAATTAACGTAATGTACTAATAACTATCCTGTTTAAATAAACTATTCGACACAAAAGTATTTCTACTAGCGTTGTTAACCAAGCAATATCTTCACTTTATATGTTTTTTTTTATATAATATACTAGTATAGATATATATTTGTTCTTCAAATAGCATTCGAATCGAAGCCTGTTAGAAAACTCTCTTAAAACCTTATTTCAACATAAGCAAATTATAAGTCAATACCATTCTATATCTGAGCGAAACAAGGAATATTTCCAATACGACAACGCATTATACATACGTAATGCTGTACCCACTCGTACAAAACAAACATGAGAGCCTAAAGTCTAAACCTATTAGAATTTATGAAATTCAGTGTTATGCTCAAAAACATGAATATTAAAAGATTTCGCATGTTTCACTCCTTTTTTGGTTAGGGGATGAATTGTATGCGATTTATATACGGCATACCCTTTAAAAACTACCGACTGAGTCTATAAATGTCATTTGTATTTGTATATGAAATTCAAATGCAAGTGTCTAAAAAAGTTAGATTTCGTAGGTTCGATACCCATCTAAGGCAAATATTTCACCATATATGTATGTATGTATGTACCTATATCATTAGTTACAGATGCAAGGCAATGATTAAGCTACCAATTAATTATTAATTCTTTTAGATATTACTCAAGTTACTTAAAGAGATTATTTTCATATATTTTTACAGTATTTTTTATTCATCCAGAAACGTCTAAATTATTATAAAATATTTCTAAGCGTTTGTGAGAAATAAAAAAAAATATAAATTTCTATTATTTGTCGCCAAATAATTACGTTCAATATTTTGATATTCCAGTAAATTAACTACAGCGCAAATTTAAAACAGGTTTGGCTACCTTACCTTGAGAACCTTACCTTCTCACTGACAAGGAGAATTTAGTGATAAAACACTCTTCTTTTCACAGCTTTGTCCAAATTCGAGACAATGCGTATAGAATGTCGGAACTCTACCACATGGCCACATGGGCATTTTATATTCCGTCAACTCATTACTACTCCGCCATTAATACTTCAAATATATAAAAAAATATATATTTTAATATAATTAGACGTGGTTAACGTCCGACTAATGCCTCGAGTGACCTCTTCGCCTTCCGTGCAGACTGGCTCGAAAATAAATCTAAAGGACATTTGCTTGATTCTTATAAACATAACAAAAAATATTTAAAGTTGACGTAACTCGAATTAAAATGCAAATTTTAGAAAGCATTTATGATGATCGCGACAGTTGTGGGTTCAATTTTAACTCGGAGAGAGTGAATTTCTTTTCGCTTTCCTTGCTCTGGTAAACGAGACAAGCCGCGGCGTTGAGCCCTTCAACTTATTACGCAGTATGTCGAAAGGCGGAAAGCGGAAAACGGGGACACTAGGGTATTTTTGTCCACCTTATATTTGTTTTGTAATTAAGTATAAAATTTGCAATTCCTGAGACATAATCGAAATTTCAGAATATCAATTAAGAGTCGACCAGTCAGTTTCATAAACTTAGTCATGATTTTTAAATGATAAACAATTTCTTTATGTGCAAGTATTTTAATTTTCACATATAATTCAAACAAAAATATATTTATGAATAACCTGAACAGTTTTGGATTCCTGCAAAAACGCTTTCAACTGGAATCAGGAATCGAACCCGTGACCCTTGGCTCTCATTAACCAACTCATTAGTCTAACATCAATCATTATTAACTCTAGAGCTGATGTCGCAACAATATCGTAAAATTCACCGTAACAAGTGTTTCATAGTAGATCAATTTAGTAGAAAATTACTAGCATCTTACACCATACAGTATTGTAAGCTATGGCAGCATTAAGTGGCCAACACATGTACGTAGAATTAAAATAATTGCCTTCAATACAATGTTCCGATGGCAGATATAGGCCTAGTTGTACACGCAACTTTACATGTAAAATGGATCTTAGATATGTTTGTGTGAACAATGTGACGAGCACGTTGGATGGTTCGTTAATTCCAATGGATAGTATATTAGGATGCAAGTCCTGGGTTCGAATAAAAAGCCAACTGAAAGCAAAACAAAAGCCTACAATTAGAAATTCGCAACAGTTTGTTCTGAAACTGTTAACTTTGCTAAGCTTACTTTTGATACTAGACTAGTACTAGTGAATAGTAATAGACTACTGGTTTCTAGAGTACCAAGCAAAATAATCCATGTAACCATTTATGTAAAGGTAGTGATTTTGATTGAGTAATCCTGAAAGAAGTTTCCTTAGCAATAACAATTTCTTAATATTCAAATACCATAGTTTTAGTATAGATATTATGTAGTAGTTTAGTAATAATATTTTTTTCTTAGTTTCAGGATGTATCCTGGACATAGCGGTAGACAGAGGTTGAAGGAACCTAGTATTAAGACACTACGTTCGCCACTCCCTGATTTTCAAGGCTTTGCGTGTTGCCTGGGGGAACTCAACGCCGCGCATTACCTTGTTGAAAATAAAAATAATTCATTCTCTCCGAGTGACAATTGATCTCACACATCCTCGCGTTTAAAGGCTTTATTAATATAATAATGATAATGAGTAAGAATATAATAATGAATATACATAAGTAGGCAGAGTGAATCTTGTATTAAGACACTCCGTTTCCCGCTTTCCGCCTCTGGAAGCTATGCATGTTGAGTAGCGGAGCCCAATGCCGCGCCTTGGCTTGTTACCAACGCTAGTAAAATAAAAATAGGCTCGTGTTCCCAAGTGGGAATTAAACCCAAACATTAAAAATTTATTACAGTAACTTAATAGTTATTACGATATAAGTCAATTACATATATCAGATTTGGTTCTACATTTCTATAAACCATATAAAGACGCTCAATTGAGTTAGGTTTTACTGCGTACGATGCTAGATCTATTAATGCTGCTAAAATATACTGCTATATTAGCTTTAATTAAGATATAAATAGGGTACACTTTTGCCTAACGTCTATTACTATTAGAAACGCCCACTCATCAAGTGCCAGATCATGGTATAATTAACCTCAGTTAATTACTTTATATATTGGACATAAGTCTTCTCACAAATTCACATGTATAGAAATATGTATTTAAATTTAATATATATATATATATATATAATAAAATATATATATATATATATATATATACCAAAACACCAAAAAAAATTACCGTGTGCATTTACATAACTGATTTACATAAGTTTCTAATAAAGACGATGACATTCGACGATTTAAAAAAATTAATTAAATAGTCCCGAAGTTTGTATTGCATATTAAATATCTATCTAACTTTAAGAAACATTATACATTAGTGTACATAGAATAGTCCTCAAAAACGGATGTGCTAGCAATAAAATTTAATTGAGGACAAAATAAAATCAAAGTATGCAGTTCAAAAAGGACGCATAATAATTGCTATCTCTATGCAGAGCGACCCTATCGTTCGAGCGTTTATAAAAATGCATCACTAATTAAGAAACATTTTGTACGGGCGTGTATAGCCAGTAGAGTCGGCATAGTCCTGGCCATTCGGGGGACCTACTACCTACCTACTGTGGATTTTCATTTTTCGCAGTTTTGAGTTATGAATTTTTAATGAGATCGCGAGAGATTATGAGTCAGAAGTCATTTCCCGGTGAAGGAGAAAAAAAAAACAGTGCCGTTTGTTCGAGTCGGGCCATAAAAAGCGCTGAACTTGTGGAAATAGAAAAAAGTAGAGCTTCCTTGTGAATGAGACGTTCTTTTTGCTTGTTGTTTGTCTTTATGTAATTACGCTTGTTTTGTGGCCACGTTTTCATATCTACTTGAGGGTAATCCACATTCCGTTTTCGGGTTGTGTACCGCTTACCAGACTCTTATTTTCCGGCTCTAGGGCTTCGTAGATTCAAAAGCATTGTTTGATGGCTACATAATTATTGTAGCATTGCAAGAGTTTTACGATGTTGCCTGTCCGAAAATATGGGTATACTTCAAAGTTGTTTTCGTCGTGTCGTAAAGCGTGCAATATGCTAGCATTACTCTACAGTGATATTGCCTAACCCAAAAGGTCGAGCGTTCGTCCCTTTTTAACCTTAAAAAATGTAAAAATGAAGCACTATTTATTTACTTGATAAATTTGATAATTAATTTATGATATGATAAGCCTATTTGATGCCGCTTTACATATTTTTTTTTCAAATCAAAGATATATAAGCTAAGAACAACTTAACAAAAATATCCTACATTTAAATTTATAACAAAGTCAAAATAATGCATATTTCTGACCAAAAGTAGATTTTTACTCATTTGTGAATTTGCGGTCCGGATATTTTTATTTCAGCACTCGTTATGCCCAAGTCGAGCGCTGTTGCAGATAGTATAATATAAATTCATGTAGTACACCACGAGCACTACAATTTTATGATTTCAGCTTATTAAAAATCTTTTCTGTTTGACGTTTATTGCACAGCATTACTTATATATTTACAAAGAGCCTTAGTACGTATATAATGAATTCAAACTCAAAATAATCTTTATTCAAATAGCTTTTTGAATCATATCGAAATAAAAAAATGTAGAGTAGGTAATTTTCACTTATTTACCTTACCTTTAAATGGAGTAGTACATTTTTAAGCCTATACACTCTATTACTTTTTGGTACATGCACTGGTATTTGCCGTTTACACAAAATTAACTTTATTTCATATTTTATTTCACGTCTATTCACGACGTATTTATTGTATCTACATATAGCAAATACGTCTAACATTGTCCAGGTGGGGATCATGTATGCGTGTCCTGCGCCCTCGGGACGAGATTAAGCCTAAACCCTAATTAGATTAACAACGTATATGGGATTCACTTATTTGCTCTACTCATTGAAAACAATTTGTGTCGAGATTTTTTGAATTTAAATGTGTTTAAGTTTTTTTAGAGAATGTGAAACAATATTATAATTAATTTTTATAAGAAATGAATTCCAAATTTAAGTCAGATTTTAATAAAAATGACAATGAGTTGAGGCACAGCGTCTATCTGTAAACGCGACGGTGTATGGGTTCGATTCCCATTTGGGGAGAATGAACTATTTTCATTTTCTTTGCTCTGGTAACAAGGTAAAGCACGGCTTCGAGTTTCGCCACTCAACACGTAATGGCTCGAAAGGTGTAATGTGGAGAACGGAGTGTCTTAACAAATGGTTCCTTCTGCCTACAGCGCCCTATGCTTTTCCTGATATGTGCGGGATAAAGCGTGAAAATAATGAGTCTATTGGCTTTCAGTGACTTTGAACACACCGTTGGTCCACCTGATCGAAGGTGTCCCTACTAAGTCTACATATTGTCATCCGTCGTTATGACATCATATTAATGTTTTTATAATGAATATTTCGACCTAACAACTATCCGACACTGCATTACTACAAATATTCAAATTTAGCTATATTTATTAGCTATGGCTATATACCCTATAAAAATTCAAAAATTAATATGCGTCACAATACAAGGTTTGAGTGAAAACAAATTAGTAAACTAATATTTCTTTCAAGTGACTCTAATTTCACATAAATAATAGAGCTGGAACAACTCAATGAATTATATTAAAATTTTCTTGAAACATGACGACACTGAAAAACGACTCTACACGTCTACTAACAGGTAGAGCAATTACGTATTTAATATGCATGACTGTATGAACAGTAAGTACGTGTTGAATGGATTATGAGTGTCGTACGCGACTTAAATGAATAGCCAGGCTATGCTATTCGTCATGTGAAGAAAGAAGGAAGGGTAGAATGGGTTTTTGTACAGAAAACTTAAATGTTTAAAGTTTTTAATGTTAGTTAGTTAGTGTTAGCTTTTGTCGTACCGTTATGATACAGTTTCTTTTTTAATTACTCTGATGGTTAGAATACAATATATGGAAACTAAAATATTTAGAAATATTAAAAACATAAATAAAATTTTAACTTTTTATACACTTTTCACTTTCATTTTGTTGCTAGCTTCTCTGTTTTTCATAATTTTCAACTATCTGTATAGAACATGTCTGACTAAAAAAGAAAGTTATTAATTAAATATTGTAATGTAATATATCCGTTTTATTTCCTTAGTTCATGAAAAAAAAAGAAATTAAAAATCAAGAATTATTCGAGTCGGTTCACAAGTGATTGAGAAAAGGAGGGACTTATGTTATATAATATGTTCCTTTTTTGAAGTCGGTTAAAAATTATAAAATACAACATTATATGGCTTAATTATATGTATGTACGTTTAGATAAAACGTTATAGCTAGATTTTGCTAAGTAGAACAATGCCACAATATTATAGAAATAGGTAGTTTTATTAATTTGTTGTAAAAAAATACATTTCCTTGTCTTTTTTCCAAATATAGTATATTATAATGCAATATTAAATTTTAACAAAAATATTTAACAAATTAATTATTAATTAATTTTTTTTTTAATCATTAATTAATTTTAACAAATTAATTCTGTCTAAACGGTATTAATTAAAGTTTAATTTAAATATTATTCTTTATGCAGTATCATTTCTACTATATATCAAAGCATGTTTGACGATTTTTGCAACTCACACGCGATCATAATATTATGATGTATGGCTAAAATCAATCCGTTAGAATTAACGGAAATAGTAAAAACTTAAATCTATTTAAAAATGTGTCTTGACTAGGAGAGATGAGATTATCTGCCTACCCTGATATAGATTAGATACATATGGTGAAATTTAAGAAAATAAAATATAACTTAAAAAATGGTCAACACTATGTTGTATAAAAGTTATAAATTAAAACTCATAAGTATACCTTAAAAATATCAAAATTAAAAGTGTTCAACGGCAAATATTAGCGCTACGTTTTAACCATAGCAGAGAAAGAGCCATTGTAATATCTTTATTAAGCTTAAAATGGATAATATATTATAGCTAACAATAAACCTGCATAATCGATACATCCTTTACGCAAACTAAATTATTAATTAACATATGGATTCAAATCACACATAACCTATGTTTAAAGCGTAAGCGCGCCGTCTTATTAAACTAACAAGGCCACTCTACGGCTCTATAATTAGAGAAGGGTTAGAATAAGACCCTCTCCCGATATATTGGTACTATGCTATAAATATATTATACTTTGGTCTTTTTTTAATTGAGGACATGTATAAGTGATTAATGTTTAGATTTTTGACTCCTTTACGTGTTTTTTTTGTGTTTTTTTACCTTCTACTCATAGCTTTGTTCACTCTTAAGAAGGATAGGCAAAACGGACGAAATTGACACTGTCAAATAAAGTAATATAAAGGTATACATTTGTTTTAAAATAAAAAGGAAACCAAAGACCCCATAAGAATGATCAAATTAAACATTTTAACGATTTTACTACGAAATAATCAATTAGTAATAAGTAATTTCTTTAATTTAGACGAAATTGACGTAACAGTCTAACCGTATCCTAACGGCTTATAGTATAGATGTATGTTAGATATAAATACTTCAAATTGGCAGTCGGACAGTCGGCGATGCCCCTATATGATATTGAGGTTCAAAATTGAAACGATAATTTCATTGACGTACAGAATGTGCATGTTCACTGGTTCAGTGCTTAAAATAAACTTAATGATAGATATTGGGATTAATCAAATTTGTATAATATTTTTTGATTTATTTAATCATGATTTTAAAAGGGACATTCTTTGTAATTTCTTTTAAAATTAAATAAAATGATACTTTAAAATTAATTATAAGTGAATTGGATCATATTTTAAAATATAATGTTTCTTGTTTAAGCTGTTGTATTTGACATTGATGCAATTCTAATACAATGTTAGTATAGCAATAATATGTCGTCCGCCATTTTGCGATAGCGGCCATTTTGTTTGATCGTATTTTGTAAGTCTTTGATGGTATACCCGTATTGGTTTGTTTTTACAAAAACATTTATGCATTTTGAACGTAATTTCTTTAATTATGAAAACTTTCCTTTAAACACTTATGTAAGATTTTATTTTATCCTTTAGTTGAATTTTCAACATCATGAGTCATATACACTATTCAGTAGTTTCGAAACAATTCACAATTGTATCTAGTGTATTCTCTATTAATGACCTAATAACCTTTACTTATTATTGATACAATTGCCTTATATTATATAGATATATATACATATATATATATATATATATATATATATATATATATATATATATATATATATATATATATATATATATATATATATATATATATATATATATATATATATATATATATATATTTATATATATATAGATTGCAATTCAAACAAAATTTTAGACGTACATATGTACGTCTGTATATAAAAGGTGTATAAAAGTATAAAAATTATGAAATTGATATTGAAGTCAATTCAAATTTATTTTCTATTAAAGGACAAAATTTAAACGTATTTTAAACAAAGTTTTGCTTTGAATATTATATTGTCTGAAGCATATAATATTTTTAAAAATTTGCTATCACTCTCTGGAATTCGGGCATAATTGTGAAGAAAAGAATGTCTCGACACTAAGGTCTCCCTGCCTAAAGTGTAAAGCTGAAAGAAGCCTAATTTAATATACCTACTAGAGATGACCTTCTCGATAAAAGCGTGCACTGTTACATGTATTCGAATAGTTAAATGCATCGATACCTGCTGTTTCAATTTACGGATACGTTTTATTGCTATTCCAATCTCCATCTGCCACGCCCTCGACCTTTGGTTAACTCCCGTAGTTAGCACACTTATCCTATAAATAACAATAACACAATAATGAAACACGCGCAGTTATTACTCGTTCTTCTATCGATTGTTAACCGTGCTTTGTATGGAACTGCCATGGCTTAGTGGAACTGCGTCTGCGTCTTTATATGTGGTGGTAGTAGGTTCTAATTTCTATTTCTAATTTAGGCAAATATATTAAGGTATGTTTCAAGCCTGGTAAGAGAAGGCGTAGCGTAGAGTTCCACTTTTTAACAAACAAAGTGAAGTACAGAGTCAAAGTAGAAAAAAACTGTTGACTAAATAAAGCCTTTGTAACGTTGACTTGTCTTTTATTATAATAGAAGTCAGTTCTATATTCAAATTCCTGTTTGAATTAATATTTTGAGTTGAAATACTTAAAATGATTAAATATTAAAAAATGTTTAAAAGTTTGAAAAGTTCAAGGCTCTATCCAGTTCAAAGTTAAATGAAAATATTGGTGTGTTCAAAATATTAAGGCTGTGGTGGCTCAGTGACAGTTTCTAACTGTAAGCTTATAGGTATGGGTTTCTCACACCTACTAAAGTGGTGGCAATTTTTTTAATTTCCTTGTGTCGGTAACCAAGACAAGGAGCCGCGTTGTCTGCTTCGAAATTAAGTCGGAAACTTGAGGATGGAGTGTCATAATGCTACATTAAGTAGTGACGTCTGTCTTCCATACTATATACGGGATAAAAAAATAAGAATAAAAATATCTATACAAATATATAGAATACCTATGCCGAATCTATATAAACATACTAAAATGATTTATTGAATAGTTAGCCTATTTAGTTAGCAAAGTATACAGATTTATAATTAACACTAACATTACTCCCTATACATTTAAAGCCTAAGCCCCTCGCAATAATCACTTAAGTAATAAATTATAAATTAAAACTAAGTTTTAAACAAGCCATTGAGCACTAAGCTCATTATTTAAAAAAAAAACAAAATCAAAATCCCTTACAAGATATTATAAGTATGATCAAAAGTAACTCGTATGAATTATACTGAAAAGCTTCCAATTTACAACCAACTGCCACTCCACACATCGGCTCGGCTTAATTACCCGTGTCCCTCCAATTAACGGTTTGTGCCTGCCTGTTGATGACAGCGCGTTAGATCTAGATTTTAGCTTGTATTGACGCTAGATTTCAGAACTGTAGATAATATAATGTTTTTACAAGTTTCTTTTATTAGGATATGTTATTATTTTTTTAAAGATATATAGATATATTTATCAGGATTTCAAATTATTTGTATATTAAAAGATTTTTCCTCAGAAATCGAGCAGGGAAAATAATTAACGTGGAGTTCTGTCACTTTACAATAGACTAAATCCGTGTGAAAGACGCGTAACGAACAGATGGACGTTGTTTTTTTTTCTCTATACACTTTGGTTAAAGCAAGCATCAAAATCAACATATTTAAAAAGTAATTACATATATATTTTTTTTTTGAAAAATCCGAACTCAGTTTTTTATTAAAAAAAATACATTTTTAACACCAAAACCGTCCACTGCAAGTAGAAATACCACAAATTACAACTAACAGACAGCTCTTTCAATCTCGCATGATCACCTCATTAGTAATGTGGACTGTGTCACCAATCATTCCTCAGTATCAGAGACGATGAGGGTGCTTCATTAAAATATAACGAGTAATTTGTACTCTAAGATACTCTACTCTAGCTCACATCAGATTGGACATTCATGAGATGTTTGATTTAGTTATAAGCTTTCATTAATTTACTTTAATTTTTTTATTTTAATTTTGTTTTTATTAGTTATTAGGATGATGTGGGTTGATAAATTGAAGAAATTATACAAAACTTGTGTATTTTGCACTCATTAAGTAGGAATTTGTATCGTTTAACTCAAAAGGGTATTTATTATTAGAATTGAGCTTCAGTAGCGTAGTAAGGCGTAGACGATAAGGGCTTTCGCCTTCGGCCTGGGTTACACTAGAAGGAGTCTGGCGACTTCTTATTTCGTAATAATAACATTTATTTCCAGTAAACTGATTTCATTTTACCAGAAAAACAATATTTTAACTAAATATTAGAGAACACAAGCTATAAACAAATAAACTCATTCTTTAGGGAGATACGGAACAAAAAGGGCGTTATTGATATAGACTGGCTAATTTTATTGAATTACGCGAAAATAACTTTTCGATTAGTACCTAGCTCTACTAACAGTAAAGTTATTTTTGTCAATTATATAGACACTGTATCGTTTTACTATACAAATAGACTCATCTTACCCTCATTTCAGATTTCAACATCGTATTTCAAGTTTGACGTGATAATTAACTTAGCTTCGCTTCGCTTGAGCGTTTATTACTTATTATTTAAAACTATAAGACAGTAATATATATATATATATATATATATATATATATATATATATATATATATATATATATATATATATATATATGTATGTAAAAATATAATTGTAATCATAATCATACTGTTTACTTTAAATAACCCCATAAAAAAACTATAAACAATGAGTCATTCCAAACATCACACCCTAAAACTTAATAAACTTTAATATGTCAATATCTTATACATGCATGGGGCCAAATTATCATTAATTATGGGAAGCGTACGTACGACTACACCCTTTTTCCATTGAGGGTATAAAATATTCTAAAATGAAATTCCATGTGATATATACATTACAGATATTGCGGTAAGCATGTATTATAGAATTAGACAAAGTATCGTCTTTTAATTCGCGTATGTTGGATTTGACATGTTTTAGAAACTTGACGTTTGGAACACTTTGCAGAAGTCTGTTATTTCATTTATAATATGTAAACATAGAGTATATTAAAATCTTATTGAACGATTTTTTTATAATTCAAAGGCGTTTTAAAATAAAATTTTATTGTAGAGGTAAGTGGTGCCCGCTATATTGTTCGCGTAGATTCTATAACTTTTGCATTTCCATTCCTTATTTCTACCTACCTAGCTGGTGGCTGACGGTCAAATAATTCAAATCTGTCCAGTACAGCAGTATCCATTTTGACCTGATTGGTCGGGTGATAGGACTTTGGCGGCGAGATATCGATAACGCATTTACTGCAGCCATCGACTTGCTCCATTTATTTCTAATTGTTGGCGAGCTAGCAGAAGCCTTATCCCTCTCTTAGTGAGAAACTCTAACATAATACTTATCAAATTTTTTGATGTAAAACTTTTATAAAATAGATCTCCGCAGTTCATGTGACTAGCATTTATTTTAGACATATTAAAATGTTCACAGCTTTATTCTAGCTCTCTGGCATAACATAAAAGAAGATTGAAACTTTTAAGTTAGTATATCTTACATATATTTAATAATTAATCTACACTGCACTTAACGCTTTCTCGCCTTTTTCCTAATCTATAAGTAGATATTTAACCAAATCATATGCTTAACACAATAAAGTAATCATTTAGCCAACATAAAATAAATGTTTGTATAAATCTATGCTCGTGGCACACCGTGTGCTGAGCTGTCGATATCAGTTTGTTGTAATGGACACCATCACCACGCCTAGGTATCGCCTCAGTAAAGTTCTGTTTCGGCTTTAGTGATTGGTCAAAAAATAAATATATGTAATATAAAAATAAAAAATGTATTTTTTTTGCAAAAAATAGCGATTTAAGTAAGAACATTTTATCTTAATTATGATAAAGTGTGGTTCCTAGCTTCCTTGTTTAATATAACATCGTGTTTAAAAAAATACCTTATTAGTTTGTAGTTAGTGGCTTATCACTGAAAAAATCTATAAAAAATATAATTGTATTATTTTTTATCAACAATTCAATTCAACGATAAAATATAAATCATGATATTTATAAAGCTTATATCCAATATCATAATGTTCGTAGGAACAAAATCAAACGTCTGGATATAAAATATCTTCATACGAGTATATTACTATAGTAGATGCAATTTGCCTCAAAATATTTTATTAATAAGAATATTTTGTAAAGAAATTATAAAAAGAATATTATTATTTTAAATTTATTAATAACATACATAATATTTGGAATCTAATATAAAAGGCCGAATCAGAACTGTGAACACTTTTGCGTGTTTAACACTACTCAAGCAACATATCAAAACCGACACCTACGCATATTTTTCTCTGTCTACTTTAATACGGTGTGATGTCAATTAATAAGAAATAATAGTTATATTTTTATTTAAGATATAAATATATAAAGTAAAATAAAAATATATTTAAATATTATTATAAAGTAAAAGTAAAAAATCTGAGTACAAATCTCAGTAGAAAAAGCACACAGTTCTGTACTTTACTGACTTAAGTAATTAATTAGTCATCTACTTCACAATTTATTAAAATGGACATTTAAATGTAGGTCTATATTATTGTTATCATAATTAAAATATTGTATAATATCTTATATATATGTTAAATATATATTTCATCTATATAATATATAGTATATATGTTATATCTTATATAAAAACATAAAGAAAAACCAGACCACACCAGTACCATGCACTGAAAAGGCGGCTTTCAACATATTTAATGCACCCCACGCTCGTATTTCACTAAGAAATGGCGCAAGAAAAGCAAAATTATACTCTCCATGGAAAATAGAACGATATAAAAGCGTAACTGAGGTCGGGAACAATTCACAGAGTGCACCCAGTCCCATACACGGCTGTATTGTGACATACGTACGTCGGGTCAGACGGGACAAAACAAAAATTCCATTGTAATATCAACGACGCTTTATATTGCGAGGAAAATAATTTTTTTAAGAACGTGTTTCCTTTTTATTTTTTTTTTTTGTTGCCATTCTATACTTTATTTTAAAAATGAAAAACATATTTCGCCGTGTGAATATTTTAAGTGTATTGCACTGCGTGTGGTATGAATGCGGTACATTTCGACGAATGAGATTGCATTGATATAGATTGCTATTGAATTTTTTCTTTTCTTTATAATAAATGCTTTTTGTATTATTAATGTGGTAGCATTGTTTTGATATAAGCTGAATGGTAACTGTTTTTAATGTTACCGTTAAATATTATAACTTTTGATTTTAATAAAGTCTTTTAAAAGATAACATATAGAAGATTATACTATATGAACTGATTTGAATGAATAAATAAGAAGTTAGTTGAAATTTCATCTGTAAATTTTCTTCATAGAAACTGATAATATGTAGGAGTCATTTGCCAATCTAAATTATGCAAACAAAACGAGGTAGCTAATCCCCTATATATAGCAGGTAATGCAGAGAGAACTTAGCGTTAAGACACTCCGTTTTACTTTATAGAAAATTTCCCTATAACAATTCTACATAAATATAGCACAAATCTTGATAATTGTATCCCACGCTATCGGGAAACGTTCAATAACTTCCATGGAAACGTCTTCAGGCGTCCGCTGGTTATTTCATTAAATCCACTGCCTGTAATCATTCTACGCTAACTGCGTTTGCTTGTTGTGATGCAATTGTAGAAAAATTGCTAACAATAAATTGAAAGTATATTAATGATTAAAAAACATCACAATTTATTCCTTCGAGTAAGAATCGAACCTACTATCACATAACACTCAATAACTATAGAAAACTCATACGTTCTTATAACGAAATTTCCATTTTCTTTATTTTTCATATGAATATAATTGATATACATATTTTATTTGTCATATTTGCTATACGTTGATTAATTTAATTTCCTCTTGTAAAATAGTTGACTTGCCCAATTTTGATGACGCTATCGTAGCTTAATTGGGCATTGCCCGATTCAATTATATATGTTAGGATTCTAACTGTACCTGGACGAATGTTTATATTTATTAAAGTGGTTATTAGGTTATTTTGTTTCACTACATTATGTAGAGCACTAGTTAAAGCATGTCAGGATGTAGAGCTCTAAACGAAACTTTGTAAAAGGAAATATCCTATATGCAGTGAACTAATCTAGTGCACTAGAAGTACATGGTGTACTAACAATTTTCATATAACTCAAAAGTCATCAAAATTCAGTTGAAACGTGTATTATCCTAATCCTTGATGAGCAGACTTTTTGAGAATGTACATCTTTATCGCTAGAGCATTTCTGTTTAGTCTACTGTAATGTGGGAAATTTTCTTTCCAATGACATTAGCATAGCTGTCTCCTTTCATTAGATATACGATTTGTATTGAAGCATAGAACAACTCCAGTGGAAACGTTCTTGCAGCTTATTTTATTACCTGTCTATAACCGCCCTCCAATCATTCCAAGCCGCATTCGCTTATTACTTTAGAATAAGGTAAAAGTACAATTTATAGGACTGGATACTGAGAAAGATTACGAGATGATGAGTATTTTTAGATTATTACCAATATATTTAGCAAATAGGTAATCAAAAAAAGTTTATATGAATTACTACAGTGTATTATTGACACACAAATATTTAATATAAGACATAGCAGAAACATAGTGTCAAGACACTGCTTTCTTTTCTCCTTCAAATCATAAAAAAATACTGCAACCAACCAAAATTTAAAAAAAAAACAACTCGGACAAATCAATTTCCTCATTGCAGTTAAAAATGTAAGTGCCTCTGAACAAACTTGACTAAGTCCTCGAGACAACGGATCTCTTGTCTTATGAAATCCTTGAGTGGACTACCTCAACGATTTTATTTTTATATCTCTGAATCATGACTTAAGTAACCCCTTAAGTAAGTTTAAGATGGTACTGTTTTTGTAATTGGAATGCCTTATTTTTTTATCTGCCTTGAAATGCTTAAGAAATATCTTTTATACTAGAACAATAATTTATATTCCATTCCTTTTGCATTTGTTAGGCTAACATAGCTGTTGCGGCTGTGTGTAAGCGGCTGAGGAACCATGCCTATCTTTTGCAGTCATAGCGTAGAATATTATACGAAATTTGTTTTGTAATTAACCAATATTTTTTTAGTTTCACTCCGTATACGAGGCGGCACAGGAAACCTAGTATTGCGACACTCCTTTCTCCACAATTATATATATATATATATATATATATATATATATATATATATATATATATATATATATATATATATATATATATATCTTTTATATTATCTAAAGAAAACATATAAAATTATAACGCAGCGGGATTTGAACCCGCGCGTCATCGAAACGGCGCCCACATCTTGAACGGTTTCCACGAGGTGCGGGTTCAAGCCCCTCTCTGCATTCAAATTTTTATGTTTCCTTTAAGTATTTTTTCTATCCTTAGTGTGGATTAGCACTTTAAAAATCAATAAAATTCTTCTATATTTCTAAGCACAGTGACCAATCACAGTAATCTTCTGTTTACACATTTAGTTAAATTACTAGTTAATACAATTAGTTAATACAAAATTACTAATAAAAAAATAAAAAGTATATACAGTTGATTTTGGCAATGTTGCCACAACTCTGAATAATATTGAATTAATAGGTTATGGGCATTTCACTTTAATAACAAGTGAGCACACTTTTAATATAGGCATAATTACGTATAGAGTACGCATCTATAGCATAATTTAAAGATTATTCATACTAATTACTAGTAAATAATAGCTGGCAAAGGTACTGGTCAGTGAAAGAAGTAATGAAGAATATATATATATATATATATATATATATATATATATATATATATATATATATATATATATATATATATATATATATATAATATATATATATATATATATATATATATATATATATATATATATATATATATATATATATATATATATATTATGATATCAAAAAAAGAAGAGAATAGGATACCTGTATCCTTCCATCTCTCATATGGCTGACAGGGCTGGCCACTTGCCAATAATATCTATTTAAATGCTAAAGAAGTATGGATAAAAGCATGCTGTCTCTGTTCATAATATAAATAAGAGTAAAATCACATTTTTTTATGTTTACGCTTTCTTTTGTTTCACTTATTAGAAGAAAAGAAAGGAGGGGTTTAAATTAAAACATTTCGTGACCTCATACTTCTTTAAAAAATAAAATATTTATTAAATAACACTTTGGCTCATGATATGTTAAGTGGTTACAACCACACAAAAAAGAAAAAAAAACCCGTTGGTATCACTGTCATCAGTTTTATCTTATAAGCAGGCCTACCCCCACACCCTGACAGTAGCCGGATATAGTTTATTTTAATTTTTTTCACAATCTAATGACGGACATATGTAATAATTAGTTATAATAATATTATTATTTAGATTAAAAATCACTTTGAAACAAATAATGTGTTGTCCCTACACAAATTTGAAGCAAACTTTAATTTTTAATTTTTTATTACGAGACATTCAACGCATTGTACTTGTACAATAGTACTTTAGAGTTAGTATGTAGCATGCTGTCTCACCATGCATATATATACATACATACGTATCAGTAATTTCAATTACATTAATTTCTTATTAATATATATAATTATTATTATATTAATTCTTTAATTTCTTTTTTATATATGCTTTAAAAGCATTATCGTCATCGTCATAAATATTTGAAATTAACTCACTATACTAAGTTATATACCTATTTATTTATTTATTTATTAAACATTTTATTATTTTAACTTTAAAACAATACATAAATAAACCAAGAAAAAAGCTTACAATTACGTATGTACGAATTAATTAAGTTTTAACTCATGCATTCTGAATCTGATTGCGAGTACAATAATAATGAGAGAGGATGCGCTGTTTATTTGTATATTTTCGGCAGTTACCCCCCCTTTGTCTTCGCGTGTGTGCTGGAAGTCATTAATTTTTCAGGGTTCACCTTTTTTTTCAGGGGTAGTGTTAGTTTTTTTTTTGGTATGGCCTAGAGGGTGATTTTTGATTGGTGTTGGTAAAGAGAATTAATTTTTTTTGGTGAAAAATTAGATTTTAGCTAATAACAAATATGTTCATTTTTATTTTTAATTTATATTTTGTTACAACGTATGATACTTGTAGGATCATAAAGATTTTATTTGTGTATATTTGTATCAATACATATAATATGTTATATGTATAATACTCAAATATATATTCATTTCTTTCTTATACATTTATTTTTATTCAATATATTCTCTATTGGGCTATATTTGTTTTAGTTATTTTTACATATATTATAAGCTGTTATGACCCCACTTAGGCGAATAAATTATTTTGGCGTTGAATTCCACTGGTATTCCAATATAAGGGCGCAACAGAGGGTCTGTTTAGACTCCTTTGCAATGCTATATGTGGGGCTATTTAACTACGGCATATGGTGGACTATTATACATAAAAGGTACGTAGATTATTTTATACTTCTATCTTATATGACAATTGATATTTCATAGCATTTTTGGCTGCTACCAAGATGCTATGAAAGATGTTCTTGCAGGGTAGGCAGAGAGAACCTAGTGTTAAAAAACATGCTGCATCATGGAAAACATCCCAAGCTGGACTCGTCGTCTGTTGAGTAGCGGAACAGCGGCCTGATGTATCGCGACCTATCTATTTTATTTCATATTCATCTCAAATAACATATATATTTATTTACATTGTACAGGATCGCTGGGGGCGTGAGGCGTAGCGCCGCAATTAAAATTATAATTTTTGGCAAACGCTCCTGCCCCCTGCGACGTGTATATTCTGTATCTTTGACTTGTCCCGCCGGCGATTGGGATGTTGACACACGGAGAAATAAATAAACGTAAGGACAGATTAAAATTATATACAAAAATTTTAACGTTTTAAATAAATTTAATAAAAATCAAAACATAAATTTTGAATAATTTTAAACAAATGTTTAAAATTGATTATTTATAAAAAAAGTTTTTAATATTTAATATTTTTATTTGGAAAAGGTCATGCAAAGATTTCCTTAAGTTGGTAAGTAATATTTTTGCACGATCTGCATAGTGTCCCCATTATAGTAATTGCTACATTTCTTAGTGAAAAATGGAGAACGTAATATATATATAAATCATTTTTTTTTATTAATTTATGTTTAATTTTATACCTTACTAATGAACCTATAAAATAACATAGGCCTATATTATAATGGAAAAGAGGACATAGCAAAATTGTTATAATATATGATTAAAGCTACAGTAAACAAAATAATTTAAGCTAAAAAATTAGCTTAAAAAAGCTTAAAAAATTTAATTAAAGCTCAGTGTACAAAACGGAAGTAGACTACCAAAAATACGTATCTTTCCAGATCTGGTCACCCCAAATGTCATTGTGGTGTCATTGCGCACCCGAGTGCACCCTTACGATATTTAAATATTCATTTTAACTCTTTAATTATACTTGGTGCATGTGAGCGACCGTCTATTTTACTTTATTCTTTGTCTCATTCATTTTTTTTTACCAAACTGGAATCTTTTAAACGTGCTTCCGCTAAGTGCAGCTTTATGTTAATTCCCATTTCCAAAGGCAACATTTTGGATCGTGATTAAACGTAAAATAAGATGAAAAATTCTGAGAGTCGCTTCAGATTCCTTCTAATTTGGTAGCCCCTCAACACTTTTACTTTTTGTATGCAGAGTTATTCCTTGAGCATATTAACTAAAACAAACAGTAAACACGTTTTGCGTGATGATTGTATGTTCTATGTTTAGTTTGTAATATTATTAAATCAAATAGCTTCACGCTGTATCCCGCATGTCGCAGAGTAGATAGAGGGAACCTAGTGTCCAAACACTCCGTTCCTCAAAATTATAAAATTAGCAAATATTATAATGATAATATTTGTCATTAAATACAATAGTTTTAAAATGAAAATAAACTAGATAATTAGTTAAATTAAATTAAATAATCTCACGCTGAATCCCGTTAAGCACAGCAGGGTAGGCAAAATTCCCTGTTCCTACCTAGGGGTCCTCCTAGTGAACTCTCCGTTCTCCAATTGTTGAGTGGCGGAACTCAACGTCGTGCTTTGTCAAGATTACCAGAGAACAACAGTCAGATGCTGTGCCGCTACGCCACAATGGCCTCAAATATATAATATTAGATAAAAGAAGTAGACGCATATAGTAAAACTATACAGTATACATATATAGCAAAATCTTTTTCAAGATTAAAAATAAAAAAAATAAAGAATCTCAATAAAAACACAGCTAAAAGCAACTCTGGAATAACCGTGTATATTGAATTTCCTTAACCGTTGTAGAGATTGCAAGGTGCATGTAAGTAGACTAACAGTTTTACTCGTAATCAATTACTTCCCCCTTTAGCCACGCTCCAACGGGCTCGGCGTTGCATAATGTCACGTGAAACTTCGATATTATATTTTAATTTTCTATTATAACTACGTGTATAGTGAAATTTTGTGAACAAAATGTGTATATATATATATATATATATATATATATATATATATATATATATATATATATATATATATATATATATATATATATATATATATATATATATATATATATATATATATATATATATATATATATATATATATATATATATATATATATATATATATATATATATATATATATATGTATATATAAGTCTATTATTAATTAAAATTCCATAACTTCTTGCACGTTGCAATGGCTATAAAATTATGTAAGAAAATTGAATTTATTTTATAAATAGTAAATATTTTAAGGGGACCGACGTTACGCAATGGCACAGCGTCTGCCTGTTAACGTGACGGTTGTTGGTTCGATTCCCAATCGGAGAGAATGATTTTTTCTATTTTCTTCGCTCTGGTACCAAGATACAACGCGGAAAGTGGAAATGAAGTGTCTTAACACTTGGTCCCCTCTGTCTCACCTATAAATAATTAGCCTCATGGCTATTTATTTATTTATAAATATTTTAATTAACTTTTTTAGTTTCACGTTTGATTCCGCATATTCAGAGTAGGCAGAGAGAATTTAATGTCAAGACACTCGGTTCTCTACTTTGTGACAAAATTTGAGACATTGCTTGTTGAGTGGCAAACCTCATCACCGTGTTTTGTCCTTCCAGTGTGGACAAAAATAGTGATTCATTCCTCCAAATGGGCAATATGTCCATAACCTTCGTATACAATTATATGCTGTTCTTCTGCACCACGATAATTGTAATAATATTACTCATTTAATACAATAAGTGAATAAATCAAATAATAAATAATATGTCTGATAAAAATACATTATATATTATTAACATATTAAGTTTATATGTCCATAACATATATAATTTCACATTAGCTAGATCAAACAAATATTTTAAAAAAATATATCTAGCAATGCAATTCAAAAGCTCTCCAGTGATCGTAATATATCAGATAAGACAGCGTCAAACAAAGTTACGTTGGCCCGTGATTACTTTTCCTATACTACACTGTTTTGTACCGCGCTAGTGTTTATTGGTTCCGCTCCACTGACTATTCCATTTTCTTCCACGGTTTTTTACTATAGTACTTTTTTACGGCTACATCATCTAACCCTTTAGTAAAAACTAGAACAAATAAAACATACTTTATCGTATAACTTGAAAGAAATGCTTGTCTCTCCGTTTATGTAATTTGAGAAAGTGCTCGGACAAGACGCTGTACCTACTACGTCTAAGTGCAGTTGGCGTATGCCTCACAAGTAGTAGTGGATTCAAATCCAAAGAGAGGGAAATTTATAGGTTTTATCTGCTCATTCAACCAGTAATATGTATTTGGATATCCAAATAGATGAAAAACGAGGAAGAAATAACTAAACCCCAGTTCCCAGTATATACAGTCTCAAATATACATATTTACTACTTATAGCATATTATATATATCCGTAGCTTTATCTCTTAAGATAAAGCTACAAGTATATAATACTTACTAAGTAAAAGTTTATTAAAAAGCAGTTTATAGAAGCAACAATATTCCAACCTATAAAGCTTATAACGACTCATAAAGGCGGCTACACACGTAAACAAAAGTCCATTATTATTCATCTACGGGCTGACGAGGCAAAGTCAATGTCTATCTTATTTCTTTTATAATTATTCACGCTGCCTCTTCGAGGGGGTGACCCCCTCGGAGGGCGCGATAGAGAAAACGTCTTCGGTTTTTGCGGCGTTTGTTTCAAGTTTTTTAGGGGGTAAACCCTTTCCTGAACATGACAGGAATTGGATCATTAAGCAAGCCTACCCATATTTAATTCGGCTCCCTAAAGTCTTGCTGCTATGAATATCAACATATTATAGGGTAAAAAATTATAAAATAAAGTGTTAAGTAATTTTGGTTTGCAAAAAATGTACTGTGAAATAGGTTTTCTTCAAAATATATTATGTATGTTGTCAAAATGTTTTACGTCATCATAGTGCAATTGAGCAGTGAATATAAATCTAGTTCTTAACCTTTAACTAGTATTTAACCTTTTGCTCACATCGCTCGTATGTGTTTAAAATATTATTGTTGTTCAGTCTTATAGCAAGATTGATATTCAAATCGGCGAAAACGTTGAAATATAGTGCAATTTCATAAGATTGACTATGCATAGTATATGACTATACTACAAGTATATGATAATATTTCACATAAAGTGAAACATTAAAAAATGTACAAGAACTACATGTAATTACTACAAAACATAAGTACAGTATTGAGATATGAATTGAAAAGCAATAGAAATCTAGAAAATCTTAATAGAGAAACGACTTACTCAGATCAACCAATTTTCATATTCAATAAATACCGTCAAATCCTAATATCCAATATTGGAAAAGGAAATGCAAAAAAACTGCACTGAAACATCGAACTCCATTCATGACCCGAGCTAATCAATTCAAAAGAGGAAAACGGGGCAAAACGAACACGCGTCGTCTGCTTATGAAATTATATCGTGGAAAATCTACGGTTGGGATGTCGAAAAATTTATTCTTTTTTTTTATTCGGTGCAAGCAGTTCTTCGTCTGAGACGTAAATGGGTTAGAAAATTGAATGAACGTACGCCTCAAGCAGGTTAGCTCTGAATAAGTATGAGTGTGGTTCCTACATCTGGCTTGTTTAAGCATTCATTTGTTCAATCTGTTTCTCTTACATTTCTTTTTGTTTGATTTACGTTGTTGAAACGCTTGTATATTTTTTTTTATTTGGTTACATATGTTATTGTTGTTTTGTTGTTTACATTTTGTATTGTAGGACTTTATTTATTATAAGGCTTTTGTTTAAATTAATATCGTAAATATTTTCGTGCATGTATATACATATATATTATATATTAAGGATAACATATACACCTACCTCGTATACTAACATCTACATATGATAATGATTAAATATTAAATTGCAAACCGTTCATTATTTAACTATGAAATTATATAATATTATTTTAAAAGAAAAAAACAATTAATGGAATATTTCGTTACATATTAATTTTAATATTTTAATGCTTAATGTCTTGGCCTCCTCTTATACTAAGATTTCTGATAATATTTGTACACATTTTGTTAATATAACTATTAACATTATCATTAGCAAGAAGCATTCGTTCCATTAATATAATATATAATGCTACAAAAATATTGAGCTTGCATTGGAAATATTCAACTTGAAGACTTTAAAATATTTTAATCAAAAAGAACTAATGTATTCAAAAATACTGACTTATGATACCCTAACATAATGCTCTTATACCGCTAACGACGTCTACATCAAAGATTTCCTTCACATGTGCGGTGAAATAGTACTAATAAGGAGTCGGTTCTGCCGATGCCTCGAGATGTACCAATAGGAAAATTAAAATGTCTAGACTGTTATTTCTACTTTTTTGTTTTGCTCAAGACATTCATTCGTTCTTTTATGATTTTTGACATGTGTACGTAATGTGTACGTATTGTAGGATTTTCTTATGTTATGTCATAAGCCATTGAATTAGTTCATTCAGTTCAATTATAATTATATAAATTAGTTTATTTCGTTCAATCATTCTTATGTTATATACTCAAATATTTTTTTTAAAATATGTAAATAAAAATAATGTTGTTCATTAAATAAGAAGCCAAATTAGTGAGTGATAAAAAAAGGTTTAGATCTTCCAGCCAAAGGCAACCCATCCAAGACGTTCTCTTCATTAGCGACAAGAAAAGTAATGTCATTCCGTTGTGACACAGCATGCAGGGAGATCCGCACCCCCCGGTGGTCTGTTCGCAACTGACTTGTACGCGGTTACCAACCCCCCATCGCCCATTCCCAGGGTGGGGGGTGGACGGCTTTCTCTTTCATTTTTCCTTCGCTCCTCGGCTCATCCAGTTACATCGTTCTTATGTTTTATTTTTAATTAAAGCGTACGCAAGTCGGCGGCGTAGATCTTCCCCCCTAGGGGGCGGCGGGTACATACGCGGTGGGTGTTGATGATTTTTCAATGGGGAGAAAGAGTTCCCTCATTTTCTTAAGAGAAAATTGCGTTTTGTTTTCAAGTAGTCGATGTCTGTCGTAATCGCTTTTGTTTCGTAGAAGTTCCTCGTCGTTCTTGTGCATGTGAACATTTTAGGAGTATCGTAAATTGTACTTTAAAGTTTTGAAAGTTGTTGAGACGTCGGGGCAATTTTAAGGTGTTATGCATTTAAAAACGTTTTCATATGAATAAATTATTTTGAGTTTTATAATTTTTTAAACATATGAGAACTAAAATAAGGATGTATCGTAACTTTTCACGTTTAATAGAATACTCGCAAAAAATATGTACATGTGTATCCATATTATATATACATAACATAAATATTACTAATATAAATAATAATAATGTAAATATTACAAATAACTATGTATATATTAAATTGGGAAAAAAACATATTTTCATAGTAAATAAGGCATAATATATACTTATAATCAACACATAATGAGTCGGAGCTCAAAGTTAATAATGTAATGAAAAACAAAAAGGGCCAAGAAAAGGGTGCGTTAAGTTCCACCGAAAAACGGGAATTTGTAAGAAGTTGCCACCCCACCCCCCAGGGGACACTGCCCCCTCGTGTGCGAAAATAAATTGCCAAGAATAATAATTATAATGAAAGCGAAAGAACGTATAAATTAGTGGGGACGACTCAAGACGCGAAACGCTAATGTGAGGGTCCGATTATATACAAACATGTATCGAGAATTTTTTATCTGTGATAACATATAAAAATATTTCAATTTTCTTTTGCTAAAAAATAAAAATATATGAACATGTTCAACATAAGTTAAGTTACATGTTTTAGCATTATCGATTCACTCTATAGCATCTATATATAATTATTTTACATAATAAAACGTGTGATACAGAATTAAAGTAAGCAGTAATAATATTAAGTCATTACCGAAGGACAGCATTTGACTATTGGTTCCATACCACTCTGTGGAATTAATTATTTTTATTGAGCCTCTCTAGTCTAGAATTTGGGCACAAAACAGAGAACGGAGTGTTTTGACTCTAGGTTCTCTCCGCTTAACCTGCTATTAAGCTTAAAATACTATTAGCATATTAAACAGTCTATATAGATTACAATAGGCCCATAGATTGTCCGTCTATTGTATTGCTCATTTCAAGGCTAGTACGTGATAACGCGTTAGATCAGATTTTACCCAATCCCTTATCACGACTTTAAGACAACTACTTTAAGCCTTTAAGCATTCTTGACCGTTACTCATATCAGTATTCATTTCCCAAGATAAGTTAAATAATATTTTTCAATTTACATATTATTTTGTATTATTATATTGTATTATTTAAAAAATAGAACAAATTAGTCATCACATACCACTTGATTAATGTTTAGAATAAATTGCCAAGTAATTGATAATAATTGATAATAATTGATAATTTTATATTAAACGGTTATATATATTTGTACATACAGACATATTTGTACATACATTTGACAGTTATAAGGTTGTGGGTTCGACATTCACTCGAGAGAATCAATAATTTTAATTTTCCCACTTTAGTATATACAAAGTGCGGCGTTGAGTTCCGCCACTAAACACGCAATATCTCGGATTCTTACGGAAAGTAGATAACGAAGTGTCAAGAAAAGTGGTAAATGTTCAAGTCCGAAAGTAATTATTTCAACTTTATTGGCACTAATAATGTACAAGGGAAATATTACACTTAAAAACTGATATTTTAAGTCGACTATTTCTTTAGGATACCTGACAACTATAAATTAATAAGAGAACATAGACGTACTGTATGAATAGTAATTAATGAGCCGATGTAAGTATGACCTAATGTTAATAGTCCTATAGATTCATTTAAGCATTACTTTTTAACCTTGTAATTGCAACGATATAAAAAAAAACAATAATTAAGTGATTTTTGGGTAAAAAAAACCCAGATTTTTGCATTATCTTTTTTTTTCATGTACTATTTTATTTACATATATATTATTCACGAATTATTTAATATTCGTCTGGAGCTCCAAAAGTGAGAATCGATCTTACGTTCAATATAAATCACAGTTAATTACTATGTAAATAATTTGTGTACTGAATATTAAGACTAAGTTCAATCATCAGTTGATATTTTGGTTTGTAATTTTTTTAATACATTTGTAAACGTTCTTAAGCTAACGTAAATTGTTACAAACATATATTACTTTAACGTAATATATTTCATAGAAGAACAATAAATAACGTATTTAAAAATATATTCAATTTAATATCTATATATAACGATAGAATTTTTGAGGTAATTAAAAAAAAGTATAAAATTGCAAGAATCTATGTACTCGGCAAGACGCACATAATACACCCCCATACACGACTCAATACATATTTCTTACGCGATCGCCGGGACGCGAAAAGGGGGAATGAAAAAAAAACTAATTAAAAAAGCAATCAAGGTTTTCTTGACGGCGCTCACGTTCGCCCATATCGTCTTACTCCCTCTTCCTGGGGTGACTTCCACCCGCCACCCCGGAGTACACCCTTTGAGGGGTGGTCGCACCCCCCGGTCGTACTAGATTTACGTAACACGTTTAAAGTGTGTTTTGATGAAGTAATCATCCCATTTCCCCGGACTGCGTTTAAGAATTTTGCGGCTCGGACTTATGACGACATTTCCACTTTTTTTTTTTCACTCCCAACTCTTTAATCCGGATTTCTTAACGAGTATGGCCATATTATAATTTAAGCGGGCAATTCTCGAAATTCATTTCGCGAATGTATTGAAATTTCCATTTTTCCGGATTTGTTGGAGTAATTGCCTCTTTATAGCTTTGCGTTTTAGCCGTATCGGGGTTTGTTTTTGGTATTCAGCGAAAAAAAAAAAGTAAAAATCACCAGTTTCACCGCTTTATCCTAAATGGTGTATAGCATAATTAACGAACTACTTAAGCTTGTGGAATATCTCATACATTTTTGTTCATTGACTTACCTCTGCCTAATTAAAGACTGTTTTTGCTCAATTTTTATACCTGTGTAGGAAGCTAGAGAATAATCCTCGTCGCCTCTATAGCAATATTTTTTGTTCTTACACTCGTTGAACCTAAACATATTTAGTATAAATACCCATGATAATTTTCAGTCTTCTAATGAAGTTTTATTATTTCTCTAGTATTCAAAATTTCTTATGACATGCCTATTCAGCAATTATTACAGTCCAGTACTACAATACAGCTACTTGGTACGACTTTTGTTTACAATAACTGCTATGTGATTCAATTTGCTTTGGCCTCTATTTAGAAAAAAAATGTAACATATAATAAAGTAATTGAAATTCCTTCTGTCCTTTAGCGTCATCCTGTCCTAGATACGAGTGGCGAAACATGATTTGAAGATAATATTCTTTAAAAGAAGCTTTAAGATGATGTAAGGAAAGTTAACATTTCTTTGAGAAGCGAGTTGGTTTATTAAAATACTGTGCCGTACAGGTTCAGAGGTAGAAATAAAAACGAGCCAAAGCAGTTACTTTTATGAGGGCGCGAATAAGATGTTTCGGACTCCGTCTAAGGAATGAGGTGGCAATGGCAACGTACACTGGTAGAATATAACGCTCTAATATAAACATTTTCAAAAGTAATAATTCAGAAAAATACTTAGAGAAAACTTTTTCGACACATTTTCTATCCTTAGTGTGTAAATATAAAAAAAACAAATTGCAATCATTTAGTATATACATACATTTTCGCGCGAGTTCACTCTCCATTTTCACCAATTTTAGAGACAGAATATCATGGCGGTCATCTCATGTATATTGGTAATAAACAAATTTGAAATATTTTATTTCAATTATTATATTGGATCTCCGCAAGTAATCTATTTTATTAAAATAAAACATCGTATTTGTATGTAAACAACATTCACTTGTTTATATGTAACTACTGAAAGTTATAGATTGTTTTCTCAATATTGACCCAGACGTTAGTCAAATTTAGTTATTGTTAATGGAATAGGTTGATTTCAAGTATATTAACAACTAACATTTATTTTAAAATACTTATATGTTTTATTGCCTCAAACTTCTAGCCACCTCGCCTCTATCCTCAAATGACTAACAGGAAGCTTTCTTTCAATCAATCTTAAAATGTCGTTCAAGAAGGTAATACGTGAGAATTAATCAATCTTAGCTCTCTGTCAAATCTTATTCAAAATCTGAATACGTACACATGTGTGAATAATTTAACTTGATTGGATTAATAATATTTATAATTTAGGATATCAGTTTGTTTATATAACAATATCTTTGAGTCGGGTTTTTACCTGAGATTTTGACCTTATAGTCAAATTGGAATAGTTTAAACTTATGTATGACGCATGACACATTGTAACTACAGATACAATGGGTATAAAAGTGAGTTCAAGCAGTCAAACTTATCAACTGTATAATACCATATTAATATATATTTAACCGGATATGATTAAAAATTATAAAAAATATATATCGCACAAACTATTAATGAAAGTCTTACTTGTTACTATCCCAATTAATATTTCATATTTCTAATACAAAATTAGCATTAATAACTTCAATATATTATTACTGTATATATTATTATCACAATATCGCAGGTTTTTTGCCTTAGTGTATATTCGTTATACGAAAATAATAAAATGCCACTGTAGAGTCGTAACAAGCATCGTTGGAACAAAGCGAAGCTCGCTCAAATAATTTGTATCAATTTGTAAAAATGCACCACCTCACCCCCTAAGGGGGTGTAATGCTATCTCAGAATGTAATAATTACTAACGACAGGTCTTTAAGTTATAGCCTTTTTATCTTCTTAAAGGATTCGCGCGTGACTTTTGATGTCTTTTTTTAAATTTATTTTTGGGAGGGTCCTTTTGATTGGACTGTTAATTATTTTGAATTTTTTCTATAGCTTTTCATGTCCTCGGATGTACTCGTGGATATCGTATATGCTCGTGCTGTTTTAGGCACTAATTGACGGATTTTGTTTTAAACATGATGATTAATTAAATAAGAAAATTAACGTAAATGAATAAAAAAATTAATGCACTTTCTGAGGCTAGCTAGTAAAATATATATATATTAAACTAATGAAAAAAAAAATATATTTTATAGAAAAGTAAAATACATGATTATTTGTTTGCTCTTGTAAACAAAACCATGGTGTTGAGATACACCAATCAGCATGCAGTAATAAAAAAAATTAAAATTGACGCAATTGATTTTATTTCAAATTTGTAACTGAGACATAGGGAAAGAATAGATAGTATATAATTATATATACTATAAAAGCTGCTCTCACAGACGCCAATTAACGGAAAATTAGCGTACAATGTTGAATGTTAGTACATAATATGCATTAAATATATTTTTTTAATTTCTTCTTGAATATAGTATGTACGTTTCATAATTAACATATATAGTATATAAGGAAAATATCATCTATACTAATATTATAAATTTATAATAATAATAATAATAAAGCCTGTTTGTTTCTTATAAAGTACATAGTTCTTATCATATTTTTTTATTTTTTTATGCATAATTTTATGTTAGTAACTCTTAAGTGTTATTCAATAAGTTTGTTTGTTTGCTTGGTAGAGTATAGGCCTCCTCCAGTTTCTTTGAATTTCCTCTGTCTTGTGCAAGTTTTAGCCAGTTCCTTCCTGCTGTTCTTCTTAAATCATCTATCATAAATCTTAAATCCATCGTTTTTGTTTAAGTACTTAAATCCTGTCCTCCTGTTGTTTAAGTACTTAAATTAAGTGTTTGGTCGGTAATATTATAAATCTACGTCACATTAATTGTTTCGAAGCAACCCACCAACCATATCTTAATCAAAAAAATTACATGTACATGTGTCATACAAAATTCATTTTTTTTTCCGTTTGACCACATAAGCAAAGTCGCAGGTAAAACATGTAAAGTAATAAATAATTATGTAAATTAATAGCGTATTTTGTTCCAAAGTAAACAATAGAACTTAATGTGTGCATTATACAAATGTATGAGACGAGGGAACAATGAGCCTTCTCATATCTTAAAACGGTTTACTTACATGATTATGATTACGATTTGATGATCCTAAATTGCTATGTAACGTACTTGAGTACTTAATTTTTTTAAACACGTTCCTTTTTTTATTCTCGTGGTTATAGAAATTCAATTTGAAAGGTAGATCTGTACGGTATTTATTTTCAATATACAAGTAGTTAGTAGTACTAATTAGTTTTTTTGTGTAGTTTTTGTTTTTGTTTAGTATTTTTTTTAATTACGCCATCTTATTTTTTTTATTTTTTATTGCATTTTGTTCCATTCTTTATATTCCTTATTTTTTTTTATTTTGCAACCCCACTCAATCCCATTCGTCAGGAAAAGAGCTTTATTTTATTTATAATTGTTATGTAGTATTAATTGATATTTGACAACGCTGTACAAAAAATATTTATTGTATTTTTTTTTCTGTTTTATGTGTGTATGTAAGTATTTTGATACGAATATAATAAACCATAATAGTTAGTTAATAAAATAAAGACATTCCGACTAGTCGGAACCGAATCCTATTGCGTTTGAGTTAGACGCGCTAACGATGAGAATCAATAAAAATATACAAATATTGAGTTATCATATAATAAAAACTACATTTTTTATTACATAGGTATATTAGTAAGGGACTGTCGTGGTGCCGAGGTATGGCCTCTGCCCGTAAACGTGACGGTTCGGTTCGATTCCCACTCGGGGAGAATTAATGATTTTCTTCGCTCTGGTAACAAGGCAAAGCGTGGCGTTGAGTTCCACCACTCAACACGCAATGCCTCAAAAAGGCGGAAAGCGGGGAACGGAACGGAGTGTCTTAACACTAGGTTCCTACGGTTCCCTCTGCCTACCCTGCCATGTGCGGGATACAGCGTGAAACTAATTCAAGTTATTATATTTATTTATATTTTATTAAAACTCTTAAGCATATGCCAAGTGAATGAACGCCTATTAACTTACTCAGTCTCACACTTAACGTGTAACGTAGATACATACTGTAATTACTCGCCTCGTTACGCCCATTGTTAAGCGTAATCCAGTTTGAAAATTGCAGTAACAAATGTATTGTTAATTATGTATGAAAACTATAAAGATAAGATACTCGTATATGCTGTTGTTGATATAATAATAAAATCCAGTTAGAATTACTCAGGAAAGACAGTTAAAAATTTAATTATTTATTAAGTGTAGATTTCTTTAATTATAGTGGTATTATCTCATATTCCCGATGTGGTATATCTATATAAGTTCCATTATACACACATAATGTCTTGAAAATTGGATGGAAAGTTGTCTGTCACTGTGGAGCTTTTTGTTTTAAGCATTGCGTGTACGCATAGCTAACTAACCAAGCCCTTAAGCTTTTTAATATTAGTATAGGTGCTATTTTCAATATGTATGTATGTAAGCACATTATGAAACGTATCTATTATATTAATAAAGAAAATTTGTAAAAATATTTAATGCATTATTTTGAAGGTACTAACGTTAATGAAGTAATATTATAAGCACACAATATTTCAAAATTCAAATTCAAAATATTCTTCATACTTTTGAAAGCAATTTTATATCGTTGAATCTATATTGAGCTACCACCGTCTACTGGCTACAAGCCGGTCGCAGAATGCAAGTAGGTAGATACGACTTCGATTTTCACTCAAGGATCTGTGATAGCTGCTATTATAATGTAACATGGGTCTCATTGGACAAATTTTCCCTTGGCTTTCTATCACCCGTAACTTCGTGAATGACTAAACGTAATGTCCACTTTCCTTAACAAGTCCTCCCTGCTTCTTTACCGCATAGTTATTAGTTAAAATATTAAATCCATAAAAAACATTCTATGGCAATATATGCTATACACGCTATATTTATAGCTAGTAACCTATTCTATGTTCCCAGGATTGTGATGCAAAGTGCTTAATCGGCAAACGATTACGACAATTGGACCGCGCAGTCGCGTCACGCGCGAATATCGAGTACTTGCATAATAGCTAACTAATTTTACAGGACAATGAAGATTGTTTCGAATTGATGTTACAAATTCATCAGAGAAGTATCAATGGTGTTTTATATATAATTGATTAACTTTAAATTGGGGCGGTCGTGGCACAGAGAACGTCTGACCGTTAGCGTGAAGGTTGCGAGTTCGGTTCCCATTTTTTGGGAGAATTATCTTCATTTTCCTCGCTCTAGTATCAAGATAGAGTACGACGTTGAGTTCCGCCACACAACACGCAATGCTTCGAAAGGCGGAAAGCGGGGAACGAAGTGTCTTAACACTTCCTTGGTTCTTAACACTTCCTTCCACTGGTTCCTTCTGCCTACTGTACGGGATACAGCGTGAAGCTAAAAAAAAATTGTATACATATTACTTCTTTGTTTGATTATACACAAATGTGAATTAAGCCATAAAATATGACATTACTAGTATGAAGATATGTAAACAATATTAAATATTTAAATTATTTACATGATCACGTAATGCCAAATCAAAAAATTACTCTAGCATATTTGTTTTACAAGCATGAAGATGTTACATTATTATTCGTGTCAAAGGTTGTTAAAAAATCCTTAGATCTCGGATCGATCGTGTTCCCAGTTACAAAAATACCAAGACCTATCAACCTGTTTCGTAGATATGAGTGAAGTACTACATTACTCAATATTCAGGGGTCTTTATAAATTTGACATATTGGATGTATTGTTGGAAAATTATAGATGGCGCCTTGGAAGATGGCTCGCTGTTTACATTCTGGTCCGATGTTAGGTGATCTTAGCTTGTTTAGGAGGTTATAGGTTATGTGTGATTACACGCTCTTCTTGTTTGCTGAGCGGAATTGAAATTGATTTTGTTGATTTTAATTTTGTTTACTTTAAAATTTTAATCTTTATATATATATATATATATATATATATATATATATATATATATATATATATATAGATATATATATATATATATATAGATATATATATATATATATATATATATATATATATATATATATATATATATATATATATAAACCCGCTACATAATTAAATAGTGCAAAACATGTACATTTTATGTATAGCTTCACCTTCGTGGCCTTGAGAAAATAACTAATTGTTGTGCACATATTATATATATGACAGGTTTCAAGTGCTGAAACTAACTTTAACCAAGCTTTAATGAGCAATATCGATACTATTAACCCTATGTAAATATTTTTTAGCTTTCCTAAACGCGCTATTCTAAACAAAAAATATTTTTCAATTCGAATCATAGCGCGTCAATGAGGCAAACTGTTCAAC
The DNA here is from genome assembly GCA_037127375.1 of Dione juno. Taxonomy (NCBI): domain Eukaryota; kingdom Metazoa; phylum Arthropoda; class Insecta; order Lepidoptera; family Nymphalidae; genus Dione; species Dione juno. The sequence goes on from JAXRJS010000065.1 coordinate 1,202,346, forward strand.
ATCTTAATATAAATATAAAGTTCGTATAAATTATGGAGCTTAGATTATTATAAATTGCCCATTTCTAGTATCTCAGGTTTGAACTAAAAATAGAGCCAAAGATAGAGCACACTCGCGTGCTATTTAAGGTGCAACGTCTCCAGCCAGCAGTGAACGAGAACAGGCTGATGATCAATTATGACTGAATCGGTGAATAACACATTAAATCTAACTCAGTTAACTGTCAACGCAGTTGATGTGGAGTCAATCCAACAGAGTCCATCAAGCAAGACACGGCGTTAAGTTCAATAAAACGTGAAAATAAAAAAAATACAAATATACTAAGTAATATCCAGGTTAACAAAAAAAATACAGATAATGTATATTGAACAATTACTACAAAACAAAGTACAGTTTTGTCAATAAAATATAAGCTTAATTTACTGCTCTTAAATATTGCTATAGGTCTTTTATATAAATAGTAACTGTTCAAACAGTGACGTTGATGATAAATTGAATGTGATTATTGATAGAACACACGGTTTAAAGGAAATTATAATAAAGGCGATGCATTACGTCCGAAACATCAGACAAAACCAACTTAAATGCGTCGCTCACAATGGAAATTCGCAATCAGGTCCCAGATCAGAATGAGTACAGCGTACATCGTTAAGACCCTTGTGGATGCAAATTATTATATTATTTTTGGGTTCAGTGTATATTCTGTTTGAGGAATTGGACATTCATTGAAAGTGAGGTAAAATTGCAATTGTGATAATTTTAGGAAGACGCTTATAGCACAGCGAGATAGGCGTAGAGAACTTTTTGTCAAGATGTCCTTGTTTTCGGCCCTAATTCGAGATATTGTGTGTTGAGAGGGATATATACGCTGTATCCTGTCATGTGCGGGATACAGCATGAAGCTAATTTAATTTAATTTAAAAAATATAATATGTAATATAAAACACTCTTTGCAAGCTTTTCATCCTCACATCATAGTTTATTGCAAAAAGTATCAACTAAAACAATATGTATATGCCCTTTTAGAGCGTCGACCGGAAGATCTTGATACGGCGTGGCCACTCGTGATTTAGAGCAATGCTCAAGAAATAGTCGTCCATTTGCACGACGAGCCAGCGTCGTGATGCAGGCGTTTGAAGAAATGTAATGTAATACGGGCTCGGCTATCGGTAATAACCTTAGAGTAAAGAGTAAAGTAGATTACCGATATTACCACAATAGAGGTTACATTGTTGTAATATGAGGTGTTAATTTTGAGTTATATTGCCAATTTATGAAAACTATCTTAAATATTATATTAGAAGCTTTCGATAGAATTATGAATATAGAAATCAATTCTTACTTATGGTTCTCATGTTTTAAATATAGTCTATGCCTAAACCATATATCTCAAACAACGAATAATACTACATTTGAAAAAAAAAACTACTAAATATAAAAACAAAAAGATTATTAATCAATTCTTTACTACATATTTGAAATAAATCTTAGCACCGATGCCATTTACATTACTTCTCGATCTATGTGTAATAACTAGGATAACGTTGTTTATACGGAGTGCCGCAGGGCTCAATATATGGCTCGATAGACTTTAGTGTGGTCAATGATGACCGATGATATCGGGTTCCAGATTGGCAGATTAGTTAATAACATTATTTGTTCAGTAAAAATAAATGTAATTGCAAAAGAAAATACTTGTTAAATAATTTGTATATTTAACAAGAAAATGTGTTCGGGAAATGTGTTATAAAGTGAAGTATAAGTTCCCACTGTTTTCACTATATACAGGAGAATTTGTAATTTTTTTTGTTTATGTATATGATACAAATATCTATAAATATTATAAAATAAATTCACAATAGATAGGTAGGTATCATGCTAAATATGATATTTACTATACTTCACGACTATATTAGTTATAAACGCTATAAACCTAAATTACTTAAGAGAGATCCTCAGAATTCTAATGGTAGGCGATGATTCAAAAATTGTAAAATAACCAATAATTAAGCAATTCGTGAAATTGAATTGAGCCACATTAAGCAAATAGTTTAAACTTAAAAAGCAACTAATACACAATCTAGTTTTTAGGAGACCATATTATATTTTTTATATAATATATTATTCGCTTTTATATTGAGCCACAATTCGGTAATGTACACACTTGATAACACATTACTTATCATCATATAGGTAGTTATTATGCCTTACTATTTAGACCTTCGTAGCTTACTGGGAGTAGTAGTAGTGCCTGACTGTAGATGAGTTAGATCTATTATTAGTTGTATGAGCTATAAGCTTGAGTTCTCAATGTTCCAGTTTACCAATAACAGAGTGTCTTAGTACTCGATCATATTTTTACCCAGCAATATGTAGGAAGACGCGTAAGCCAGTCAAAGAACTTGTATGTCACCATCTTGCAATCAATTTCTCTAATATGACCAAGTTAAACGAATTGACTGATCTCAACACACAAACTGGTCCTTGTACCTATCTTTAATGCAACAAGCATTCTTACTAGCTTTTAAGAGTTGTGTGTAACATGACACGACACATCCTAAGTGCCTGAGGTAGCTCTGACCGTGTAGGGCTACATCGAAACAAATAAAGCTAAAGCCTAAGCCTAAAGCTAGCGAAGCCTAAAGCTTTCCTTAATAACTGAACTATGAACACAAAAAAATACATTCAAACCAGTAACTACTGGTATCTGTATTTAATTCGCTTAACTAAACAAACTATTTAGCTTTATAGTATTTGTATAGAAGTATAGAAATATACTTTTGTTATAATTTATAAGCAGAAAAAGTTCTTAAATTTCACTGGTCTTCCTCTTTACCAACTTTACCACTTTTTATATAGACTAAACGATACTTTACAGTTTATGAATCTCACAATATATGAATGTGATGGTAACGAGCCGGAACATCACGAAACTGAGAAAATTTCAACAAGAATAAACAAATTATTCGCTTGGATACTTTGTAATGTAATTAGTATGGAGTGTAATTTGAAAAATATGGATGGTATGTGAAGTTTATTTCAAATTCTTGAAATAAAGGTTCAGATGTTTAAAATAGTGGTGGAGGTAATGTTTTTTTAGACTTTCTTCTAGTTTTGAGTGTAAGTATATATATATATATATATATATATATATATATATATATATATATATATATATATATTATATATATATATATAGTATATATATATATATATATATTATATATATATATTATCTATATATATATATATATATATATATAGATATATATATATATATATATATATATATATATATTATATATATATATATAACTGAATCTATTTTTTTATTATAAGATTCACATTTTGTTTATTTTGTTAACAAATATAATATATTTCTAATAAATATATTATATATCGGGTTCTGCTTTAGAATTCCTAGCTTATAGCTAACGAAACAGCGGCGACTTAGCAAAAAACGCCAACGTCAATACATTTAACAGCTTTTTAACTTCATAATTTCAGTACTATATGAAACGTAATAACTTTGATTATTTGCGGGTATTCACGATGTAAAAAAATATATAAAAATAAAATTGCAAGTAAATTATTTTATTTGTTATAATGAATTTTGTGATATTTTCATAACCTATTTAAATTGTAAGCTTTTTTAAACCTTAATATTCCATGATGACTCCAAAAGTTTGTCAGATACCTTCATTTATTTGTATAGAAGATAGATTTCAACTAACGAGCGATTGGCACCTGAAGGAACGTCGTTAGCCGAAGGCCCACTCGAGGTCGAGCGGTATCAGTCTTATCCGAATTGACTTCACACAATACCTTCAAAATGTATAGATATGACATTAATTAGATTAAGTAATAAATCATTATATACATTTTAACTAGTTTTGTGTTCATTATGTAAATCGTATATATATTATGCAAGAAAATATTAATTTTTGTTTGATTGCAAAAATATGATATGCTCTTATATAACCTTACTACATCATCAGCCTACCTTTAGAGTACGCAAAAAGCAAAAGTTTTTGCTATTGCTATTGCTATAACCTATTGCTATTAAAATAAAAACTTAAAGTAAAACTGAAGTTACTGAAAAGTAGCTAAAAAAGAGCACACATATATTACTTTCACCTTATTTAATATAAGAGTATAAAGAAGTATCTACAACTTTTCAAAGACCTGTACTGTCTAAGACTTTCCTAATTCTATTTGCATCTTGAACGGCGCTAGTAAGAATTTCCAAACTGTTGTTAAGTGTACAAATTACTTAATTTATAGCTAAGTTGGTTTCGATCACTCAAGAGTAGTTAGATTAGCGTTAACGCGTAGAAGGTAGGCTATATGGCTATCTACTAATTATATCGATACGTACATTTAACAAATATTTTAATCATATTATAAATAGATTAAATAGAAAAATTTTATATTGTAATAAACACATTGAATTGAGGACTGTCATGGCGCAGAGGCACAGCGTTTGCCTGTAAACATGATGGTTTGTGGGTTCGATTCCCACTCGGGGAGAATGAATAATTTTCATTTTCTTCGCTCTGGTAACAAGGCAAAAGTGTGGTGTTGAGTTCCGCCACGCAATATCTCAAAAAGCGAAAAGCGGGGAACGGAGTGTCTTACACTAGGTTCCTACGGCTCCTACGGTTCCCTCTGCCTACCGGGATACAGCGAGTAACTATTATTATTATTATGTAATAAAAATGATATATTGTCTTTTATATGGAATAATTAATTTTATATTTTTATAATAAATATTTATGCTTCATTTAAAAAAAAAATAAAGTGAATCTTATTTCGTTTTCTAATTTTCATCTATGTGAAGCCAAGGCGTGAGGAATCTCAACGTCTTTCCCTATTTTGTTTGACTGAAATTTTTGAAACAGAATTACATATTTACAACCGATTTACATACATTTTAAGAAATTTCTAAATATTTTGCCTAATAATTTAAGACCATTGCTTATAATAAGATACCCTATTATTTGGTAAGGTACGTACATACATATATACTTATAGTTATGTACATACATATGTATATTACAAATAGTTTTAACGGTAAAATTACTTAAACTCAATAAAAACAATATATTCGATAGACGATATATGCCAATGATAAAGACCAATTTTGTAACAAAATAATTTATTTTGGTTTGCGGTATGATAAAATTATTTACAAAATTCTATAAAGAGAAGGGCGCCATCTTATTTTGAAAGGAGCAAATGCAAGGAATACAGAAATTAGTAATACTAATTTCAAGAAACTATCTCCGGTCTCCCGCTAGGGATGCATGAGATCTACATTTCGGTCAGTTGGAATTTAATATCTGCCTCATATACAAACATTTCGGAGTTACAAACGTGTTCTCTGCTCTTTGGTGGACTTTATACAGGGTGCCTTATATACGATACCTTTTAATCTTCTTTTATTTTTATTTTTTTTATTTTAATAAAACAATATATCATTATTTTATATGGGAATTGTGTAATTTTAATTTAGAAATATATATAAAAACAATATATTTCCATTTGTATATATAATTAAGTCTTACAAGCCGTGGTAGTAACAAAATATTGTATTGCCAACAACAAATTAATTCCACTTTCCCAATATCTTATTAGACGTAGGCGTCTTAAACAAAAACAACTATATTTATCGTAACAGAATTAATCCAACAAACTCTAATCCTAAACAATAACTCGGTACACCCTGTCATAGTAAATACACCAGCGCCAAGAAATTACTGACGGTCAAAATATCTTAGTTATGACCACTCCTGTCCGGCGCACGGCTTACGTTTGCCAAGTTTACCCCCTTAAGGCATAGTTGCCCCCCTACCCCCATCTCTCATGGTTATTAATAAATCTATCTGTGCATATTCCAAAAGTCAAAGACAGTTGCGGTGGGATTCAAATGGGATAGGATGCTGGAGAACGTCTTTAGTCTAATTGATTTTTCGCTGAAGAGCGATCTTAATCGTATAACGTTAGTTTTTTTTTGTATGGATGTTCTAGGTGTTCATAAAATAAGTTATAAGCATCGTGCTATCGAAATTGTCGGAGACTTTGCAACGAAACAAGTTCTATCCAATCTTGAAGAGAGATCTTCAGTATAAGGTTTACTTAATAATTTCATAACAATAAATTATAAAATGATTAAATAAAGTGTATATTTTTTATATAGCAGAGAAGTCAGAGATAATCTAGTGTCTAGACACTGTTCCCTACTTTTCGCCTTTCGAGACATTGCGTGTTGAGTGGCGGAACTCAACGCCGCTTTAACAGAATATTGTTTAGCACAATGACAGCCCTTTCTTCGCAGGCTAACTATTCAATTATGCCAAAACATGAAATCTTTTTTTACTGGAGTTGTTTGGCGCTTACTGCTTGCTCTCTCTTTCTTTTTTACCAAAATTTAACATTTTTTTTTGCTATATAAGTATTGTATCCCAAAGCTAATAAGCCGAGGAAAGATAACTTCAAATGTAAATAGTTTATTTTAAACATTCCTAATAAATAACATCTTTACGTAGCTTGCATGTTACAATTATCTATATATTAATATGTGAAGCAAAACTTTAGACCTCTTTTACGAAAATTGCGCGGACGGAGGAGTATGAACTTTGGCACACTTTTAGTTTACGTGTAGAAGTGAGACGTACATAACGTCAATAAATAAAACATTACACACACTACCATATGTCTAACAATGTAACTTTTATATAAAGTGTCATACACGTTGCTATGGCAACGCGCATTTGACAGGTCAAAAGGGAGGATCCTCTAGTATAAGTTATTAGGTGGACTTACGACCTGAAGAAGACAGCAGAAAGCAGCTGGAGTCAAAGAACGCAGGCGTGGACGGGGTGCTTAACATTAGGGGAGGCCTATGTCCTGTAGTGGATTTTAAAAGACTGAAGGATGGATGGATATGTTGACATGATCTTGAAATATATACTATATTCTTAGTACTAAATTGCTGCGTTCTTTACTTACATATATTTAAATTTTAAATTATATGTAATTCTTTAAAATCAAATAAAAATTGTAGACAAAGTGATGTGATAGGATCGTTTCCACCGCGACTTAATTCGAGAGAGCTGTAATTAGATGACAAAATAAAGATTATTAGAAAAAATTGAACGTTTAAAAATTCGAACCTGAGTCCAAATTCGCGCCTTTTGGCAGTTGGTAGGCTCTACTATGTTCAAAATTTTATATGCTTCTCTTTCATAAGTGTGAGAATATGACATTAAAAAATTATGACTTGCTAGATTCCTTCATCTACACTTCACCTTACGGTAGAAAAAAATACGAAAAATTGGGCGTACGATATTTGTAACAAAAAACAAATGTATCGCTAATTTGTAGCTTAATTAAGTAAATGGTCAATATCAAAATCTATTTAACAGTAACTAATATATTCCTGTTTTAGTTTACACTGTATCCCGCATATAGCAGGGTAGGCAGAGGAAACACTCTGTTCCCCAATTTTAGCCAATTTTCAAAACATTACCTGCCACCGTTTAGGTGGAATTCATCACCGGCCTCTATCTTATTTCTTAACCAAGAAATTAAAATAATTAATTCCCCCGAGTAGCAATCGAACCTACGACCGTCTCAATCATACGCTATACCACTTCGCCTCGATAGTCTTTAGTTCTATATAATATATACTACTATATGTCGCTATATTTCAATAATTCTAGAGATTGAGCAAATTAGATCCATACAACGCTATTGTCCGATGGTCAGACGTCTTGTCCCTATGTAATTGACTTACTAGTGTGTAATGAATTCTGATTTTGATTTCCCTTTGAAATGTTCAAATTTATGTAGATAAGTTACTTCTCTTGGTAAGTTTGTATATATGTATGTATATTATAGATAGCTGTTGGAGAAAATTAAGTGTTGTGGAACTGAGTTATTACATTTTTAAACAAAAATTAACAAATCTGTTAATAAAACATATATATTATATATATATATATATATATATATATATATATATATATATATATATATATATATATATATATATATATATATATATATATATATATATATATATATATATATATATATATATATATATATATATATATATATATATATATATATAAAACACATTTGTTTCTTATAAATATGAAATATTAATAAATATACATTATTTTCATCTTTCCTTATATAATTGAGGGCTAAATTAATAATTGCTTTAATGTTGTTCTAGATTTTTTTAAAGATATGTAGCGTTACCTAATTAGCATTTGGGGAGAAATAAAAATAGGGAGATTTATTAAACTATAATTATAATTTTACACGACGGTTGTGGTTTCGATTTCAACTTGGAAGCATAAACTTTTTTTTACCAGCTCTGCCACCTAGATTGAGTCACAAATATTTAACTGAAAGTGGAAAACAGTGCATGTTAACGTGCATGTTGATTTATTTTATATATATTTATTATTATATTTAGCTTCACGCTGTATCCCGCACATAGCAGAGTAGGCAGAGGGAACCGTAGGTTGAAATAACCTAGTGTTAAGACACTCCGTTCGCGTGTTGTGTGGAAGGACTCATCGCCGCGCTTTGCCTAGTAGCAAGTTTATTGTATGTATAATTAAGTAAATATATATAGTCTTATATTAAAAACTGTAAATATAGGAAACAGCCTTAGCGTAGCCCTAGTTGATGGCTCTCAGTAACGATTTTTAAAAAAACAATGCCAAGATGTATAATAGTTACTTAAGATCAATATTAATTCGATATATCAATAATATTATATGATATATTACATTGATGATATGTAAACAAAATAATTATATAGATAAAAAAGGTACGCACTAACAAGAGTCTGTAGTGTTTTAATATTTAATTAAAAAAAAAGAAAAAGTTTAAGTATTAAAAACAAATCTTGACACAGTGATTTAGTGGTTTGCATTCGACGGTACTTTGTCTAACAAAGCTTAGTAATAGAATTTATTAATAAATTATTTATTAATAATTAATAAAATATTCCATCATATATAATTCAATGACATTAAAATAATATTATTATTTATTTCACTGGATATTAATCCAATGAAATAAAGTTGTCAATAGAAATGTTATATACGAGTAATATTTAATATTGAATTCTCTTGTCATTCATTTGTATGTATCATTCAATAAGTGATATTCCATGAAAGGTATTTCAACAATTTGCTGGCAAGCAATCGTTATACTTAGAACATTCTATCGTCCAGCGCCCATAAGGCCGAAACCACTCGTAAATTCCGAACGTCTTCAAATTCAACTATTTCCAACAATTGGTCAGCTTCAGATATCAAACAGCTGGACATACCAATATATTTTCACAAATTTTCCGTAAATTTTTCATAGTATTAACGAAATTACCTATATTATTTGCACAATATCTACAAAATTTGTAACGAAAACTAAATTTTTATTTGCATAGGCTCTTATAACTGTTTATTTTATTAACACATCCAGCTTCGTTTATAAATTAATTCTTGTATATATTTTAAAGTATCAAATAAACGGTCTTTTTCCAAACAAATATTACAAATTGAAAATCAGCCATATCTAGAGAAGGATCATCTTCGGACATCAACTATGTCTTGCTTTTACACCGAGCGCGTTATTATTGTGCCTCTGTCAACGGAATATGAAATGTATTGGAAGTTGGGATGAGCCCCCCTCGCCTTGACCCGGGGTGGTGGTCAGCTGAAGGGTTAGAAATGAGGACTTGTGGACAGATGGAAGTTAGTGAAATTTCTAATATATATGATATTTTCTTGAATGTATTTAATACTAAATAGTGCTTTTTAAGAAGTAAAAAAATAGAATTGAAGTTGTATAGATATTTGTATTGAGATACTTTTGTTAACAAAATAACATAGTGAAGTCGTACAAAAGCTTTCGCCAAATTACGTAGATTGTGTAAAATCTTAAAACTAAAGTCTTCTTACCAGTTGTTACAGCTAAGCTTTATTATTAATATTCTGAACCGAAAAAACATATTCAGAAAAATGTTTATATATGGTATGTGAAGATCTGACATTATTTATATTTTCGCAGTTGATAGTTACGAATGTTCACTTTATTATTGTAATAAATAAAAGTAGTATAGAATAAAATACTCTTTGTGGTACATAAAAAAAACAAGTAACACGAAAAATCATAGAAACGCAATATACATATATATATATATATAAATATATATATATATATATATATATATATATATATATATATATATATATATATATATATATATATATATATATATATATATATATATATATATATATATATATATATATATATATATATATATATATATATATATATATATATATATATATATATGTTTATATATGGTATGTGAAGATCTGACATTATTTATATTTTCGCAGTTGATAGTTACGAATGTTCACTTTATTATTGTAATAAATAAAAGTAGTATAGAATAAAATACTCTTTGTGGTACATAAAAAAAACAAGTAACACGAAAAATCATAGAAACGCAAATATACATATATATATATAAATATATATATATATATATATATATATATATATATATATATATATATATATATATATATATATATATATATATATATATATATATATAATATGTATGCAAAGGCGGTCGTGTTGCGTCAAGTTTCTTAGATATTTGTTTTTTTATATTACAGAGAGGCCGACCTCTATATAAAAAAAAAACCAATACAAAAAATAAAATAATTTTAATAGTTGTATTAGAAAATCTTTAAAAATTTTCATTTATATCATTATTCAAAACATGCATAGGTGTCTTTAGCGCGGTGCCTCGAGGTGCAGGCTCTAAGATTTAAAGTAGCCTAAACTAGAACTCAGTTCCACAACAACTAAACCTATGGATAAGTACAAATGTACAAATTTGAATTTAAATATCAAAAGATAATGTAAATATAAAAAAAGGGAACGGAGTGTCTTAACGCTAGGTACCTCCTACCTACGGTTCCCTCTGCCTCTCTGCCTCCTCTGCGTGAAGCAAAAAAAAAATATTATAATATGTCAAAGTAAATAGAAAACTGTAATGAATTTTTAAAATCGCGGCGTTGCGTTAACTATAGGTACCCTTCTATCCTTCTAAATGAGGAAACAGACTGAAGCTAATTAACTTTAATTTGTATTTGGATAATATTGTTATATATAACAAAAATACATATTTGTATTTTTTTATTAATACGTAATAAGTAAGTTGTAGGGATACTTTTTTATGTAACCTATTAAATAATTGTTTTTTGTTCACATTCGTTAGGTCGTGGCTTCGATCCCTACTCGTGGGAATGGATTATTTTATATAATATATATTTTCTCTATCTATGACGTCACATATGGAATAAAATATGACGCTGATAAAAAATAAAACAGTTATATAAAAGAGCGGAAATAAATAAGACAGTCGCCACAAAAATGTAGTAATCTATGCTGAGTATAGATATATGGCATAAGATTTTTCGTTCAATACCCCCTAAGTTTCTACTTCTAGTCTGCATTTTATTATATTAGTACTTACTGTATTTATCAAAGAAACAAATAAATATCTAAGAAATATTTTTATCATATATATTCAACATGGATTTTAACAACTTATAAAAAACAACTTACAAATTATAAAAAATATATAGAAATATATAGAATTAAAATACATACAGTATATTAATATATTATTTAGTATCTCTACATCTTATATCAATTGGCCACTCAGTTTAAGCAATTCGAGTAAGAAAACATGCCCCCACGACTTTCTGAATAAACGTTACCTCCACCCAGATAGTACTCAATGTTTGACTTGCCACCCGCTCTGTATTGCGGACACTGGTGCCTTAAATCAAAAGAAAAAGTTCATAAAAATATGATTTAAAATTTATTACAGTGCAGCATATCATCAAAAACGGAAAGTAAGTACACACAATGCATGTGCATTACCAATATGCTTTTTGGAAAGTATTTTTATAAAGGCAGAGGGAACATATTGTAAGACAAGTTTTCGAAACAGTTATATTGAATGACGGACCTTAGGTTTAAGAACCGATTATACGTTATACCTGTCTAAATTTTGCTTTAGTACGAGATACGGAAAGTGGTAATGTTGGAACCAAAATTTTGAACATCGATCTCAATGGAGTATTACCATGCCAAGGAGAGGCCCTATTTGCAGCATTGATTGGAGACAGACTGAAAATGAGGATAAGATGCTAATATCCTCCCCTAGCAATCTCCTCTTGATTTCTTAAGTAATTGACCCAAAATCATTATTATTTATGGAATGCAATTTTCCTTAATAATACTAATATTAGATATAAAAGATAAATAATAGCATCAACGTAACCACAATTTGAAACAAATTTGACTTTTGAAAATTTCGAATATATTTTTCCGCCTTCCGTTTATAGCTTGTACACCTAACTAGATTATCTTAATGTATTTATATGCGGTCAAAGCTAATTTTCGGACAATCGCTGCGGTCTTCCCTTTGGCTACGGGTCTTATGTGGGTAGCGAGGTGAGTTATGTTAGCTTTACGGTTCGAAAGGAGTGAAACAGTTCCACGTTGGCTAGCAGTAAATTAAACGTTTAAATACTGTAATTTATGAGTATATACTTATATATTAACTCATCCAAGCTTTGCCTCCTTGGTCAAAAGGAAATAGCTAGCTAAGTATTTCCTACACGTGACACATTCTAAGTGCCAATAGTTACCATTATACTATATGACTGCAAGTCCAGTGCACTGCAATGCACTGTAATGCATTACATCGAAACGATTAATGTCATGCTATAACGCTAAAGTATTTCTCAATAGCCCATTTATTAGTTTTTTTATTTAACATAAAAAATTTATTCATTTTTTTACCTTTGATCCAGAAGTTCCTGAGATTAGTGCGTTCAATTAAACAAAGCTTCATAACGTTACAGTCAAAGTCAAACGGTTTTATTCAAAATAAGAAGGTACAAGCTTCATTTTTTGAGCATTATATACATTTAGTTCACTTAAATTAATGCCTCAGACCTGAGAAGAATCGATGAACGAAACTCAGCGCGATATTTTTCTTTTTCTTTTGTTTCAAAGAGGTAATTTACAATTTTCAACTAGCCATTAGTGACAGTGATACCTTTGAAACAGTCTGGAGCGAGCATTTCATTCCCAAGATGTGTTGTCATCTAAAAAGTCACAAATTAGAATTAGGTATACCTTTAACATACAAAAGCAAATTCTTTTAAATTGTGATATAGAACATTCTCGGACATTTTCATTAAATCGTTATCTCGTTACATTGAATTTTAATTAACATTCATTACATTTGCAAAAATGTATTGAGATGCAACTGTCAATATTAGTTTCTTTAAGCTTTTGCCTTAAGGAATCTTTAAGTCCAAGGTTATAGATTGCGCGAATAGCTCGCTTCTGTAAAACAAAAATTGAGTGATTAGCGGCTGCATTACCCCAAAGTATAATGCCGTAAGACATAATACTATGAAAGTAGCTAAAGTAAACAAAGCGAGCCGTTTCCACGTCAGTTAATGATCTAATTTTTTTTTACCACGATAGCTGCTGTGAGCTAAGTGTAGTCTATTCGTAGAGATAGTATGGAAGTGTAGATATATTAAGTTATATATTATACAATATTTTAAAGTAACATACGTATAACAAGCGCCAATCAAAAGGATGCTAGCACCAAAAATAGCTGACACATATGAGTTTTAGTATCGACAATACTTACTTATAATTGAAACAAATATTTTTAAAGTCATACTTGCGTATAATAGTGCATATATAATTCCTGCAGTGAGGGTTAGTATAGTAGGGTAAAGAGAACCTAATGTCAAGAGACATTCTTACCAGAATGGAAAAGTAAAGGGTCCCCTAGTAAAGAGTGAACCTACAACCGTAGCCATACCAACCATCGTGTTTATTACACCATTGAAATAACTTGAAATAATTAAAAAAAACAAGGAATAAGATAAGATAAGAGACAGACAGCCTAGCCCAAAGTATTTAAAATGTAGTTTTTAAAAAAAATCGATTAATCCACTTAACGTGTATAATTTTAAACCAAGGAAATTTCCGTAAGCTATACTCAGTAGCCGCTTCTAAAGGAAAGCATACATTCTATTTTACAGTATCGCGATGAAACTAAACATCAATACGTTTAAATGCTAGGCCACAGCGGGTTATCAGTACATCTACTGGCACTTAATTGCTAACTCTGGAACTGGTGTAACAAGTGGGTTCACCTTTACTTGTAGTCAAATATCATATGGAAATCGCGTAGATTGTTGATTACATTTTGAAAGTGGACTGGTCTAATGGTGTTTTGTAAGTAAATTTTATTTGATTTATTATAAAAAGTAGCTTCTATGAGTTTAGTGGAGGCGATCGTGGCGCAGTTGGAGGCATGTAGGTTTCGTCTTAGTCAGGGGATTTTTATTTTTTTACCAATAAAGTAATTTGACTATAGGTTTTCTCTTTATACCCTGTATGTGGGATACAGTGTGAAGTTGATATAAAATTACAAGAATGGAAACACAATACCTTCAGTAGTTAAAATGTTAATAGGCTGTTAAATAGGCTGCCCGTTTAAATTCTTTTTTATTTTTTACAAAGCGATACAATTAAAATTTTTTAAATATTTTATGTACAGAATTGTTTTTCCAATCATTTGAATATTCATATACTTATACATAGATTTAAAAAGATAAGAAACCTTTTTTTCGTCTGTTCAAGTAATTTAATGCAATAGGAATTTTGTTGTTGGAGAATCCATATATTGAGTAAGTCTTTTTCGACACCAGGTTAATAATTTCTATGTCTGAATAACCTCGGACACTTGTGAAGCAGGCGAAGCTGCAGGTAAAAACTAGTAGCTCATAAAAGGACTCTTGAATCATGACAAATAATTATATGATTAAAAAGAAAATTTTAATTGTAGTTAAGTCAACACATTATTATATTATTATTGAAATATCCAAATTTTGTCCTTTGACTTTATATGAAATATATAAAATTTTAGCAAATTTAAAGACGAGTGTTCATTATAAAATATTTTTTAATTTCAAAGTTGTCACTGTGAGTTTGAAGCTGGCCAGATAGTTGTGATTCCAAAAGTAACTCCGTTGTTATAAGCTTGTAAAAATAAAGAATTATATATGCTCGGAAAGATATCATTTTTTGAGCATTGTCTGTAAATTTTTTTTCCATCCCCGCGAATATTCGCATCAAAACTAAAAACAATGGTTGAAGTTTTTGCCGCAAATCTCTTTTCATTCAATATTAAAATGCGAAACATTTTGTTTTACCCAAAATTAAGGTGTATTTGATTGTTTTGGTGGAAAAAAAGTTACAAAAAATTAACTTGCTATTATTTACATTCACATTGTATTCATCGAGTTGGTGATTCTGTTGATTTCTTTTGATTTTAAATTATTTTTTGGAAAAGTTATAGTATACGCTTTTAGTTTTTACATCTTTACACATTTCTATTCGACTCTATTGAGACTTTCGAGACTTTGCGTGTTAGGTAATTAAATTAAATGCCGCGATTTGTCTTGTGCAGAACAAGGAAATGGAAATGACGAATTCTTCCGAGTGGGAATCGAACCCACGACCGTCACGTAAATACGCTCAGACGCAGTCTATCCGATATGCTACATAATTGGATATTAATAATAACAATTGTTTAAAATATAAGGGGTGGCTTGACACTAGCTTGAGTCTGAGAGACACTCTGCTATATGCATAAAAAAATTAAATATACATACAAACAATAAACAAAATTTAAAAAAAATAGCTGCTAAAAATGAACTAGAATAAACATTATTCATCTGAAACGTAACGAAATTTCTGTTAAATATCGCAAAAGTCAACTAACTAAAACTTGCAAAGTGGTACTCAATTTTCCAAACGGACTGTCTTAACCCTAATCTTACTACAAGAGTAAGGGATGGAACGGTGAACTGTAAGTAAAATGCGGCCAATTTGAGGAGCCTACCTTATCTCTGTGTAAGTTCGACATCGACAATCATTTGTCTTCGTCAATGTTGCCCGGTGATCATTTATGCCACAGCACACCCTACCCTTTCGTTGGAAACACACGGGATTACATTGGAGCAGACTTTGATATACCAAAAAATATAATACGCTAAAACTACAAGTTAGACCACGTTAAAATGATGTAAGAAATGTATATTTTTTTTTTATTTCATCAATTGACTATCTAAGATTATACTAAAATACATATTTACTAAGAAATTATTCCACTTGTCTCTTTAAATTATAATAGTAATATATCATACCAGGATCTGGAATAACCATAAGAATCGGTCCCGCACTCTACACTTTCCGCTACCTTGATCAGCGATCAGCGATCTCCCCGCTTGAGGATCTGCCCATTGATCGTCTTCCGGTTAGTGGCCGCTATTCAAGGACTCCACCCAAATTCCACCCAATGACTTTAGGTAAAAATTCCATGTATTCTATACTTAAAGTTAATTGAAGAGCTTTCTCCATTTTTCTCGTTTTTACAGGAAACGAATAGAATAAATAAAAAAAGATAAGATTAATATAGTATAAAAATTTCTATTAACTCAAATGTTTAATATATGTGAGTACTGTAAGGCCGTCTTGGGGCAGTATTGTTTGACTGTGAATTCTCATTTCCCACGAGAAAAAAAATATTCTTTTTGTTTTCCTTGCTCTAACAAAACAAAACGCGTCGCTGAGTTTCGCTTTTCAATACGGAATGTCTCAAAAGATAGAAGATACAAGGTGGGGAACAGTGTCATAACACTAAATACCCTCTGCCTACCCTGCCATATGCGGGATAAAAAGTAAAGCTATAAAATGAACAGTGTAAATATTTTGAATGTCAGTTATGGGTTTAATTTCGAAGGGACAGTTAAAAACAAATTATTTAAATTTTTCCCACTAGTAAGACTTAAAGCTTCAAGACATTGTGTTCCAGTTGCCCGCCATATCTTAAAATTAGGCTACAAATGACTAAAATACTAGGTTATTTTTCACTAGATTTTCTACTAACTTACAACATCTGTGAAGCTAGAAAAGCTAGAAAAATAGTAGTCGAGTAAAATGCAGCTATAATAATTGTCACAGGCTGACTGACATCCCGTTATAAAACGAGACTCGCCAATCAGTATTAACATACGTAATAGTGGTGTGTGGTGTCATTTGGCGTCACTGATGGATGTTAATAGATACTTGTTAAACGATGTATGATGTATGTGCTACCACACTGAACTTGTCGTCAGTTAAATCCAATTAACTATGAAATTACAATTAAATTGAAGTAAAATATACAAAAAAAGAACATTTCTTTCTGAACATTTAAAAAAGTTATTGTAAATAATTTAAAATAATATATATCTATAACACAATTATTAAGGTAATATGTTACTATTGAATAAGGCTCCCCACAATACCTTCTCGTATGTCAAAACTACAAATATTTACCGCGGCGTCCCTATTCCGGAACACTTAGGGTAGTATTTTGTTTGACATGTGTGGTAAGAATGACTTGCCCTTTAGCGGGAAATTGTAGATGCTCTGGAAAAGTGCAGTGACTTCGCGGTTTTACGACACGAATGAATGCTTATTTGGTTTTGTATTTGTTTTTAAGTGATAATTAAGTATGTAATTAGATGTATTATGCAGAGTTAAGTTATGCCACTCTACATTCAGGCTATAGCGTTGGGATGGAGTGTTTAACCACTAGATTTTTTGTGCCTACCCTACTAATGCAGGATAAAGCGTGAACTTAAACAAAGAATATGTAAGATACAGTATAATACGTACATACGTATATTTTAAACTACATAAAAGGCATCCAAATGTAAGCTTTTCACGAGAGAGCTCGTTTAAACATAAGTTCTCGTACATTTAGAAAGTACACAAACAGCAAGAAGATACTAACAATGTCCACATTTTTTTGGCCCCAGGAAGTTGTTATCTTAGAATAAAAAATATATTATATACAGAAATCATAACCAAAATAAAAGTAAATGATTAAAAATTATAGGATAGAGTTTAATTGTAACAGAAAATACTTTACTAAAAGCTTATCTTAAAGCTCTAAAATTTCTGAATAGATGTTTTTATTAAATAAATATTTACTGTATATATATATATATATATATATATATATATATAATATATATATATATATATATATATATATATATATATCTATATATATAATATATATATATATATATATATATATATATATATATATATATCTCAAGGTTACGTAAAATGTATGATGACCCCCCGCAGTCCGTGTATGGAGGTGACAGTAGATGAGGCAAAATGGGCATGCAAGGACGTAGAGGTTGACATTCCGCTAGTAATAATAACTAATATAGAACTATATAAAAAGCCGAATTTTATATATATAAAAAGCCGAATAACTATATATAAAAAGCCGAATTTTATTGTTTAAATTTAACTCTTGGCAAGAGTTATATTTTTTAGTTTAGTTTATATTACATTTATATATTACTTTATATTTTACATTATTATAGCAAATATCCAATGAATGAATGCTATGTACAGAAATTTGAATTTTTCATTCTTGACCTACACTATATTGAAGCTAAAAATATTCTTAACTTTAATATACTTTTAAATGGCCGAATTAACATAAGACAGGCAACAAGTTGATCATTTGCTATCTTAATAATCAATACAATCTATACTGCATGAAATGCAAATGTCATTCCACACATTTCTATCATTTAAATAATCCTGAGCCGTTCAAGTTTACTACGATAGGTTCACTAGGGTACTACGATTCCCTCTGCCTACCCTGCTATGTGCGGGATACAGTGTGAAGCTTTATATATTATATTATACATAAATGCAATAACATAGCTTGACGTTAAAATATATTATATGTATATGAATAAAATCCACACAAGTACATCTTTAACTGTAAATAACTCTATTAATTAGTGAAAATACTATTTGCATGCGTCCGTTTGTTTTTCAGATTCGGCACGCCCGATGATTTCCTAACAATAACTTGGTCAAGATGTTTGGGGCAGTTAATTTAGTTTGATAAGGGTTCGACCCCTCCAAGACATACTTCAGGTGGCCAGTATCTAGCACAAATATTGGAACTATTGTTTAATTCAAGGCCCAAAGCAGTTCTTAAGGATCTGTGGGAATGACATTAGGCGAATTAATTGTAATTTTTTTTTGTATAGTTTTAAACAAATTAGTATTAGTATTAATAGTGAAAAAAAATATTTGAATTTGAATTGAATTTGACACTTTAAAAATCATATATATTTATCATAGAAGATTTATCTATATTATGTTATAAAGTACTAAGTAATAGATTTAGTATTTTATAACATGATATAAATTTTTAAGTGTCAAATTCAATTTAAATTTAAATATTTTTTTCAAAGTAAGCGGAACTTTTGTTTTTTGGTTTATATAGTAATTTACAATTATATAATTATTCATTGTTGACAATGATACGCTTGAGATAGACTGGAGAGAGCATTTCATCCTCAAGGTGTGTTATCATTCACAAAATCATTAATTAGGTAATAGCCTTTAACACGCAAATGTCTTTTCATAGTTTTTTTTTAAATTGTGATGTAGAACATTCTCGGACGTTTTCTGGAATACTATTGTAAAAGGGCACACACTGTCCCATGAAGGATTGCGGACTCGATGCAATCGAGATACATGCGCAGTAAGTTTCAACCTATTTCTAGTATAAATATGCCCATTCTAGTGATAATACACACTAAGGATTGATAGATTTGTAAAAACTCTCTCTCTACAGATATGCTAGCAACGTAGTAAGTGTAAAAAGCATATTAGAACTGCTACGCAGCTTAGTGGTCAGAGATTAGGTTTGAGGTCTTAGATTTCCATGAGGGGTGGGCTCCCCGCGGTGTTCAAATTTATATGTTTTCTAATAAGGTTTTTGATATTACTATTAAAATGTATAGAACGCCACCGTGGCACTTAATAATTTTAATTTAAGACGTACATTATGGAATGAAACTCAAAAATATATAATCATTGTTTTTAACTTCGACACATTGTTTATATCATTTAATATATTAAAAAAAATGGTAACCAACTCACATTTTTTTAAATTCACAATTATAGAAAACCTAGTGCTACAAAGTTAACAAGACCAGAGATATTAAATATATTTAAACTATCTTTACCCACGACTTCGTCTAAGTGGTGAATTGTAATAATTAAGAGTGACCCGAAGTGATTACGTCTGACCCTGACTCGCAGGTATATAGATGGTACAACATCATAACAACGATTGACATGATTTTATACAACATGTCTAAATCTTCGTCTCTTATTAAAGATTCTAATAAAAAAAAACACAACTAATAGTTTCTGAGATATGTGCTTTTAAACAAGCAGCATCACCTATATATATAATATGTATATTGATTTACCAAGCCAAGTACCAAGCGGAAATCGAACCTAAGACGATCACGTTAAGATTTTTCAAACTACACCATAGTAGTAATATATCCAACGTTTTTTTTTTAATAGGTCAGAAGTTAATCTAAAGACAGCGTACTCACGAGTCGCAGTCGGTTAACGGTGAGATAGTTTTATTTACGTGTAACAACGCGCGAAAACTTAAGACAATGCGGCAAATGACAATAGCTTTTGTTTATACAAATTGTAATATTAAAAGTGCCATTTATATCGGTTTCTTTTTAGTTTTAAAAGGATGGTTTGTTTGAATTTTTTATTTTCTTAGATATATATATATATATATATATATATATTATATATATATATATATATATTATATATATAGATATATATATATATATATATATATATATATGATATATATATATAGTATATATATTATATATATATAATATATATATATATATTATATATATATAGATATATATAATATATATATATAGTATATATATATATAGATATACTATATATATATATATATATATATATATATATATATATATAATATATATATATATATATTATATATATATAGATATATATATAGATATATATATATATATATATATATATATATATATATATATATATATATATATATATATATATCAAGGTTACGTAAAATGTATGATGACCCCCGCAGTCCGTGTATGGAGGTTACAGTAGATGAGGCAAAATGGGCATGCAAGGACGTAGCGGTTGACATTCCGTCTTAGCTAACCGCTAGTAATAATAACTAATATAGAACTATATATAAAGCCGAATTTTATTGTTTAAATTTAACTCTTGGCAAGAGTTATATTTTTTAGTTTAGTTTATATTACATTTATATATTACTTTATATTTTACATTATTATAGCAAATATCCAATGAATGAATTCTATGTACAGAAATTTGAATTTTTCATTCTTGACCTACACTATATTGAAGCTAAAAATATTCTTAACTTTAATATACTTTTAAATTGCCGAATGAACATAAGACAGGCAACAAGTTGATCATTTGCTATCTTAATAATCAATACAATCCATACTGCATGAAATCCAAATGTCATTCCACACATTTCTATCATTTAAATAATCCTGAGCCGTTCAAGTTTACTACGATAGGTTTACTAGGGTACTACGATTCCCTCTGCCTACCCTGCTATGTGCGGGATACAGTGTTAAGCTTTATATATTATATTATACATAAATGCCAATAACATAGCTTGACGTTAAAATATATTATATATGTATATGAATAAAATCCACACAAGTACATCTTTAACTGTAAATAACTCTATTAATTAGTGAAAATACTATTTGCATGCGTCCGTTTGTTTTTCAGATTCGGCACGCCCCGATGATTTCCTAACAATAACTTGGTCAAGATGTTTGGGGCAGTTAATTTAGTTTGATAAGGGTTCGACCCCTCCAAGACATACTTCAGGTGGCCAGTATCTAGCACAAATATTGGAACTATTGTTTAATTCAAGGCCCAAAGCAGCTCTTAAGGATCTGTGGGAATGACATTAGGCGAATTAATTGTAATTTTTTTTTGTATAGTTTTAAACAAATTAGTATTAGTAATAATAGTGAAAAAAATTATTTGAATTTGAATTGAATTTGACACTTTAAAAATCATATATATTTATCATAGAAGATTTATCTATATTATGTTATAAAGTACTAAGTAATAGATTTAGTACTTTATAACATGATATAAATTTTTTAAGTGTCAAATTCAATTCAAATTCAAATAATTTTTTTCAAAGTAAGCGGAACTTTTGTTTTTGGGTTTATATAGTAATTTACAATTATATAATTATTCATTGTTGACAATGATACGCTTGAGATAGACTGGAGAGAGCATTTCATCCTCAAGGTGTGTTATCATTCACAAAATCATTAATTAGGTAATAGCCTTTAACACGCAAAATGTCTTTTCATAGTTTTTTTTTTAAATTGTGATGTAGGAACATTCTCGGACGTTTTTCTGGAATACTATTGTAAAAGGGCACACACTGTCCCATGAAGGATTGCGGACTCGATGCAATCGAGATACATGCGCAGTAAGTTTCAACCTATTTCTAGTATAAATATGCCCATTTCTAGTGATAATACACACTAAGGATTGATAGATTTGTAAAACTCTCTCTCTACAGAGATGCTAGCAACGTAGTAAGTTGTAAAAAGCATATTAGAACTTCTACGCAGCTTAGTAGTCAGAGATTAGGTCTGAGGTCTTAGATTTCCATGAGGGGTGGGCTCCCGCTGTGTTCAAATTTTATATGTTTTATTCAAATATTTTTGTATGGATAAATCTTACACTTTCTAATAAGGTTTTTGATATTACTATTAAAATTTATAGAACGCCACCGTGGCACTTAATAATTTTAATTTAAGACGTACATTATGGAATGAAACTCAATAATATATAATCATTGTTTTTAACTTCGACACATTGTTTATATCATTTAATATATTTGAAAAAAATAGTAACCAATTCACATTTTTTTTTTAAATTCACAATTTTAGAAACCTAGTGCTACAAAAGTTTAACAAGACCAGAGATATTAATATATTTTAAACTATCTTTTACCCACGACTTCGTCTACGTGGTGAAATAGTAATAATTAAGAGTGACCCGAAGTGATTACGTCTGACCCTGACTCGCAGGTATATAGATGGTAACAACATCATAACAACGATTGACATGATTTTATACAACATGTCTAAATCTTCGTCTCTTATATAAAGATTCTAATAAAAAAAAAACACCAACTAATAGTTTCTGAGATATGTGCTTTTAAACAAGCAGCATCACCTATATAATATAATATGTATATTGATTTACCAAGCCAAGTACCAAGCGGAAATCGAACCTAAGACGATCACGTTAAGATTTTTTCAACTACACCATAGTAGTAATATATCCACGTTTTTTTTAATAGGTACAGAAGTTAATCTAAAGACAGCGTACTCACGAGTCGCAGTCGGTTACGGTGAGATAGTTTTATTTACGTGTAACAACCGCGAAAACTTAAGACAATGCGGCAAATGACAATAGCTTTTGTTTATACAAATTGTAATTATTAAAAGTGCCATTTATATCGGTTTCTTTTTAGTTTTAAAAGGATGTGTTGTTGAATTTTTATTTTCTTAGATATTTTTTTATATGGAGGTTGGTAAAAATTGCGGTAATGAGTCTGTTTCACGAGATAGCTCAACGTGCTTGCTACTTAGTAGTTAGTATCTATATCTAGTATTATATATATAGTATATGATAGTAATTAAGCTTTAGTATAATTTATTGAAAAAACACTGACATGGGAAAATCTGAAATGACCTTAAGATATTAAAACTTATTAAAAAAAGATTGTCTTGTTAGCGTAACTTTTATCTGTCATTAAAAAAAAGGTCCAAAATTTGTGGCCACAAATGAAGTAAGAACGTTAAGAATTAGTGTTTCACTAGTCCGTCACTACGTGTGTCACTAACTTTATTAATAGAAATCTCTCTGTCATTCTCATTTTGTATAATAACACACAAAATTATAAATAAGAAGATGATTCAGAACAATATTCCAAGTATAAAATATAGCATTACAAAATTATACATTCTAAAAGTGTTACAAAATGCTAACATAAATCAAAGTAAAGCAAAGCAACGCAAAATCGCCACCATGTAGCTGAGCATAATTATAAATTCCGCGTCACTCGGCAACGGTGGAACAATGAAGTTAATCCATCAGGCCGAGTCCTCAGGCGTGGGCAGATAAGACAAGGGCCCGTATTCGACCCACCCTAGCTTCTTGGGTAACCACCCTGACATAGAATGTGTTAGTCGCAGACGAGATTTTTATTGAATCGTTTAAAGGATACCTTTATAAAGAGTATTTTTCTCGGTTTTTTTTAAAAGAAGTTTAAATAATATTTGATTACATAGTCATATATATATATATATATATATATATATATATATATATATATATATATATATATATATATTATATATATATATATATACATATATATATATATATATATATATATATATATAATATATATATATATATATATATATATATATATATATATATATATATATATATATATATATATATATATATATATATATATATATATATATATATATATGTATATACGTGTAACAGTTTACGTGTACAGAGAAAACGGTTTTTTGTACAATATCTTAATTTTAGTATAGTTTTATCTCGCATATAATACGGTAAGTAAAAAAAACCTAGTGCCAGAATGCTCCGTCTATCCGTATATAATTTAAAAAAAAAAAAATATATATATATATATATATATATATATATATATATTAATATATATATATATATATATATATATATATATATATATATATATATATATATATATATATATATATATATATATATATATATATATATATATATTTTTTTAAATTATATACGGATAGACGGAGCATTCTGGCACTAGGTTTTTTTTACTTACCGTATTATATGTGAGATAAAACTATATTAAAATTAAGATTTTGTAAAAAAAACCGTTTTCTCTTTAAGCAGTATATATAGGAAAGCTGTAAATTATGAATTACTTTGTTTTTCAGCCGATTGGCTTCTTTGATTTGGTAAGACAAATTGTATGTGTAATAGTGTAAAAAAGTGCCTTATAAGAAATGCTTATTATAAAACACCCAGTAAAATAACGAATAATGTTCTATATCTAACTTTTGTACATTTCTATATTATTGTCATACTAATAGGCATCAAACATAACACTTTCCATCACATCTGTCAACTATTCTTTAACCAATGTCCATTCCTTAAGTCCACCCTTCTCAGATTGTGACGTCCACCTGGGCCTTTCATATGAATATTAATTCAACCATATCTTGACCCCTGTCCGCCGGCTAAGAAGGCGACTTGACGTATAAATTTCTTAGGGAATAATTAATGCTTCTAGGCTATGTGATTGCTTACACTATCTATCTATTTTATGAATAATAAAACGTGAAATTGTTTACTTCGCCGCACTCATTATTAATTTACTTATTTGCATAACAAAGAAATATTATGTATGTAGGTAACTGTTATTAATTATTATTATTAATTCAATATTTATTTCCAAGGATACTTATTGTTTTAAAATTGTAATTTTTATCATTTTTTTCTATGGAGGAGATTTATGTTGCTTCTATTTTCCGATTTTAGTTTATACAGTGCGATGTTGAGTCTGTCACTAAACACAAGGAAAATGGAATATAGAGTGTATTGCGTTTCCTTTGTCCCAAAATAAAGCGTAAAGTGTGAAGATGAAAAAGAATTGTTATATATATATATATATATATATATATATATATATATATATATATATATATATATATATATATATATATATATATATATAAAAAAAATTTTGAACGAAAATGTTGACATTGTTCTAAAATTTATATTAAAATGTAATTTTTAGGCAGCATGTAAATATATATATAAAAGTAATAATATTTCAGCTTAATTTTTTTATTTGAGGATATGACAAAGTATAAGCATTTTCTAAACTTCCCAAGTATGTAACAAGTGCGCATTCTTCTTGGCATAATTTGGGTTTTCAGTTATGCTATTTAGTAAGATGTTATCCTACTGCGCTTCAATCAATCAATTTAGATATCATTAAGTAACTTAAAATTGAATATTTAAAAAAAATATGCAATAGCTTAAAGTTTTTACATAAAAATTATACATTCATACTAGAGTCACAAAGTTATTTATTTCAATGATTCCATTGTTGTGTTCATTTTCAATTTTAATTAACTGAACACTTACTACTAATAACTTATATAATTATCAATAAAGTAGACAAGAGCAACAATTTTGGTGTTATTTTAGAAGCTCTAACACTATATTATTCCTTCCATAACGCTCGGTCAGCTCGCGCAAATATTGTTTTAATTGATTGGCCCTTGCCGACTTGCCTTGGGTTTAAGACTGGTATACACTCATAAAGTTCGTGGCACAATTTACTTTAACTTTTCTTCTATTAACGATAGTACGAAAAGCTTTTATTATAATCTAAGAAAGTATGTATGATGGATTTTTTTTTCTTTTACATATATTTTTATGGTAGAGAGGGAAAACTTAGTGTTAAATCACTCTCTTCAGTTAAATTACATTATATATATATATATATATATATATTATATATATATATATATATATATATATATATATATATATATATATATATAATATATATATATATATATATATATATATATATATATATAAGTTCGATGGAGACTGTATTTTTTATATTTCTACCCTCAGACAGCACAGAGGGCGTTAAGTAGAGTAGTTAAGTTTCGTCACTTAATTAGGCGGAATTTTGTTCGTAACAATATTATTACTTTTAGCGGAAAAAGAAAGAGAATATTATTAAGTAGAGTATATAATAATAAGTATTATGTTATAATTTTAAATACAATTTCTAACGGAGCCATCGCAAACATACATCTCCAAGTCGTTTTTCATGTAAAATTATTTTTCGGATAAAATTTTTCATAATCAGTGTACTACAAACCTTTGTAGCATACGATCACTCTCGGTCAAGTGAGCGCTAATAATTAGTCAAATATCTTAATTGGATAGAATTTATCGCACGTTGTAATTCAAAATATACTGTTAGTATTGTAAGTGATATACAATTGAAGATTCTATATATAGTGTATATGTGATTATATATTTCTATAGACAATTTTATATTTTAATGTGTTTTAAAATAGTTTGAGGTAGCGAAATATGACTAAGATACTGTCTCACTAAATAAGATGGCTGTGAGTACCTCTCGTTCCTCTTTTAGGAGTGGATTTCTCTGCCTTTCCTAAAAAAACAAATTGTTGATAAAACTCCTTTGTAACGATTATGACGTACCGACATAAATATTAATTAAAATGTATCTATGTATAAATATGAAAAAAAAATTAAATGAAGGGGCGTCGTGGTACAGCGGCACTGAGTCTCATTGTAAACGTGACAGTTTTGGTTTCGAATCCCACTCGGGGGAATGGATTATTTTCACTTCCTCACAGGCAAGATCTCGAAAATTGAACCGTGCATAGGGGTTTATATGCGTAATAATATTTTAAATTGCAATTAAAAGTTATTGTATTAAATAAATATATTGTTACAGTACTTTCTTATTTAGATTTTCCAACTCATACATTTACATAATCAAGATCAAACGTTTAATTATTTGATAATTTTACAAAAATATTAACATATCATATATTTAAAGACAAATACGACTTTCATAAATGATGAATTTTTGATTGAGATGATTTTCGAATTCAAAAATGACGGCGAAATCTACTTATTTTACTAAACAGTAAAAATGACACTTGTCGTTTTACATTACAATTTAGCAACAAACCATCATTTTTGCAATTTAGATATTAATATGTCATATGTATAATAACATTTTGATTTATGACCCTTTTGTATTCAACGAGCTAAATCATATAACACAGAGGTACTTTAGGTACTGAATAATCGCATAAGTACCACAAATGTACACAAAATCAGTTCAAAACTAATTCGTAACCTACAATAGATTCTAAATTCGAAATATATGTCGCCGCTCCATCTAGTTCCGGTCGAGTTTGAATATCCGTCCAACTTGGACTTCCGGCGGAAGCGGCCACAGTCCACGTCTTTATCTAGAGAATTAACAAGCGATAGTAATTCAAATGCGCTCAAAAGTGATAAGGTGTCCTACATTTTCGTATACATAATATAGGTAATATATATTTAAATATTATGATTTGGTTTATATTAAGCGTGTCAGTTTTGATTTTTTTACCTGTAAAATTTTACCTGTAATAATAGCCCTCGTACGTTAAATATCAGAATGTTTGGAAAACCCAACTGATCTCGGCAATAAGTTATATTATACAGGAATCTTAGATGTTTTTGATAGTTTTATTTTACAGGAATCTTAAATGTTTATGCGAGAAAAATTAACTAGAAACAAATTACGAAAATTATATTACAATATATTGCAACAAATTGTATCAAATTCGGCGATTTTTAAAAATCTATTTATTTTATAACAAATCTAAATTTCAAATATTATATTGGAATTTCTATTATACATCATTTAATGTACATACATTACGACCAATTGTTATCTTCGTGGTTTCTAAGCGTGCGAATAAAGCACATGTAGCTTGGCTAATTTTGAGTTGTACTAAAACACTTTAATATTAAATAAAAATTAAAGGAACTTAGCCCAAATACAAATTACTTACAACAAGAAAATTTTCAAACTTTAACGTATCTGTATAATTGTCAATGCAATTCTTATACATTAATTATTACACAGCTTTAAGTTCGAAAACTTTATAGCCCTTAATGATCCAATATTAAATAATACATTCATCCTAGCAATCCAAGACAGCTCGAGGGCCGAATTCCACCATATTTCAAATGTAACTCGGAAAGGTGAACAGAAGGGTTGTATATAATTGTCCGGGTGTCAGGGGGTTGGTTTAGGGGGTGGTCAGTGTTTGTGATTTGTAAATGGGCTCAGACCTTAGCCCTTCCTGAAGACGAGGATATATCACGCGCCTTGAAAGATAACTTTGTTGTAGGATTTATAAGAGTTGTTACAATCGTTCGAATCAATGATTCTGACTGGAATAAAGATGTTAAATTTTCCTTTTAATGATTAATAATTTAAAATATATACTTGATTTTTTTTTAATTAGTGTAATATAAAGAAAGTCGCTGTGGTAGTATCAATACCTTACCACTTGCACGAATTTAGCTGTAAATATTTCAAGAAATAATCAATCAATAGCGGCTTTTTTGATTTCATCCTATAAACCGTTAATATATGTGTATATACGTGACGTAATATATGTGTATATATGACTATATACGTGACCGTAACACTAGAATGATTATACATATCTGAAAACATCTCTATACAAATATATAGCAAAAGGAGTAGCAAGTACAATAGTCTGACGAGATATCTTAAAGGGCACAAAGGTTGCCGCAAATTGCCAAAGTAAGTGTAACGTCCGAACAGAAATACATTATCTGGAGGAAGGCGATCGAAAGATTTATGATGGACCTTGGTGATCCATTTCCAAAACAATTTAGGACTAGGCTTTAACAAGATGCATTGTTTGCGAGTGGTATTAAAAGAATATTAATCTATTCAAATATATTGTTTAATCCAAATTTATAGTGATGTTAATATGTGGAATTAGATGCTATTATAAAAATATTTATAACTTTTCAGCAGAACTGTCTTCTGAGCTGACTCTTTCTATACGTTTATAATCAAACAAAATATGAAATTAATTAATATCGTAAAATACATGCGGTAAGATGGGATGTATTTTTATAAAAGTACATAGTAGTTTATAGGATCTAGTTGATTTAAAAAATTTCATCACTATATTTACCTACGTTTTTACGTTTTAAGTTAAATATAATTGCCTGAAACGCAGAGGCGTATTTCTTTATCTTTAGCCAATTAAATTAAAAAAATATAATTAATTATAATATACATTTAGATTGTCATAACTATGACATTCCAAATATGGAAAGAAAAATTACTTGCCACATAGAAACAAATATGTAATAAGCTGAAATACTTAGTATTTATTAATATTCTGAAAAGCTCTAAAAAACTTTCGAAAAGCACAACGTAAAAATATTATAAAACTTTCACAGTTTATCGCAAACACTTAGTAAAAGTTCAGGTTGGCTCTTATGCTCTTAATACCCACCAGTTGCATAGATACAAGCATGTTTTAGTAGCGATTGTATAAACTTGTGTTTCTCCTTCGTGTCGGGTGTTTAGCATTAAATATATGTTTTACCACCTTTTAAAGATTGTGTCTGAGATCGCCGGCGGCATGCGGCACGAAACTCTAGTACTATACGACAGTTGTTATCCCAATATAGAATAGGAGATGATGTGTTGAAAATTAACTAATAATTTTTTATAATTACAAAGTGTTTGACATTGTTGTTATTTTAGCGTGTTGTTAGTATAGTAAAAAAGCTTTTAGAAATAAATTTATTAGGTCAATTATTTACTTATATATATAATCGCAAAAACTTCACTATATCTGTATTTTGACATTAGTGAAAACACTCTATATCAATGTAATTCCGTATAAAATTATAGACGTATTAGAATTTGAACACAGTCTCTCGGATACTGTATATCTTAGAATCCTAGCGTTCTATTTGAATATTAAAAATATTTCGTTTGTATAAATAAATAAATATATCGATAAGAAAACAATATATGAAAATATATATTATAAAACTGATAAAAAGCAACTGGTAGCTCCTGTACTACATCACTTACGCGCGCACAAACTCGTGTGCCACAGACGCCGTGTGTGCCGTGATGGGCACCGCGTGACTTGGTGCTACACTGTTCTACTTTACTACTTTAGTAAAATTAATCCGATAAAATAAGATGCAGTTCGAACTTCAAAATGTTTACTTCACAATATTTTCAAATTGCTCTCATTTATTTAGTTTTGATATAAATTATATTTCTTTGATGGAGTAGTTTGTATGAAGAATATGTAAACTAGCTTTGGGCTGAGGCTTCGCCCTTTTAGTCCAATGGAAGTAACTAAGAGCCGTGTATGATACATAACATATTCAAAGGGCTTGAGGTAAATCTGACCTATGATGTAGTGAGTTTTCCTTGATAAAAGGAAGGGAGAATAACAGAATCAAATTACTCTCTTCAGTTTTATACTTTTGGTATATATTCACTTTTAATTATTGAAGAAGCATTATTTATGATATTTTTATAATTTTCTAAAAGATAATCTTATTCTTTATCTGGATGGTCATTAGTCTTTTAAAATCGTAATAAAAACTAAAGATTAAATTAGCTTCAAGCTGAATCACCCACATGGCAAGATAGGCAGGGGGAACCGTAGGAACCTAGTGTTAAGACACGCCGGTCCCAGCTTTCCGCCTTATAGGCATTGCGTGCTGAATGGCGGAACTCAACGACACACTTTTCGCCTTGTTACCAGATCGAAGGAAATGAAAATGATTCATTCTACCCGAGTGGAAATCGAACACAGAAACCGTCGCGTTAATTGTAATAAATGCTGTCAAAAAATATTATTTTAGTAGTAATAGTCCAGTTAGGTCAAGAAATTTATTTATTGACAACATTTATTATAATTTATCAAAAAACCAGCACCTTCTCTGTGTCCTTTTTCCTTACCCGCAAGGAGAAAACGTGAAAAATTATAAATTAATTCACATAAATGCTGTACCATCGACCCCATGATAGATATATACTATACCGTCTGCTTAACACTTTAATGCGCTACATACAATCAGATATTTGTTTTAAATTATGGTAATAAAATGTCGGTGAGAGTCACGAGCGGTGCGCGTGCGCAGGCAGGGGAATTGGATCGGGATCAGCATTAAACCCCTATTATAATGACGAATTTATATGGTAAGCAACTGGCCGCTTGTTGTTTTAAGTATAGTATTTATTATGGGATTTGCGAGACTTTGTATGATATAATATATTGGTAGGCGTAATGTAAGGATGTCTTAATAAGATTGGTTGTTAATTTATGGAAAAGTTATATAGAAAAATGTTCTTTAAAAATGGATTACAGTACTCCTTTTTTTATTTTTCTAAAGTGAAATTTCTCTTCAGAATCTCTTTGTTGTATCCATAGTTAAAATAAGTTCTTTTACATTCTAATGCGTATAGTGATTTTTTTTTAAATTTGCTTGTGCTATTCTAAGATAGTTTTACCTAATAATATGTATATTACATATTTCTTGACATTCATGAGACAATTTTTACAAATATAAATCTTACTATATTGGCTTGTGGGTTTGATTTCCACTCGGAGAGAATTAATCATTTTCATTATAGTCGCTCTGGTAACAAGGCAAAGCGCGGCGTTAAGTTCCGCCACTTAACACGCAATGCCTCAAAAAGGCGGAAAGCGAGGAACGGAGTGTCTTAACACTAGGTTCCTACGGTTCCCTCTGCCTACCCTGCCATGTGCGGGATACAGCGTGAAGCTAGTATTATAATTACTAGTACTATTATATAACAATATTGAATTTTGTTTCTATTTGCAATAATTACAAATAACTTAAATCACAAGTAACATTAGGTAATATTTCAACTTACTTCAATGAGCATCCTCTTCACGGAACCAACTCAATTTTCCCCTCTTGACACTGTGATACACTATATGAGAAACTCTAAACGTGGAACGTGGCGATTATTCAACTTATTACATATATATTTAAGTTTAATTAATTTAAGAGAGAAACAGAATTAATAAAGATTTTTGTCATATGTTATAACAGCATATAAAAGTTTCATTTTGAGTTACAATTTTAGTTTCAGTTTCAATTGTTGTAATCGCATCCATATCATTCTACTAGTCAAGAAGTTGTACTGTATTGTTATATACTTACGTAAAGTAAGAAATATATATATATATATATATATATATATATATATATATATATATATATATATATATATATATATATTATATATATATATATATATATATATATTATTCATCTTTCCGTATAAAATTTAGGGTCTAAAACTTTCTAAAATCTCACTTTCGCCTCTAATTTAATCTAATGTTTATTATTTAACATTTATTATCTTAGCATTTGTTTAAAATATGATTTCTTTTATACAATATAATCTCTAAAACACCTTACAAAAAATCTAACACCACGAACAGTACGAGACTAGACAATTAAAACGAAAATAAGTCTCCAGATAAGACTACTCGCCAGATAGATAGAGATGTGCAGATTTAATATATCATTGTGCACCAGTGACGCATACTTGGCGCGCTGCAGGAAATGCGCAGTGAGCGATAAGCCGAACGGACTTTGTGATGCCTGCTGTCCGCGCGTCTCCGACTTACGACCATGTTATATGGATGCGCTATAAATATTATATTTTTTGTTGATTTATCATGTACTTACCTGTAGTAGGATGAAAAGGGAGAGCTTATTGTGAACTTAATGACACTCAGTTCAACCGTGACTTGAGCCCAGTATCCATAACCTTCCCATGTGCAGTCAAACATTGTTCTACTGCACCACAATGGCCTCCAAGGTGACTAACCTAATAATTATCACTTATAGTATAGATGGCAACATCTAGGTTTAAATTGAATGATGGTTGATTCAAATTTCCCTGATAAACTTTA
The DNA here is from genome assembly GCA_037127375.1 of Dione juno. Taxonomy (NCBI): domain Eukaryota; kingdom Metazoa; phylum Arthropoda; class Insecta; order Lepidoptera; family Nymphalidae; genus Dione; species Dione juno. The sequence continues at coordinate 1,236,185 of JAXRJS010000065.1, forward strand.
TCTCCGTTACTTCATCTGTATATCTCTACATTTTCGGTTTTTATATTGACTTTTCAGCCAAGTAAGCTGAATAAGTTAAAATTACGGTCTGGTAGTAAAAATATTTTACAGTGCCACTCAAACTTTATTATAACTATATAGATATAATAAATATCAAATTTAACCTTTATTTAATCAATACACGATTGATTTCAAGCTGACTTAAATATTAGTCATGTCCACAATAAGCATAACGTCTAAGCAAATCAGAGCAGCTAGCGGCATTGTTGTACTGATTTAGAGCAGCAGACATCTCCAAACTAACTCGATCTGTTCTCACGTATTAATATATTCTATATTCTATTAGATTTCATAATACTGGGCGATGGGCGATGTATCGATTGGTATTAGACGAGTTTAGTTTGTACAGCGGATTTGAGGGAATTTCGTGTCCTTGTGCTGTTAATATGGTTTTAGCTTATAATATTATTGTTATTTATTGAATAATGTAATTTTAATTAATTAAATGTAGTGACAATTAAATTTATAGTAAGGAATGTCTTTTTTGTTATGCTTAAAATGGTATCAGTATCAAGTTAGAATGTTGTGTTTAATCACGACAATTGTGGGTTCAATTTTCACTCGGACAGAATTCATTGCTTTAATTTTTCAGACTTTGTTAATAAGACTAAGCTTGACAACTTAAAAACTACATGGGACATGGAATATCTTAACACTAGATTCTCTCTGTCAACCAGCTGTCAACTCTTTATATCGTGAATCGTGCTATAGGGTGAAGCTATTTAGAAAAGGTATTTAGTGATGGCCAATTGCTAATTGAAAGCCTAATATGTGTATAAAATAAGATATATGCAATATATATATATATATATATATATATATATATATATATATATATATATATATATATATATATATATATATATATATATATATATATAGTATATATACATTTTCAGGAGGTCGTCGTGGCTCAGTGGGAAAAGGTCTGACTATAAACGCGATGTGTATGGGTTCGATGATTGATTCCCCCTTTCAGGGCAATGATTTATTTTTTATTGCATTGCAAATTGGCCGTTAAGTTGTTTTACTTAACGTAGACGAAGTACGAAGTACGAAGTTGGCGGAGAACTCTCTAGAAGTCTTAATTATAGGTTCCTTCTGCCTACCCTGCCATATGCGTGAAGCTAAAAATGCTATTGTTTGGTTAAGCAAGGCAGCAATATAAAGACTGAGAGAAGAGAGCCCAATCAATTATCACTGAAATCAAATTTCGAATATTATTTAAAGTGAAAACTTAAAATTATTTATCATTTCCCAACATATTATTACGACTATGATCAATACCGATCTATACTAAAATAACGGTTTCTAGTGTTAATTTTAAACAGCTACATTATATCTAAATTATAACTCACTCTATATAATTTAGAGGTACTAAAGCCGCTATTCACGTTGTCCTTGATGTTATTTTCTAAACCAATACGACACATAACAATTTATTGGTACTACATTTACTTGTTGAAGTTTGCATGGAAATTTGCTGTTAAATTTGAAAGTAATTTTGATAATAGTTTCTATTGATAAGATAATAAGATTTCTTTTAGTTAATGTTGTAATTGATGAAAAGATAATAAGTTTGTATTGGAGGTTGTTTTATCTAAATCGGTCAGTCGCCATCGTGTGGGGGCCGTTTGTGTGACTGAACGTGTATAAGCTGCGGTTGGAATGTCTTTTCAGAATTTTTGTAAAATGACTGGATTAAGAAACATGAATGTTAAAGAAATGAGATCTCTTCGTACGATATGTGGAGAAAATTCAAAAATTCAACTAGCGATTCCACAATGAAGAGTTACGTACACAGAATAGTACTAGCGAGGTTATGATAGTTAAAATGAAGAACGGGCACGATCAAGTTATTTGGGCACGTCGAGAGAGTAAGTGATGAGAGAATGGTTAAAAATATTAATTATGCCCAAATTAACGATTAGATTGTATAAAAAATCGAAGGGCATGTATGAAGAGGCTTATGGCAGTTGACGAGGCATAGGAGGTAGGAAACGTAGCGTTTTTTGCTCCGTTCTCTCTCTGGCTGCCCTGCCTTATTTAAAACGAGAAGCTTTATTTAAACTATTAAAAAGTTAATTATTATTAACATTATTTTTAAATAGCACATTTAAGGGCTTACAATTGTTTTAAAGAATGTAAATACAAACAGTCAAAACGCTGAGCCGCTGCTCTACGACCGCTATTACTATATACATATTTATACTACTAATCTATTTACCTGCCATTGTAATTAAAAATAACGCAATTTCAGGAATTTTAATATTGCCAAATACAGTTGTTGTTTTAGTTCCACTACAACGTTGCATATTATATATCAGGTCGTAATAGTAAATTTATAGTAAAGCGAACACGCCTACCAAATGACAATAATTACGTATGCACTGTATACCACACTACTATAGACTTTATTTCTTTAATATTATGTATATATATATATATATATATATATATATATATATATATATATATATATATATATATATATATATATATATATATATATATATATATATATGTATATATATATATATATAGAGAGAGAGAGAGAGAGAGAGAGAGATTCTCATTAAGTAGCTGAAAGTTTAACTTACTTGACTTACAAAATATTTGATATTTATTTGCCGCCAAATTGTCGAGACATAGAGTATAGAGTGGCGGAACTCAACGCCGCGCTTTGTATTCTTAACAGAAGCGAGAAAGTACAAAAAAATCATTCCCCGATTGGGAATCGAACCTACGACCATCGTATTAACGGTCAGACGCTGTGTCGTTGCGCCTTTGTTGATGGCCTTTTTTAGTATTCGAAAACACATTTTTGGATGGAAATCCAAAGTTTGTAGTAGGTAGTCCGTAGTCGCAGACAGACTAAAGTGGCATTTGCGAATCGTTTATTATATATAATTAATATACTATTCTCTATCACGTTATATAGAGTACTCTATATTTTTTTATTAAGCCCAAAGGAAAAAAGGAGTGATGCATCACAACGTTGTTTCTGTTGCCCGAAATAGAAAATATAGTATTAAATTAAATCCTTATACAAAGTAAATTCAAATAAATAACATCGAAATTATATTGATTTTCCTATAGAAAACTTAAGATCGAGCGTAAAAATGGATGAGCCCGGTTAAAAAACGGTAATTTAACAATTAACAGAGTCAATTCGTATTCGTGTCACGATCGAGATGCAAATCTGCTACTGGACTACGCAAGCCCTGTTACACCAGGGCTCCAAAACATAGATGACAAAAAAATTATATTACATATAAATGTATAAGCTTTCATATATTATTTCAATATTTAGACTATTAGATATTAGATATTTTAGACAAGCTTTTTTTATTATTATCCTTTTGTCATGTTTAGGAAATTATATAAAGAAACCTATTGTTTAGAAATTTTACGAGATTTGAAAAATTTCAAATATATTTCTATAAAAGTACCCGAAGAATGTATCCTTTAGCTAGGACCAAACCCATCACCATGGTATATGATATTATAATAAATAATAATATATACATAAGGCATAATATTGAAAATTATTCAGAGACCATCTAAGACGAGAAAGAAATACATCAGTAACAATTAAAAATACCTATACGTTTAGATTTTTTTTAAATAACATTATTATTTTCCAATCAATCAATAATTATTTCTAAACAAAATACCAATATCGAGTTCGCAACCCCTGACCGATTAGAGGAGGCACGATAAAAACGTAATTATACACACGAATGCGCATGATTCACGAAATATTTGAATACTGTATTACATACATTCGCCACGCTCAAACTGTCTTACACGCCATGTCGTTGACAATTAAAAATCAACTCTAATATGTTCACGCAACGTCTATTTTAAATTGTGTAAGTCGTTTAAAAGTTGAAAGAAAGATGTTCAGAACTCATCTCTAAATACTAATATTGTTATCATAATTTCAACTCTAGTTGTCAGCGATAAGGTATATATTGGTATGTGACAATATTGACGATTAGTTTTAAGAATAGTGATGTGCACCGTGGGAACGATAGAAATGGAAGCGTTCGGCCCGAGCGTGAACCGCCGATCGTAGATACGAAGAAATTGTGGCGCAGTTTGTTCATGCAAAATAATATGTTTATAGTAATTTTAGTGTTTAGATAAGTATTAATAACATTAATAGTTAACTTGTAGCTGAAAGCTGCTTTTGTATGAGCTTTTGGATGTAGACAATGGCTTTGTACTCCGTTATTGTGAATATTAGTTTCATTTTGTATTTGTTTTAAGAAAAATCACATATTTTGTGTTTCTTAGATAGTAACATACAGTACCGTACGCATTTGTTCAGTACCATTGAGTTGTATGAAAAATTATATTATTTATTTATTTAGTGTTGTGCTTAAGTTGATTTTGTTAGGATATAAAATAATAATAAAAAAAACATAAGTAAGGAATAGATCGCCAAATAATATATTCATTTTTTCAGTTAAAGCATACGAACTAATATTTTATATTATAAAAAACATACTTCACGTTTTTGCATCACCTACATCAGGGTAGACAGGAACCTCGTGTTAAGGTTCCCAAAGTTCCCTAAGTATTCCCACTCTCTGACCAATCAGCGTGCTTAGTAATGAAACTCAAAGCCACGCTTTTACAGTCAGACGCTGTGCCACTTCTTCTTCTTCTTGGCATTAGTCCCGGCTTTTGCCAGGGTCTGCCTTCCGACTAAGCCTACTCCACTTTGCACGGTCTTTAACATCCTCTGTGGACAATCTATTGGCTCTCATGTCTTGTGTCACGACATCCAGCCACTGTGTCATATAAATTATATACCAATAATAAAACAATAAACTATGCGTAATTTATAAATCCAATAATGAATTTTAACATAATGGAAAATAATTTTCAACACAACAGCCTATAAACATATTTAAATTCAATAACATCACTTGAATGGTGATGACTTTTTAAAATGACAAGTAAAAAATGTTCAATATTCATATTACTTTCAATCCGAGCTAAGGTGATAATCGATTTTCACGCACGCGACGGTTTACACATCACTACTTTTAAACAATATAGTTTTTTCCTTGCCTATTTTATGTTAGCTATTGAGTATCGAGACTTAGAAGAAGTTAAAAAAAATCGATTTTTTTATACCACATTAGACATAGATTGATGGAACTGAATGACTCGTGATCAAGAAAGTGTGCTTATTGAATCGAATAATTACATCCTGTTTATTGTTATCTCTTATTTTGTTTCGATTCTGTATGATTTAATTTTTTTTCTATATGTTTAGAACAAGGTAGGTTTTATTTTGTGTGAGCTTTACACTACAATATACAAAGTAGTCAAGGAATGGCTTAAAATTATTATATTTAATATATAAAAATTAATTTTAAGCTCAAAATAAATAATCAAAACCATAATATAAAGTAAATCTTGTTGTAAGAATATTACTTTTAAAAACATATTTATTAGGTAACTCATATAGAAAGCTTTTAATGCTTCTAAAGCTTAAATTTTAAGCATTTCATTTTAATCAAATAAGTGCATTATGGGCAAACGGTACTGTGAGATTCATCGATAAATCCTATACTACCCACTATAACCTACATGAAAAGTAATCCTATCCACCTACATGAGATATTGCAGGATCAACAATGTTGTAACCACAATTTATTTATTTACTATACAATATATTTTATAATAAATCACTATTTTCTATGAATCGCGTGTTTAATACTGCAGTTCTGTCAAGTCACAAAATACATACGTAATTTAGAGATGCCACATTCTCTTGGCACTGCATCTACTGCATCTACCAAGTGTTAAGACACTATTGTTCACTTTCAGCCCAATTTTAATAGCTTTAATTACGCTATGAACTCAATATAACGATCTTTTATCAGACCAAGTAATTAAAATATGTAAAATGATTTTAAATAATATAATAACAACTAGCAGTAGCTGAAATCTATTTCATACGAATAGTGTACATACGTTCTATGATGTGAAGCCAAGTCCAAGTCGTACAACAAGGAATAATGAAAATTAAAAAATCTGCTTTTGGGCTTAATTTGTTTTGTTTGTTATTAATATAACATATTTAACTTTTTGTATATTTAATTATATAGCGTCCATATAGGTATACCGATCTTAACTCTGGTTTTGACAGAACTTAGTTCCCATTTTAACTTCAAAGTTTTCAATACAATTGAATTGTCTAAACCAAACTATAGAACTAACAATAAAATTTCATATTAAGATCTATTATTGATCAAACATAGCATTCCTTACACAACAAAACAATAAAAAACTCTATGACAATGACGATGACAGTCGATACTATTCCCAGCACGCAATTAAGGATTAATCACGTCTTGCTCTATCTGAATTAACATCTTCGTTAGAACAATATATTGGTAATGATATTTTGACGTTTTGACACCTTATTAACAAGGCGATGACTCAATGACTTTTCAGACGCCAAGAGTAATGTTATTCACTCGAAATGTTCTAGATATGTGAAACTCCGGCTAAGAGGACCAGTCAGTTTTCGCACTATTGCATAATTCCGCCCATTTCCAACAATTGAAAATAATTTTTTTGGCGCATTTTGCCGTTTCCAGCCTGAGATTCTTTTTAATTTCTCCAAGTGGGAATCGAATTCGTAACAATCGCGTCTACACTTAAATACTACCACTGTCAATATATACAAACGTAATATATGACTGGGGGTATGAAAGTATATAAAGATTTAATAGATTTTTTTAAGCTACAATAATTCAAGGCGTTACCTTAGTATTATTTGAAAAAGTGATATAAGGATGATGAAAAATGGATGTTGGAAATCTCAATCACTAGGAAAAAACAAATATGAGAGAAGAAGAATAGTTATTTTGGTGATAGCTTTTAGTGTGTTATTGCTATTGGTGACACTGCGATGTTAGTAGTTTTTAGCACAATTTTTTGTTTATTTTATGAAACTGTTAATTGATTGCTCTTAGTGAGTTTAAGTTAGATTATACTTATACGTTTAGAAATAAATAAACAGCTTTCCAGATGTTTTCGGCTTAGTAAAGCAGGCAGAGGGTTAACCCCCATCTTAAGAATTAAGGCACTCTGACCTTTAATGCTCCCTACCTTTGATGCAATGTCAGTTGAGAAGCGGAATTTAAAACTATTACTACTAAACTCTTATCTGCTTAAAAAAATGTATTGTTTTAAATAAAAAAAAAAAAATTTAAACGGTTTCTCGTTTAGGACATCAAAAGAATTATTTACAAGCGTATACAGCTATATTTCTCCATTCCAAAATACTGATTTTTCACGGTAAAGCAATGTGTTTCTTATAGATTCAATATTCTTGCTGTAAATTTTGACTTTTTTGTCATAAACTATGAATCATATATCTATTAAAAAAATAACATAGATTTAAAAAAAAACAACACGTTAAAAAAAAACAGCCGTTTTTACTTTTAATGTTAAATGTGCATGCCCGCGCCATCTATTGAGCAGTAGCAAAATTTATTATTTTAAATGATTTATAAGCTTAGTTTATTACGTATTATATATATTATAATAGAATTAATAGTAATTTAGTTACGATGAAATATTCTTTCCCTTCTTGTAAAAAAACCAGTATTCTTTTGTTTAGAATTTAGTAAGATCTTTAAATTTAAGTGCATTTTCCTATATCTGTCACATTTTTCAATGTTAACCTTATACATACATTCATTATTATAGTATCAAATATACAAATATTTTCAATCAATAGTTTTGTAAATTACGCAACACATTCATTCGTGGGTTGGAGTCTTGGGGGCCGTGACGTGACGTGACGTAGCGGATAAGCTCCAAGAGCGTCGTCTGAGATGGTGTAGCCTCGTTTTACGCCGGCCTAAGAACTACGTCTCAAGAAAATACCTTGATATGTCTGTCCCTGGAGTAAGACCCCCCGGACGCCCAAGGAAGCAATGGCTAGACGTCGTGACGCAGGACATGAGAGCCAATGGACTAACCACTGAGGATGCTCAAGATCGTGCAAAGTGGAGTAGATTAAGTAGGAAAGCAGACCCTGGCAATAGGCCGGGATAATGCTAAAATGAAGAAGAGTTTTGTAAATCCCCGCTATTTTCGTTGCGTGGACTTTAAAATGTAGAATTTAGTTTTTTCTCGTTACTGTTGAAATTACAAGATATCCTCTTAGTTCTTAACAAAAATATATATAAATCTTTATAGAGACAACAATGTTATTAATAAATAGTTGTGCATGCCACGTTTTATTTAATTAGACTACGCAATAAGAACTGGTTACCATGACAGGTCCATCATAGGTTTTCTTTAATAAATTTTTTTTTAGAAAAGAAGGATTAAAGCTTTTTTCGTCATATCTTCATTAACAAATTAGTCTATTTAAGAAAATATATAAATGTTTCCGTTAAAAAAGAAAAGAACCTACAGTAAATATGTATATCAAACAAAATTAGAATAAATACAACAACTGAGTCAACAAGGTGTTAAAAATATCTCTTGCACCGTACAAAAGGGAAGAAGCTCAAATGTGATTAAGGAAGCCACGCATACGTTGTGTTAATATGCGTTTGAATTGTTCGATTTGGGCTCTTATACTTATAGAAGGTTTTAACTTTATAAGGCTGATTTTTGATAGTAATTATATATATATATATATATATATATATATATATATATATATATATATATATATATATATATATATATATATATATATATATATATATATATATATATATATATATATATATATATATATATATATATATATATATATATATATATATATATATATTATATATATATATATATATATATAATTTTTTTATAATATATATGTTCTGACCCCGTTTATATTTGTTTAGACGTAATTTAGCACTTAAAAATAATGAATGATGAATCGATATAGCGATAAAACTGAATTTCTATTGATTTAAAGAATATTATACTATTACAAAGAAATCACAAAACATATACTTGTCATAATTTCATATTTCCATAACAAGAACATATGAAGAAAGTACAAAATGATTTTACGAGTATTTATTTGCTTGCGCGAATGAATTTACATCGCCCCGTAGATTTGGTGTTTTCTTAGCATTAGCGTGAGGTAGGCGTTGGTAAATCTGCAAAATGTATATGACAGGGCTGTTATCAGTTCTAGAAAATTGATTACAAATTTAAATATAATTTTTAGTATGTTTATATAAAAATTATAAATTGAATTGAAACCTAATATAATATATATATGTTTTTATCAATATTGTTTTTTTTTAATTGTTCTAGCAGTCTGTTAGAATATAATAATTCTTGTTCTGCTTCAGGCAGAGATAATCTAGTGTTAAGGTGCTGTTCTTCGCTTTATGTCTTAATTCGAGATACGCGGTTGAGTTGGGGAACGAAAATACCCCCCCCCCTCTTGTAACAAATAAAATATTAATGAAAGTAACCTCTTAAAATGGGATCCAAAAGTTTCAATTTTAAAATAAATGCTACTACTATCTCCATTTCTATCTTTAATGATTTTTAATATAATAAGTAATTACTACGATTGCTCTATCACAATATATGTTTGCATTAAGATTTGGAGGAAGTACATCTTGTTTATTGATCTGGTATTACTGGACCAGTGCCACTGGTGTGTGCATGGTATGTGGTACTGGATTTTAGCAGATAATTTCCAACAATATCAGATCCATCGACAGCCCTGAAGCAAGAAAATGTTGCCACTTATTCCGCGTCGCCTCCCCAACCTCACAATATTGTATGTTATAATTTTTGTTCCCCAAATATATTCAGACAAAAGGCGGCTTAATGAATGTATCGCGAATTCCAAAACCATGATTAAGCATTGTTACGTTGAAACCTCCATCTGGGTACTAAGAGATTTTTGCTCTTATTGGAGCTTTATTTTAATGTGCATTCTATATAGTAATGAAGCGAAACAGTTCATATTGTTCTGTATGCTTAAAGTTTTACTAAAGTTCTTAAGTCGATGGAAATATTATAAGTATATAAGCTTTCGTATATATGAATGGTATGTTACTATAACTATTAATGGAAGTTTGTTTACGTACCCGTCCCTAAATGTAACCAAAAATTCGTAAAATTATTTTCTTGTTTATGGAACTTCGATATATTGTTGTGTTACTGGCGTTATATATGAAGGAGTTCTATAGAATAGGATATATGTGTTGTTATATATATTTTTTAGCTTCACGCTGTTTTCGCATATGATAGGGAATGCAGAGTATCGTTGCGCCTAGACCGCCTAAATAATTTTGATACATGACTCATGTTCTATACATATTCATATCGACTAATGCCCTAAATATACATATGCAATTATCAGGAGAGTCAAAATTTTATAACCATTGATTTAAAACCATACCTAAAGAAAATTTATTAGCTTGTTAAATTGAATTGATTTGATCACAATAATTGAATTAACAATTTTAGTCTAAATCATATATTTATAAGAATCATAATTTTTTTAGTCTAAATCATATATTTATTTATAAGAACATCATATATTTCATAATAATATTTTTTTATTAAATTACCTTCTACAAATATTTATCATGAAGTCTTGAAAATATGAACGTGAATGTCCTTTTGTCCACACTTAGACAAAGTGCGTTGTTTAGTTCCGCAACGTTTTTCGAATTCGCTTGGGAAGTGTCCTGACACTACGTTCCTTCAGCTCATCCTACTATGCTAGTAGCTATAAAATTTAAAACAAAAAAAAAAAAAACAATATTAATTTATCATAACTTTTTACGCTTTAAAAACACTTTTCCACCACCCATCAGCCCTTCACGTCTCCCGTTCTTTCGGATTCTATTCAAAAGTTTGAATAAGAGTAATACACGTATTCTGCTTTCCTTGAAACTAGAGTGACCATATCATCATATATTATAAATGAAAATATATATTTTTTTTTTTTACTTTTTTATTTAAATAAGCGGCACATTCAAGACATTACAAGATTATTAACGATACTCAATAGCACGCTTTGTCATATTAAAAATGTAATGAAATTTATTCATTTTGTAAAAGACAGTCGGACCTTTTAAAGGTACCTATCGCGATTACAGTGAAATGTCCTACTGTGCCAGTAGCCTCACATGAGCATTTTCACATTTTTTTTAAATTGCAAACAATAAATAATTAAAAAGCTAATTTTAGGTGTAAATTGTTTGATGAATAAAGTTGTTTGAAATCCCAGTACAATCTTTATTCTCTTCAAAATATATCCAAGATTCCATTGTAAAGGATTTATTTTCATTTTTCTCGCTCTGGTAACACGACAAAGCCAGGCGTTGAGTTCCGAAACTCAACACTCAATGTCTCAAAAGGCAGAAAATAGAGAACGGAGTGTCTTAAAACTGTGTTCTCTCTGCCTTACCTATATACGGGATACAGTGTGAAGCTAAGACTGAGCAAAGTGGAGAAAGCTCATCCGGACGGCAGATCCTGGCACTCGAAGCCGGAACTAATGCCAGGCAGAAGAAGAAGTGTGAAGATAATGAAACAATTTTTATATAGTTACATTGTCACCCTATTCTCGAGTGGGAAGCCAATTGTTCCACGGATCAGCTGAGTGTTCGCGTGTGATCTTAATTAATGAACGCGAATGAATGAGTAAGCTTATTTTGTTAATTTATTTGCGAGGAACGTATGATGTTATTAAGTGTATTGTTGATAAAGAACATTTGAAATTGAGTTAGAAGGATTTTCGGGAGCTTAGTTAAAGTATAGCAAATCGGAATACAGATCTGAGTTTTCCGTTATATGCAATTCTGTGTAAAATATATAGATCTTATATAAATCTTGTAATATATATAGTTTAAAATAGTTGTAAGAAATTGAAAGATGGCAAAAGCTTATAGCTTTTATATGTTTTCTTATTATATATTTGGCCAGATTAACAGTTTATGTTTACAAAAACCTATTCGGCATACTAATTACAGTATAATGATTTACTGATGGCAATGAAACAATCATAATCCCAGCCGCAATATCTTCTCTTCACAGGCCAAACTTGAAGCCCGCCAGTCAACGCTCAATATGACGAAAGAAGGAGTATCTTAACACTTAGTCTCTACCCTCCCACCCTCTTAGTTAGTACCCTGCTACTTATAAATCTAAAGCTGGGGACTCCCGGATCGAGCGCCGAAGCAGCCACCTAGTACTTGCTACTTCTCAGAGATAGAGTACCCTCTTTTCTACCCACAAAACCTTGTAGCTCATATTTTCTTTTAGAGTTTTCAATTGTGGTAAAACTTTCTCTGTAACAATATGCTAAATATGCTGTCTTTATAAAGAAAATTCCAAATATATCTTAATAAAGATTGTCGTAGTCAGTAAAAGAAATATGGCAAAAAATACATTCAAAGAGGTCCCAGTCCCAGAGCGCTCGAGTTCGTATGATAAATTTTCATTGTGCATTAATGCTTTCTAGTTACCGTATGAATATTTCAAATGCGATGCACCGATAATATGCCAACGAATTTGCCTAATGTACTGGTGACAAAAAAAAACGATTATATATTCGTAAAATATTGTTTGATTTTACATTTTATATTATTTTTGGTCTAGGAAATTGATATGTAAACATGTTATTTATAACACGACATTTTATTGTTTTAAACAGTTTTAGTGTTGTTAACTTTCAAAAGGTTTCATAATATAATTTTAAGCTAATACATATATGAAAAAGCCGTGATTTGTGTCATAATTTGTGTAACAAACACAGTTGTCATAGGTACTACACTATATTATCTCTCTGTAACACAAAAGAAAATATAAAACTATTTGTAATTTTTTTACTGTCCCTCCACTCAGCAGTATGCTCAACGATAAGAAATGCACACATTAAAACTACGAATCTAGAATTCTAGACTACGGTAGGTACACTTGTACCGCGCTGTACGAAAGTTCATCGTGGCTTCCATTTTATTGGCTTAACAGATTTAAACGTTTACCATTATCATTTAATTACACGCTAGCTTATACTATAAAATATTTTTTTATATATTTATAAGGAAAAAATACATTTTATGACATATTTTTTTTATATAGAGTAAGTAGAGAGAGAGAGAGAGAGAGAGAGAGAGAGAGAGAGAGAGAGAATTATATAGTTTACTGGATCTCATTTTTACGATATACACTACAATTGTGTTTATTTCAAACAAGTTCCACCAATCCATCTCCTTCATGTTATTTCCATACAATATAACATTGGCGTCTCAAGTACTATATTTAACTAATTTTGTTTTAAATATGGTTCAGAGCTTTTAATGTCTTATTTTAAGTTATAGTTTATTAAAAACCGTAAATAGTTAAAACTTAGTACCATTATTGTTCCAGCATAGGTTTAAAATCCTTGAAAATAATAAAATTTTAAACAACATATGAGAAACGGTCTTTAATTGAGCTTTTGAAACCAAAAGAAAATATATTTTACCCACAATAAGCTTTTATTAAACTTATAATATTGTATTAACAGTCATAGACATAACAAACAGTTAATAAGCTACATATAAAAGCTAACCAATATCAAATCGTTTCTCCGTATTCAGCGTTCGCGCTTCATTTCACCATGCTTAATTTCTTTCCGTATGTCTCAGTGGATTTTTCTGCGAGACAGACAGACAAGATTATTAGATTTCATATCGTACAACTGAACATTGGCAGCAAGTACTTTAACGGCGGAGCGAAATTAATTTTCAATTTTCTGAACACGGTGTATTAAAATCAAGTTATATGTTGTAGGAAATAAATAACATTTACCGCACATAGCCGGGTAGAGGTACTTAGTGTTAAAACACTCTGACTCGGACACTGTTAGTGACGTAACTCGCAGCAGCGCTTAGTCTTCTTACCAGAGAGTGGAAAGTATATAATTCACTCCCTCGAGTGGGAATCAAACCTACAATCGTCATGTATTGGTTTAAATGGTACAATTGTCACCAAAAACCAAATTGTGTGTTTCGACGATCGGGTGTCTATTAAGATTGATGAATCCAAATCATATTTGATTCATGACAGGTCCTTACGATGGGCCCTAATAGTGTGTTGTTTTGCCTATATAACCTGTTTTCTCCTATATAACCTGCTTTCTCCTCATTATTCATATAACTTCATATACTATCTTCTTACTTATATACACTATAAATTATATTTTTATTATGTATCGTATAAAATACTTTGGGTATATAAATATGACACAAAAAATGGGTCACATTCTATTGACATCAAATGTGTTCAAATATGATATATCTACGGTAAAATATTGATTTTTAAATGGCATACAACACCCGGTTATGCGGATACATTATCAATTAAAAGTACAACTAAGGTGCAGCTAGGGTAGGACGCTGTAACTCGATCAGTGGAAAATTGTCTTAATCGATTTTGATTTTATTTTTAAATTTATTAGGCATTCATTTGTTATTCTTTTACCCATAAAATCTTATAAAAATCTGGATTATGACAAATATATATAAGACATATATATATAAGACATATATATACAAAGAAATGTATTTTCTAGCTTCGTATGCAATGTTTGGATTATTGAAATCAATATAATTCATTTATTATATGTACCTATGTATATTTTTATAACCGGCCGGCCGGCTGTAGTGGCGTGGGACAGCATCTAATGCGATAGTCTAGTGTCTTAACACTACGTTCTCTCTGCCTACCCTGCTGTACTTATGGAAAAAGCGTGAAGTTGCTTTTTTATGTATTTAAAATAGCATTTTGTATAGATAGCACTTAGCATTTTACTAGTATCAACTAAAGTAAGCGAAATAGTGGGTGCCCAGCGGTGCAGTCTAAATTTGAAAATATTCGACCACTCTAATATTTACATATATATTTTATAATATAATTTATATATGACCCTTAATCATATATAAATAGTACTCAAAACCAAAAAAATGTATTGACAATTTTTTTTTATGTAAACACATTTACAAACAATCCTTATTACTGTTACACAGAGTTCATAATTACGTGTTGGGGTATGTCATAGAGATTAAAGCTTGCCTTCCATCAAATAAGGCTATATACAATCAAAACTTCTATCAGAATAATAGCACATACGATAAATATTGATACAATTATATATAAAGCGAAAATTTTCACTTGTAGTAATTAACTTGGTTAGGTTAGCTTGCGTTGCTATTTACATCAACAATCAGACCCAAGAAGTCAAAGTAAAAAAAAACACGTTGCAGTTAAATATCACAATAACTGAGCACATTATTAACATTGCAATGATATATTGAAATATGTTTGTCAAGCATGGGATATTTAGTGTAGCACAAGGTTAACTCGCGTAGACAGTCATTCGTACTAAATTGCCGTCGACGTTGTGGTTTGTGTGAGGGGATTATTCTGTGATTATTTCGAAGTTCTTCAAACTTAAAGATGTGTTGCTTAATCTGTCTCATGCAGTAACATGTTTTTTGTGCTTAAAAGTTACTAAGATTTAAGCTTTTTAGAAAAGCTGTACGTACTTTTGAACGGATCTTATAATGTGGTAGCATAATCGTATACGAGTACTCATAGTGGCTTAATTATTTTCTTAATTAAAGCCCTTCCTTTCATGAACTTATATTTTTTATCATAGATGAAGATTAATTGTAAATAAATAAAGCATATTTAAATTTATTTTGTAATATATTAGTTTTGTCATATATTGACGGTATGCAAAGATATAGCTCAATACTTTAAAATATTGGTTAGTAGGTGAACAAGTAGTTGTACTTGTTGTTGTAAATAATATACAAATGAACCGTTATTTATTACCATTAGTTCAAATTAAAGTAACAAAAATTCCATAAATTGCCTTTCTATACGGACTGTCTTTATTATATTAAAGAAAAATGTAAAAAATCTTGGCAAGAATAGTTTAACAAAAGATCCAAGGAAAAAAGTATTTGGTATAAGACAATTCAACCTCAACCGTGTTATCATTCTTGGATAGTATGTATCGTGTATGTAAATTAGACCGGGATAATATTGTGACAGCATTTAGACTTTGCTCCGGACACATTCCATTAAATAAATTTGGTTTCTTAATGAAGAAAACTGTCTCGCCTAATTGTTCGGATTTTGGAATTGTATCATATTTTATATATAGAGGATGTGTATCATATTTTAATGGAATGTACCCGTAGTGAACCTTTGATTTCGTAAATTGCAGACAACTGGATTGGAAGTTGTAATATATATCTCTCAAATCCTACATCCAATATGGCCAAATTGTTATATAGTATAGTTAAGCTTAATATAAGTAAGCGTAAAGAGTATGCAAGTGCAAAATAACTAATATATTTTTAAGTTTATTTGTAACTACTAACCAGAGCAACATAGTCACCCAGTGACTCAGCTCTTAAAATGAGAATAAAAAAAAAAAATCCTCAATTCATTTTTCAATTTTTGATGAAACGTCCATCCTCTTATATTTTAAAATTAAAACACATTGTGAAAATTCATTAAATTATTAAATTACTACATAGTATAAAACAAAATCGCTTCCCACAGTCTGTCCCAGTGTATGCCTAGATCTTTAAAACTACGCAACGGATTTTGATGCGGTTTTTTTTAATAGATAGAATCGTTCAAGAGGAAGGAATACAAATGTATAATACATGCACAATATAGGAGGGGAATATTACTCATTTTTAATGTTTCTAATGTGATATCTGCCACATGGTCAATTATATGTCGCTCTTTCAAGAGTAATCTCCAAAGAAAATATGTTTGTATTGTGTGATGATAAAAGAGCTATAAGCATTACATTTTGTTGTATATTTTTTTAGAGACATTTTGTAGAATATTAAGTATCAGTATTGCACACGTGCGACGCCGGGGCGGATCACTAGTCTACTATAAATTGAAATCCCCAGCCCCTTGTGTTAGGCATCTATCCATGGATGTTATTGAAACCCTTACATTCTATACATGAAAAGAGTTTCTATAGTATTCATCTCAGGAACTAATTATGACGATCGAGTTTAACAAAAGAATTTAATTTATTGAGGTAGGACGTTATCATGTAACTCTAGGTACCAGTGATCAGAGCTATCTGGAACATTCAAAACGATTTTGAATCATGTGTATATATATATATATATATATATATATATATATATATATATATATATATATATATATATATATATATATATATATATATATATATATATATATAAAGTGAAATAATAAGAAATTTACTTTTTAATTTAATTTATTTTATTATTACTTGATACTTGGACCTATATGCCTCCTATGCGTGTATTAGACGTATAAACACCTGGCACTATGCCACAGCTGTCTTGCAATACCTTTAAAAAAATAGACATAAGCCTGCAAAATCTCGAATAATGAATCTTCTATCTAAACCCCGAGACATTGTTCTAGCAAAATAAGAAGATCTGAAAATATGAATAACTTTATTCGAATAGAATTTGTCGTATGCACGTCTGTCTGTCGAATTATCTTGAATGTTGCATTTACATTTCTTTTGGTTCGACAAAATTATATAACTTTTTCATTATTTTCCGTATTCACATTTTGAGCTTTTAGAGCTTTAAGATCATCTTATCATCCATTTATAATTAGATATTGTTCTCAAGTCTGGGTTAGGTTAGTAGAGGTAATCGATATAAGACTTCTTCAGCTCAACGCTTTATTCCGGACATCAGATTAACTCTGCCACGATCGTCTTCTTTAACCAAATTATACGTTAGACATGAGGACCGTCGTGGCGCATTTATAGGTTGTTATATTATGTTATGTTATAGTGTATGTAGGTTGTATTATGTTTATAGGTTCGATTCCCACTAGGAGAGAATGTATTATTTTCATTTTCTTCGGCAGCAAGGCAAAGCACGACGTTGAATTCCACCACACAACACGCAACGCATTGAAAGGCGGAAAGCGGAGAACAGAGAGTGTCTTAACACTAAGCTTCTTCTGCCTACGGTTCCCTCTACCTACCCTGCTATGAGCGGGATACAGCGTGAGCTAAAGTAAAAAAAAATTTTAGACATTACTCTAGCACTAAATAATGTTTCGTTACTTTTAATTTTTATATACACCCACCTCTTTAGCTTTCATTTAAATATATTTAGATAAAGGAGTTTTTTAAAATAATGTAATTCAATTCTACAACTTTCCATCACACAGACTCAGACTAGACTGTAATTGCGCGCTGACGTTTCCTTTTTCTTTGCGTAACTATTATTTGTTTACGTGTTAATGTACAGACATACAGACAGACTAACGAAATTAACAACAATTATGGTTACATTTGTATAGCGAATTCTGAAAGGATGCGGGCTTATATAATTAGTATGGTTAGTTTCAGTTGTAAGATGAAACTTTGTTTGTACGTGTTTTGTTTGTATGTAATTTAAGAATATACCTACCTATTACTTGAAGTTGTTGTTAAAGTGCCTGACTATGTCTGCCATAATGGGTACGAATTTCATACTGTAAATTGAGTACAGTACATTATAATGAGAGTCGTCGTGGCACAGTGGCAGAGCGTCTGACTGTAAAGGTGACGGTTGTAGATTTGATTCCCACTCGGGGGGTGAAGAGATTTGCTCGCTCACTACATGTTTCCGAACTGACTGTCAGAACTTACAAGCGGTCATTGTGATGTTATTAGCTATTAACGTTTTTCCCACAACGATATCGATACCGTTGACGCGGCAATAGATCTTATTAATCATTTAATTATGTTAGTAATTACTGTTCACTATTTGTGTCCCGAATGGTGATTAAATCAATAGTAATTCAATAATCAAGAAAAGCAGTTTTTTAACTCGCTATGCAAATCCTGAAGAGAGTGTCCAAAAAGCGAGAATGGATTATCTTCATTTTACTTGCTGTGGTATGTCTCCAAAAGATGGAAAGCGGGGAACGGAGTGCCTTAGAACTGGGTTCCTTTTGCCTATTCTAGTTGGATACACAGGATACCTATACAGGAAGTAGCATGAAGCTATTAACTTATTTCTATTTAAAAAAATATAATTTACTTAGAAAGATTTAGATAGTTTAGGTTTAGGTGCTTTCCACATCACACACCAATTTTAATTTTTTTTCTGCTTATCCAACTTGTTATTGCAAAACTAATTTAAAAAGTAGAATATAACATAGTAGAAATATCACCAAGACATACCAATGAAAAATATGATATTAAATTTAAAATAAATATATAAGTTAAATTCAAATACATTTGTACTATTTTGGAGCGTGTGATAACATCTCAGCGATACACACATTGAGGTAAATTAAAGTAACATTAGTTCTTAGTATTTATTTAAGTATAATAGCGGATGTTTCGTGGTTAGCCTTATCGCTGAGAAAGATGGATTCACTTAACGTTTACATGCACGGTAGACCAGATAACTATTAAAAAATAACAACTAAAGAAAAAAAAACAGACGACAATCCGACGCTATAAAAAAATATAAGTATTTAACAATATTTCAAAGTTTGCACATTTATGTTTACTAGAGGCCCCGTAGATGCGTGAAATACGCGTTGCCATAGCAACGTGTATGTCACTTTATGCGAAAGTTATATTGTTAAGCTTAAGTTATATGCATTATTATTCAAAAGTATCAGCGTTCTGTACTTCTCCTACACATAAACTATAAGTGTGCCAAATTTCATACTCCACCGTCCGCGCAATTTTGTAAAAAGGGGTCCGAAGTTTTTTCTTCACGTATTAATATATAGAATTTGGATATTTTAGATGATTCTTTTGGATAATTTTGTTTCCAAAATGCAGCTGTTATGATCTGCTTCATAAAAATATTCTAGAATTAACCTCATAACATTGGTCAATTTTAACTTCGTGGAATGGAAGCAAGCAATTTGCAATGCTGAAATAGCTGCCGACTCGAGTGAAGCGAGAATGTGAAACGATGAGGAAATATTGTCACGAGATCGACGACAGTGAATGGCATTATTTATTTTTCTGGAGAACTACCGGATCACGTGGTATTTTCTTGGAATAACCTTAGAGTATAGCTTTGAAAAAAGTATTTACATAAAATAATAATGGTAGCAAATTTTTATAAAAACATTTATAAAGCTCTGTGAAATCTTTGATTCAGATTCAGGCTATTTATTATATTTATTAGTATTTTATGTCCCCATTTACATTTTAAATCTGAAATTTAGCAGCAGTTTCTTAATTATCTCAATATTCATAATATTGTTATTTTTTGTAATTTATAATAAAATATATCTATATTTTTAAGATATTAAATCAATCTACTCCATAATATAACACGAGATAATTAATATTATCCAGCTTATAAATAATACAAAAAAAATCGACTACATTAAATCAAAAAAGAGAAGCCAATTTATTTAAACTTGTAATTGACACACACTTAACATATGAATTTATTTAACATATGAATTTTTTGATTGTTAAATAATGAAATAATATATTAGAACTTTTTTTAGATAATAGAAACCACGCCATCTACAAACAGTAGCTATAACCAGTTATTGTGCACTCCAGCTTAAGATGACATTAGACATCAATAGTATTGTAGTTATAGGACAAGCCAACAGATGGCGCTTATTAAGAAACGTAATAAACAAATGATATAGGCCTAAAAATATTTTGCGTTGAATTTTTTTAAAGACCATTCACATTACAAAGAAAAGGCAAAATAAATGTATAAAATACTAATATTTTATATACTAATATATATATATATATATATATATATATATATCATATATATATATATATATATATATATATATATATATATATATATATATATATATATATATATATATATATATATATATATATACATATATATATATAATATATATAATACATATATATATATATATATATATATACATATACATATACATATACATATCGATATCCATTTACATACATAACATAGCATATAGCCAATATTATTATACATATACATTATAATATACATATACTATACATATAATATAATATATATACATATAATTATTATGATATAATATAATATAATATACTATACATTACATACTTATATTAACTATACATATACATATACTATAATATACATATACATAACCATATACATACATACATATACATATACATATACATATACAATACATATACATATACATATACAACATCATATACTACATTACAGTATACATATAATATACATAGTACATATACATATACATATACATATACATATACATATACATATACATATACATATACATATACATATACATATACATATACATATACATATACATATACATATACATATACATATACATATACATATACATATACATATACATATACATATACATATACTATACATATACATATACATATACATATACATATACATATACATATACATATACATATACATATACCTATACATATACATATACATATACATATACATATACATATACATATACATATACATATACATATACATATACATATACATATACATATATATATATATATATATATATATATATATATATATATATATATATATATATATATAAAGAGGTAACGTATAAAAGAGGTAACAGTGTCGCAGTGAAACAGCGTCTATCTGTTTCACTGCTCTGGTAGCATAAAGTGCGGCGTTGAGTCCCGCCACGCAACACGCAATGTATCGAGTTCGGGTAGAAACCGACGAACGGAGTGTCTTGGCACTAAGTTCTCGTTGCTATATACAAGTGATAGTATGAAAATACAAATAGAATAATGCAGAGTATCGGTTCCAGTAATATTAAATAACAATAAATTAAATAAAATAGAATTATGATTTTTAAAAGTGATATTTCAATACTACTGAATTCTCTTCACAAAATTGCGCGAAATTTAAAAAAAAATGGCATATTACAATTTAATACGATAAGTATATTATTTAAAAAGCCCTACCCTTACAATTACTATGCAAATCATATTATCTAAGTGCTCTTGCAGTAATAGAAACTAGAACCTTTGTAATTTGAAACCTTTCCATTCTAAAAAGCATTGTTCGGAGACGTTTAGTTTTCATAAATCGATATTTATTCATGTTCTACAGTTTACAATGTCGGTTGAAAGTGAATACATATAAAGAAAGCAATTTTAAATTTAGTTTTTATTCTATTTATGAAGAAGTTTCACATTTAATTTGCTCTAAGTCAATGCAATTAGAATAATCAACTCTGGTAATCAATTTGGGTGTTAACATTGAGTAATAAGATCCTCAAGAAGACGGCGTATGAAGATCAGGAAGTTTCAAGCCGCATACCAAGCCACAGCCACAGAATTAAATTAATTTCTTCAATTTTCATAGCCTAAAATATACTGAGGTTATTAGCATAGGAGAGATATGTCTTATTGCACTTGATTAGTGTTGTGTTAGGCCCTTTTGGAACCGGCGATCAATGCCGGCGCCTGTACGCCGGCATACTGAAGAGTATGGCTCTCTACGGGGCTCCGATATGGGCGGACTCACTGTGTCGACGGGAGAACGCCGCTGCCATCCGCAGGCCACAAAGGGCCATTGCACAGCGGGTGGCACGGGCGTATCGCACAGTGAGTTTTGCGGCGGCGTGCGTTCTGGCGAGAACTCATCCTTGGGAGCTCGAGGCTTGGGTTCTCGCCAGAGCGTACGAGTGGAAGGCGGGTCAGAGGGCGCTGAACCAGCGCCCGGACCCTGGAGAGCGTGAGGCAATCCGCCGGGAGATGAGGGACGCCGCCACTCAGCATTGGGCTGAGGACCTCATCTCCGCGCCGTTTGGGCGACGGCTGCTGGATGCCATCGGGCCCGTCCTGGGGGACTGGCTCGATCGGCGACATGGCTCCCTCTCCTACGTCTTGTGCAGGTGCTGTCCGGGCATGGGTGCTTCGGATCGTACCTGCACCGGATCGGGAGGGAGGAGTCGCCAGCGTGCCACCACTGCGGGGCCGCAGTGGATACGGCGGAGCACACCCTGGTGGTGTGCCCCTCGTGGGCCGAACCCCGCCGCGCCCTGGTGGCAGCCGTCGGGGAGGACCTCACGCTCCCCAGCGTGATCGCCGCCATGCTCAGGAGGGAGGAGGCATGGGTGGCGGTAGCCTCCTTCTGTGACGACGTCATGTCACAGAAGGAGGCGGCGGAGCGCAAGCGGGAGGATGACCCTCTCGCAGCGCCGCTTCGCAGACGAAGAAGGGGTGGAAGGCGGCGGAATCAGCGTCCGTCCTCGTCCGCCCCAGGGGGTGATCAGCGGGCGACTGGCGCGGGGGCGCCACCGCCCACACCGCAAGGATCACCCCACTCGTCGGACCACAATGGCCGTGCACTCCGGCCATTGTAAAGACCCCTTCCCACGTGGGAGGGGTGTGAAGGGCCTACCGTAGGGCGGGCAGTCACCGGCGAGGGCCTGGACGCTATGGACTCCCAGGCCCTCTCCACTTAGGTGAGGTCGGAGTGTCGCTGGGTATTTTTAGTGGGTATACCGGGAACGTCTTTACCGGGGAGTCCCACATACCCCTCTCCCGCCCCCCGGCGGGGAGGGTATGCGTAATGTCATTTTTTCCCAGCGTCAAAAAAAAAAAAAAAAAAAAAAGGCCCTTTTGGAAGAATTTTAAAATATTAATGTGATTCGGACAGATTCTGGCCAAAACAAAGGAACAATTAGCATCACTAGAGAACCTTTGCTTTGTTCCCGAAAAGAAGTATTCAAGTGATCGATGAAATTCTACGAATATTTTTATACCAAAGTAAGTGAAGAAAGCAGTTCTTAAGCTAAAGTAAGTGACAGTGCAATTGCCATCTAGGTATATACGAGATATGGGCAATGACGCATACATACAGATATGTTCTAGAATATGAAATCTGTTCTACGTAGTATTATGTTCTACGTAGTATTATGCGAAATACAATCATGCTGTTTTTCAATAACAAATTTCATTAATACTTCAGCCTTGCCCAACCGCAATATCTGATTTGACACTATCAATCATCGCTGATAACAATGCTTTTTATTCTAATGGACTAGTAGGCTAGTTATCTAAAGAGCTTAGCCGCTAAAAATTATTGTTTCCACACTGCGATGTAGTAATGAAAATGGTAGAACGAAATAATGCTGGAAGACGACGATATTGATATACCAAAGTTTCTTACCAATTGGACGGTGGATTATTTTGATAACGTAAGTATAATTTTTATATTATAACTCCTAATAAGCAATTTTATGTAGATCTTCATTTTCTTCTAACACCTCAGAGTAGTGGAGAGTAGAGGACTGTCGTGGCGCACAGGCACATCCTCTGCCTGTAGCACAGCACGATGGTTTGTGGGTTCGATTTCCACTCGGGGAGAATGAAATATATCGCTCTGGTAATAAGGCAAAACCGCGGCGTTGAGTTCCGCCACTCAATACACAATGATTCATATGGCGGAAAATGGGGAATGGACTGTCGTAACACTAAGTGGATACCCTACAAAAAATACCATAGAGATGTCATGGTGAAGTTTTGACAATTCAGAAATCCGCAGAAAATTTTGCTGATTGTAATACCTTTCTCTTAGAAATTGTTCGCACTGCATCATATACACCTTTAGTCCCTGGAACGTCAGCTGGAGTTTATTATGTGCTCAATTTTATTAATGATATTATTACCAAAGTAGTTTTAGCAACTGTAGGTTAGTGCAGTACGTACTTGTTATTTAGTTAATATTTGTAAATATAGATTAGTGTTAGAGAGCAAAGCAAATGAGCAAAAATAAAAATGTTTAAATTGTAAAATTTAGTTGAGTACCTGCGGAATGATAGCTGACGAACATACACAGCTAAACACTTTAAAGTTTTACACTATAATGTACTTTCTTCTTCTACTTAGCATTATCCCGGCCTATTGCCAGGGTCTGCTTTCCTACTTAATCTACTCCACTTTGCACGGTCTTGAGCATCCTCAGTGGTTAGTCTATTGGCTCTCATGTCCTGCGTCACGACGACCAGCCATCGCTTCCTTGGGCGTCCGGGGGGTCTTACTCCAGGGACAGACATATCAAGGCATTTTCTTCCGACGAAGTTCTTAGACCGGCGCAAAACGTGGCCAAATCATCTCAGACGATGCTCTTGGAGCTTATCCGCTACGTCACGGACCCCGAGACTACCTCGAATGAATGTGTTGCGTAGGCGGTCAGCCCCAGTTACGCCACACATCCACCTCAGCATCTTCATCTCCGTTACGTGAAGCTCCTGAGTGTGCCGAGATAATGTTGGCCAACATTCGCTGCCGTATAAAAGAACTGGTCAGATCATGCTCTTGTATATCAGCCCCTTAAGTTTGGGCGGTATTCTGCGAACGCAGACCACATCAGTGACCTCCCGCCATTTGGCCCAAGCAGCGCTAACACGGGCATGGACATCATAGTCGATGCCTCCGGACTCGTGCATAATGGATCCAAGGTACCTGAACTGCTCCGATTTAACGGCTGGCTCAGACCCGATGTGGATGGTGCTCGAGTCTGGGTTCCCGCAAGCCATGTACTCGGTCTTTGACACATTCAGTTTAAGACCACCGTTCTCAAGCGCACTCTTCCAGGCATTCACTATACGCTCCAGCATCAGTCAGTTCTCGTCAATGAGTACTATGTCATCGACATACATCATCAGCCATGGAGGCTGCTCCTGGATGTGAGCCGTGGCAGTATCTAGCACTACATTAAACAAAAGTGGACTAAGAGCTGAGCTTTGGTGAACCCCTACTGTAATTGGGAAGGGTTTGGTATCGCCAACAGCGGTCCTAACTGTAGAGACAGAGTCGTTGTACTTTTCTCTGATAATAGCAACATAAGATTCAGGGATCCCTTTGGATCGCAGTGCCCACCAGATACACTGACGTGGCACACAGTCAAAGGCCTTCTGCAGGTCTAAGAATGCCACATGCAGAGCTCTCCTCTTTTTCCTGTGTGCCTCCATCAAAATTCTGAGGGCAAAAATGGCGTCCGTAGGGCCTGATCCTGGCTGAAATCCATATTGACATTCAGAGACAGTACACTCTCGGCGGAGCCTGAGGGCGATCACACGCTCGAAGAGCTTCATCGTGTGACTCATAATCTTAATGCCCTTATAACTACCGCAAAAAATACACTATAATGTACTGTATGTAATATAAATAGTACAAATGTCTATTCTAATGGAACTTTTTACAAATTACACCAATTTTAACAATAAATAATAATAAAATTTTAATATTTTCACAAGAGAAGTTTTGAAGACGTTTATATTGCAGTGTTGACGGAAGAAAAAACTAAAAATTGTTATTGTATAACCTTGATTGATATATATTTTTTTTTAGCATATTTAGTGGGATGAGCAGTAAAAAAAGTACTAAGAAAATTTAATGAAAATTATTTGACTTATAATCTATGTAATTAATATAATGACGAATTTTCGTATAAATATTTTAAAAGAAACATACGCATTTTCACGCATACCTTTATCAATAATATTAAAATCTTCTTACAGCTAGATACATCTGAATATCCATTTCCGAACAGGTTATGGAACGTGAAACCATTAGAGGAGATTGCTTTGAAAACGTCAGCGATGCTCATCGTGGGGGTCTTGGGTATCTTCCTCAACGCTGTCATTCTCATCATCTTGATTAAAAATAAATGGCTTTGGACTGCCAGCAATTTTCTGATCGGCAATCTTGCTCTAATTGATCTTTTAACACTGATATTTTGTCCTTGGTTCATGCTTGTTAGAGAATTTTATCAAAATTATGTTTTAAAGAACTTTGGCTGTAGATTTGAAGGATTTCTGCAAGGTAATTACTGTTTTCAAACGACTTAGTATTATATAACTAAAGTCTATTCATTGAAACTGTTTACTGCTTTTTTTTATATTGGGATTTTTGACTAATGTATCAGTATTATGGTTTTTACGAATAAATGAATTTTATTTGTCCATAAATAAGAAAATAAAAGATAATATAAATATAAATTATTCACTCATGGTTTTTATAAAGACTGGACTCAAGAAAAAGTAATAAAAACTATTTTCAAAATATTTCAGCGTGTTGTCTTCTTGCTAGCGTGATAGCAGTGATGCTAGTATCATATGATAGATTGGCATCTGCAGCTTTGACACAAGAGGCGAGGGTTACTAAGAACGCCGCTCCTAAACTGATAATAGCCACCTGGGTTATAGCTATCGGATTGTCGTTGCCATGGATTATAGAAAGGGAGTATATGGTATGTGGACTTTTATAAAAATATTTTATATTAATGCCGAATAATTTTCCCTTTTTATTTACTTTATAATTGTTATTAATTTGTCTAATAATTTTTTTTTGAAAACTGATATTTTCATATAAAGATAAATAATTATTACATATTGAGATGACAAATGATAACGTAAAGAAAATATAAATAAAAAAATTGTGAAAACAGTAAATAAATCCAACAAGGCTGATATTATCTGGCAAAAAAAATAATATTTATTATATGGAAATATTCGCGATGGATGCGATCTTTAAGCAAAATCGAGAGAGAATAGGATTAACAAAACCTTGCCAGATTTCTTAAATTAATGAAGAAATTCAATCTGTATTTTAAAGCTATTTTTAGTCATTATTTTTTAATATCTTTTATTTCAGGAGCGTCAATGGTTAGACCACTTGGAAATGTTTTGCATTGAAGACCTGGAGATACTGAGCATATATTGGCATTTTATTATAATGCTGTTGGTGTGGATCCCACTCGGCGTTATGTTAATAACGGTAAGCAATTAGGGCGGAAAGTTGAGAAAAGAGTATCTGAATATAACAGACTTTCTGCCTATTCTGATACAAATTACATAATTACAATTTTGTTGTTACATTTAAAAAAAATAGTTTAATTTAAATTTTCCATATATTTTAGTATGGCACCATAATGTGGAGGCTAGAATGGACGGCACGTGAGCTATCCGTACGGGGTGGAGGCCAAACTATAAACAAAGCTAGAGGCAAAGCTATGAGGATCACAGCTTGCATACTAGTGGCTGCCGCGGTGTGTAGAATACCGTATACTATATTGGTGTACTGGCGAAACAATTTGAAGAAAGAAATCAATGCGGTAATGTTTTACATAATAAAATTCAATTTATTTTTCCAATTTAATTGTAATTGAATTTGACGCTGAAATATATATTTTAATATTTATTTTAGTATGATGCCGATTCTAATAATTAATAATATAATTAATAATTAATATATATGTATAAATATAGGTAGGTATAAATAAAATAATAACAATATTTAAATAGTACGTCAAGAAAAAACATTTCTATCGGTAGATCTATTATTAAAATCGAAAATTTCTCCAATAAATACTTGATTAAAATCAATACTGTATTTATTTTATATTTAGAGAAACTAAGATATTTTTCAACAAAGTTTTTGTACAGCTGGTAATGACATATTTTTTTTTTATACTCTGTGTCCCGCACATGGCAGAGTAGGCACCCTCTATCTAAGTAACTTAGGCTTAAGGAACCTAGTGTTAAGGAACCTAGTGTTAAGACAGTCCGTTCTCTGCTTTCTGCCTTTCGGGGCATTGCGTGTTGAGTGGTGGAATTCAACGCTGTGCCTTGTTACGAAGAAAATGAAATTTAATCTTCCCCGAGTGGGAATCAAACCCACACATCGTCACATTTATAGGCAGACGCTGTGCCTAAGACGGTATCTGCCTCTTAAAATATTATATTATAATATCATTTATATATAGCGCAGTGTTACAGCGTCTGACTAAAAAAGCGAAGGTTGTGGGTATGATTCCCTCTTGAAAGATTGAATTATTTTCATTTTTTCACACTCTTAATGAGACAAAGGCTTTGTTACTTTGTGTCAAGATACTCCACTTTCCACTATAATTGAGGACGTTGTAGGTCTAATGGCGCGCTTTCGTTTCACTAGAATGGTGAAAATAAATAACTGGCCCGAGTAGGAATCGAACCCGGACAACCCGAGTACAAAGTACATTTGTATATATTTTAACAGGTCGAAGGTGTTTACGAAGTTATATGGTTTTTAGCAAGCTATCTAATGTATGTGAACTGCGCTATCAACCCTCTTATATACGGATTCACAAACATTAGATTTCGACGAGCTATGGACAGGACGCCGTGCATCGCTTGCTTTAGATTTAGTGAATGGTGCTGTATATGCACTACGGTAAGAGATGGCTATTTACTTAAGGAAAAAAAGAAAAAAAGCGGATCCCCTACATCACTCTGTGGCCCTTGCTTTCAATATTAATATCAAATGTCAATAAAAAAACTTACACTTTACACAACTTTACACAACAAACACTTTATACATTAATATGAAAATCCCCGCGTAATCAACACCTATAGTGTACTTCCCGGTGATCTAGGATTGTGAAAGGAGGAAGTAAGGCAAAAGTTTTCAAATTTGGTAATTTAAAAAATCATCATAGAAATCGATATCATTCGAAGAGTTTTCTTTATGAATAAATATAGAATGTGATCGAGAAAACATACATAAATATGTAATTGATTTAATACAAAATGAGTGTATACATCTGCAAAGTTAATTTTGTAAATTTTTGTAATTGTATTTTATAATTCATGAAATTGGTACGGAACCCTCCGTGCGTGAATCCAACTCGCACTTTTATAATTTTAAACTGTATTTATGAATCACACTAAGAAAAGACCCAGTGAACCCAGGTATCTTGAAAATGGCCAAGCGCTCTCATCAAGCCATGTTTTCGAAATTTAATGCACTTGTAACAACTTATTCATTTCTGAAGATATTTTTTATCTATTTTGTAAAAAAAAAGGCTGAAATACACTGATATTGAAAGCCTATGAAAAAATATCATATTAATTAATGACACCTCATTTATAAGGCCGTATAACAATATATATTTTTTAATGTTATTATATATACGAAACCTATATGTTTAAAGTGAAATATTATGCTATGTTCATAAAATCATAATTTTGCAGGTAATAAAAAAGAAACAGTCGATACAACCAAATAATGTGGAAAAGGTTTTCGTCATAGAAACCAGTCCACGTCCCAAGAGGAAGATATCCGGGATGGTGAAGAACTTCCTGCACATTAACAGACAATCGGTGGAACTCAGTTTTCCGAAAGTGGATGAAGCTACCACTAAGCCAACTAAAGTGACCCCTCTTAAAATAGAGCCAGTTTAAGAATATGGGTCTAATTGACTGGCTTATACAAAAGTAAATTATATTACTTATATTTTATAACGTTTTTTTTTTGTATAATTAATAATTTTAAATTATTAAAATAATTACCAATGCTGGTAGTTTATTCTAGCAATTAACTCTTTGTATATATATGTAGCTTATGATTTTTAACTTTGTGATCGATAAGGAAAATTGTTACTATCATTAATCATGTTTTTTTTTAATATGTTTCTAACATTTTTTTGCATGTAGTGTTTATCGTAACAAAAAAATACATATGGTTCTTTGTTTATTTAATTGTTTGCAAATTTTAACTTTATAATGTTGTAAAGTATTTCATATTTCATATGTGAAAGTACAAATTAATTAATATATAAACATTGTTTGATTTACAGTACATTTTTGCATGCACTACTAATTCTTTACGTTTTTTTTTTGTATAAGTGCCTAATAGAGTAAGTAAAAATAAAAAAAGTCAAAATTAATTAAATAAATAAATAATAATATAATATAATATATATTCGATATATGGTAAATAAAAGTTATACATATATGAAACACAATTTTGTAATCGCTTAATAAATTAAAATAACTGTAATATGCTTTTTATTTACCTTGTATTTTTTTTAACTGTAAATACTAAATAGTAATATTATTCTTATGTTATGTAGATTTTGTTTGATATTTAAGAAAATTAACAATATTATTAATTAAAATTCTAGTAAGACAGAGTTCATGAAGAAATAGACTAGAGCACTCACAATAAAAAACTCACTTGTGCAAGATGAATTATTTTCCTTGCCTTGCTATAATAAAATGACTAAGAACGGCGCTGAATCCCGCCACACAATACACGATATCTCTAGGCGGAAAGTGGAGAATGGAGTGTCTTGACAATAGGTGTTCCCTCTGCCAACACTTCTTTATTTGGAATAGTAAAAAAAAATATAATAATCAATAAGAATATTTAATTTAAAAGTCGATCCAGGATGCTGACACTTTGACACTGATAGAAATTCAGTTCAACTCACGAACCAGTCAAATCTAACATAGCTTTTAACTCCTGAACTTTTGTCTCCAACGTATCCTTCATGTAGGGCTCTATTTTCAAAATATCCGTTGCCTCTTGTAGTAACACCATGCTTTCCATCAGCTGTTCCTGTTTTAGAAACAAATTAGTAATATATATAATAATAAATATATAAGCAAGAAATATTAAAATAAAATTTTGTTCACAATGGTGGGCTTGTTTCTATAAGAAATCTTTCTGTTTCTGTTCTACGGTAATGGCGTTTCGAGCGTGCCAGTTGAGCAAAATTCACTTCGCCAATGTCACGTTGTAAGGAGAATACACGAAGGAGAATGTACGATGAAGAGAAATCTTTTCCACATACATATTATGCTATATAAATAAATTAAAATAAAAAATTATGTATATGAGTAGTAATAATTATGACATTATAAACAGCATTTTCCTGTAAACCATTCGGGAGAATAGATGTCACCCTATATATATATATATATATATACATATATATATATATATATATATATATATATATATATATATATATATATATATATATATATATATATATATATATATATATACATATATATATATATATATATATATATATATATATATATATATATATATATATATATATATAATATATATATATATATATATATATATATATATATATATATATATATATATATATATATATTATATATATATATATATATATATATATATATACATATATATATATATATATACATATATATATATATATATATATATATATATATATATATATATATATATATATATATATATATATATATATATATATATATATATATATATATATATATATATATATATATATATATATATATATAATATATATATATATATATATATATATATATATATATATATATATATATTAGTTATTAGTACCTACGTATGACGGTCACGATAACCTCGTAACTGTTTATTAGTTAAATCTTATGCTACATTATGTTACACTGTTACAGCTATTAATAAAATCTGGAACGCCGTCTAGCCCATCAACTTGTTGACTGGCATTCCGCCAAACATTTTTCTACTTGTGATATATTGCAATTTTTACATTGTTGAGACAAAAGAGTAGCTTGAACCGGATTTATTTATCTTGTTTTTTGTTTCTCTGTTGTAAATTGTATTACTTTTTTACTTCATTATATAGTAATAAAACAGTATGGTTAATAAAGGAAATTTTATTTATATTAAAATTTATCTTAGTAGGACTTAGAAATTCTTAGAAATTTGATACGTATATTTATTGAATTCAATAATTCTTTATAAAATATGCAAATTATTAAAACATTTAACAAATTACGTAGTACGTAATTCAATCTATTTCAATATTAGCTGTTCTGTAATAAAAAAATCTTTCAGTGAAGGCAACTAGCCAGCTGTTATTTAATCAATAAATATAAATTAAAAAAAAGCAATAAAATGTTTAAATCTCATAAGAAAACTTGTGACGTACACTTAAATTATATAGAATGATAATAGGAATTTCTATTCGTAAACATGACGACTCGTGTAGTACGATTAACATTTATTACTGTCGCTAGATTTGCACATTTATACAGTGCAATTTGTTAAGACCAGTGGTATAAAATTATTAAACTAATAAAATGTAGTACTAGATTTTCATGTTGATTGATCATACAACATATAATATGTAAGAATCAAATCCAGTAATAACGAAAATATAAATGTAACTTAATAACGTAAGTAAGGATCGAAGAGATATACTTAATAATAATCTTTTAAACAAACCTGAGCCCCTTCTTTTGTCAATTTGTCATCTTCGAAATCCCTCTTGGTTTGCATCATCATAGCAGCTTGAAGCTCCAAGAGAATGGTACCACGGAACCTGCTCCACCCAGGATCTAGAATATCTGCCACTTCCAGTAACTCATGGCACAAATCTATTTTTCTTTTCAATAAGTAATCTGATAATTCTGTAATTTCCATTTTATGTAATTTAATATGTAAAAATTACAATTAATTTTTAAAAGTTGTGTATGATATTATATTACCTGTCAGCGTATATTCTTTGTAGTTCCCGTAAATTTGCAACAATGCCAGCTTAGCTTGTATCACCAAATGATTACTGGAATGCAACGTCGAACTATACTTGCTAATGAATTCCTCGAAACCTTTCGGTCCACTCTTATCCAGTGCTCCTAGTTCTTGCTTTAGAGCGTTATTACCCCACACCATTTGTCTACTTTGTATATAATAACCACATTTTTCACATTGCCATGGCGCTGCCTCATCTAATGGGTTAGTGGAAACCAGCATAGCGTTTGTAGGAGAATTGGGATCTCCGCTACGGTTATTACACACTGAACACAAAATATTACCTAAATATGTCCCAAATTCTGTGGAATCTGAACACCTCGAGCATTCACATTCAAAACATTTGTTTACTTTCAAATGCTTCCTCCTATCTAAAGTTCCTAGTAATGTTTGTGTGTATGTTGCACAAATCATTTCACCTTTTGATATTGGCACTGTCGCAATAAGAGCCAGCATGTTTTCATCGTTTATATAAATATGACGAGTATTAGGTTTGCAATTATGGTTCATCATTGAAGCTGTCAGATAAATAGCACGTAACCTTTTCGATCCATCTGCTGATCTTACATCAAAGGAGTTTGTGTCAAATATCGAAGCTACTTTCAAAATAGTTTCCTCATCAAACGGCAGCCCAAGTACTTGAGTTACAAAAGTGACAAGGTTGGCCTTTAACACTTGATATAAAGGTGTGTTTACTCTGTCTTTTAAATGTGACTCTAAGCTCATTACGCTTTCGAATATCTTAGGATTACTTGTCTTCATCAACAACACTCTTAGCGGGGCGATAACGCAATACGCCGCTTCAACTTTACCTGGATGTTCATATTTTATGTTACATTTGTAATTCCGTTTTGTCATTATTTTGCATTCATCCTTATGCACTTCAGCCGTTTCACAATCTACACCACACATTGGCCAATTACATGATTTACACTTGTAGAAATCGGATTTGTCGTCGTTTTGGATTGGCTCAAGTTTCTTGCCACATGATAAGCAATGTACCGGACTTGAAATTCTTGGTCCGATTGCAGCAGGATTTTCTTTTAAAATCACCTCTCCCTTTTGAATATCTCTGGTTGCCACCATGTGGCGTCCCAGAGTTTCTGTATACTGAATTTTGAAAGCGCAACATCTTGATTTATGCCCTTCTTTCCAAGCCTGCTTTTGATGAGCTCTAGAACAGTAATATACAAGCTTACAGCCTCCGCATGTTTGATTGGCTGGCTGTTGGCAGACTTCACACACCGGTATTTCGCGCCTATGCATTGTTTTATTGTAACAAATCGAATAAAAACGATTTTAGGGCGAACGCGCGCGCATCTCGTCCCGTTCCTAGCACAATACTCGTTAAAAATAGATACGGATAATTATCACTGCTGACTAAAGACTTGTATTCGTGCCAACAAAATGGAGTATTACAAAACTTCTGTTCCTTGATAAGAACAATTGTTTTATAGACAACGCATACCTACCGCTTCTATCCTTATGATCTACTTATTTTAGTATTGGAAACGACTGTATTTTATTATTTCATAATAAATTCTTTAAAATAATACTTGAATACAATATTGTGCATGCACTCTTATAAAGTTTTTAATAAAATATTAATTTCAATAAATACAATTCGAGATATTAATTTAGTAATAATTTACAATCTTATGTGGGATATTTGTTGTATGTAAGTTCTAAAAGCACACGAAAGTAAATGACATTTTTTTTTCCACTGAAATATTTTAATTAACAATAGAGTTAGTAAAACTTAGCATACTGTAAATCACGATTTCATTGAACTCTCATTATTTTCACGTAGTAAACGAAAATGAGTCAATAGAAAGACTATTTTCATATAAAAAAAACACCACACCGCAATTACGCAACCTGTCCAGTTCTGCCGCCCTCTAGTCTCGAGCTTTCATGCGCGCGCGCAGTGCGTGTTTATAAAAGTGTATTGTATTGAAGAATTTGGATTTTTACAAGATATTAGGAAAAAGCGGTAAGTAAATGATGTTTTAGTGGTAGCTATTATATAATCATAATTGAATTTCACCAATTTTAAGTGACACTCGTGTAGATTAAATATTTGAGAATCGGATACTAATTTCAAATTTAATTTAAATATTTTCTGGAATGACTTCTCATTGAGCTACTACAGTAGCTAATGTTGCATTCAATTTTGAAGATTCAGACTTTTTTCATATAATCACAAATTCTCAAATATCTGCTGACCTACTAAACATTGCAGAACATAGATAATGGATATACGGATATATATTATGGTTTCCCACCTGTGGGCCACGCTTGTTCCGTAGACCTTGTGTATTTTTTACTATTATCCGCTGGTATAATCATGGGATTTAAGTCTCAAAGTATAAAAATAAAATATATTAAACTAAAAAATTTAAATATTTAGTACAGGATTTAAATATAACTAGTTTATACAGTACAGGTAGAATATATAAACGAAATATGGGGATATTTTTAAATCGTGTAGGCGATATCCATAATCGTTTTACACTTGGTGTGCAGTTATTGACTTAATAATAGCAAAAGGATCCTAATAAATAATAACACATAGTACGCTGATATCAGTACGTAAAAAACATGAGGGCCCCCCGGAGAGCATGTATGAAGAGGTTGTTGACAGTGGGCGAGGCGAAAGAGGTGTGTAGGGACCGCAGCGTTTGGCTCTCCGTTCTCTCTGACTACCCCGCTAGGGATAAAGCGTGTATAGGGATAAAGTTATGTATGTATAGGTATGTATGTTGATACCACTTGTTTTGAGGCAATCTTAGGGAAACAGTTATATTCAATAATATTATCGTTTTTTCAACTTAGTACGATAGCAGGGCGTTGAGTTTCGCCACGCTATACGTAACACTTCGTCCTCTCACTTTCTACTTGGAGTTAAGATATTCCTTCATGAATAGTGGAACTCATCGCCGAGCTTTGTCTTACCGGTGTAAGAAAATAATATATGTAAAAAATTATCATTACCATATGTTCCATTAGAACAAACAATTTATATCTTTAATTTAATAAAAAAAAACAAGTAATCCATATATGAACGGAAAGAACGGAATGCATTTAAATATATTTTTTCTTCCTAAATTATATTGGATTTACGATCAAGAAGTCAATATGAAGTAATCAAATTCATATGTAAATCAATATACAACATACTGTGTGATGAAATTCAATAATTCATTCTCCGGATCGGAAATAAAATCCAAGACCGTCACATTTACAGAAACTCTGTAACCGAATTAATCGAATATATATTTGTATAGTATATTTTTTGGAACAATTTTATTAATAATATGTAAAAATTGCGAAAATCAAAGAACATATAAGTTAAAAATATATAAAGTAGAGATGTAGATGTAGAGTAGAGAAAAATATACATAGTATATAGAACTGGTATTTTAGAAAATACAAGAACCCCTTTTTCTCTTAACTCACTGATAAATATTACACCAGTGTCATATGAACCCACAATAATTGCGGACACAGTCAGACGTTCTGTTATCTACAAGAACGTTAAAAATGGCACTGTACAAAATTACTTTAAATTTGTGCTTTATCCTATAAGTATCGAATTCGAGACAATAAACAGTAGCCGAACTAGAGCAGAGAAATGATAATCATTTAATTTTTGGATTTTTTACTGGTTTGCATGACTCGTGTTTAGATTATTTTTTTATAACATATTTTCTTTTTTAGATAATGGGCAACAACAAAGACGATGATATTTATGAGGTAATTTACTTATTTTATGCTGACATCTTTTAATAGAGCTTTAAGTCTTCGTTGCAAGAGTAGCTTCTTGGTCGAGCTTTATTTCTTTTCAAATGTTACGCATTAAATAAACTAGATGTCGCTGTGGTATAAATAACGTTATGAATTTACAATATTCATAACTCCTACTGTAGTGAGTATAAAAAATAAAAATGTCATCTATGTCATAGATTTGATTTGATTTTATATAGGAAAACTTTATTTCAAGATAATTTGAAAAGCTTAAAGCTGTTATATATATATATATATATATATATATATATATATATATATATATATATATATATATATATATATATATATATATATATATATATATATATATATATATATATATATATGTATATATATATATATATATATATATATATATATATATATATATATATATATATATATATATATATATATATATATATATATATATATTTATTTCTCTTACAGGTCCGTCAATCTGAAGAACTAGGCAGGTACCTAGTAGCTACTCGTGATTTGTCTCCTGGAGACGTAATCTTGACAGAACTGCCTCTAGTCTTCGGACCTAAGGCCATGCCTGATCCAGAAGCGTCAATGCCTTGTGTTGGATGCTACAAGCCAATTTTTACTGATGTTGGGGAAAGATGTTCGAAGTTGGTATATCGTGCGTTGTTCGTTATATTTTTAAAAGTAATTCATAACTTTAATTCGGCGGAAAGCGAGAACGGAAGTGTCTTAATACCCTTTATATATCTATGTGGTAGAAAATAGAAAAATATTTGCCAATAAAATATAACACAAAGTCAAATAAAGTCAATATTTTAAATTATAAAAAAATACTTAATTTTCATAGAAAATTTAATAAGTACGTGACGAAAAATCTATTTCATTATATATTGGATATAATGAAAATACATTCATTATATAATGAAAAATTTTTTAGTATTACAAATTAATTATAGCACATCATTTGTAATTAATGTACTAATTAACTAACATTACTTAAATATGATTATATATTATAATATTGCCTCCAATATAAAGAAATAAAAGTAAATTAAATTTTTTTATACTATTTGAAGCTATTGGACGCAGTTCCCATTTTATGGGAATATTTTGAATATTTCCATTTTATGGAAATAATTTTTTTTCCCGCTCTACGACAAAGTGCGGTGTTAAGCTCCGCCGCTTGTCACATGAAAAAAAAAAGAATAGATACATTTTAAGTCGATTTGTAATGTAATTTTTAATTTTTATACAGGTGCGGCTGGCCTGTATGTTCCGGCAACTGCCCAGGACTGAAGGACCCAAAACATCACGCACTGGAATGTGAAATTTTAAGCGTCCGCCCAGAATGTGTCCTTGATAATATGGCTGAATATTATAGGTAATAAAAAATTTAATAGAGAAAAATTCGGGTGTAGGGCCCATTTTGTTCTAGGGTGAGGAGTGCCTGGAACTTCTGACCTAAGAGTAGAGCCCATTTGAAATGCACATAACTCTAGTTTCTCTCATCTTCCTAATCAATGATTAATAATATTTTATATTTTATCTTAGCCAAACAATGCACAATATCTCTATCTAAAATGCCTTGTGTGAAATAAGAGTGTCAAATCTCTATGTTCACTCTAATCTCACTGATTGTCGTATCAACAGAATGAGGCAGAAAGAAGCTATTGTCAAGAAATTCCGTTCTTCACATTCCTTTCGAGACAGGAGACATGAAACATGCTTATTGAGTGGCGGGATCCCACTGTGTCTGTCTTTCTAAAGCAGCGAAAAAAAAATTAACTAAACTACTTTCTGAATTACATCCAATCTAGTCTAGGTAAAATATTAAAGTGAACTTTGAAAATGAAAGGCACCTAAATATTATTATTTTTTTTATAAACAGAAAATAAGAGACAACTTATAAAATATATATGTATTAATACGTGAACTTTGTATCCCTATTTACGAAAATTATGCGGACAGGGGAGTGTGAACTTTGGCAAACTAATAGTTTATGTGTAGGAGAAGTGCAGAACGCTTATACTTTCCAATAATAATTCTAATAAAGTATATTAAATCAATAAATAAAACGTTACACACACTACCATATGTTTAATAATATAACTTTTGTATAAATGGACAAACACGTTGCTATGGCAACGCGTGTTTCACGCGTCAACGGGTCCTCGAGTGCTAAGTATATCGCTGTAATTGTAACCTTTCAGACACGACGCGTTATTACCTTTAAGATGTTTGCTCCTACAAAATATTGAAGCGGAAAAATGGCAAAAATTGACAGCTATGCAATCACATATGGAGTGTCGCGGTCCGGGGACGGAAGCGTATGAGTATGTATAGATACTAATCGAGATATTTTATTCTTATTTAATAAAAAAAAATAACATATTGAGCATTACAATATGTTAGTTAAGAAAAACTTTGTAATATGGTGTTCCAAAACATATTGAAAAGTCCAACGTATCAAACACTTATATATAGTATTGGTATTTGTCTATCAGTTGATGCAACTATTATAACTAATACTTTCCTGAATAAGTTGTGTATATATTTGGACTTTGGTGTGATGGACTTGGACCCACCCTGGGAATAGAATATGGCAGCAAGTTTTCAACTGTCTTCTTTATAAAAATATTGACATTCTTTTATATTAACAGCCTCACCAAATATTCTAAGATAATTAAAAAAAAACAATCTTGAACGTAGAGAAAATTTTGTTCACACTCCGTTCTCTACTTTTTTCTCCAGACATTGATATTTGATTAATGTAGCTCTCCGCTACGTTTTTCAGAGAAAGGACATAAACTTACTTTCCGAGTATAGAATATAGTGGAGTAATTCCCTTTATTAGGCGAAATTTAATTTTGTTAAAATATTTCTATAGCTGATAATAGAAAACTACAAATAATTAAATATTTAACGCAAGTTGTTGTTTCATTATTTTATAGTTCTATAAATGTTATTCTTACGCTCAAATATATATAAAATTTATTTTCGATATATTTTATTTTCATTTAACATAGTTTATTGAAGTTAAATTGTATACTAATATATTTTTATTTTACAGCGAAGCCAATGAATTCATCGTGGAATATCTTATAGATAGCTTCATTAAAAACCTAAATAGTGATATTAGAAATAAATATTTTAAAGACGTGTCTCGTGAGCTCTTACATATGTTGTGTGGAATAATTGATACGAACGCTTTGGAGATAAGATTACCAGAAGGTTCTGAACTAAATGCTCTATACGCTAAAACCTGTCTAATGGAACATAGTTGCATACCAAATACAAAGCATTTATTCAATTTGAATTCGACAGACGTAAATGATCTTTATAAAATTAAAATTAAAATAGTAGTTCCTGTAACAAAAGGAAGTCATATAGCCACTATGTACAGTCATGCATTGTGGGGTACACAAGCTAGAAGGCAACATTTGAGAGATACAAAATATTTTTCCTGTAAATGTCCTAGATGCAGCGATCCCACTGAGTTAGGAACTTACTTAAGTGCTATGAAATGCTTTGGTGATGAGAAAGGACCTTGTGATGGCGTCCATTTGCCAGAAGATCCGTTGGATGATGAAACAGAATGGGCTTGTAGCAAGTGTCCAATAAAAGTAAATAATTCACAAATAAATATGCTCATATCACAAATGGGTGAAGAAGTGGAAAATGTACAAATGATGGGTGGATCGGTTAATATGTTAGAAAATGTTTTAACTCGACTATCAAGTTTCTTACATCCAAATCACTACCATTTATATTCTATTAAACACTCACTTATCCAGCTATATGGAAGACATCCTAGTTATAATTCTGAAGAAATTTTAGATAAGAAAATTAAGATGTGTAAAGATTTAATAAATATTACTAATACTTTAGATCCAGGCAATGCTAGACTTAGTTTGTATAGTGCTGTGCTACATCATGAGCTACATTCGGCGTTAGTATTAAAATGTAAAAAAGCTAAAAGCGATGGTTCTTCAAGAACTATCGAGGAAATAAAACCTTCATTGGATGAAGCAAATGCTTCTATACAAGTAGCTCTATTATCATTAAAAGATGATGTAGAAGAAATTGCTGGTAAAAGATTGTTACAAGTAATCGAAGAAAGTAAAATGGATTTTGAGAAGTATTGTAAACAAAAGAATATTAGTATTTAAAATATATTTATTTAGTAAAATCTAAGTTAACTAGTTATGCTATTATCACAGTTATTCAACAATTTGGTAACTTGAACTTATATATCTAAAAACATTATTTGTATAATTCATTAATAGCAATATAAATAATAGTACTGAAGTAATATTTGTATCTAAACTTATCACATGATAATAAAAATTGTATTTATATGTAATAATAATAAATAAATTCCTTAGTGACTTAATATTTAAAAATTTAAAATAATTGGTGAAAAATAAATAATAAAGGTAACTTAATTTAGCTACAGTGTAGCACTAATATAAATGCTAGTACTAATTTAACAACAGTAATCAAAAACGAATTCTTATTTAAAATTAAAAAGTAATATCTTTAAATGCTTAAAACTTATGATCTCGTAATTTAAATTTAAAATTGTAGACTATTATTGACTACTGAATATAATAAGTACGATTGAAGCGAACGTTTAAGATTATTCAAAATTTAATATATATATATATATATATATATATATATATATATATATATATATATATATATATATATATATATATATATATATATATATATATATATATATATATATATATATATACGATGTAACATTGTACCACTTGCCCGTCCTTAACAGTGACACGGTAACGTAGAGCTATTGGCATGCGATTCGCGTTCAGCCTTAAAGTTATGTAAGGATAGATATTATTGGAGATAATATATATATATATATATATATATATATATATATATATATATATATATATATATATATATATATATATATATATATATATATATATATATATTTTGGATATGTATTAACCTATTACCTACGTTTCAGCGTTTTGTACACAATGTTGCCAAAAAGACAGACTTTGAGAGAATTTCAGTATATTCTGAAAGATCTTTAAATTATAAATAAAATTTATTCTGTAAGCATATAGAATTCTAAAAAGAAACTAGTGGCCCGAATTTGATTGAAAATAAAAACTATAAAACATGGAAAAAGCTTCCAATACATTCTATCCACTTCTTAAATACCAACTCAAACCAGATCTGACGTTATCGTTATTAACGCTATTCATAATCCATTCGGTGTATTTAGATACCCTAGTGTATATTCCTGGCATCTTAGCTCTGGCACAGCCACTGCCAGTTGATACTACTCCGACCACCGTTGCGTGACCTTTGTCACCATCTATCATTAGAGGACCGCCGCTGTCAGCCTAAAATTGTCATTTATGGTTATTTTTTTATTATTTATGATATTATTGGTAATAACATTTGGTAAAGAAAGAGGCGAGGGTAAATGCACATTTCAAGCCTAAATTTAAATAATAAATAACTTAAAGGGAGCATATACACAATACGCTTGTAATGCTAAGATATATTTTTTACATAATAAATAAATAAAAAATTTAATCAATTA
Organism: Dione juno; assembly: GCA_037127375.1. Taxonomy (NCBI): domain Eukaryota; kingdom Metazoa; phylum Arthropoda; class Insecta; order Lepidoptera; family Nymphalidae; genus Dione; species Dione juno. The sequence continues at coordinate 1,279,060 of JAXRJS010000065.1, forward strand.
TACAAAAATACACACAAAATGTTTTCTGAAACACGTATCTATAATATTTAATTGAACATGTCATATTAGTTCAAAGTAGTACGTTAATTAAAATACCCAAATACCCACAATGTTCGAGATATTACTGAGTGGCGGAAGTTAGAGCTGTGCTTTGTCTACTTATAAATTTTATTCGTAAAATAAATTAAATTTGTAACAATTTCTATAAATAATAGATAATAATTTATTATATATTAATTAGAGATATTTAATATTAATTTATAATTAAAGAACAAAGTTAGCCTTAATTTTGTTCCATGCAATACCGACCTTACATTTTTTGCTAAATAAATACAATTGTCAGCTGGGCTAAATTATATATTATCTGGATTGAATTTTTTTTTGTGACGTTTAAACTCTGGCGCTTACCTTTATAAAACATTTCACACTTATCTGCTTATATAACATATATTACTTTAATGATAAGCTAATATTGCAGTCTTACTGAACAAAAGACAAATTCACTCGACTAAAAACTTGTCTTTTTAATTTAAAATAATATGTTAGAGAAGCTTTAATTTATTTAAAACTATTAACGCTCTTCTCGAATAAATTGTTAGCATAAAATTATTGACCATTTGTTAGATGAATCATATTAATTGTTATCAATATTGGCGATTATACAGAAAGTAATTATTCGTATAAATGTCATTTAGTAGCTATTGTACTGTTTTATCCTAACAAATCACAAATAATATGAAAAATTGTATATATGTAAAAAATAAAGAAAATTGTATAAAAAATAATAAGCTCACCCAACAAGAGTCTCGGCCGCCTTGCTCATATCCAGCGCACAATTGAGTCGCTATAATCCTCACTTTGCTGCCTTTAGATTCGTACCAACTATTGCATTCACCGTTCTCTACTACAATAACTTCAGTCTTTTGCAAGATATTTGGTCGTACTCCTGTAAAAATAAGCTTTTTTTTACGTCACGTATGTTATTCAGTTCTTTTAGTTCAAGGAATGAAGCTCGATACTTATTAGAATACTAATACTTTATATATTAGTATTCTAAGAAGTATCGAGTCTAGAATTATTGCGTATACAATTATAATATACTTTCTGATTTCACCATAGTTAAATATTAAACTTTTTTTTTTTAGGAGGTCATTAGTTCTGGCTTCTGTTTCCAATTGTCGCACTGGAAAAGTGTGTGACTGTAAACACAATAGTTATGGATTTGGGTCCCATTTGGGGGAATTCTATCTATTTCTAATCTTTCTATTTGGAAGCTTTCTATTTATTATATTTATTCCTATTTTTTTTTCGTTCACTGGTAAAAAGAAAAAAATACAGAGCCTAGTTCCACCATTTCTTAGCACTTTGAAAATCATACATAAAAACAGCCCTTTAAGATATATTTTCTCAATTTAAAGTTAATTTTAATTAACTACTGAAGATTAACATTTTATATTTAGTTAAAAGAATTGAAACCATAGTTTAGGTCAAAATGTCAGGAGCGACAAAAGAGTTAGATTAATTACTCGTTGGCAGGCTAGCGTCAAATTTCTTTTTAATAAGCCATATTCAATTAGAAAAATTCCTTTTGATGAAGAATATAAAACCTTTTTTGATTAAAAAAAAAGATTTAATATTCAATAAAGAAATTCTAGATATTATTATTATTTTTTTCACTGATTTAATATTATCAAGGCTCAGATAAGAATATTTAGGCACATGAGTGATTTTGTTCACACATTTCAATACTTGGTGGAAATCATTTATAAGATTTATCTAACTAAACCTGGTAAGTATCCAATATCTAAATTTTAAATAAAAGCACCATGAGAGAGAATTGAATTTACTACCATCGTCTTCAACCAGGCACATCCCGAATCAGCCACAGTGTTACTAATTACATGCCATACATATTATTAAAAAGAAAATTAAATAGTAATAATTAAATATAAATATACTAAAAATGTTTAAATGTTTAACCCGCAGGAGAACAGAGAAAGTTGTGTCAAAACACTCCCTTTTTTGCTTTGAATTTAAATTCGAGAGTTCGTAGCAGATCTCAACTCTGCACTTCGACTTACCACGGCAGGGAAATAAAATAATTGAATTATACTCTCTCTTACAACTAGGAATCAAACATGCAACTTATTTTTAATATGTCAAAATTATCAACATACCTATAGCCCTATCTTCATTAGTGAAGCCCCATCCAGCTACCGTAGCCATTTTCCCACTGAAATCTGATGCCAACGGTTGTGGAAGACACGCAGGCCTTAGCTCATTGCTCCATTGAATTTGACGTACCGTCTTCAATAGCGCTACGTCATTCGTTTTCTTCTTACATCTGTCAAGTATTGTAATATTTTCAATATATTCATGGTGTTTATTATTTTATATATATATGGTGTTTATATAACTATGCATAATTAAAATTGTGTCATCATAATTGTAGTAATTTACCTTAATTATAGACAAAGACTTTTAGGGGTTACTACACGGGACTGAAGAAATAGAAAAACAACTCAGGTATGGGGTATAATATATAGCATAGACCCCATATAGAATAGGTGGAGAGAGAGAGAGAGAGCGTACTATAAAACCACTTTGTACTTAGCTTTCTGCCCAAATTCAAAAAATGTATAATAATTGATTCCCCCGGTTTAGATAGAACCTATGTACACCTATGTAAACTATTTTTTTTTGGCGTTAGTTTTTAGAAATGTCTAAATGTATGTGTGTTTGTGTGTGTGAATATCCGTTCCATACGTTTCGTAAATTTTTGAGACATTGCTTGTTGAGTGACGGAACTCGACTTTGGAACTTATCTTCTGACCAGAACGAGGAAATGAATATAACTCATTCCCCCGAGTGGACATCGAACCTACAAACGTCGCGTTTAAAGTCAGATGCTGTGTCACTACACCACAACTTTAACTTAACAATATTTACTTTTACTTCGTAATAACGTCGTCTTAAGCATAAAATCAACACAAAAGCAATAGATATGTTAATATTTCATTATTTCTTGTAATGTAATGAAACACTATGTAAATTAATCTTAGACATTCAGAAACAATACAACAGCAAGGTCAATTTTAATTATACATATATACTAGTATATTGTTCTTAACTTATACACAAGTTGAGTACAAATTGTATGTTTAGTAAATATTACTTTTTTTGTTAGACTTTGTGGTCTAACTAGCTTTTATCTCCGGCTACGAACGCGTGTTCACATTTTAAGTGCCTGAAGTAATGTGAATTTATATAGCCTTTTATAGCCTATATATAGTAGCTATATAAAAGCCTATTATAGCCTTTCTCTATAATTAAACAGCATTTCTTGAGAGTAGCGCGTCATGTGTGTTCTTGACACATTCTTCAATTTTATAATATAAATAAAGACAGGTTATATTTGATGTAAAGTTTTAGATACTTCATATGCATTTTCGTTTAGATTTATACAGATTCGATGAAGCTATCTTATACACACTTTAATAGTTAAAAATATTTTATAATATAAAAATAGTTTAGATTTTGCCAATTGTTGTATTTTATATGAACTTATTTAAACAGGATTAATATATTATATTTTTATTACAAATAGACTTAGAGTGTCCGTTGGTTACATTCGGCTGAAATAGTTTCATTCAAGAAAACTTTATTTTTTTTAAAAATGTGTCAAAAAATTAAAATAATTAATATTACAAAATTTCTATTTGTACCGCCATCTTGTTGAATTTGTGTACAATAATGGAAAATGATCATTTGATCAACGATGACATATTTAAAAAAAAAAAGTTTAATAATAATTGCTCAGATTTTCCCCTCTTATAAGAGAATAGAAGGCAGAGAGCTTAGTGTTAAAACACTATGGTGTCCGCCGTCCACCGAAATTTGAGACACTGAGCTAGGAACTATAAATATTCAGCTGCTTCACATAAAAAGTCCTTTGAAATTGACCTTCGTGGATGGATATAGCTAACATTTAAGACAATATTTCCTTTTATATGATATTTTCGCTCATACCTTTTTTCTATAATATACTAGAATGTGTTAAAATTTTAAATATACACAGCACATACCTATATTCTGGATGTGGTACTATTTTCGATAGCTTTTCACTCTCGTCACCCGATGATATGTCAGTGTATCCGACAACCACAGTCAACTGTTTCGATTTGTAGAATTCATCGAAAACGCTAAAAAAAACGTAAAATAAGTAAAATTACATATTAATAATTTAATTGGTAAAAATATTTGTATTAAAAGAACGAGTTCTTAAAACAAAGTTGCAATTATAAAACTTAAATTGTAATAAAATTATTTCGTACTTTATTCGATGCAAATATTTTCTTACATGAAATATCGATAGGTAATGGGATTCATTTGCATAGTCTAGCTTGAAATAACTTCAAGCATATAGTAAGGTAGACAGTGGAAATCTAGTATTATCACTAAGTGTCCCGCTTTTTGCCAAATTTTCGTAAAATTGTGTGTTAAGTGGCGGACCACCATCACAGTGGTGGTCACCATTTGTTTTGCTACTACAGCGAGGATAATGAAAATAATTCATTGTCCCCGAGTGGGATTCGAACCTACAAGTACACTATGCCGCTGCGCCACAGAGACGCAACATGGTAAGCTATATTTAGCTATAGCTATATTTATTCAAAAACGCCTGCTTTTTTCATAATAATTATTAATATATTGTACATGTTACAAAAAAAATAGCTTAGGCTTTGATTAGTATATATAAGATATATTTTATTTAATTTTATACATCCTGAAGTATATTATATTTAAATTATAGGCATTGTCTATCATAATAATACTAAAGTACACTATCATAATAATCATCTATAAACACATAAAAATGATAAAAAATAATATATATATATATATATATATATATATATAATATATATATATATATATATATATATATATATATATATATGTATATATATATATATATATATATATATATATATATATATATATATATATATATATATATATATATATAAACCTTATTTATATTAACCTTTTTGTTACCAAAACACAAGTGAAATATCACTGTACTCTCCTTCTCACAACTCAACTCTTCTCACAAAGAGCTTGAATATAACATAGAATGGTTTTAGTCACCTATAACTTACCTACAAACACAATGTCCCGCTGTTAACAACCATCTATCATGTATAACGGTAGCGCCACACTGGTGCGTGCCCTGCCGCCAGATGCTGGCCGCCCACGGAAACTCCGCGGGCAAGCTGTCCGTGCCGCCCACAATGCGACCTTTACGTGACATCACTTTGCCACACTCTACGTCGGCTACTGTAATTAATATTGAATGAAATTTAGCCTGCAACTTGAAAATCCGTGTGAAATCTTAATTTTTCACATTATCATAAGAATTTATGGGAATCATATACGAGTATAAGTGGTTCCCCAGGAACCTAAAGTCAAAATCAAACTTTAGCTAGTTTCTACATTTAATGTATTCCTTTAAACTCAATCTATTCGTCCTGTGATTGATTAATTATCTTCGTTTCCTTACAACTTTACGCGTTCCTGTATAGCAGGATAGACAGAGAGAACTTAGTGACAAAACACTCAGTGGGTATCGAATTCACATTATGGCGCTTGCAGTCAGATAATGTACCGCAGTGTAATTTACATCATCTTAAATGATTTCTTGTACTATAATAATAAATATTTTTTAATATAAACAAAATAATAGCGTACGATGAAGTTTTTATAGTTAATAAATAATGTTTCTACCGAGTCGTATTTAATATTTCTACAAACCGTGAAAGCTTTATATTAAGCTTGTTTATTAATTAAAGACATTTATAGATGCAATATATTAGACAGTATGACGGTCGATGTTTTATTGAACATGATAGTGGATTCAATTTTCAACGATGACTGACTGACTTACATTTTTTAAAGGCTGACATAAACATAATATTTTTAAAGGTGAAGTAAAACCTCGCAATAAGAAAGGTATACTTGAAATAATGTACGCAGTAATATCTACCTACCCTACTTATATTACCTACCCTAAAGGTATTGTATAAGAAAAAAACATCGTAGTCTATCATTTATTACAGTACTTTAGATATTAGATTTTTAGATTTTTATACTTACAATTAACATATGATAATCCAATGTGAACATAACTTAATAACACTATAACGATCACAGCCGAACTCATTTTGGACACAAATCTACAATGAGTAACAAATATAAGAATAATTTTAGTAATTTAGTATAACAAGAAACTATTATATAATAATATATAATATAATATAAATTAAAATAAATATTAAATTTTCAAACGAGTGTTGCACACATGTCAAAGTGCGTGCACTCACTATATGTTGAGATTCCATTCGGTTAATATTTAAAGGATCTATGATTTGTTGGAACGAAACTCCTTCGTACGCTCGAAGGCCTGGCCCCTATAACTTAGTGGTGTAGTGATGCACAAATAAAAGTTAAATGTCGATAAAGTATCGTGAATAATTATCATTCATCGGTGTTCGTGGTGGAACATCGATTTTCATTATATATTTCAATGTTTGTTACTAGTTTAAATTATAAATATAATAAAGAATACTATAGTATATTATTTTGAATGGGAAAAAATAAATAAATTTAGGGCGTAGCTTTATATATATATATATATATATATATATATATATATATATATATATATATATATATATATATATATATATATATATATATATATATATATATATATATATATATATATATATATATATATATATATTTATATATATATATATGCACAATACGATAATTTTTTTGAATTTTATTCCTGAATTTTATAAGTATAACAATTATAATAAATATATTCAAATTGTAACCAAAACAAATAAGAAAAACGAGAACATAATACGATAGGTCATTTTATATATAAGAAAAAAATCTGTACATATCTATACATTATAGCTATTGACAAGGTACCTCCCTACATACAATTCATTGTCAGGTTCGAAGCAACCTCGGCTGATAAGCGTAGATAACGAGCGCGGAACCACCTGTCATTACACAAATGAGTGAGCATTATCGAAATATTTATACATATGTGATGGAAACTTTACTTCGGTATGGTGACTATATTTTTGTTTCAACCGAGTTCTTAGAGATGATGAAATTAAATATCTAAAATTGACTGCTCTGATATTACATAGCTCGGCGTTGAGACCTTGCTACTCAACAAAAGCGAAAAAGTAGTGTCTGGACACTAATGTCAAGACACTATGGACACTATGGAGTATACCTATCCCGTCATATACGGGATATAGCGTGAAGCGTGAAAAAAATATATAATTTCACTATATGTAGTGTCATATAAAATGATTATACAATATCACAACCTTTTGCGGTTATTATTATTGATTATTACATATTTACTCACCAAATTATACTTGAGCAATTGTAATTCCGAAGTTCTTTTGATGTGTTATTATATGTCGTTATATGTCGTTGTTTGTCGCTAATTACTTTTTGATTCAAAGTTCACATGTGTATTGTGAAACAACTAAATCACTTTACGCATGCAATATATCTTGATTATATAAATAATACATACAATAAGTAAATAGCTATAGGTACAGACAGAGCATAGTGTTAAGACACTCGGTTTCCCTCTTTCCGCCCAATTTTGAGAGATTGCGTGTTGAGTGGCGAAACTCGACGCCACGTTTTTTTTGTTACCTGAGCGAGGAAATGAAATAATACATTCTCCTCGAGTTGGAATCGAACCCGCAACGGTCGCGTTTATAGGCAGACGCTGTGACTGTGACTAACGGCCTCTATGAACTACTAAAGAATAAAAGTAAGCAATTTTGTTTTAAGCCTTACTGAAATTGAGAATTTAGGGAGGACTATATTCACTTGCGTGTTCACTGGCTTACTTAATAGAAATAACAAAAAATTATACCACAACATTTTGAAAACTAGCCAGAAGTTCCTGAGATATTGTATCAAATAACTATATTTTATATGCATACAATTTATATTTTTTACATTTGAATTAAACGTCATATATATAATATCGGGATAGACAATATTTTTTTTTAAAAAGGCTGTGTTCGGTTCACTCCTTCTTGGCATCAGCATATTAAAATTTATATTCAATATAATTACAAAAGCCATGGCCACCATGGAAATGACGACGCGTACATTAGTCGGCCAAGTGCAACGCTAAGTGGGGCGACGCATCTTGACCTACATACGGTTACTGGCTCACTGCACAGATTTCTTTATCAATCACTAAATTTGAAGGTTTCTTAGAAGTATTTACAAGGCATGTGTGTAATGTGATTCATAAAATGTATATATGTTTTTAATTTCTTTTTATTTTATTTTTTTTTGATTATTTTTAGTAACAATTTTAATAATTTACTATGTAAAGAGAAATATTGTACTAAGTTATTTACACAGAAACAAAAAGGTTTTCAATAGCTTTCAAAAACACAGTCTGAAGGACGACTAAAGCAAGGTCAAGTACAAAATATCAGAAACATTTACAGATCACGTATGAAGAGGATAATGATTATGGGTTAAGAGAAACAGGCAACTCGTATTTTTGACTCCTAGCGCTAATTTTGTACATTTACTGTACACATCCTTCAAAAATATTGGCAATGAAGAAGAGAATAGGGTATCCATCACTACCTGACTCCCATGAATGTATATTAGAGGTTCTCAAAAAAAAAAACCTTCATAATATAAAGCGTGTCGGTAACATCGTCCAATGACACGGAAGTTTAAGCGGAAAGGCTTGTGCACAGTTGTGATAACCGTGGAGGTCGAGACTTGTAATATAATCGATGTAGTAAAACAGCTGGTGAACTGCTAGTTTACTTGTTTTTGTATTGTACGTTCAAATATTATTTAAATTAAAACATTAATTATCTATGTATATTATTAAAAAAAAGAAAGACATAAATGTTTTTTGGGGTCCATAAATTCGGAAAATTTGTTACAGATTCTTCTCTCGCGTAGAAGGTCATAAAGACAGAGAGAGGATTAAGTATCAAGACGTTTCGTTCTCAACATTTTAAAAATGATACATTTAAAATGTACTATGTATGTATATATTTATTTTTTTTGTACAAGAATTTATATAATCTATTCTAATATAGAATATTTAATAAGTGTTCTTGGTTCCGTTTCAATAAAAATAAGAGCAAGTATCCCTAAAAAACTAGAGCACCTAAAAATTCGAACCTCTGACATATCTAACATAGCTAATTTTGATATATTTCTAAAATTAGATCTTAAAATACGGAAATGTAGGCGGAAGGCTTTTATATAGTGGTGATAAGTGGAGGTCGCGGCCTCTCTCGTCTGGACAGACCCGCATACAATAGTACTGAACGATATGAATACGCTTAGTATCTACAATTAGATATATTACATAACTCCTGAAATGAATGGAGTTTGTTTTAGAGAAAAATAGAATTTCCATTATTCTGTAGTTTTTAAGGAGATTTTTTTTTGTAATATCTTCTTAAATAGTAAAGACCGGCAGATTATCATTGGCTAGATGAAAATAGGCTAATATATTGGCTAGATGTGAGAAGTCCAATCTTGTACGACTTCCTCTATCCGAAATTATCTAATAAGTCACTATGGCTTAATTCGGTTGAGTATTGCGCGTGAATCGCGCAAAATATGAAAGCAAAAGACATTTTAGATTTTGTTCGAAGAAATGTTTAGCAAAATTTTAGATATATATTTGTTAAAATGTGTCAAAAGGAATGAACGAAACTATTACAGGATCACTTTGTTGGCCATCTGTCAATAAATCTTACAAAACAGATAAAAGAAAAAAAATAATAAAATTAAAAAAAATTAAATATACAATAAATAAAGGAAAATATCTAAAAATTTATAATTTATAGGTCTATCACAGAAAGAAGTCATTACAAACTTATATATGCCGTTCATTTCATACAAAATGAGTCGCTACAACCGTAGATTAAAGCTTGTAATTTTTTATAAATGTACTTACCGCTGACCTACCATACTAATTTCGCATTTGACGATATTTTTTCTTTCTCTTTCTATTCTGCTTATATCAGGGACTTATCACCTAATTGCATTCTTACTTCATTCCCCCAAGCTGGAATTGACCCAAGAACCATCACGTTAACAGTCAGACGCCGTGCCTCTACGCCATAACGACGCTAAATTTACACTGTAAAATTTCAAAATATATAGTAGCTCGTATATAGTATATACCTATTTATTATAAACTAAATTTTACCTAGTGTTACCTATAAAGTTAACGTGTAAGTAACAGGTAGGTTTTATTTAGTCACATAATGTAAATAATCTATTGATAACCTTACATAATGTTAAAGGCCGTTTGCATCTTGCATACAACAATAGTACTAAAATATATATGCAACAGTATAATATGAATTAATAATTTTTTTTTTTGCCACTCAACACTTAAATTTTCTTTCCATCTTTACACTAAATTCTCTCTGCACTTAATAATAAATTTACTATTTTATTTATTTATTTAGTTATATTTTATTAACAACACTGTTATATAACATTCAGACGCTATAATTCCAGGTCCAAATTAGTATTTTAATCAATTTGGAGTAGTTTTAGAATACTCTAAAGTGTATTACGGGTGTATCCTCAATATCCTCAATATCACTATTCAATACGTAAAGTCAAGGTGTTCGTTACAAGGTTTTATCTAGAGATATTAATGGCAGTGATTAAAAATAGTTTTTTTTGTGAGATATACTGTTCTTAAGCAAATGAAAATAACTGCTTAGTTTCATTTGTAGAATAAAAAAGAATTAGCAGATATTATTATATATTCTGAATATTTTCTTTCAATAAAAATATACCCTTTCTTAAATTCTCAATTATATATATATATATATATATATATATATATATATATATATATATATATATATATATATATATCTATCCTTACATAACGTTAAGGCTGAACGCGAATCGCATGCCAATAGCTCTACGTTACCGTGTCACTGTTAAGGACGGGCAAGTGGTACAATGTTGCATCGTGACCAATCGAAGGCCCATTACATGTGTATCTTCCTTATAGTTTAGGTTAAACACGTGATAGTTTAGTTAAATTTTCTATATTTAGTTTTATGATCAAGCCAGGGTCGCAGCTTCGATTATAGTACCAATTAAATATTTTTTTAGGATTCCTTACCACAAACGAAAAACTAAGCCCGTCCGTCTGTCTGTCTGTGTATCTATCCATCTGTCAAGATCGTTATTCTGGGATCTCCTCGTTGCGTTTGTTCAAACTCGCACTTGACCGATTTTTTTTGGCTCTAGATGTATTTAACATAAATTTATTAGCAAGGTAAGCGAAGAACCTAGTGTCAAAAGATTCCGTTCTTAACAAAGCCAAATTCGAGACTATGTAATGTATACTATGAGTAACGTAGCCTAACGCCGCGTTTTGTCTGACCAGAGCTTATATTGGAGTTATTTGGCACTAAAATAGCTCATTAAAATATTAATATGAACTTAAAATTCAATTTTCAGTCAGTACTTAAACGTTAATTTATGAACTAGTACATCTATAATATTAATTAGACAATTATTGAGTCTATATATTTTATTGCCTATATATTTTATGATATTTCAAACTCGCACCTGGGCCAAGTTTCTTAAATTCATATTTATATCTATCTGGTAGATATATACAAATGAAATAGAAGTGGCTGTGTGATTTGAAATATTTTTTTTGTATAGTTGTTAACACGATACTAAACGATACGAATGTCATTCTGTTTGTTCGGGCTAATGTCTAGAACAGCTGATACGTATTTACAGAAGCCTCTATGTTTTCTATTGTTGGGCAGCAACATATATGCTACTTTTATTCCAAGATTCCCCAGGATCATTTTCATTTATATTAGTAAGATTTAATATATTTCCATTATTTTCATAATTAATTAAAAAATATGTTTATATGTACATTACATGCATATAATATTAAAATGAATCAGATAACATCGATCAAGCGTGCAAAGCCGCTACTAGGGAACGCATCGCTAGTTACACTAATATAATAACTATGGCCATCAGTTGAAATATGTAATTAATTTAAGTCTCATTTTAAGCAGAATAGCTTATAAAATTACAGTTATTACTTGTATTTAATATTGAGAAAAGGGGACAAACCAGCTAGGGATTAGACGCAGTCACTTGTAAGAGAAGAGTTTTATATATAGATAAACTTTGTTTTTATCTGTTAAATTTCAATTTGACATCCCAGATCTGTCAAAAGAACTATACCTACAGCCTAATGTATCCGAACGTAACGTAACTTGTCAGATTAAAAGGCTTCTCTTAGTACGTTATTGAGGTTATATCGACCTACTGCTTTGATCCACTGCGTAACTATCAGCTGATGAGTAAGTACAGTGAGTACTGATTAACTCGAATAGTTCTAAAAATATTATTACATGACCTACTTTAAATTGTACTTTTTTATAATTTTTTTTTGCTTTACAATTTACCCAGCATATTGTAATATAATGACACATGACACTCCGCTTTCCGCTCATTTTTCAAGGCATTGCGTGTTAAGCAACAGAACTTAAGATCACGCATTGTCTTGTTACTATAGCGAGGACATGAAAATATTTAATTTCCAAGAGAATCGAACTCACAAAATTCGCGCTTACAGTCAGACGCTGTGCCACTGCGCCACGGCGGACACATGCAAATAGTTGCTAACTTGAAAATGGAAATTTCTCATGGAAAAAAATCAATTGCTGAAAACACATAAATTCAAAACCACTGTTACAAAAAACTCAACTGAACCCTAATTGTATAAAAAATAAACATATTTAACGTGACCATAATATTACTGTCATAGTACTTAATAATATTTAGTGTTAATTGGATGGTGCTATTTTCTTTAGAACAATGAACTATTCAAAATTATTGAATATGAACTGAAATTGCAATGAGCAATTATTATGGAAATATCATTTTGTATACAATATTAGTGGCAGAGTTCAAATTTACTTCTATTTTAAAATATAATTATTCTTCTTAGATTAAAAATTCTTATTTCATATATCACTTATTGAAGTATGCGTGCGCAAATTAGTGATGCATCACTACGTTACTCACTATGCACTTTAAAAACAATGTATGAAAATAAATGAATTAATACATGGAGAAGTGGGACGGCTTCTAACCGTAAACATTTCAAATTTAAATTCAAAATATTCTTGTACAAATAGACTTTTGCAAGCACTTTTGAATCGTCGAATGAAAATGTCAATACCACCTTTTCGAAAGGCAGTCCTGCTGAGGAGAGTCGTCAACAAACTCAGCAGTTGCACTTTTAAATATCAACTGTACAATTATTCAACATAGAATTCAATTGGCATCAACTCCACACGTTTTTATAATTTAAATATTCCTGAACAGTATGTAGTTATAGGCTTTATTCACGAGCACTATTTTAAAATTTTCTTTAAATTTCTGAAGTGGCGAATTTATAGTCAGGAATTTCATTATACATGATTTATTATCTCTTTGAAGGCGATAACTAGGCGTTACAAAGCTATATTTATTTCTTGATTTTTATTTTTTTATTTATTATCAATAATCTTTAGGAGCAATAAATTATATTTTTTTTCACTTTGGTGAGAGACAAATAAGAATGATGTCTTGAATTAGGCGTAAAATGGAGAACCGAGTGTTTTTGTCTTAACCATTAAATTCAATAACTATGAGATGTTCAAACTAAAAATATTATTATTTTTTTAAAGTGTTAATCATCACATAAGATAGAAAAATATTTCTAGAAAACAAAAAGAAAATTGAACTAAGCGGGCTTTGAACCAGCACCTCTTGTAAACCGTTCAAAAAATTTTACAATTTTTCTAAAAATATTAAACTAAAAATAAATAAAGACAGAGATAAATTGAATCACATTATTCCTAAATAATACATACATACATATACATACACGAACAAAAAATGATAATCCACTTACACGTGTATCGACCGTTTACATGATATTAATATGTATACGAGTACGTGCATGGTCGGTCACAATCAAAGAACCCGCCAAAGAAACTTAAAGAAAATTTTCACAATGTCATAAGCGAGCTGTATATAAAATGCAATTGACGTTTGCCTTTTTGCGAGCACCATTGACAACAGGTCGACTGTTTATTTAAAATTTAAAAATATTTTATGTAAATAACCGTTTCGGCAGTTACCTAAACAGGATAAAGATTCATCAATGTTTGTTACGGCCAAGTTAAAATCGATATATTGAATCGATTCAGCATCTTATCCCCTATCAGAAAGTGCCAAATTAACTCGGCAACATTCGAAATGTATGAAAACACAAGTTGGTATTTAAAGTTATTCGATGAACTCATGTCAAATGCGCTCTTTTGAAATCGACTTCTGTACAAAAAATGATGTTGGCAGGTGAATCCTGTATTTTTATTAGGAGCATTTTAAAGTAGTGACGTCACAAATGGAATAGATTCATATATTTTAAAAGCGCATGTCTAACGTGACATGTCCATTTTTTCATGTTGTTTTTTTAACTATGAAGGCCAATGTTTTCTTGCGGAATTTTTATATTACTTCAATATTTTATATTACTTTAAATTTTTATATTACTTCGTTCTGTAAAACTTTCAAAAATTGTGAATAATTTAAAACTATTTTTATTCTAATGGTATAAAACAAAATGGCAGCGTAATTGGCAGTATTCGCGAGGGTTGTATATCATCGTGCCAGATGATTATATTTAAAAGTATTTTATGGACAGTAGTACGTAATATTTTTAAGAGTGCTCGAAATTTAAAACAGTGCGTAATCATAAAGCAAATTAGCCAACATAGTTCAATGGACAGTACTAAAATCATTTTTTAATTTGAACTAATATTTCTTGAAATTAGTAAGTTCAAATAAGCTCTTCAGCTTTATAATATAACTAAGTATAGCCTGCTGAAGTTAAAATATGATTTTCCACGTAATCGATGGACATTATAAAATAAGTAATTGTACATTTTTCTCATTTAAAAATGTTAATCCACTGTAGTGATAGAAAAATACCTAAAGAGACCCTATATAAATATGAACCCGAGCCTAATGGAAACGGTCCAAGACCTATAACGAAAGTCAAATTTCTTATATGTTTTTATCAACTTGTTGCGTTGTTAGCATCTCTGTAGGGAATCTCCCTAATTGCAAATTTTACACTACACAAAGATTATTGCAAAGAACAATCATTTGGAAAGAGAGAATGGTATTTTATTAAATATTTTCATTGTTTTTAAAGTGCTACATGCGGAATACAGAGTGAAGTATCAAGCGATAATAAAATTTTAATTAATCTACAATTAATAATCATCCATAATTTTTTATAAATATAAAAATATTATATACGTAAGTACGTACTTGTTCCATATGTTTAAATTTGTTTCAGTTTTTATTTAACGTTTTCTAAAAATACATCCATTATTGTGTGAATAAATGTTTACAATAGGTAACCAATTCTAAATTATAATACACTGTTTTAAATTTATCGATGCGATTGATGTCATAGCACTAAATAAGTATTAGCATAAGAGATCTACATGTTTGTTTTGACATACCGTTAAAAGGAAGCTCGTGTTCCCGCCAAAACTGTTCTACATTTAAATTTTACAAATGGATACATGTTTAGAAATAAGTTTTCATCTTATATTTTTTTTCTGTGATTGATATTCTGTATAATATTTAATTCTCATGAATTATCGTTATATTTTTGAACTTTATAATTAATTATCTATGAGTCGAGAAACACGTGGAATATATAATACTTGTTTGTTTTGAACAACCGTTAGCAGACAACCGATATAAGAATAATATTCAGAAGAAGAAGAAGAATATTTTGTTGTTGTGGAGTATTTGCCCGGGTATCAAATTATTGAAACAAATCAATAATGAAATATGTATATATTATGAATACCAACAGCCCATTATTCCCAATAGCCAAAGGTTATTTCCCGTTCCCGGGAAAATTTCTGGATACAATACCATAGTGATTTCTACACTACCCCAAGGTCAAACTTGTAATTTCGGCTTTGTTGTCTGTTAGTAACGGAAAATTTTTATATATATATAGATATATCTTATTATTTTTTAAATTCGCTTTAAAATATCTGTCTATAGTGAATAAATCCATCATTTTAATAGTTTATGCCATTGATTACTTTTTAATCACAAGTTGCGTCAACGTCATCAGCACTAAACTAATATATCGGTCACATTTAAATATAAATGCTTGGAATGTAAACGTACGTATGTTGAGTACTTACATAAAGATTTATTCATAACGTTAAAAAATAATTATTATGTAAAAACTAATACTTTAATTAAGTGCGGTGGTTATGAGTTCAATTCTATTTGTAAGCAGTGAATTATTTACTTTTCAAGCTCGGGCAAGACAAAGCGTGGCGCTGCTATCCGCTACATGACACGCAATGTCTGAATTAAAAAAAAAATAACATTTTTATGTATAATTATATTTTTAGACATATTTGTAAAGTAAAAAAGTGAAAAGATATATGAAGCAAGAGTCAACGGTAAGAGAGGTAAGGGGAGATGTTCGTAGAACTTCGAGAACACAATATCGAAGAGACTGGAGGAAAGTCACGTAAAAAGCATGAGGATCCCCGGAGGGCACGTATGAAGTGGTTAAGGACAGAGGACGAGGCGAAAAGGTACGTAAGAACCGTAGTATGTGGCGCTCCGTTGTTTCTGGTTACCCAACTAGGGAAAAGCGTAAAGCTAAAAGCTAACAAGAGCTATTTACAGTTATTTATATTATGCAGTAAGAGTGCTTTATATTATAGTTTTTTCTTTAAATAAACTTAATATACTTGAAAAGTGAGAAATAAAAACCAATGTAATTAGTGTCCTCACAGATTTTAGTCATTTCCATTTCTCCTAACCATAGATATTTACTCAAAGATTTATGTGTAGTACCGATATACTTCTCTGCCAAATTAACCAATAATATTTAGTACAATTTAGTCATTTCGTGACGTCCCGTCTGACTATCGGCTAAATCCCCTCTCGAGGAGCTCTCTTTGCATTTCCTTGCTTTGGCTAGGCAAACGTTTACTTCCACTACTCAATTAAGTCGAAGAACGGAATATCTCGACACTAGGTTCTGTCCGCCTACCCTTCTATATGTAGGCTATCTCGAGACAAAACCATTGAACGTCTCGTATCCAAGGCCAGGTAGACCGAATTAAATCACGTGGAAGGACCCCAATGCGATGTACTGACCCAATAAAGTTACAAGTAGAAAATTGAGCTAAAAAATATATTGAATCCAGAAAAAGTGGAATACATCACCGCAAGAAGTTCCGAAGTATTTCAAGATTATTATTATACAACACACTATTAGCATATCGATTATTATTGTGAGAGGAATATTAAACAGGCTAAATAGAGTGGTTTAAATTTATATGGAGGCATGATTAATATAATAAAGGAATTATATCGAAATTACACGCATAGTGTTTAGGAACCTGTCCACTGTTTTGATGAGGTCTTTTTTTTGTTCTGATCTGATTATTATGGAAATTTAATATGCTGATGATATTATACAGTGTGGACACCGCGACGTTGTGAAGGGTGCCGCTAGCACACGAAGTAGTTACAGCTTCAAATCTTTTGTTGAGCTCATATTTTTTCTTTAAATATAATTGATACATTTTATCCAGGTAAGTTTTTTTATGATTTTATTTATGTATGTTTCTTCATTTTATATATATATATATATATATATATATATATATATATATATATATATATATATATATATATATATATATATATATATATATATATATATATATATATATATATATATATATATTGAAATTTGTATAAAAAGACCTTCCTCCACCTTGCGTTATTTTTGTATGCCATTAAAATATAATATTAATATTAGAAAAAAAAGAAGCAAATCCATTAGACAATATAGTACGGTGGGTAGCCGAAAGTTCACTACTCAAAGGAATGGAATTCGAGCCAATGACCATCATTTACATAAACCAGGATTGCTAGACGACTGGCTAAGTAGTTACATTCAATTTCAAATAATAGAACAAGCTCGCGAATTCAAAAGCATAATAATCAACAGTCCGCAATAGCTCGTAAAATTTAACGACATTCCTTCAATCGATTTTCAACATTAAGAAATGTAATTTTTGTGATCCCTTCGATCGCCGCTTTATGTTTAAGCTGGTGTTTCACTGCGAGAATATAATATTTAAATTTTGTATATATTTATATTATATTTTACAGACATTTATATAATTTTTTATCTTAACAGCTTAACTTAATTAAAATATTTTTTTAAAGTATTTTGTCTTTGTTTTAAATGATCTTGTTCTTTATGAGAAAATTTTATTGTAGTTTGTATTAAGCGTTTCATTTGTGCTTCAAAACGAATATTACAATAAATTTTAGCATATAATAACAATACCTGCTTTGTTGGAGGTAGTATAGTATCGTAATATAAAAATCTCCACGAACTATGTGAACCAATATACAGAGAGACAAGCAATTATTAAAAAAAAACAAGAAAACAGCTTCACTCTTTTTCCGAAATGTTTTAACAATAGGTTCCCTCTGTGTTCGTCTCGTTCCTCACTTTCTGTCCAAATTTTGAGATATTGCGTGTTGAGTGGATATGGAACGGTGCCCCACTTTGTCTTCTTACCAGAGGGAGGAAATTATATAACTCTTTCCCCGGAGCAAGAATCAAACCCCCAACAGTCACGACGATCTTCAAGCTTCACCCATAAATCTCACATTCTTCGGGAGGCACTTGCTTGTGTGAAATAAGAACCAGCGACTATCCCACTTTGCAGTAGAGAAAATTAGCACAAATCATTGTGTGAAGGAAAAATTATATAAATACACTTTTTTTATTAAAAAAACACTATAAACAGCTCCCACTATATCGCCAGGACGACGGAAAACACTCTTAACTAAATTATCCTGTAATTATTTTAAACGTTTTAACTTAATATTTAAGGTGAAACAGCGGATGTATATTATTTTTATCGTTACAGCAACTCGAATTATAAAATAATAACGCTTAACTTAAAGGTGTAAGATTCTTTCATAATGATATAATAATTAATTCATTCTTTTCTTAGTGAAACAGCGAGTACAATGCACAGTTAAGCAATTTTTAATTAGTTCACTTGTATATTAATATTGTTTTTATTGTAAAAATTCGGCCAAGGGCGAGTTGAAATCGCGTACTGAAAGTTCCGCACCAATTCCAAATTTGTAGGTCAACACGAAGTAGTCCTTTAGACTTTGTTTCGTTACAAGCGATCCGTATCTTCCATTTGTGGTAAGGAACCCCAAATATGACTTCTAACAATACATTCAATAGTACAAATATTTGTGGATTTAATATGCACTAGGTTTTCTTTGCATACTCTGTTCGTATGTATCTACAGTAATATCATAATAAATCTGAAGAGTTGAACGTGCTAATAAAAGTAACTGCTGATTTTACACTGGTCTACAAATTTATGAAAAAAGAAAACATATAAAAATTTGAACGCAGCGAGATTCGAACCCGCGCCTCATGGAAACCGTCCAAGTTCGAATCCCACTGCGTTCAAATTTTTATATGATTTCTTTAAGCATTTTTCTATCCTTAGTGTGGATTCACACTTTAAAAATCATCTAAATATAAGAATCTATTAATCGATGAAGGCAGGAAGGCTACGTATGGGGTCAAAGTTGCCTTGGAAATTAGCTTTTTCATTTATCATATACAATTTGTAGGAAGCCGCAGGTAAAAGCTAGTACAACTAATAATAATTAAAAAGATATATTAAAAAATTAAACAAAAAATATATTATTTCATATTAAAACTTCTTTATATACATAGAAACATATATATATATATATATATATATATATATATATATATATATATATATATATATATATATATATATATATATATATATATATATATATATATATATATATATATATATATATATATATATATATATATATATATATATATATATATATATATATATATATATATATATAAATAGAGAATATATTATAATCGCCATATACATCTATATTTCTAAGTATGTACAGTTTATTGTACCAATAATAGTAATGGGAATCGATTGTTCTATCGTCGGCGTGATCTGAGCGCTACGGGAGCGTTTAATAGCTTAAGTTATTGTTATAATGATAAGCTATATGTGTCATATAAATCATTATTTGAACTAATTTAGAATTCATTTTCAAATGCCATGAAATATATAATCTAGAATGCGACAGTATCTGAAGGTATATTATTGTGGGTACGATTTCCTCTCGGATGGCAATAATATTGTATGTACTCTACATATTTTACCATACTACTTATATTTACCACAGAGATATGGTAAAATAAGCCATGGCATTAGACTTTTTGGCATGGCATTAGAGGTTATTCATACTTGGTTGTATTTCCACCACAGCACTCAGTTACTTCATAAGACAATCAAATAAGAGACTCATTCAAGTATTGTCTGCTTTTCCGTTAGTAAGATCTCTCTGCTTACTGCAAGATATAGAAAGGAGATGAAGTAAGCCAAGCACATAAATATAAAACAGTAAACACAGTTCACAACATATATGTATTTATTATTAAAATAATTTGAAAAGATGAAAGAAACACGCATAAAATTATACTCTTCCGTAATTGTGGTCTTCGTGGTACGAATGTCATTTGAATGTGAATTCATATTATGATAATATTGTATCATTAGAACTAAATGAAAATAATAGATGATACAGGCTTTAAAAAATGTGATCAAAGCTTTATAAAATAAAAAAAAGCTTAAATTTATGACTATAGTAAAAAACATATTAAAGCTTTGCTTATAGAAGAAAAGCAGCTTAACATTTCTCTTAGGTTAATACAGAAACATTTCTGTATCGTTAGGCGATACAATCACAGTAATCCTTCGCATTAGTATTGTTCACAGGAACGCAGTAATGGCTCAAATGATAAAAATTGCCATGCCCTTTGCATCTATTCTTACTTTATTATGTCTGTATTGCAAACGCGACGGTTGCGGGTTCGATTCTTAGTCGGGGGAAATAAATAATCTATTCATTTATTTACTTGTATTTAACTAAAAGCTTTTCAATTTCACGATGAAATATAATTTTAATATCATATAGAAAATATTTTTATTTATTGGTGAAAATATATTTTTAAGTAAAATATTCGATTCTGGTAAAATTTGTTGGAATAATTGTGAATGTCACACAAATCTCAGACTACATTTTTTTCTAATATCTCATACTTTAATTTAACGTTTGTATATATAACAAAATGTGCGTAAAGAAGCTTGGATTAAAGCGAATACCATCGTGATATAGTAAAAAATATAAGAAAATAAGCAAACGAATTTGTGTATTCAGAATTTAAATATTTTCATTTATTTAGTCAGTAGTTATTTAATGCACTAGTTATTTTGATGATTATAAAAGTGTTAATCTACACAAAGGGTAGAAAAAATACTTAAAGAAAATATATAAAATATGAACGCAGCGGAATTCAAACCCGCGCCTCGTGGAAACCGCCCAAGCGCTCCACCACTAAGCCATGCGTTCTTCCTCAAATCGCGCTGCGATCATTTTTTTATATGTTTTCTTTGAGTATCTTCTTCATACTTAGACTTGTTCTTAAAGTATTATTCACACACTAAAATAAGAAAAATGTAATTAATCAAATAAAAAATTGTATTTAACTGATCTATGAACGACTAAGTTGTAACAAACGTAAAAGCATTTCGACGTAGCTTGATGAGAACGTATGTATGGCTTAATTGGCTAGAGCGCTTATACGGTCTCCAAGAGCCGCGGGTTCGAGTCCCGTGACGTTCAAATTAAATTAAAACGTTTGTTAATAGTTTAACATACAATATATGAATTCTATCAATATTGAAAGAAATTCTAATTCACTATCATTTTTTATATGGAATATCCATATTATTATCACAAAATAATTATAAATTATTATATTATATACTTATTTGTAATTTTGCAACTTTGTCGAAAAATTTTACTTAATACTATATATTTGTAAACAAACAATATATTCACAAAATGTGTAAGCACAAAATCATAAAATATCAACTTAAAAGCTCTATATGAAAAACTAACCTTTGATTATATACAATACAAGGACGAAGTTTCCTCAGGCTATTTTTTCAAAAGCTCAACAGAAAGTTTGGCAAAAATCGGCAAAATCCGATAACTGTGTATAGCCATTAACGTGAGGAGTTTAGGGCGTAACTCTAGTGACGTGTTGATTACAGCTTTCTGTACCGAAAAATCTGGACTTGGCCACATCGGCGCTAGCCCCCGGGCGTTTCGGCACTAATGAAATAATTCCATATGTAATTTAAGACTGTTTAAGATGTCAAATTTTAAATTGGATGCGCGAAAGGGTTGGCGCGAAATAATAAATTAATCGCTTCTCTGAACAGCTAAAGTGACTTGGGTTAATGAATTTTGAGTTAAGTAGGTGATGTTTTGCTCTTCTTGCGTTTATTAGCCGGTTGATTGATGGCAGTCGATTTAAACGCGTGATCAGATAGCTGTAACTGGCCTGTTTGAGCTTTGAGATTTGTGCTGGATGCTTCTATTTTAAAACGCGATATGCTACAGAAAGCTTTTTACGAGCTTTTTCTTGTAGCTTAGTAACATTATGATATGCCGACGTATATCTATATATTTGTAATCTGTCATACTTGGCAAGGTGGGCAAAGATAACCAAATGTTATATCATTAATACTACTATACACCACATATATATATATATATATATATATATATATATATATATATATATATATATATATATATATATATATATATATATATATATATATTGTCCGACTGAGATTTGTGCTGAAAATAGTCGTGTACTACTAGTACTATGATTCTGTGTAAATAACTTTACTATCTACTTATATACTGGAATTAATCATGTTATAAGACGCTATAAAATGCATTAAGCGAATGCACTTTTATATCGTCTTCATCGATTACAATAATCAGAAATAAAATTTGTATATACTACTCGTAACTATCTATTAAAATAATTATTTATGGGTCTATCTATACAGTAAATGACGATATGATAATATCTAAAGAAATAATAATGTGATTTCGTTAAGGTATATGCTTACTTCAGAATTGGTATCAGAAAAATAATGTTAATTTAAATTATATAAGAACAACGTGTGCGCAATCATCGCTGGAATGTTTGCATTGGAATTATTGTACGCTCGTTTTCCGGTTGCGGCTTCGTAGACGTTGACTACGTGATTGTGATGATTACAAGTTCAATATTTCCCGTTATTCCAGACATAAAAGTTTTTTTTTTATATATTTGTAGTATTTCATCAAATTTTATTGCACAATAAATATACATATGCACAAAAGGCGGGCTTAACCCTACAAAGCATTTTCTACCAGCTATACATATAAACTCTACTAAAAATAACAATATTAATGATATTAATACTATTGTTATTATTATTAATATTTTATTTGTACAAAATATTATCATAAATACAAATAAACAATACAAAGAAGAGAAAAAAATGTACAAAAGGCAATTTATGGCTTTATCCATATATTATAGCCATTTCCTCCAGACAACCTTTAGGGCGAAAAGAAATAATTAAAATTATAAAGAGGTAGGTAGTGAAATAAATTTTATTATAATTCAAATTTTAAAATTGAATATTTTAATATTTATAAATAGAAATAAACGTATATATATGTATGTGTAGATACCTATAATATGGTAAATTAGATACAATATTATAAATAAATAATACATACATACATAGTACACAATATATATATATATATATATATATATATATATATATATATATCTATATATATATATATATATATATATATATATATATATATATATATATATATATATATATATATATATATACTATATATATATAATATATATATATAATATAATATATATATATATATAATGTGGTAAATTAGTATACATATTGTATATAAATTAATACATATATACATAGTACACATATATATATATATATATATATATATATATATATATATATATATATATATATATATATATATATATATATATATATACACAATAGGCTATGTAAATAAACTAACAATCCTGTGCATGTCTTTCTGTTAGGAAAAAAACTATGATGTTGTATACAATTGTACTAAGTGATGTTTTACGGCATGATAAATAGGCATATGTCATATGTATTTGTAAAAAAATATATAAAATTGGTTGACTACTTTAAGAGTTAATCCATTGCATATAGCATAAATAAAATAAAGCTTGGCGTCAAATTTGCCAAGTCTTACTTAGTCTTAAGTCCGCCAAGTGTCTACTTACTTAGGTGCTGTGCCTATCCTATAAAATAATCGAAATAGTTATTATGGCAGCTTCTCAATAATATAAGTATCGACACAATTATATTATAGATACACAATAAATTTCAAAATATTAAAAAACTTTTACTTGTTCTTCAAAAAATTCCATTCCACTTTTCCATTAAATACACTTAGGATTTCGTACTTTAAAACGAAATAAAACGGAACCCTACTGGGACCGAAACTTCTACAAAGGAACCCTTTATTGTCTGTCGGTCTATTTGTCTAAGTGTCTGTCTGTCAAGACTATTTTTCTCAAGATCGCTTGACTTATCAAGCCTACAGTCCCATAGAGAAAAATATACTTGTAAGTCAATCTAAATATACGAGCGCTTGTTTCGTTTTTGCAGCATCTTGTATGAAATTCGTCGTGAAATCAAACATCTATAGGATTTTCCCGTTGGTCCAGAATGAAAGAAAAGTTCCAAAAATTGGTAATTTATAGATATATATATATATATATATATATATATATATATATATATATATATATATATATATATATATATATATATATATATATATATATATATATATATATATATATATATATATATATATATATATATATATATATATTATATATATATATATATATATATATATATATATATATATATATATATATATATATATATATATATATTAAGAAAAGAAACTATACAAACTTATAATTGTAGTTTATTTCATGTAAGATGACTGCATACACCCACAAATTTAAGTTTGTCAACTTTAATCAATTTTACTCCCCGTTGACCTACTTAATCATGAAATTTGTACGGAATATTTTTTATATTTAAGTATCAAATTTCCCATTATCACGCATATCTTTTTGTTAATAAAGACATGTCTATTATGAGAAAAAACTCACATTAAATTGACATCATATTAAAGTAATATGAGATAAATTGTATGTATGAGTATGAGATAAAACATATTATATTTTCTTAATTTTATAACAAGCACCTGCTATACAAATATTATTTTTTTAAAATTTAGTTATAATTGTATCTCCTTGGGGCCTGCTGGTTCCAAGTTGGCTGGCTGGGGGTTGTTAGTTTGAACACCACCCTAGAGAACAATTATGCTTCATTATATTATTCTTTATTTCTCCGCTTCAGTGCGGCATGGAGATTTATTAAGGGGAATACAGAGTGTTCGGACTCTAGGATCTTTCTGCCTTAGGCTTTACGGGATGACGAGTGAATCTAAATAACTTTACCTGGTTATTCCTCTTAGAAAATCATTCGTAAACAAACGCCCCTCCTAGTTTGTACCTAGATTCCATCTGCATCAACATAAAAAATATCAAATTGAATTTTATGCGATGCGTGTACGCATATAATTTTTTATTACACCCATATTATAGGCCTCATTTTATCATAAGCTTAATCTTTTACTAGTTATTATTGTAATTTATGCCAATTCTGAGATACTCGTAATGTTCAGATAAGAGCTTTGCCTAGGAGTATTTAATGAATGTTTTTGATATCAATAGTGAGATATAAATGAATGTTTTATTTCCCTATCGTTTTATCCCATTCATTACCAACCACTTCGAGCTTTTCGTGATACATGTAGCTTGACTTTAGCTTTATTTCATCTTGGTTTTCTTTTATGCATTCCCATTGCCATTTAAAAGATTTGCTACTGTGAACTTGTGGATTTAAGATTGTAACTGGCTTCGTCGTATTTATTTATATATTATTATTGCTAAATGTGTAGCATTCCTACTTAATTATACCTACCTATATATATATATATATATATATATATATATATATATATATATATATATATATATATATATATATATATATATATATATATATATATATATATATATATATATATATATATATATATTAAGAAAAGAAACCATACAAACTTATAATTGTAGTTTATTTCATGTAAGATGACTGCATACACCCACAAATTTAAGTTTGTCAACTTTAATCAATTTTACTCCCCGTTGACCTACTTAATCATGAAATTTGTACGGAATATTTTTTATATTTAAGTATCAAATTTCCCATTATCACGCATATCTTTTTGTTAATAAAGACATGTCTATTATGAGAAAAAACTCACATTAAATTGACATCATATTACTGTAATATGAGATAAATTGTATGTATGAGTATGAGATAAAACATATTATATTTTCTTAATTTTATAACAAGCACCTGCTATACAAATATTATTTTTTTAAAATTTAGTTATAATTGTATCTCCTTGGGGCCTGCTGGTTCCAAGTTGGCTGGCTGGGGGTTGTTGGTTTGAACACCACCCTAGAGAACAATTGTGCTTAATTATATTATTCTTTATTTCTCCGCTTCAGTGCGGCATGGAGATTTATTAAGGGGAATACAGAGTGTTCGGACTCTAGGATCTTTCTGCCTTAGGCTTTACGGGATGACGAGTGAATCTAAAAAACTTTACCTGGTTATTCCTCTTAGAAAATCATTCGTAAACAAACGCCCCTCCAGTTTGTACCTAGATTCCATCTGCATCAACATAAAAAATATCAAATTGAATTTTATGCGATGCGTGTACGCATATAATTTTTTATTACACCCATATTATAGGCCTCATTTTTATCATAAGCTTAATCTTTTACTAGTTATTATTGTAATTTATGCCAATTCTGAGATACTCGTAATGTTCAGATAAGAGCTTTGCCTAGGAGTATTTAATGAATGTTTTTGATATCAATAGTGAGATATAAATGAATGTTTTATTTCCCTATCGTTTTATCCCATTCATTACCAACCACTTCGAGCTTTTCGTGATACATGTAGCTTGACTTTAGCTTTATTTCATCTTGGTTTTCTTTTATGCATTCCCATTGCCATTTAAAAGATTTGCTACTGTGAACTTGTGGATTTAAGATTGTAACTGGCTTCGTCGTATTTATTTATATATTTATTATTGCTAAATGTGTAGCATTCCTACTTAATTCTTTTAACTAGAATATAACCTTTGGTTCAGCCGGTTAGTATCAGTTATTCAAACCTAGGGTTTTCATTAAATTCTTCAGAACGTCATTAATATTATTGATAAATCATTTTTCGTATATTAGTAAATTTATTATTAAACAAATACTTAAATAAATTTGCATTTACAAAATATACAAACAAATACAAATATTTTTTTCATTTTAGAAAAAAATATTAAGCGTCGTTATAATTTATGTAATATATGTAATTATATATAAGTAATATACATTAAAAAATTGTGATAAGTGATGATTGAAATCCACGACTTTGGAGTAATTGTCTATACGGCTCGTCACTTATCGTCCAAGTCTATCTGATATTATTCCAGCACATGGTACCAGGATTTGTCTTCTGACGCAAACTACCCACGATCTTCAACCACCTCAGTCGTTAACAAATTAGACTGCATTTCCTTATTAATCTACAACTGGTTTTTTTTTAAGAAATAAAATGAGACATTATTTAACATTGTTTAAATTAAACGTTTCAAGAAGAAACAAAAATAATATATGTAACGATCTTTATAAATACTTCATATGAAATATATTACGATTCTATTACCATTAATATATTTTCACTTATGAGAGGATATGTAAACATGTCAAGGCGTGTTCGAGCTAGATATAAAAAAAATACACATTCCACAATTTGTAACGTAAATTGTGTCACTGATCTACAATATTTAATAAATCTATTCATACAAATATCGTCTTAAATTATAAAATTATACAAACGAATTGTACCTTTAGTTCAGCGCTAACTGACCATTGTCACAGGTTATTTTAAACCTGACGCGGCTGCGCGTGCGCCGATTTTATTTTTACTACTACTAATTAAATAGCACTTTGAGGCCGATCGAGAACTCGATAATTGTACGTGTTTCCAACAAAGTAAATAAAGCCAGCTTTTTATCAATGAATAATAGCGCAAAAAAACATTTTAGTAGATCTTTTTATGTATGCCATAAATCTAGTCTTTTTTGTTGGAATCTATAAAACTTTATTATTCATAATAATGTTTGTGTATAAACTTGAAATGCGTCATGTGACGTAAATTATGGGAAGTAATATATTAACATATTTAAAATTTCTATTTCCGTATCCGAAATAGAGCAGATGCGTAATAAAGCATTTGGTATAGTCATCAATCTAAACACAATTGTCCTTTTTGTAGATTGCGTTCAGTGATTGATACATTCTTATTTTGAATATAATATTTTTTTAATAATAAAAACTGATTCATATCACGATTTAAAACATAAATAAAAATTATCAACGTATTTTATATAAATGTAAACACTTCCAACACAAAAATATAATATAATTACATAACACAAACACACAAATATAAATAAATTACACAAAACAAGTAGCGTCAACAAAAAAATAACGCCCAATGGGCATTAACATTGCGAACCCCGCCTAACATCGTTCCTACAGTTTTTGTTTTGATACGATGCACCTATTGAGCTGCACTGTTGCACACGCATGACGGCCGTGCAGTCGCGGCGCACGCGTCACACATGTAATCCTACCCTTAAATAACTGTAAATCCCAAAAATACACAAAATAGTGAAAAATAATATAAAAATATAAAATATTTTTGTTATTTACCCCAAAATGCATACAATTAACTGTATAGAAGCAAGGTGCATAATTCAATTCGTTTGATTCAAAACCTATTTTTTACCAACAAATTGAATTTCAAATATGTCTTTATAAGCGTTCTTGTTTTCATACTTTGGACTATTTCCCGTTGTATTTTCAAGGAGGTGGTTTTGTGTTCGGGATTTATTAAGTGCATCACTCGATATGAGGTAAGTGCAGAATTTTTTTTTTATATTATATATTTTTTTAGCTATGAATATTATTTTACTATTTAAAAGAAAAAAAATATTGTGTTAGTCTTTTTCTAATACTTTCCTGAAGTTTTAATTATATTTTTTATTTAAAATCGTAATGTTAACGCAAAAGCTCTGTTTTTTTGCTTTTAATTTTATTGCTGCGCTGTGTTTTTATTAAATATCTTATTTATATAAAATTATTTCTTTTGTTTATTTAATTATTATTCAAGTTAAATAATAAACTTTAAAAAAAAACATTTTTTACGTATTTTTTTTCTATATGAAAATGTATATATATATATACTCGTACGTATTTATAAATTAGAAATACTGATTCCTTAGTTGTATTAATAATTGAATATATTATAGAGTGCTTTTATTTTTTAAAATATTAAGCTTGTATGATTATTATTTATTCATAAAAATATATGTGTAAAAAATATATAATGTTATAAAAGTAATTAAACTTTCCGTTTTTCTGTCATCATAAACCGAATGATATGACAATTTTAGAATATTCCATAAAAAAGTTCTATTGCGTGTGGACGTAAAGGGGTTGAGTAATTTGGAAAATGATTGACATTGAGTGGCTGAAAGCATTAGTTTCGTGGAAAATCAAATAAAAAAAGAAAATACGAGTATACGTGACATTTGACATTTATTTATGACGTTTGGTATCTGCTACGGCTCATTGTCTTTTATTATTTAATGACTAGGAATGCTCGATTTAAAGCTTAAACTATCACTATAGTATATTTTATGTGTAAAGTTAGGACATCTGAGGCATTTTATTGTACACGATAGTTGGTTGTGAGTTCGATTCCCCCTTGATACAAATGTAATATTTACGTTCGTACTTTTTCTGATTATGCTAATATAAGTATGGGTTAATACAATTTAGTATATAGTCTCAAAATTTGTGGCAAATGGAGTTATCTCTCATTAAATGCCTTTTCATTTACCTTTCACTAGTAAACTAAAATTTTATTTTCCGAAAAACAAGTATAAATAATTGAGTAATTCAATTATTTATTAAATTATTTATTTCTTCGAAACTCGGCGTAATCATTAGATCAGTTACTAAGATTAAAAGATAATTATCTTAATCTTTGTCATTATATGGACATAACTTTATTTTTATAATAAGAATAAAAAAAAATTCAAAAGTGTAATATGTTCAGTATAGAAGAGCTTTTATTTAAAATGTATGAATGAGTAGTTTTTTTAAAAGAAGATTTTAACTAAGTCTGTCTGTGTAACCAAAAGAAGCATCTTATGTTAATTACATTATATATGTATATATGTAAATTATTTTTAAGGTTCACTCTGTGCCATCCATGTAGCACGATCAGCAGAGAAGACTTAGTGTCAAGACACTCTATTACCGATTTTACATATAATTCAAGGCATTGTATGCTAAGTGCCAAGATTAGCTCTATGTATTTATACCAGATCGAGAAAATGAAAAAATTCTTTCGAGTGGGAGTCGAACTCGTAACTATCGCTTTGGCGGTGCTCCACTGTACCGCGATAGCGATATATTTTTTTCTCTACAGTAATGAACAAAAGCTCTATGTACCATTTTGTTCCCTCGAAAGGAGTATTATGTTGAAACAATACCCTATAAAATATAAGAAAGTTGACGCACTTTAGCTAATATTAATAGAATGTAAATTTCATTTGCGAAAGTCCGAACGTAAACCGCAACTGAAACATATGTTATAATGAAAAGTGTAATATCCGGTTATAATTCATTTTATATATATACATATATATATATATATATATATATATATATATATATATATATATATATATATATATATATATATATATATATATATATATATATTACGTTTATATTATTTTTTATATGAAAATATAAAATTATTTATCTTCGGCAATATTTTTTTTATTACAGTTGAGAATTACAAAATTATCTGTTTGTATTAGTGAGATATTTTAATGAAGTAATTCTCCGCTTTTTATTGCCTTTAATAAATAATTTATAATAATAGAATTTACTAGATATCTATATAAAGAGAA
The DNA here is from genome assembly GCA_037127375.1 of Dione juno. Classification (NCBI taxonomy): domain Eukaryota; kingdom Metazoa; phylum Arthropoda; class Insecta; order Lepidoptera; family Nymphalidae; genus Dione; species Dione juno. The sequence continues at coordinate 1,310,560 of JAXRJS010000065.1, forward strand.
ATTTTATATGTGTTAAAAAGTATAATTATTTTTTATAAAGAATGTCCATATATTTCAAATAAATATCATATTGATTATTCGATAAATACCTATCAACTTAACCCTTCGTAACAGAATCGCGAAGCCCCATCGCTACATAATTACTACCTCATTAGTGTCAGGGCGTATACTTGCAAATGGCACGCGACTTCACTCGCTATATCCACAACACATTAATCTTATTTAATAAATACATTATGAAAACTAATGTTGTAATTTTGATTGAACTATCAATATTGATTAATTAATTTTGTATATTGGAAAATGTTACGTGAAATTGATTTAATGGCTTAGCTTCATTATTAGGTTTCTCTATAGAGATATAGAGACTGTTTTTGAATTTATTATAATAATTAAAATGGCAGTTTTCTCATTTATTATTAAGGCTTTCTAAAAATGGTAAATTAATTTTAAACTTGTGAACGATCATGTTGATACATATATATATATATATATATATATATATATATATATATATATATATATATATATATATATATATATATATATATATATATATATATATATATATATATATATATATATATATATATATATATATATATATATATATTCCTTGTGTTTCGACGTTTCTCTTTATTAAAATAAACTTTGTATACTTGTATATCATATATTATGATAAAATCATTATATACAGTTTTTTAATAATTTCGAAAATGGTTAATAACATTTCAATAAATTTCCATAAAATTTGACCCATCACTTGTACTAAAAGGACGTTTATTTACTTATATTTTTACTGTTTTTAAATTGCGGCGCTAAATTACGAAACTCAATACCCGATGACTTACAAAATGGGCAAGAAGAGGAGAACAGGGTGCTTTGATGCTATGTCCTCTTTGCCTACCCTGCTTGATAGAAATCTAGGGTAAAGAAAAAAAACCTTGATTGGGAATCGAACCCAGATCACGCGTACATCCCTTGTACTACACCACAGTAACATTGATACAATTAGTTTGAGTAATAATATCAAATCACAAATTATATTTACATAGAAGCCATTATGAAACAAACTAAAGAACAATTTGATTAAAACACACAAACACACATTACGTATTCTCCCCTATATAATGTTTACGTTATATCAATATAACATGGTAATTGTATACATCGTATCGAAAATATCGGTTTGTTTTCATAAGGGTGCAAACCTAAATGCCTATATCTTGGGGAGCTTTCACACATTCGTTAACTAGCTTATTGTTTATTTTGCATATGGATTTGCTTTGTGCGTGTGCTGATTTTGCGTTTGTACTAAATTTGTGTATGGCACGGTAAATGTACGGTCCAACGCAAACATATATATATATATATATATATATATATATATATATATATATATATATATATATATATATATATATATATATATATATATATATATATATATATATATATATATATATATATATATATATATATATATATATATTATATATATATATATATATATACTACTTATTTTGTTTTATAAAAATGTTAAAAAACAAAAATGCCATATAATATACAAAACATTCAATTTTGAATAAATGAAACATAACACAAAATTATATCAAATGTACTCGGAAAAAAAAATTAAATTCAAGTCTAAATACATTATTATAGCAGAATTATCTGTTGAATGATAAATTATTATTAATAATGTTTGAAATAAGATAGTGGTCTTAGAAAGCTCTCAAATATATGCTATAATAGCAGGTACTTATAAGATAAATATGAAAATTGACAGCTTTAAGAAGTATTTTAAACACCGATTTGCGAAACGACAACGTGTGAACGAGCCGTTACGTTGTACAATTTATGCGAGGGGAAGTCGTTATTTTAAAATTATATCTCGATTTAAGAATACTTTAGCTTAATTGACTTGAAAAAAATGAATTCTAAATTTTGAGGCGTATATATAAAGCACTGGATGCAGGTAAATAAAAAGTTAAATTTTTAAAAATTGTTCGTAAAAAGTTCAACTGGTGTTATTATATACATATATATCTATTGTAATTTTATAAATTGATGCCAAAAATTGAAACACGTTATTACGAAATATTAACAAGGTATTTTTAAATTTAAATTTTTTTAATACATAATATAATAATTTTTAATTATTATATAAAATATTTTTTATATTTATTTTAGTTCAATGCTTTAGACATTGTGTGACATTGAATGGCGGAACTCAACGCCGCATTTACTATATTACTATAGTGGGAAAATTAAAATAATCTATTCCCCTAAGTACAGAGAGACGCTGTACCACTGTGCCACGATGACCTCCAATTTTGACATATTGCATATTAACAACACATCCATATAAAAATGATAGATATAAAATTTCAATAAAATTAATTCTTATATATACACATACATACATCCACATATATATATATATATATATATATATATATATATATATATATATATATATATATATATATATATATATATATATATATATATATATATATATATATATATATATATATATATATATATATATATATATATACATATATGTATATATATATATATATATATATATACATATATATGTATGTAAACAATAAAACCGAAACGCGTCAAAAGCTAAACTAGATTTTTTGACGTGAACGAGAACAAAGTAGAATTCGTCGTATTATTCATACAGTGAGCAGCTCAGTAATCGGAATCAATGTGATGGAAGAGATTCTTATCTTTTAATCTTTTTACCATCCTACAAATGCCAGGCCAGGTACAAGGTCAAATCATGTAAGCGTAGGTACGCTTTAGTTGTTCATATGGATTTTTTTGTAATATCTGCCTTTTAGGGGTAGGTACGTAGTTTTTGACTGTTCCATCTCTATTTATATCATCATTATCATCGACATCATCATCAAGCCATTTCAATCATGTATTCGTTAAAAACAGTACAAATTGGTTAAGATTATTGCTCGGGGACTCAACAAAAATACCTCTTAAGCGGCTTAAGCGGCTTAAGCGGGTATGTTTTTTTTATAAATACCTATATAAGTATTGAATTAGACAGTTGGAAAAGCTGCAAGTAAGTTATTTGGCAATATTTATCTAGTGTGAAGTTCTTACCTTATCATTATTTTGTTTTCTTATCGCCAATATTACTTATGACCATTTATATATAGAAATAGTAGTATTTATAGAAATTATTATCTGTATAAAAAAATGACAAACTATATATCTAACTGTATAAAAAAATGACAAACTATATATCTAACTGTATAAAAAAATGACAAAATTGACCTGTCGCTTGAGTCGTTTCTAAAAACATGATCAAAATGTGCATAAGTTTGCTTGCTTGTGAAATCAGTGGCCTTCAGATAGCACGTTGCTAACCGGAGGGGCTCTATTGGAGTTCCGTATTCAATGGATATCCGTATAATAAAACCATAATAAATTGTATCATGGTATATTGTTTTGAGCAGATATGTATATGATTAGATGGAAATTTATTTAAACTTTTAAACAGAGGGTCGTAGTTTCAATGCATTGCTTGTATGTATGTCATATCTGTTATGCTTCTAAGAGTATATTTTATTATATAATATATATTGCATAGTTGTCTATAATCGAAGGTCATGGCAAAAGCGCGGGAACCCGACGGTGACCGTGGACATTTGGTTGGCAATCCATTTCCTTTGTCCGCAGGCTTTGTGGAAATTTAAATTTGAGTTCATTTATAATAAACATTTTGAACTTTATATATGATAGGGTGTGTTTTAAAATAAATTTGATTTATTTCATAGAATTTCCTCACTTAACCCACTTTTAATTAAATTTGTCAAAAATATATATTACTAATAAACGAAAATATAAGATAACATATCTATAGCCCTATAAAAAAAAATTATAACATATACGAAATATACTATAGTTGTATTCTGAACATACTAGCCTCTAAATGAAATGATATACAGAACCTCATAAATCCGAATCTTATTCACAATTAGGTATTCTTTCGTTAATTCATTTGTACCGACCGCCCGTAGCTTAGCTTGGGGAGCAATTTGGCAAATTAATTATTTCTAAATATAATAGGAGCCCTAAGTGGAACTGGCCTGGGAACGCTTATTATTACATAATATAACTTAGCAAAATTTCGGCGACCGTTATATTATATTAAAACATATATGTAATACTGAATTAGAGAATCATAATGTCGTAAAATACACACTATACTTTATGCATCAAAACTTGTTTAAAACTGTTAGCGATATTTCTCAAGTAGATCCACCTTCACTAACACGCTACGTGTAAAGTGAAGAGAGAATAGAGTGCCTCAGTCTTGACACTAACTTCTCTCTGCCTGCCTGTTATTTATATAATATGTATTAAAATGTAATGTAATCAGTCAGTCAGTCGAATGTAAGTATTTTTTTTTCACCTTCCTGCTTATATAGCAGGGTAGGCAGACTTTGAGAGGCTCCGTTCACTACTTTCCGCTTAATTTTCAAAAAATGGCATATATAGAGTGCCTTTAACGCCGCGCTTTATTTTGTTACCAGATGAAGGAAATTTAGTAATTCAGTTTAGGGGAATCCCTAAGAGGTAATCGACCTCACAATTATAGTCCGACGATTACTCTGCCACAGTGGCCGAATTATGAATGAATGAATAAACGATGAATTATTTACAAAAAAAAATATTATTTCCAAATACTGTATATTACGTCGCTTAACTTCATATCAACAAGAAAAGAATATTCTATATATATAATTTCATATAAAAAACCTATAGTTACAATTACAAGCTTAGGACAATGACACTAAATTATATTATTAGACGCCTTTGATGTTCTCTATTGACACGATACTTGTTTGCTCTTAATTAAATGTATCCGCATATCACGAATTACATCCGTAAATAATTAAAAGAATATACGTGTGTAATGTGTATGTATGTATATACACACATAGATATCTCTTGCTTTATCCTCTGTTATTAACTTCTTCATATATGCCCTCCGGGGGATTCTAATGCTTTTACGTGGCTTTCCTACAGTATCTTCGACACTGTGTTTTCAAAGGTCAACCGGGCTCTAGAATTATCACTCACTATTTCTTGTTATATCTTTCCTCATTCTTTTGGCGTGCCCAAACAATCTGAGCACGTTCTTCTTCATTCTCACTGTGACATCCTCGCTGGAACGTCCTAACCATTCTGTATAACTCTTCGTTGCGGATTTGGTCAGTTAAACTCCGCATCCGGATATGCATATATCATCCGAAGACGTCGCATCGCCACAGCATTTATCTTTCTTTCAACCTTCTTCAGCAATACTCACGTTTCATAATATCGGTACCAGAACTGCATTGTGTATGACCAAACTTACACCAACACTGACGTTATCTGGGATGAGTATCGTTAACCCCTTATCCTAGGAACTACTATGTAGTTGTCCGTTCCCAATTAGACACCTTTAAATACACATGCGTTCATAACTTGATTTCGAATCCGTTGATCCACTAGGAATAGGTCAATCATACTTTTCTCTCCCGTTCGATTTCCTTACAAAGTTCCAATATAAGCTTTCCAGCCTCATTTAATCTTCTGAGACCATACTGGCTTAACACACCCTCGTAACCACTTCACACTGTTCCGACCGATCAGTCTCCCAAAACCCTTCAAGCTCGCTTAATGGATGTCAAAGAATTTAATACTAGGCTTAGTGTCATTTTACCGTTTAGGAAGACCTATTCAATCCTTTTCACCTTTTCGGTTCATTTTAGCGTAATAGCAGGGTGGAAAATTCAAAGCCGTTTTAAAAACTAATTAAAAAATATATTTATTACACATAATAAAATGTACAAAATACTTCAACATTAAGCCTTTGTGATAATTATGAATGTAAAATTGAGAGTACAAATAGGTTTTGTACATATTGTAGCCATCAAGTTCTTGTAAATATGGTTTTTCTTACTGTTACAAGAATGATTGGAAGGGCGGAAACAAAAACCGGAAACGAATCTGTTTTCAATTTATATTTGAAATTTCCAAGATATCCAGATATATTTCTATATTTGTTTGAACTATTTACTAAATTAAAAAAAAAATATGGTACATATATAGACAGGCGAGAAGATATAAAAACAAAACATAAACGATATATATCAACAAGACTATCCACCTCTCTTAATAAAAAGAGCGATATAAACAATTTCAAAATGTACAGCATAAAAGTCATAGCCATGTAATACCAAAAAAAACATAAGTAATACTTACAATTGGTGAAGTCCAAAGCGCTGCGGCGTTGAGTTCCGCAATACAATACGTATAATAAAAGTAGAGAATAGTGTTTAATGACACTAAGTAAAAGAGTGAAAATTTGAGAATTTAAAAAAATATACAACATCATTTTTTTTGTCCATTAGAGTATATATACTATATATATAGAATATATCATACTCTCGCCCTATGTTAACATCATCAAGCTTTTACAGCTTTAAAGCTTATTTAACTACTAATAAAACTTGATATCCATTTAACTTTCACATATTATTATTAGGTAATGTAAACAAATCATTCATTTTATATGACAAGGGATTTGTTTGATGCTCTTTCATAGCTTTATAGTTTTATCGATTAAAAAGCACAAGTTTCATATGAAAAATAAACAATTACTCTATTTAATTGTAAATCGTGTCATGGCAAACTCTTATAGTATTATTTTGAAGTATTTTATGTGAAAAGTGAGTACAATACGTTAAGTTTTACTTATTGAGTAGCAAATGTCGTATCTATATATATAGAAAACGCTGTGTTTTCCAATATAAAATATAAATATAAAAACATAGATTGCTTGGACAAAATGAACATAATAAAAATAATTTACATAATATTTAATCATTACGTGTGTGAAATTTGAAGAAAAATATAAATTAGCCTAAAAATTAAAAAAAAATAATAATCAATCAAGATAATATAAAAATTGAGCCTAAATAAATAATTTATGGCTTGTATAACATGAAATAATATTTATTTATATTGATAATTTTATTACTTAATTATTAATTGTTATTTACTATAGTGAAATACCATTGTTATTCTAAACACCATAAACTCATATCTATCTATTCTATATTCTATCAGTAGACATAATCCAAAATAGCACCTAAATTAGTTACAAATATATCAAATTACCTCAAAGTTTATCCAAATTTAAACATTTTTAGTTTACAAGTAAAGGCACGTTCTCTTAATGTACAGGGGCTCATGCAAACATGCTAAACGTATTCCAAATAAGTGTGTAAGATGTTTCCGAGAATAATGAAAATAAACTTTATACAGAGTGATAGAGGGATTTCTGTAACATCCTGTAGCTTTACATCTGTAGTAGGGATGTCACGATCGAATTTATTATTGCCAATCAGCTTTCTAATAAATATGTGTGTGTAAACATATGATCAAGTAAGTTATTTGTAGATGTTAAGTGAAAGGTCTATGGTAGGTATATTACAAAAGAATATGTTTGATTTCGAGATTTTTACACATTTTAAATGAAAAAATTTAACCGGATTAATTATTGATATTGTTTTTAGTGTTTTTGTCAACAATTTCGTAACACTATTCAGTAGGCCATGGTTTCTCTTCTTCTTCTTTTCTTTATAATGGTGTTACGAGCATGCCAGTTAAGCTTAAATCATTTCGCCAATGTCACATTGAATTAAGAATACACAAAGGAGAGTGTTAGGCCATGGTTACGGGTAGACTGAGGAGGCATTCGTTTGTCGGTTGATACAATTATTATATCAAACTACCGCCACCTATTCTGAGTTGCTAAAGGAACAAGGAGGTAGGTGGCTTTGGGACTTTAAAGGTTTTTAAGGGCCAAACCCACATCTCTAGTGTAGAGAACAGGATACAGTCAGCTCATTCTGCAGGAATTCAGGGCTGTACGCGAGGCAAAAACAAATCAGAAATAATGTCAATATACGCGATTGATCTAGTTAAATTGTTTCATATAAAAAGATTTATTACAAGCTCGAAAGATCCAGCTCAACGTGATTACAGGTTCAGATTATATTACGAAGGTGTTTGTATCGATAACATATATATATATATATATATATATATATATATATATATATTATATATATATATATATATATATATATATATATATATATATATATATATATATATATATATATATATATTACAGCACAACAACACAACACACAGCTTACAGTTGTATCGCTGGGACACAGCATCTCACATTATTCAAGAATAAAAAAAATATGAATAAAATAAATCATAAGATCAAAAAAATAATACTTTAATTTGTTGTTTTAATACATTGATGAGGATATTTATCAAACAACAATGTATCGATATTGCAAATTGAGCTTTCACAGTTCGTAAATATGTTTAAAGGAGCTTTCTCGTTACTTTATTATTAATAGGTGCTCATCGCCCCGAGGCGCCGAATCTGTTAGTCAATTGAATGGATTGAGTCACGGCGATGGGTAAATAAATATAAAGGCTATTTTAGACTTTGTGACTTTCAAAATACGACTAAGCTTCTAATAAATAAGACTGAAAACATCTTAAATTACAATTCGATTATTACAATTCGATTATTCATTGATGAATTTGAAGCTGGGATTTTATGATAGTAATAAGGTTTATAGTTAAAGATTTTTTTCTAATTACCTCTTTACACTTGAACTGATAAAAAGAAATTATTATAATAAATTAGATAAGTAGAGAAAGGAGTGTTTTAGCATAATAAGCTTTCGAAATTAATACAAAAAGGAGCAAACAAAAACTTTTATTGATAAGTAACTGTCCTGTCATTTTTTAATTCTTTAAAGGCAACATAACATGTGTTGATCAATCCAATTTTTATATATTTGAACGAATTTAAATTGTACAAACTAATTTAGTTATTTCTATTTAGGTGTAATGATCTATCAAGTTGTATACTTTAAAAAACTTATCGATCACTTTATTTAAGACAGTTTTTATATTATATTTATTTGAAATGACAAAAAAAATTTTATAATACAAATAATAATAATAATGGGTTCTCTTCATTCACGTCACGTTTACCTTCCATGATAAATAGACTCCTATAAAAAAGAAAATTCTCTCCAGCCGTTTCCTCCGCGTCCCAGTAGTGCGTCCAACTAAACACACTTCAGTTTTATAATTTAAGTAAAGATATAGTTAAGTGACGACTTCATTTATTAATTATAATTACTTTTTTTTTAATTTAAATCTATAATAAAATATATCACAAAAATATATAAAATAAAATATATTATATATATTTTATGTAATATAATTTTGTGAAATATACATACGATACATATTGAAATTGAACACATTTTGCTACTTTGATTTCCATTAGTTAAAAGCTTAAAATCGAAAACTTTAACAAAATATGTTGAATGTCAACACAAAAGCAGTGACAGACTACAATTAAAAATAAACGTAACAAAGAGATTACAGTATACCGACAGCAGAACAATTAGTGAATTCTAAATGAGTTTTTCTTCGGATACAGAAGAAATTGCTATGTACCGCCACATCACGTCACACTAAGCAAAGCGTGTTAATCCTTGAAGTTATTTATAACCAGACGTCGCGAAAACGGTAACACACTGTAAAATATATGGAAACGGCCAAAAAAAGACAGACAGACGGGCAGACAGCGTATTTTTACCCACTCTAGACAGCTATTGATATATTAATGTTACATTGACACTGAAATTTTCAAATTTTCGCCTTTGTTAATGGATTGTCGCCAGTGGCGCAAACGGTTGTTAATCGTGGGTTTTATATTTTCATATTTGTTAAAAAAAATAGGTTTCACTACAAAAGTATCATTTAAAATAGAAAATGGAGTGTACTCTTATTCTCTATATAAAAATTATGGGAAATGTGTAATGAAAATAAAAAATTTCACTCACTCGAGATAGTGTATTATTATCATATCCACGATCTGGAAAGACAACGCGGCGGTGAGTTCCGCCACTAAATATGCAATGCTTCGAATTGAGGCGGAAAGTGGGAGAACAGAGAGTGTTGTTAGCAGTTTTTTTTCTCACCATGCTATATGAAAGATACTGTGTGAAGCTGAAAAAAAAACATAATATAACAGTAAGATGGAATGTCTAAATGATACATTCAGTGTTATAAATGCGTTCATTTCCAATATAAATCAAGCGTTTACGTGTTTCACGTAATTTTTTTATATGAATTTTAACATTTTAAATCATTCAACGGACGTTTGAATGCGATTTTTGAATATATTCTCTATAAAAAATAATACTTGTACGTTGTCACACGTTTAAATATAATAGTACATAAATTTTAAGCAAGTATTAGACATACCTATCTTGAAATTAGCGTTAAATGGAAATTAATATATGAATTTTGCTTATACAGTTAATAAGTTTATTCATCGTAACTTATGTTTCCCGCATATAGCAAGGTAGGCAGAGGAAATTTAGTGTTAAAACACTTCGTTCCATACATTTCACCTAATTTCCGTGACATTGCGTGTCTAGTGGTCGAACTCAACGTTATGCTTTATCTTACAAGAACTCGTGTTTTCATCTGTTAAGAATATATTATATAGGAATCTGACTTACCTCACTCTACTCTTTTAAGTTTGTGTAACTTTAAGTTTTAATTAGGAATAATTACTTGAAACAAAATTCGGGCGGAGAGCTAAGAATGTAGTGTCTTGGCACTAGGGGAAAAACCCCTATAACCTGGCATATGAAATATAACTGACAAAAAAAAAAAAAAAGCCTTGGAGCTGTTCATAAAACGCATTTACATTAACATAATAAAACGTATGCAAGTCTAAAAAGAAAAAACAATGCATATTTCTTATTGTAACAAATACGAGCGTTGTGAATGACAGCTCATTTAGCTTGTTTTTCTTTGGAGCGACCTTTAACATTCATTAAGATTTACACGCAGCTTTGTTTATTTTATGAGGGTTCTTAAGGTTTTTCCGAACCTAATTGAGAACAACTTCATATATTATGTGTATATAGTATGTGTTGGAGGCCGTTGTGGCGCAGCGGCATAGTGTCAGTGTAAACGCGACGGTTGTGATTTCGATTTTCACTCGGGGAAAATTAATAGTCTTCATTTCCTTCGCTCTTATAACAAGATAAACTGAGGCATTAAGTTCTGCCACACAACACGCAATGCCTACCCTGCTCCACTCGGTATACAGTGTAATGCTAAAAAAAAAGTAAAAATGCAGTATAAACACACAAAAAGTAAAGATACAGTACAGTACAGATAAAAGTAAAAAAAGCAAAGACAGTAATTAGTATTTCATATTATTTATATATATTTACATATGAACTATCATATCTCTATAGGCGGAAACATATATTTAATTCAGCTTGTGTCTAATACTAGCAAAGACTGTTCTTGATTTAAGTTGTTCCAGTATAGTTAAGACTTAAAATTTTCATAACTACAAAAATTATTGATTTGAGGTTATATCAAGATGAACAGACAAACAGACTGATCATAAATATCTCTAATTCCCTATAAGATACATGGTGAGTACGTCTGGCGATATGTTCATTCGACGATTCGAAAATGCTTGTAAAAGTCTATTTGGATAAAGAATATTTTTTATTCAGATTTTTTTTATTTGCTATGGTAGTAATAATAATAAAGAAGGGAAAACTAGTTAGTTTTTAATGTTCTTACTTCATACATATAGTTCATAAGATATACCTACGCGGAAAATGGATTATTATTTAAATATATTTAAAAAATAATTAAATTCGTTATAGAAAATATTCTTATTACGATTTGTTATTTGAATTAAGGAAAGTTAAATATTGAATTATATTACTTTTTACTTGTATGTAAAGTCGTATTGTACTCGTATGGTACAATCATACAGTGCCCACATATGTATGTATGTAGGCTGTATATATAAACTATAAGTTACACAGCTTTACTTTTATATTGAGACTTTCGATATGTAGATATATGATATAAATAGAAAAAAATTAATCGATAAGTCCATCGTGGGTCAGTTACTTGATACAGTGAGAAAAAAAACTGCTACGCAACATGTCTTGTATTTGGGCGACAACCGGAAATTGAACCGTCTCGACACAAAATTTTGCCTCCCAAAATAAAACATAAAAATTAAAAAAAAATACAATAACTTAAAAGGTGTTTAAAATGAATAAATTTATTTTATCAAATTAGGTAAAGATTTAATTGATAGTGTTTCTAAATATAATTAATTACTTAATAATGATAAGATTAATGAAAATTATCAAAAAGAACAAGATTAAATTCTTTCAATTGACATACTTTTAGTGCGTTATAACCGTTAGCTAGTTCCGTTGCATCATACTCGTATGTGATATGATTCTGTTATATACTACCAATATAATACTGGTGGGTCGGTTGGTTCGTTTCTCATTTGTTTTTATTACAGCATTCTAACCAGACAGTAACATTTTTCAGCTCTTTAAAATAGTTTTTTTTTTGTTAAGCCGTAACTATTTAATTAATTACGATCAAGAATCGTCTTTACTTTTTATACTCATTTGTCTATTGTTCGAGCTTTTAAAAATTAAACCATAATCGATTTTTTACGTGCATCTATCGTTCTATAATCGCTGGGACAAAAGTCAGCTTGCACTATTAATATATAAGATAAGTTACGACAATTTTATATTTATTATAGCGGTCAAGAATGCTGTTATTTCAAATAAAGACAAGAATTACGTTTTCCCACCATGGTAGCGGGTTGAAATTTCACTTGAATAAGTAATTATAGTTTAATATAATAATTAATTAATAGTAGTTTGACCATTAATAAACTTACATCATGAAAGGAACCCTTGTACCAAATTTCAAGTTTCTAGGTACAGTACTTTCGGCTGTGCGTTGATATACAAGTCAGTCAGTCAAGCTTGCCTTTTATATATTATATAGATATAGATATTCTGACAAATAAAAAAAAAAGAATACTTAAAATACAAAATCCTTCTCCATACTTTTCAAGAAATTTCACGCCCAGATTCCAATACCTCACATTCATGGTTTTTTGTTCATTCTAGAGTAGGTATAGAGAGCCTAGTGTTAAGACACTGTGTTTCCGACTTTCCATCGAGATTTTTCGTATGTTAAGTGACGGAACTCAACGCCGGAACCTGGCTCTCAACCAGAGTGGATATATTAAAAATATATCACATCATTGCTTTGTGTTACGTTCGACTTACCAATATCAGGTGCACAGTCACCAAAGCTAAACCATAGATGATGCCATACATATTAGTTTTCAACTTCCCACATACTCGTACATGTAACATACAGTAACCACTTACGTTATTACGCCATACACATGTACATACAAACACATAACTAATAGTCGTTACAATGCATATTAACCTAATCTGGTACTTGTAAGTGGGAGTTGAGTTACTGCCAGTACATAACTCGCTCGAACGCCGACCATTCGTCATATTATTATCGTATCACACCATTTAGTGCTTTATCTTGATCAATGTTCCACATAATATTATAAAAAGCATTCATAATTCAATAGATTGTTGAATAGTTTTTAGATTTGGTTCTTGTAATATAATGTTTAATGTTTTTGTTGGTACTTATTTAATTTACGTGAACAGTATCTACGTCTAATATGATTTTTATTTTCAATCTCAACATCAGAACGAAAACTAGTGTCAAAACACTTCGTGTTCCACTTTCGGCCCAAATTTTGTATAGGTCCGATCTCCACTCGATGAATTTTCCCTGCCCTAGTGAAAAAAAAGCACGACTATCCCTAACACCCCACTTGCAATATCTTGAACTGTGTCTTAGTTCTGTTCTTCAGTATTTAACATTATATATATATATATATATATATATATATATATATATATATATATATATATATATATATATATATATATATATATATATATATATATATATATATATATATATATAGATATATATATATATATATATATATAGTATAATATATATATATATATATATATATATATATATATATATATATATATATATATATATATATAGTATATATATATATATATATATATATATATATATAATATATATATATATATATATATATATATATATATATATATATATATATATATATATATATATATATATATATATATATATATATAAAATGTTAAATACTGAAGAACAGAACTAAGACACAGTTCAAGATATTGCAAGTGGGGGTGTTAGGGATAGTCGTGCTTTTTTTTCACTAGGGCAGGGAAAATTCATCGAGTGGAGATCGGACCTATACAAAATTTGGGCCGAAAGTGGAACACGAAGTGTTTTGACACTAGTTTTCGTTCTGATGTTGAGATTGAAAATAAAAATCATATTAGACGTAGATACTGTTCACGTAAATTAAATAAGTACCAACAAAAACATTAAACATTATATTACAAGAACCAAATCTAAAAACTATTCAACAATCTATTGAATTATGAATGCTTTTTATAATATTATGTGGAACATTGATCAAGATAAAGTTTTATATATATATATATATATATATATATATATATATATATATATATATATATATATATATATATATATATATATATATATATATATATATATACATATATATCTTTTTAATAATCAATACAACATTAGAAACTTCTATGCTTCTAGCTATCGTGACATAATTTACGTTTATGTCTTAAATAACGTGAACATGAACGAATGTATAATACATTTTTAGACAGCCCTATTAATAAACTTAAATAAAGTATAAATTTAAATTAGTTTAACCTATTTGTTGATCGAATGCTTACATTTAAAAGCTTAGTTTACATAATATAATGGTAAGCTTTACGCTTTATCCGGCATAAAGACTCCGTTATCCATTTTACTCTTAAATTTAAGATACCGCACTTTATTTTACGAGAGCAATAGAAAAAAAATATTCCCGCATGTGGGATCGAACCTATTACTACGGCTCTTGCGATTAAATTTAACATAAATATACAATAAACTAGTTTTCTGCGAGGATAATATGTAGCTTTTAAACATATTCAGTTCAGGGTAATTTTTATGTTTAATGGAAGCTTTATTCTAGTTTTTAGATAGTCATATAGTAAAAACAGTATGTAATACGATGAGTCACTGTTGAAATAACTTCAACACGCCATTGGTGACTTAGGTACCCCTATTATTATGTTGCTCGATATAGATTGATATTTTTTTAACCCTTAAAGGAATTTATTGTTATTTGGAATATCTGCGCCCTTACCACTTTCGCACGTCGGCCCATCTCTATACTTGGTCCCCAATTGGAAAGTTAAAATATGGCGTATAGTTATAATATCACCTTTGGCGAGTTAAAACACAATTATAATTAAGTAATTAATAATAATATTTTATTGTTTAAAAATAAAATTAAGTGTTAATTACCACGACGACACCGTTAAAATGTGAAATTACTTTTTTTAATGTATAAGATATAATTTATGAACAACGTGAACCACGAACACACATGAAATATAATATAAACATATATATATATATATATATATATATATATATATATATATAATATATATATATATATATATATATATATATATATATATATATATATATATATATATAATTCTAAAGAAAGAATTCACTTTCAAAAAGATTAAATTCAGTTCTATTTTCGAAATGTTCTTATATGATGCCTGATATTTTTTTTAAAAAACAGCGTTTCAATATTTTTGTTGGTAGGAAAAGGAGAATTATAATTTTTTCTTCAGCCAAATTGGCTATTTGAATAATTTCTGTAACTTCGTAAAATGAATATTACGTATGAAATTTATTATAAAATATCAACGTAGCAGGATTCGAACCCGCACCTCTCGGTACGATTGACATTGTTAGATTACCCGTTAAGTATAAATTTTAAACGCAACTTTAAAAAAAAACGTACATTCCAAGTTTAATTTTAACACTGAGATTCAAATCTATAGATTGCTCACATGTACTCTTAATAACGATGACCCGCAAATGCAGTTAACAAAGTTATTTCTTATATTTTTTGTATTATCATGACCCGTTTCAAAAACATGATGCTTATAATAGACCCTTATACTAAAATGGGAACCTGTTAGATACAAACAATTGTTTACAGAATAACTTTTGTATATGCTGTATCATAGGTTTGAGCTTTGTTACTGACTCAGCAGCTTTTGTGCTCAAATCAGTAGAGCTTAAAATTTTCCAATTAGAAAATATTTAATAATGATGCGAGGAAAACTGCTATTGATAGTACGTGGATTAAGGTGAAAAATGATATTTTAAAATATATTAATTTATATTATATGAATTAATAAAAAATTCACAGCTAAACCGAGTGATATGTAAATTAGATTATTGAATTCATATAGTCAACACATTCAAGGCATTGCGTGTTGGTGAAGTTTATACCACCGCGTTTAAAGTCAGATGCTTTCTCACTACGCCACGATGGACACCAATACATCAAATTTAACAAAATATTTATTTCACAATCAAATTTAAAAAAAATGTCACATAAATATATTGTTTCATAAACTGTAATAACCGTAAGTCTAAATATTGTATGTTTTTGTTTTAAATTCTCTGAACATAATACTCGGGCCTAATAAGCTCATACGGCAAAATGTCCATAAATTCCATACTCAAACTACAAAACGTCATTGTTTCGCACAACGCAAAAGAAATATTCAACAATGCATCAAAATGGGGACACGCAAAAAAAGCTTGTAACTCGTAGGTGTAAACGTGAAAATTGCTTAATATTTTTTCGCTTATACTATAGATTTATATATATTAGAGCAAACCGTTCTCCATCATAATCTATAAATCTCAGCGTAGTTGAGAGTAGTAAATTTTACAATGATTTACAGTTTACATTAGTTGTGTTTTTTTGCGAGCGGTAGCATGTACCGCCGGCGCACTCATAAGGGATAGTTTGGATGCAAAAAGAATAATTTAGTGTGGTATCTCAGAAAGCTATAAATGTTTCGAATCATATTTCATTGCAGATTCCGTGGTATAGGTAATAACTTCACTTATATACTTATAAATATGTAACATAGTGTATATATGTATATGGTTTTGAAATATTTAAGTAGGTACCTACTTTTAATTTTTGAATTAATTAGTCCATCGTAATGATCAAAACTTGTGTAAACTTTATAAAATTTTTGTAGCCATAATTTATATTAGTATCAAATATAATTTTATAAATGTATATATGTATTGTAAATGTATATATAATGTATATATGAAGTTTGCTTATGCGAGTTACGATCCGATTTTGTTTAGCCTTAGCTAACCAGACTGAGAAGCGTTTGATGTGGAACATCAAATATATAACTAATATCTGACTTGAAGTTTGGTTGAATCGACTAAATTTACATTAAATATATATAATTTATTTTTTATTTACCAAAAAATTTACTATATTTACTATAAATTTTTAAGCAAAATATTGGTTTTGGAAAATGATTTTAAGTTACCTACAAATAGATGGCATTCTATCAAATACTACTAAATTACCTTCTGATCGCTAAATGTCACTATAATAGATGAAAATCAAAGGATTTGTAACTATTACTGTGACATCTAGCTAGACTGGAAATAATTATCAATTGCTTTTATGTTTAAATTAAAAATAAAACTTTTGCCATTTGCCACTGTTACTGAGTGAGAATAGAATATAACTAGCTTTACTTGTAAGTAGTCGACGTAATTTTTACCATCTCTGTATTTATTTTTCGTTCGACGTTTGCATTGCATATCAGGATAAAAACTGTCCTATATATGTTGTGAAGGCTATGAACTATTAGCATGCCAAATCTAACTCACTTCTCTTCAGTTATTTAAATCATTTAAATTTATTACATTTTCATTTATTTTCCGGGAACAGCAATACCGGGATAAAATTTATATGGGTCGGGACTATAAGCTATTACTATACAAAAATTCATTCATTTCTGTCCAGTAGTTTTTGTCTTATTGGAGTATAAATAAACAGACAGACAGACAAAATTCTGCTAAGTGGATTCTTAGCTATAGATACAAAAATTTCCACATAACAATAGATACAGAAAATATATAAGAATAGAAAAAAAATGGACAAACGATAAATTATCTCTAAAAGAGACCTCCTCAAGTAACCCTAGAATGTGAGAAATATTGTTAATTAAAGAGATTCGAGTACAGGTAATCGGGTTATATTCCCGTTTCTGGAATAATATAATATAACCTAATTTTGGACTCATTTACATCAAAGCACTTGTTTAAAACTTTCAAAAACGTATTTTATTATAATTATAGTAGGTATACCAAAAGTTATATAAAAAATCCTTAAAACAGTTGATTATTTCCTTTGTTATATAGAAACTTACACATCTTCGCCACGAGGCTGGCCGTGGTAATAATCCTAAACGTGGCAGGCGCTGGTTTTGCGGCGCCTAGCGTTCTAGTCACTAGGCCAGTCTCACGTGTCTCTGTGGAGTGGCTGCCAATGGATAACCAGACTTTATACAGACTAGAGGAAGGAGAGAGTAGAAAGTAAGCTTTATTTATTTATTAGTGGATAGTTTGACATGAGATCAAAAAGGTTTTAGTTTTAGTTAAAGTAAAAGCTTTTAACAAACATCTGACTTCTTAAAAAATTGTAAAAGAATATAATTTTTAAAAAAATATTAAGATATTAGTTTTTATAATTAATTATGTTTTTAAATTAATTAAATTCATAATATGATATTTTATATAGTACAAAATCAAAGTCTTTGAAGATACAAACGATTGCTTTGCAAATGGCTCCAATGCCTTGCGTTACAGATAACTATGACCGCAGCGAAGTGGAACGATCTGTCTTTACGTCTAAGGGAAATATAAATACTTTCTCGTTAAGGACTTAAGTGTTTGAAATACAATTTTGGGTTAGATAATGGATGTCTTTCAGAATTAAACTTGGTTGTTTAAGATTTAGACAAAACAATATAAATAGTTAATATAATATAATATAAATAGTATAAATTTTTATGAATTTATTTTTATAAAAGTCATTACTGAACAGTGGGACAATGATATGGGTTCGATTCCCACTTGTGGGACGTTTTATATTAATTTTGCTGCTCTGGCATAAAAAATCGTGAAGTTTAGTTCCACCACACAACACCCAATGACCTGTAAATTATTATGCAAAAATAAAAATGAGCTTACAAATAATAATATTTCTATTAGTATTATGATATATAGCTACATGAATCTAACCTACTTCAGCAAATAGGCCAGCATATAATTCGACATTCATTCAATAGCAGATATGACTCAAAACAAATTAGCCGATGACAAATCTACACTTACTTTGGATATCTTCCAAAGACATTTGTGGATTAATTGATATCTAAACAAATTTTCGGTAGATTAATTAATTTAGTAGAAGAATAATTTATTACTTGGTCTAATATTACACTAGTGCTTTGCCCTAGATTTGCTCTTTGAAAATCCGTAAAGTATGTGAAATTCGCAAGTTTTCGTAAATTACTTAAAATTTAGTTTAGTATGTTTGTATTATTTAAGATGATAGTAATTTAATATGATTTTATTAATTAAGTAATTTAAATGACTCCTTATTAGTTAATTAAAAATAATTTACTGATATTTTTACATGCATCCCGGACATAGCAAAGTAGGCTTCGAGAATATACTTCCAAGAAATTTTTTTTCCACATTTTTACCTAAATGGGACACGTTACGTCTTGATTGGTGAAGTTCAATACTTACGCTTTCTGCTTTTCCTGGTAAAAACCAGGGCTAGAAAATTAAATTAATTAATTGACCCGAGAGAAAATCGAACCCAATACCATAACATTTATAGTCACACTATATACCATGCCGATGACTTCCTATATAATTAAAAAAAATATATATTTTTTTTAATTCCAAAACAAATTAAACTTTAAAAGCTTTCTAATAAATTTATTCAGAAATATTTACTTGAAATATATATAGGCAATAGGTAATTTCATTAATTAATACATTTATTTTGTTAACATTTTAGCTTGGAATTGAATACAACGCTAATATCACAATCAGTGGTATACATCACGGTGAGTCCGTGTTCGCGACATTTACATTGGGCGTTCTATAGAGGAGCGGCAGGTAGCAGTGATAAAATAAGTAAGTAAATTTCAATGCTGCAATTTTCTGCTTTAACCACGCGCTAGTAGTCGGTTCAATTTCCAGGAGAGTCAATTGTTTTCCTTAAGTACTTTTTAAACTTTGGTCTAGTAAAATAGTAAGCTTTTGTCATTCTATTTACTACTCAATACAGAATTTTAGTAGCTCATATGTGGAAATCAAAATTGAGATATATTATGATTTAATTGAGCTCAAATATTCATTTAAAAGCTTGCGTATCGTTTTTGAGCCATATCGTCGGATAAATAGAAAAGTGACGTTCTTCAAAAAACAGATGTTTTATATTATGTCTCTATATATGTCGCTATTCTATATACAACATGAAAATAAAGTAAAAAAGATATTTGTCACGGCTTAAATAAAAAAACAACTATTTTGATAAAATAACAACATATTTCTGTAAAATATAAAATGAGCTCTATTACTTCAAGATAGCGACAATATCTGACTGTAAGTGTTGGAGGTTCAATCCCGACTTGGATAAATAAATTATTTTATTTCGCCCTGATGAGACAAAGTTTTGCCACTTAACAGGCAGTGACTCAAATTCAGACAAAAAGCGGAGAATGGCGGAGAATGGTGTCTTGATAATAGTTCACTAACTGTCTATGTCTATTTGTATAGGAGCAACTATTCTCACCAGCTCTTCTCGGTAGAGTTAGTGGTAGCTGCCTGTAGGACCTACACTACTGATTCTTCATTATAAATTGACTTTACTATAAGGCTTGTAATGGCCTGATTGAATTAGATTATTTTGTTTGTATATATATATATATATATATATATATATATATATATATATATATATATATATATATATATATATATATATATATATATATATATATATATATATATATATAATTTATATATAAATGTAGGACAAAGCGTGAGCTAAAAGATGCCTATACTGCTTTATCCCTTTATAAGAGCCTTGTTACAAGAACTAAGTATTGAATCATCCACTTTATGTTTAATTACGTTGAAATCTTTTAAGTGTATTTAATACTTAGTCTCTCTAGAATATAATCTAAGTGTTAAATAAAAAAGGCTTGTTAATTTTATTAATTAAATTAGTTGAATATTGCGCGAAATAAATTGACAGCTTAAGAAAGGTCAGTTCTCATGCTATAAGGTATAATACATATATGTATGTAATATAAGACATTATCCATCTGTATGTATAATGAACGTATTGTTTAATGGATTTGTGATTACTTTTCATATTTTCTAATAAGGTGTCATGTTTTTTTTCTTATTTACAGCGCAATTACAATTGGTCCAAGAGCATGGAGGCGGAGAAATGCATACTTTCACGTTTCTTATATCTAAACAAGATAGATATGTGTTACAGGTAATTATTTTTTTATTGTTTCTAAACTTTAAAAAAATGGTTTAGTAACTGATAATCTTTATTTTATTAATTTGCAATTTAGTAGAGATACTATAGGATTATATTATTAAATTTAATTATTAAAGAATTATACTAAATACAAATTTAATTTTATTATTAAGAATGACATTATTTGGGTTAATGCTGTTGTATTTTGCAGTAAAGTATATGTGATTAATATTTTCTACTCATATCTTACTTTGATCTACGTGTATAGGTCGATAAGAATGAAGGAAATTCAAACAGTATTTATTCTATAAATTGTAAAATTTTAACTATTACACTAACTTTCAACAAAGCATTCGACAGAAAGTTTTAATCTGAAATAAAAAAAAAATTTACACACAAGAAACAAAAACTCTCCATTCTCTACTTTCCAGAGAAGAATAATTAATTAAATTTAATGATTCCTTGAGTATCATAGCTTTTGAAAACATTTTCAGCTTTCATCATCAAAAGGCGGCGCGGCAGCTATAAGCGTGCGTGGAGAGGCCACTAGACCCACGCGTATGCGTTTGCGAGTTAGGTCTAAGAAACGTTTGTCTGCTAATTGGGATCCCAGGCAAGTTATATATTTTTTTGTATTGTATAGAATAGTCTAGAATAGTAGACTCACTAAATTCAAATACTATATGAGGTATAAAGTTATTAAAAAAACAAAGAAATATGATTTAAAAAAATATTTTTTTTCATTACTTTTTTAAACTATGATATAGAACATTCTCGGACATTTTCTGGGAAAGAAACAAAAGAATTACGAATTATTTTCTAGTAATAATATCATGTACATTACCAGTTTTGGTAAAATCATTTTTCTTTACACACATTACAACATCCATATGCTTCTTCTCTTCTATGGTATGGTTGCCTGGAAGAGATCACCTGTGGTGATAAGGCCGCCTTTACACCACAATTGTATCATACTTTTGTTTTTTTATTTTCTGCAATTTCTATTCTTTGTGTTGGTATAATAAAGTATTAAAATAAATAAATTTTCAAATATGTATTGCAATTGTTAATACGTTAATTTTCTTAAAATGTTGCCTTAAGAAATCTTTAGATAATAAGTTATAGATTGCGAGAAAAGCTCGCTTCTGCAGCTTCTGCTTCTTATTACCAGTAAGAATAATACCATAGGCCATACTAAGAAAGCTATAGTCAACAGGACAAGAAATCCATAACAGTTATTAGTGCTAACTAAACGCTAAAAATAAAAAATAAAAATTATACTTAAAAAATGTTGAAAACTAATAATCATTTATTAATATAAAATTACATACAACTATAAAACAAGCCCAGTATTATACTCGTATGTATGTAACACATAAGTTAAACAATTTATGATACTTACATCGGCAATAACGGCAACGGTAAAAATTCTAATATAAAAACACGAGTAAGCTCCGTTATCAATAACTCTCCCATGCCATAAATCCGCGCTGTCCGTTCGTTCGTCACAAGAACAAGTATTGATCAATTTATGGTACACCATATTTGGATGATTCGATATACTCGTAGGCTTATAGTGGTGTAAACTTTTTGTTAAATTGACGAGCATCGGTCAAAGTTGTACAGTTAAGCTTAGAGCTTTTGCTTGTGAAAGCTTACTTGAAAATGGTGCTCAGTCGTGATAAGCTGTTGTAGTAATAATTTATTAGTAATAGTGTTTGTTTCTCCTTATTACGCATATGGTATGGTAGGGACAGAGAGATTAGTGCCTTTTTAAGGAAATGAAACTAATTCAATCCTAAGACACTGTACGGCATATAAGATATATTTTTACTTTTTTACTCTTTACCCACCAAAATAGTTTTGTTAACGAAGAGATGTAGGTATGTATATATATGTAAATGTACGTATATGTGTATATGTTAATAGATTTTGATATATAATTAATTATTAATATATACATATTTATATCTTAGTTTACATAACTTATAGTTGTATATATATTATTTTATAATATTGTTAACACTTGATAAGGTTGCCAATTGATCATAATACTTTTTTCTTTGGTTTTTTTTTTTATTTATTAATTTCTTTGTTAAAAATAAAGAACTTTTATTTATTTTCGTGTGCAATAAAGAACTTATTATTTTATTATCAACAAATTATCGTTTAGTAAACGCGGGCAAAGCTACTAGCTAGCACTAGTGCGCATACGAATATGATACTTAATAGTTATATCACAACGATACTTACATTATCAATCTTGTTTTTTTATTACTTTTTTAAATGATCGACATTCCAATCATATGTTACGCACTTCTTTTATAACATGTTTTTGTTAGTTTTTGTTTTGTTTTAGAAAGAAATCCCTAGCAACTAAGTAGGGAGCACGGAACATTGAAACTGTTTTAATTATATACGATTACGAGCCAATACTGCCTCCGTATCAACATTCCTTTATATACTGACATTTGTTGGAAATGGCCTAAATCTATATACTTTTTAAAATATTTCTCTATGACGAATTCGTTCTTATGTTAAATATAGTATTACTTAATATTAGTTCTTTTTCTTTATTTTTCTTATTAATATTATATAAGTAACGAAATTAAACTGTTTTTAAACAGTTTTAAATGAATAATATTGTAAGTTCTTATAAGACGGGAAAATAAGCTTTTAATCTTTTATCCCTAAAGCTTGTTGAATACCGACATAACTGGCTATATCAATATTAACTGTAATTTAAAAAAGATTTAAAAGAAGTTACATTTTAAAATAACTCTGAATCATACTTAAAAGTACAACTATACGTAACAATTAAAAAAAAAACAAAAAGCTTAAATTACCCATTACTCCGCTGAAACGTATAAAAAACGTTATCTTCATCTTTTTATCACAAACTAATAAAACCTATTAATGTTACTAGCAATAACATGGTATTATCCACATTATGATGCAAATTTAAAACATAGGCCGCCTACCTTTATACTTAGTTACTTAAAAAAAAACCCATAAAACTAATGTTAGGTGCCAAAGATAATTAACCAACCAACTAGTTTCTAGATCTTGTATTTGAAATTGCCAATATACAACGTATCAACTATTTTTGCATTGAACGCTACCAGGATAGAACACGGTAAATAGAAATAAACACTTCTAAGGCAAGCTTGATTCCTTCAAGTTCTTTTTTTGTCCAGATACGTTTTATAGGGACATCAGCCTTAATATGTGTTGAATTGTGCAAAGATTTCATTGTAATAAGCTTTCTTGAACTTGGAACTTAACTTAAAAAAGTTAAAAATTAGCTAATATAAGCTTTCAGCTGCTTAAAATAATTGAGCTTTAAATGAGCTTTCGATAAAACTGGTTAGTGACTCTTTTGTTTTTTAATTTTATATTCCAACTATAAGCTTTAGTTTTAAACTTTAATATAATAACAGCTGAAGCTTTTGCTTGGTTTAATTCGCTATTCTGCACCTCAGGAACAACTGGCATATATAAATATATATATATATATATATATATATATATATATATATATATATATATATATATATATATATATATATATATATATATATATATATATATATAGAGAGAGAGAGAGAGAGAGAGGAGAGCTATATTATAATATGTTAACAGTTACCTCGAGCACTTATGAATGAGTTGTGTCATTTATAGTAGCTCTTAGCTATTTCTAATTGATCTTGTGTACGAAGCTGCTATTTGCATATACATACATATATAAGTAAAACTGTGACAGACATGAGAATATTTTAGAATTTTACTTTTTCGTGTAATGGTTTAAAGAAAAGCAATATATATTTTTATTTGTTACCAGCCTTCTGAAATCAATTTCATGTTATAATCTTGAAATTATAAAAACTGTTAAGTTAACTATTCAAAGCACAGAATCATTTTTTGCTGTCGCTACAAAGCATCTTTTTGTATCAATAGTAAAACGTATTAATTAATTTAATAGCGGCCGCTTAATTGTTATTTTTTACAGGAAAGTAATTATTATAAGAAGCCTTTGAACGCAACGTGTGATAATTTTAAATGGGTGCGTCACATTAGAAATATGTGTTATTCGACAAATATTTGCAAAAAATTATTTGTTTATGTAATGTTAGAATAAGTTCAATTTTATGTTGAAAAATAAAGTGTAGAACCTCTCCTTTTCTTGAAGTCGGCTAAAAAGAAAATTGCTTAAACTTACTCCTTACAAGTTATATATGGTATGATGGACCTCAGAGCTCTAGGAGGAAAGTTAATTTGTCAATACCAGTTATAGATCTGATAACAACTTATCTAAGTACAACTTTGTGATAACTTATCGCACCATAGAGCTGTGGAAAATGGTGCTATGATCTTGGCTGTCAGACGACACTTGTACCGTGTATATAAATTGGTCTTAGGAAGTCGAACTAGATCAATATTAAGATAAAATCAATAGGAACTTTATATGGTAACTGTACAGAACATTTTTCTTCCTTAGGTTAGGCTCTAAGTGTCAACTGAACTCATTTTCAGATACCATACATATGTACGCTACTGTGGTACTTAAATATCAATTTGAAAATAAATAGGTGATTAAATAAACAGTTTTACGCTGTATCCCGCATATAGCAGGGTAGGTAGAGGGAGCCTCTTAGCCTCTAGCCTTTAGAGACTCAGCTCCCCAATTTCCACCACTACCCACTTTTCGAGATATTATGCGTTCAGTTGCGGAACTCAACGCCGCGTTTTGTCCTGTTAAATGTAAAAATATATAGAAAATAATACATATATAATATTGTTTTACATGTTAAAAAAATTGCGGAATAACTCATCTTGAAGCTAGTTTTTTTGTATACAGTACTACTAAGTAAGACTCTATAAACGTTAAAGTAACATTGCCTTTAATGCAGTTGAATAGAATTTTTCGAAACCTTTTACTTTATATAAAACGTACCGTAATAAAACTGTTTAAGTTTTACAATCGTGTAAAAAATATAGATGTCGTCTTTAATGGCTATACAATTATATTTTAAAAACTTGAGACTGTGTATTTTTTGTCTTCTATAATTTAATACCAATGAATAGAAAAGCTTGGAAAAATTTTATAGATGCCTTGCAATTAGTGCCACTGTAATGATATTGTGTATTTATTTGCCACTTACAACATAATCGTTTCGATATCTAGAAATTAGGCGTAATTAAGAGTGTCTTTACTTTATTATCTTTGCCTGCTATTTGTGGGATACAGTGTAAAACTACATGAAACAATTAAAAAAATATATTTGATTCATGAAGTAAAGTTATATTAATAAAATTTGCTGGGGAGTGTTGAGGAGGACTAGGTGAAGATTTCTCGAAATTTCCAAGGAAATGCAAAAAAAAGTGTCACATCCTTACTACTAATCTATAAGACTCTCCGTTCCCTATTTTCTACCTTTCAAGGCATTGTGTGATGAAAGGCGGAACTCAACGCCGCAATTTATCTTGTCACCAGAGCGGGTAAAATGAAAATAATCCATACTCCTCGAGTGGGAATCCAACCCACAACCGTCGTCCTTACAATTTGATACTGTGCCGCTGCGCCACGACGTTTCTCATCTAACAATTAACTACTATATGCATAGGTACTAATATTCTACTTATATTTATATATATTTTTTGGCTTCACGCTATATCCCTCATATAGCAGGATAGCCAGAGTGAATCTAGTGTTAAGACACTCCGTTCCCCACTTTCTGCATTTATATGTATAACCCTAACTCTATTTATAATTGTTAACAAATTTTCAGCCCAATAGATCCACAGGCGACTACATACTGTGTGGTCGCCTCCCATAGGAAGAACTACACATCCTTATGCGCAGCTCAATACGATATCAAGGCAAGGCGCTCTGAGAAACGATTCAATTCTTATGAAGATCAATCTAATGAAACTGATCGATTCAAGGATAATGATACAAGGACAGCGGACGCTAATGAATTGGATAATGATAGTTTTAACATTTTCGAGGAGAATTTCAAGAGTGTTTATAGGAGAAAAAAGTTTGGTAAGTTTTTTTTGGCGTATATTTATTTTACACTAGCGTACTGTTCGCGGCTTCGCCCGCTTGAATCGCTCTATTATTTATTTAGTGAATTACATTCTTTTATCATTTTTTTATAAATTGTAGCCTATATAATTGTAGCCTGATATATATAATATATTATTGTAAAGTTTCATCTAAATCCGTTCTGTAGTTTACGTAAAGTAAAAACTTTCATTTACATTTTACATTTATAATATTCTTAGGATTTTCCGTAGGTCACTAGAGAGATAGTGGCAATTTTATTTTTAAACGCAATCTCTTACGGTACAATTCTGTTACGGCAGCGTAACTTTAATCAACTAAATATTTTAAGTATGTATATAATTCTTAAATTTTGGATGTGCCGAAAGTCGGAGAATGTTTGACTATAAAAGGTTGTGGGTCAGACCCAGACTAGAGGAATACGTATTTTTTTTTGTTTGACACTAGATTCTTTGCCTACTTTGTTATATATGTAAAAAATGTGACAAGTTCATCAATAATATTATCCTTTTTAACACCATTAACCTGGAAAATTAAATATTATTTAATTGAAAATTAAATATTTACATAATAAAGCATATTTCATTGTAGTTCCATTGTGTAAAACAGGACGTAGTACTAAAGTGACAAACGAAGACCCAGTGATTGCGTGTGTCGGGGACAGGACCCATCATTTAATCGAAAATTTAGATCCGAGCACGGTAAGTTGTTATTACCTTTTTTATATATTAAGTTTTTTTATTTTATTAGCTTGGATAGAATTGTGTTTATTCAATAAGCAGTTATTAATTTGAGTAATTACTTAGATAATGTCATTAAAAATTTGAGTAATTACTTAGATAATGGCATGAAAAGTGAAGAGCGTATTAATAGTACCTATGTGTATATAAATAAAGTTCACAATGAAACTTTGAGTTGAGCTCTATTCTCGAGTGTCATTTTTGTGAATTAAGGAAATATTTCGAAAATTAGATGGAAAGTGGAGACCAGAGTGTATTAACACTCCCTCTGTCTACTCTGCTGTGTGCGGGTTAATATGTGAATATAAAAAATGATGACGTAAAAGAATTTATAATTTTTGATACTTATATTTTGCAGACGTACTATGTAAGTGTATTCGGGGTAGCACGTGACAGACGGTCAGGTTCACTGCTCGCCACTGGCAGTGTTCGTCCACGCACATCCACTGCTAAGAGGCTGCGAGAAAATGTGCCTTACAAAGCTGAAATAAAAGGAAAAAGCGTATATTATCTTAAGGTGAATATATCATTATAGCTTGTATGTGTATATAAATATATTATTATAGTGACATAATAGAGGCTTAACAGAGATTAGTTTGACTGAGCGAAATGTGAACGACATTGCACACTAGCACAATTTCTTTTAATATTTAAAAAAAATTAAAACATACGAAATAATAATCTTAAAAAATCTTTAAATTAAATTACATGTTAAAAAATCGTAACGGAGGACATTGTTTTAAAAGCGACAGTTGTAGGTTCGATTTCAACTCATAGAATTAGTTATTTATAATAAAAAAAACCAAATTGACTATATTTTCAAATTCACAAACATTTTGTCACACTTTTGTCTCACTCACACTAACTAAAAGCACACTTTCCAAATGAGTCGTAATATATGAGCTGCGTTAACCTACATATATTATTCATAATAAAACAACCAGAATTCCTAGCCTTTTCCAGTAAACCCGGCTCTTTTATAGCATTTACCATTTAGAGTGGTATTAATTCAACAAGGTGAGATATAAAAATATACCTAGCACATTACTCTGAGGCCTTAGACCTCGTCACAGTTCTAAAGGAGATAATTATTTACAACTTACTTATAGCGCTAGTAAATGTTTATTAATGTAAGATACATTTTTTTTATATATACTTTATTTTTGGAAATTTTCTAATATTATAAGCTCGAAGAGCTTTTTTGTAAAGTATGAAAAATTTTTGAACTGGAAATTTCTATGTAGACCAAAGCTATTGTTATTCGACCATACGGGCAAAGGTGAAGCTTATATTCGCCTTCGCCAGCTTCTGTTGTATGAAAATTTTATAGTAAAAACCTACTTGAGGCTAAACTAGTAAAACATACATGCACATTTGCCCAAGGGCCCCGGTATATCTAAATATGGCAATACACATTTTTTTAAGTTGACATAACTTTTTTCACCTTAAGGCTAATGCTATATTATTAAAATTTCGCAAATTTTTAGACATCAAGTACCAGTGGATCAGGATTGTGGGTAGTGATCTCGACGTGCAGCGGCTCTGTTGACGTCGAAATTTCGGTCCGTGGAAAAAAGTTATACATAGCTCGAAATATAGGTCAGTATAAAAAAATATATTTATCATACCTACTAATTAATTGTCAGCTATCTAAAACGTACAGGCTTTCCATCTATTAGGCATCTTAATATGCACATATTATTGAATAATTTGGAAGTTTGTTTCTTGTAAGTAACTGAGTCATATACAAGCATACATTTAAAAAAACATACATTTAAAGACCGTGCAAAGTGGAGTAGGCTCAGTCGGAAGGCAGACCCTGGCAAAAGCCGGGACTAATGCCAAGAAGAAGAAAAAGATACAAGCATACATTTCAAGCATTCTGTCAATGCTTCATTAATCACTTTCATTTTCTTCGATCTTTTGTCAAGACAAAACGTGGCGTTGAATTTCGCCCAACACGCAATATCTCGAAAGGCGGAGAGTGGAGACCGGAGTGTCTTAGCACTAGGTTCCCACTCTCTACACATACAGCGTGAAGCTATAAAAAATATCTCAATATAATAAACATTTTATTTGCAGAGCCATATTTAAAGTTCTACGTCCCTGCACCAATGACAACTTCATCAATGCAAGAAACAAGCGATGAAGGTTCCGTACAATTCGACTCTAGTTCAGAAGAATCTAAAATACGATATGTCATACGAGTGTTGCCAAATAAGCGGTTCGGTGATAACGCTGTCACGGTTGAGGTAAGTCTAATTGGGGTATAGTGGCACAGTGGTTCTATATTAGGAAAATGGATTCAAATCTAATCGATCTACCATTTATATCTCCACATTTAAAAAATAGAAGATAGGTATATGAAATCTCTTTAATTTTTGGTCTATATTCGGTTCAATTTTTGTTTAAGCTTTAATTACGAGCCACCAGCCATTTTTAATACATATTTGTAGGTAGCAAACGATTTTTGGGCAACGCTACGTAAGCCTGGCTTTATTTTACATATATTACACAAGTTGTATTAAGTATCCTAGTATAAATAAAAAATAGAAAGAAGAAATTTATCCAGTTTTAAAGACACTGCATTCAAATATTCAATAATTCTACACGTTATTAATGAAATTGTTACAATCGTAAGTGAATATGTTATTTTTTTTTAATTTCTAAAGTATAATTGCATTCAACCACAGATATATAATTTTATATGTGGTCTGAAGCGTTTGCTTGGAAACTTAAGTTTACATTGCAATTGCAAAGCTCAAGATTCATTTAAAGTTTATTTTTCCCAGCGGATTTAAAATACTAGTGCAATTAAAATACTAACATCATTGTGGGCTAGTTAAAGGCAAAAGGAGGCTAAGCTCAGTAAAGTTTCTTTTTAGTTTCAAGTTTTATTTCGCATATAGCAGGGAAGGCCTAGACCGGGTACTGACAAGCTAAAGCTGGGTGTCTCGACTTGACTCGACTTGAATAGTCATTAGTGTTAAGTAAAGAAACTCCACGCCATGCTTGAAGCTTTGCCTGAACAGAAATTAACAAATGGTTGTTGTTGTCGTTTCGAGAATGAACTAATTAATATTATTTGTTCCGCCGTCAACTTACGAGCTTACAGTCAAACTACCTGCAACGATGGCTTTCCTCTAAGCATTTACCGAAATACGTTAATTTTTTACCAAAAAAAATATTAAAATAAATATTAATATTAAAATAGGACCCGACGCTCGACAAAGCTATGGGATAAACTTTTAAAACTTAACTTAAGTTAAATAGCTTATAGCAACACAAAATGTGCATACCGTTTACTACCTACGTAGTGACAAAGTGACCATTCCCAACTCACGGGAATGGATTAATATTTGCTTAAAGTTACACTTAGTTGCTAACTCACGTCACAAAGCAGACACAGACTTTGCAGACAGTCCCTTTGACGCCGTGTTAGTCTTTAATATTATAATACACGCCGTAAATGGTAAATAACAGTTGTAATAATGATAATTAGGTATATGGATATTTTACACGTAATAAAACGTATATATTATATGAAAAATATAACTTAATTGTGAATATTTTATATTATATTTATGTTAACTTTGTCTTTTAAGAAACGCGTATATATATATATATATATATATATATATATATATATATATATATATATATATATATATATATATATATATATATATATATATATATATATATATTATTCTTTCAATACATATAGAGGACTAGTTACAATTATATATATTGTATCTAAACATTTATTAGACAAATTTTGTTAGGGTAATCTAATATCAAGTTCTATAAAATTCCAATATAGTCACGTGTTTTACAGCTTGCTGCGTCTACTACCAGGTGGGGTTTGAGCACTCCAGAACTTGTGGAGGACGGTGCTACAGTTCGCGAATTGAGACCGAAGAGGTCCTGCAAAACTGTTGATATAGCATTTCTACCTGCCACACATAATACTACTGATATTATAAGGTATTTATTTTTTTTATGTTTACTTTATGCAATGCTCACATTTTACTTGATGCACAGAGAGAATATAATATTAAATATGTTACATGTTTTCTGATTTAATTTGATTATTTGTGATTTAATTTTTTAATTTGATTTTACCAGAAAAATTAAAATATATTTGTACAATTAATTACCTACGTACGAATCCATAACCGCCGTCTACAATTGTACAAAGAACATTCTTTCTATATACCCGTCTGTCAAATAATTATAATGTCTAAATAATCACTTATATAGTACACTAATATAATATAGTACTATAGTACACAGTCGCCTTTCCATGCTACATGTATGTTCTATGGTATGGACACGGTATTTTCTATGTAATAAATGATTATATTTACCTATTTATCTATGTAATTCTACTATATATGTTTTCCTTTAGGTATTGTATTCTGACACGCGAGATAACTACAAGTGATAGCGCAATTTGTGCTTTATCAAAGAAATTATCTTCAAAAACTCAATGCATAAGCCATATGCAAAGACCGCCGTAAGTATATTTGATTTAAGGATGTTAAATTAGTTCTATATAAATATTGTATATTAATTTTAATATCCGTCGTGGCGCAGAGGCATAGCCTCTGCCTGTAAAAGCGACGGTCTGTGGTTCTTCGCTCCGGTAACAAGGCACAACACGCAATGGCTCAAAAGGCGGAAAACGACGAACGGAGTCTTCACACTAGGTTCCTATGGTTCCCTCTGCCTACCCTGCCATGTGCGGGATACAACGCGAAGCTAATTTATTTTTTCTAATTTAATTTTATCATTTCAGAACGAGAGTAATAGTGCAACGAGTAGTTGGATTAAAATCTGGAAGGAAATATGCAGTTCAAGTAATCGCTACATCTAAAGGAAGTTTTGTGCCATATAACGTACTGTACGTTGACACTAACGTGTCGTGTAAAGACGACTATTAGTATAGTTTCCGAATAGTGAAATAATGGGTGATTTCTTATAAATTTTTGTATGTATGTTATAATAGTAGCAATAACAATAATTCTGGTCTATTTTAAATGAAAAATCGTTGGTATTTAAACATTTTTAAATAATTTTCCTTTATTAAGTATAAATATTATGTAATCTATCGTTCAATTACTGTCTTTTTAAAGTTTTTGTCGAAGGCTATCGATCATGGACTAAGCTTAAAAAATTTTGAATAAACACTATGTAAATCAATTTAATTTAACTTACAGTTTCAAGATTACTCGTAAAATTATGAAGTAAAGATAGGTACTAAAAAGTATTGGTTAATTTGAACTTATCATCACCCAAATCAGTATTAGTTGTATTAGTTTTATAATCTGTGTTCTGTGAATTGTGGTAGAACTATTTTTTCCAGCTGTACTGTAATAATAATTTTGTGTATATATAAATCTATTACAGAAAAGTTTATTTATTTTCTTGTGGAAAAGTAATTATAAGATATATTTACGTAAACTTAAGATAATCCTGAGAGGCATTTCCTAAAATTATTTATATTAAGCACATAAATAATTATAATAACTTTACAATAATAAACTCAATTCTTAATTGTAATAATTATGTTTTAATAACTATAGCAATAAATAATCTTAATAAGTTAAATGTGGCATTTAGTTGAACAGAATGTAAGTTCCTACTATTTTTATGCAGAGTGTATTTAAAATATAAAAAAATCACGAATAAAATTTTAATAATTATAAAAAGTATATTATGAACAATGTTTTATTTTTCGCCTTATTTTTATTTAGATATTTACACGTAATAATTTTAAAACGCTCGTTACTTCTCTCGTCCTTCGTGGTGATGGATGATGGTACCTGGTTTGTCACTCCTTGGCCGTAGCGGCAAACTTTATTGACGAATATCATCAGAATATCATCATACCCCGTTTGAAAAAAATTTTCCCTATATATGAAGAAAAACTTCAAAAGTGGTATGATTTTATATTTATGTTATAAAGATCTTCTTAGTTAGGCTCTGGTTAGGCTCCTTATTTAGGGTCCTCCTGGCGACGGACCACTACTAGCGTCAGTAAGTAGCATCCCGAACGCACTGGACAAAGGTGGACTCAGTTGACTGTTTGATGAGGTCATTCTGGCGAGTCAGACATCGGCCTCGTGCGCTTTTGCCTTCTACTTGGCCCTGGATCGCAAGTAGTTTCATCGAGTCTTAATTTCTAGAGATGTGTCCGAAGAATTTCAATATCCTTATTTGCACCGTAGAAGAAAGTCGATACTCACGTGAAGTTCTTCTAAGATGAAGGCGTTGGTGCGAAACGCCGTAAACGGCATTTTTAGGAGATGGCTCTAGCACCACATCTCTAGTGCGTCGATAAGACCGTTCCATAGAGAAAGATTGGGTAGACAAGGCATTTCATCAATCTGACTTTCGTCCTCTTTGTCATTCTTTGGTCACTCCAAATCTTCCTGAGAAGACATTTCTATTCGTCCTAATGATGGTTTTAATAATACACTTAAGTAGATATAAGCTTTTTTATTTGTGGCGTGTCGGACTCAAAAGTTGAGCACAAATCAACTCGTCACGTTCACGTTGTATGTAAAAATAATCACACGAAAGTATTTTTTCAGTAGGTGTATACTGGCAATACTGATAGATCTTGAAACACCTAACGTCAGCTGTGACAGTGACACTTATAAACAACAGTATATTCCGCAAATATTAATTAAATGTTGTATTTAAAATAAATACATTATTTTATTAAGAAAAAAGTGTGAAATTAAGTTGGAATTAATGAAAAAGATATGGCAGTTAACGCAAAACAGTTCTTTGGACCCCTAACTTTACATCAAAATAGCGAAAAACCATCCATTTTTAAATGTGAAAATCCAGTAGTTTGTTCATGTATATTGTGCGACGAAGTATTTACATTACCTGCTGCTGAAAAGCAAATGTTAACCCACTTGTTCATGGCACATCGCGTTGTTATAGCAGATGTTTATGATATAGCTGATTTGGTAGAATATGTGAAATATTGGAAAATAAGGCTCAAAGGTTAGTTTTTAAAGACTAACATCTATATGCATGTCATGCAGAAAAATTGAAAATAACGTAGTTCCACTTCATTATTACTTCTATTCTGCGCATGTTTATGAAGATATTGAAATATTGTAGTCCCATCAGACTGAACTTTGTCTAACCTGTATTGCAAGGGCCAATTAAATCATTTCAAATATAAATACTATCCCATTATGGAAATGTACTATACTATAACCATGTATTATACCGTAACTTAAAACTCTTCAAAAATGACAACTACACTAAATTTAACAATTTAACACTTAATTATGCTTATCCATAGCCTTCCTCTTAACTAATCAGCTGTATCAAAATCATAAAAAAAATTATAAATCTGGTTAATTATCCTATTTTATTATTTCTAGATCATGGCCTTCCATTTTTTTGCACCACAATGCTTCTAGACAACAAACCCGACGGAACAAAATCTAAAAATGAAGAATATTTTTTATTAAGTGATGTTTTACCCGAAGATAAGGAATTACGGCTCAATATAAGGCAAAATAAATTAGAATCATTATTAGAAAGGCAGGCATTTGAAAGAGAAGACAAAAACTACTCAAAAGAATGCCTTTTTTGTAGGTATGTCTCTATAGGCACTAGAGCTAATTATCTTAATCATTTATATGAAAAACACAACTTCCACATTGCTAAGCCTGATAACTTAATATTTGTTGATGATTTAGTCAACTTAATAGGTTCAAAATTAGACAAGCTACAATGCATTTTTTGTGAAGGCCTATTCAAAGATAGAACAATTTTAAAAGAACATATGAGAAAAAAAGGTCACAAAAGAATTAATCCATCCAATAAAGAATATGATAAATTCTTTCTAGTTAATTATATAGGTGACAAACAAACACCTAAACAGACATTGAAACAAAAAACTTTTAAGAAGAAAGAAGTGTATGAACATGATTCCAATGTTGATAGCGACCCTGAATGGTCGGACTGGACAGAAGAAAATGGCCCTCAAATAACCTGCTTACTATGTAGTCATACAGAAATGGAATATGAAAATATATTACACCATATGGAAGCACAGCATGAGTTTTCTTTTACAAAAGCAACGTCAGGTCTGGATTTCTATAGAAAAATTAAAATGGTAAATTACATTCGGAGACAAATACATTTAAAACAATGTTTTTCATGTGACACCAGTTTTGATGTTTCTAAGAATTTGGAGAAGCATTTAAAAGAAACAGGCCATTGGGTTTTAAAAAGAGATAAATGGGATCAGCCGGAATATTATTTTCCTACATATGAAGATGATTTATTTTTGTGTTTCATTCATGATGATGATGAAAGCTGGTGGTCTAATGATGAAAATGAAGTAGAAGTAGAAAAAAGGAATAGTATGTCAGATAACATTTCTAAGGAAATGGCTTTGTCTGTGCTTCAAGATACAGATTAAACAGTACTTGTATACATCCATACCAATATTATTAATCTGAAGAGTTTCTTGTTTTAAAAACATTATTCTTAGGACCAATTGTTTTGAAATTAACTTATTTTATGTAGAACAGTATATTTATGAAGAAATGCTATATTACTGTATTGCTTTATTATATTACTGTATGTACGGTCAAAATTAATACTTAGAATGAGGCAAAAGAATACTATTTTACACATTACTAAGAAATTTATATTATTGTTCATGTAAATCATTATAATTTTTTTACAATTTAAGAGTATCTTATAATCTGTGGTTATTAAGTATATTGAAAATTATACTTAAAAAGCTAAAATAGAAAGTCAAAGCTAAAATCTCTTGAACATTATTTAAATTTTATGTATAATTTGTCTGATCTTACTATTAACCAATTATATAAAAATTTCAAAATTTCAAGAATTTACTATGAAATTATGCTTAAACTACCTACTTTGTAATTATACATACGCATATAAATATATTTTTTTATTTAAGATTATTTTTCTCTCTATCTGCTCTATATGCAAGTTATAACTTGCTGAGTTTCTTGAGCTGGTTCTTCTCAGGTCTGAGGCATTAACTTTAGTGAACTGATGGTAATGTTTTTGACGTAAAAAAATGAATCGTGTATAAAATAAATAAAATTATTTCAATTTGAATTTGAAGTTTATATATATATATATATATATATATATATATATATATATATATATATATATATATATATATATATATATATATATATATATATATATATATATATATATATATATATATATATATATATATATAATATATATATATATATATATATATATATATATATATATATATATATATATATATATATATATATATATATATATGTATATATATAGCATTATCCGACCTGTTCTTATATATGGCAGCGAATGTTGGCCAACATTATCTCGGCACACTCAGGAGCTTCACGTCACGGAGATGAAGATGCTGAGATGGATGTGTGGCGTGACGCGGTCCGACCGCATACGCAACACATTCATTCGAGGTAGTCTTGGGGTCCGTGACGTAGTGGATAAGCTCCAAGAGCGTCGCCTGGGATGGTATGGCCACGTTATGCGCCGATCTGAGAACTATGTCGGAAGGAAGTGCCTTGACATGTCTGTCCCTGGAGTTAGACCACCCGGACGCCCAAGGAAGCGATGGCTGGATGTCGTGACACAAGACATGAGAGCCAATAAATTATCCACTGAGGATGTTAAAGACCGTGCAAAGTGGAGTAGGCTCAGTCGGAAGGCAGACCCTGGCAAAAGCCGGGACTAATGCCAAGAAGAAGAGATATATATATATATATATATATATATATATATATATATATATATATATATATATATATATATATATATATATATATATATATATATATATATATATATATATATATATATATATATATATATATATATATATATATATATATATATATATATATATATATATATATATATATATATATATATATATATATATATATATATATATATATATATATATATATATATAATTTTTTTTTGGAAATAAATATTGTATATTATTTACTGAATTTTAATGATCAAGCAAAGATTAATGATTTTGATCACTGTTCCAGGCATTAATTATGCATAAAAAAGTTTTTTATCTTAAATGATTATAAAGTATAAAGTGCAGTTAACAAACTGTCACGAGTAGGTTGTAAATGGAGAAACGATTCTAGTCACTATACTTTATTTTTAGTAACCATACTGTATATATAGTACAATATATATACAAATTTACACAGAAAATAAAAAGATCAGTATTTATACAGAATAAAAAAGATCTGTATTTGGTCACTTGTTTACTGTTTATGGTAAGTTAAATAATGAAAGTTATTGGAATTGACATGTTTACGTTACGTTTACTGAAAATTCGATAAATTGTTATTTTGAATTTAAGCAAGACTTTTCGTAAATGCGTTTTTATATTTAGACACACATAAGGCATAGCTCAATTTATAATATATTATTATAATTTTTTTTGTATCTCTTGTTTGTTCACCACAGACTATTGGCGAGCTACGACGAGGAATGGGTCATCTGACGGTGTCATGTATATGGATGGACTAGTTCCTTCCATTATCTGTTGTCCTTATATACGAAGCCATATTTTCCACTGTAAACCGCCATATGGTGGGATATTGGCAATTTTCCACGCAGGTATTCTAGTTTGTTGTTATCATAAACAGCGGCCTTCTCTTCCGTGAGTGACACCCTGAGCAGACCTCCGTTTCCAAGTTCGAAAGTCTACCTGATCTTTTCACATTAGAATATTTTCCTTTCGTGTATTATTCGTATCTTGTATAAACTTATCTTCTCTTATTTTTATTATGTTTACTTAGAAGTTAGATTTTTACTGTGCTTCAGGGATTACCGACCTGGACATTTCAGATTGATGCGCGATTTTGACTAAATCATCTTGACAACCGGACAGACAGACGGACAACAAAGGGATCCTATAAGGGTTCCGTTTTTTTATATTGAGTTATGGAAAATAATGAATTAACCCTAAAAATGATTTATACTTGACTATCTTGACGCAGCGGGGAAGCGTTTGACTGTAGCGTGTTACGTGATGATTGTGGGTTCTGTCCGAAGTCTTAATTCTAGAAATGATTACGTAGTTATTTTCATTTCCCGACTCATTGATAATATCATGAGTGGCATTATGCTCCTTCCTTACATTTCTGCGCGGTATCAGTAGCTAAAAAAAAATAATAAGTCGACTTAGTTATTTCTCCTACATAGTAAGTACTATTTGAAATACACACTACTACATGAAAATATTTAATGTTAACGTTTTTATTATATAAGTACTGTATATGGAAATGTATATATATATATATATATATATATATATATATATATATATATATATATATATATATATATATATATATATATATATATATATATATATATATATATATATATATATATATATATATTATATATATATATATATATATATATAAACGCGACAGTTTGAGGTTACGATTTTCACTCGTAGAGAATGAAAGAAAAATATTTTCTGCGCTCTGGCAACAAGGCTAAAGCGCGGCGTTGAGTACCGCCACTCAACACGCATGGCCTCGAGAGGCGGAAAGCGGGGAACGGACTGTCTTGA
This sequence comes from Dione juno, assembly GCA_037127375.1. Lineage (NCBI taxonomy): Eukaryota > Metazoa > Arthropoda > Insecta > Lepidoptera > Nymphalidae > Dione > Dione juno. Next base: position 1,350,660 of record JAXRJS010000065.1, read on the forward strand.
CACTAGGTTCCTCGAATATACGGTCCCCCCTGCCTAGTTTGCTATGTGCGGGATACAGCGTGAAACTAAAAAAAACATACCAAAAGATAGTATTAAGAACAATAAATACATTTCTTCAAAGATACTTGAATCCTCTTTATCTTGCTCCGAGACAAAGGATTATTTGTTGTCTAGAGAATAGTCTCTACACTGACCAGTGGCTAGGATTGTGTTAAATGAGTACAAATACCCTTTCTTAGATTTAAAAAGTTATTTTTACTATACTGTACTATATTCTTGCCTTCTGTAATGTATTTGACAATTGTTTTCTTTCTTTAATTTATGTTCTCTATTTTGCCAAATTTTATACAAAACGCAAAAAATCAAAGGTAAGCGATCATTTCTTTATGTAAAAGTGTGATTTTTTCTGTACTTCAAGGGACTAGGCACTGACCTGGATATTTGATAATAATTTCAGCTTAATACCTCTACACATTTTGAGAAAATGGTCTTGACACATGGACTGATAGACAGACAGACGGACATCAAAGTGATCCTACAAGGGTTATGTTTTTCCTTTTGAGGCACGAAACCCTAAAAATAGCTTCTCGTTTTTAATTTACGTTACGTTGACATTATATTGGGAGTCAAAATCACTACTAGGGCAGGCAAATGAAAATAATGCATAATTCAAAATGGACAAACCCCCAACCGTTTTGTTCACAATCAGACGTTGTTCCAATGGGCAGTGGTGGGAACTCAGCCCGAGTTAGGTTCAATGCAGCCACTGTCTCGAATTCAGGCTGAAAACGGAGAACGGAGTCACCGAGTCACTTGACTGTGTTCTCTCTGCCTATCCTGCCATTAACAGTACACAACGTGAAGCCAAATCTAATATTAGTATATATATATATATATATATATATATATATATATATATATATATATATATATATATATATATATAATATATATATATATATATATATATATATATATATATATATATATACATTTTAGGTTCACGCTGTTCACGCAGGGTAAGGAGAGGGAACCGTAGGAACCTAGTGTTAAGACACTCCGGTCCTCGCTTTCTGCCGTTTTGAGGTATTGCGTGTTGAGTGGCGGATATAATAAATTAATATGCGTTTTGAATACAAGCCCATTAGCCCAAGTAGATACAAGTTGTTTATTTTTGTAATAGCTGTGTGTTCAAGCTATGTTTGATCAAGTTAATGACGAATTAGATTTCTAGATATGATGCTTGTTTGCTTAGGACAAGTATTGCGAGGTATGTGCTTACATTGATATGAGCTTATATCAGAGATTAATAAAAAAATTATAGCTAATTCTTTCATTGGTTGTTCCTAATTTAATATTATTTAAGAATTTAAATTGAGTCTTCTTTACTTTACCTTTTTCTATGTTATTCACATACTATGGACTTGAAGTATGACGTCAAAGTCTGTCAACAACCAAAACAAATCAGTATTACTACAATCATAATTTTGATTCAGCGTTCAGTTTTACTTGTATATAGTATTTACATAATAAAATTCTGGAAAATTATCTAACATAAACAAAACTTGTTTACTACGAAAATAGGACCGTCAATCCGTCATTCCATTTTCTTTAATCAAAACTTATAATTAACTGAGTTAAACTGATTAAAAGTTTTAAATTTTTCATTAATGGCAACAATATTAAATTTTTTCCTTAAATGTGTTAATAATTTGTAAAACCGTTTGTTGTTTTTGTGTTTTGTGTGTTTTTATGTTTCCGCACTTAGAAAGAATAAAACAGAACTCTTATAAGAAGACGTTGTTGTTCGTCAGTTTCTCTGTCCGTCTGTCAAAATCATTTATCGCAAGATTGCTTGAACATGTTAAATATTATTCTGGATATTTTTTGACATTAATTTTATTAGAATTTGTTAGGTGTATTTAGATTTATCAACCAATCTTTAACAACACGGATGTACGCTATTTGAAAAAAAAAACAAATCAAATTGGCTCACAAATGCGAGAGAAATCAAGGGTCATACATAATTAAATATAGTCCTATATATTATATAGAACCTGCTTCTTTTTTGGAATCCGTTACAAACTGACAGACAATATTATCATCGTGACAAAAGAAGATTAAAAGGAAAATATTCGAAACTATCAGTAGTACAGTAAAAGTGGTTTATTTTCAAAATATTCTAAAAGCATGTCGCAGTTTTATGAAAGTTTGAACGTAAATCGCTTAGTAAATGGTTTCGAACGGCGTAATAACACGATTTTTGCATAATCTTTTGTCCGCATTTCTTCTATTTCTGTAGCCAAACTTTAGTCGACATTAGGTGAATTTTCATATCTAACATATTTATTTTTACTTTAGTTATATGAAGAGTGATCTAGTGATCTATAATATAGAGGTACACTATGTTGTTCGTCTGTCAGTGTGTCCGTCTTTTAAGATCATTTTCTAAAAAATCGTGTGGAGGTATCAAGTTCAAATTAATGTCAAATATCCAAGTCGATGGTGCAAGTCCAGAAAAATTTAATTTCGATGTTTGTAATAATTTTTTCTTGAGATATACCTACAAATTCCTTTTTTTTGCGTTTGTTTGTGTTTTAAGTACTAACTTTTTGGCCAAATTATGAAATTGAAAAAAAAAATTAGAAAATCTATGTCAACGAGGAGTAGGTTTACATTATAGTTTTTATAAATGGAAAAAAACTAATCATAAACGCTCGTATCGTTTGATTGCGTTTACTTAGAAGTTTGACTTTTTCTGTGCTCCAAGGGACTATAGAAGACCTAGAATAGGATTTGGAACTTAGGATATCTCCACACGATCTTGCGACAGTAAGATTACACACACTACACACTACACACACATTCAGTTTTTCTTCTTGAGCTGCAGGACCCTAAAAACAATAAAAAATAATTTTATATGAAAGTTATATTACTTAAAGAAAAAATTAACATTGTTAACGGAAAAGGCAAAATAAAATATTTACAGGCCTTTTATCATGTCGTTGAAATGTCTACGAAGATTTCGATTGAGCTTAATTTTCGTGCAGAATAAACAACCTTGCGACTGAAAATACAGAAAAGCTTTTGTTTCATTTATGAAAGCTAAACACAAACTATGATACATTTACGCTTTATCATTATACGCATTTGGGTCAATTAGCTGTTTTAATTTTTGCCGCAATGTCGTTTTAATGTGAATAGGTAGCTTTTGCTGTCATCTGACGCAATTGATTTAAATACCAAGTTCTATTTAGATCAAGCCACATCGGGTTCTATAATTAAACATACATTTTCTTATAGGTCACAAAGTAAAAGTAAATTTGAATTTACTTTTGTTTATTCCCTAAGAGATGAATGCCGAAATGCCGAATGTGTTGATAAAATCATTATATTTACTTGTGATTCTTGTTTGAACTTCTTAATAATTAATTTAATTCTTGTCTTACTGACTGGGACAGAAGATCTGATGGAAGAAGAAGCTTTCTTATTATTATGGCATGTATTTGGCAGTCGTGGTGCAGCAGTATAGCGTCTTATTGCAAACTCGATAGTTGTGGGTTCAATTCCCCTTACGGGGTACGAATTGTTTTCTATTCCTCGATTAATTGGCTTCCGCCACACACGATTTTTCAACACGCAAAATTGACAAGATTCGATGTAAAAATATCACCTTATCTCGAAATCATATTATAAACTAGTTAAGTGATTGACATATTATGATAAAGTACTAAAACGACTTAGTCCGTGTATTATTTAAATATATATTACAGTTGTTAAATTTTGACGACAATATTAATACCTTACATATAACCTTTTACTATCCAAATACTCTATGATATATTATGTAGGCAGCAATTTGATGTTTATTAGAAAATGAGGTAGAGCGAGAAGAGAAACTTTATGCTTGAAGTTCCAGAATATGTTAGCTATAATAAGTCTGGAATTTCATATTCCATAAATGATTAATGATGTGGTTTACTGTACGTTATTCTGAACTATTTATCATCTTATAAATAATTATGGAAAGGAACTTTTAAAGAAAGTATGGCTAGGCTTTTAATGATACTATATTTTACCCGTGGGTTCATCCGCAAGTTCAAAATAAGAATTGTGTAATAAAGGAAAAAAAAAACAATAGATCCCTTACATAGTAATTTCCTACTAGTTATCGCACCCCTCGTTATATCCGGAAAAGCGATGTGACGCATAGCTAGGAAGTTTGTCAGCGGTTTTGGCAAAATTACGAAAAGTAAGGAAAATGTCAATACACAATGTCTTGAAAATATGAGAATATGCTCTACCTGCCAAGATATTTACTTTTTTGTAAGTAAACAGTAATTTGCTTTAAGTAATGATTTGAATGTATGTATGTATATAAGTATTTATATACGTTTGTATTTTTTGCTTATTTGTATTTTTTTGTATGCTTATTTATATGTGATATTTAATGCACCGCCCATGTTTATATAACTCTCAACATCCAAAGTTTGCCTGGAAGAGACCGCTTTAAGCGATAAGGCCGTCTTATTGTACTTCTATCCTTTTTTAGTTCTTATATATATATATATATATATATATATATATATATATATATATATATATATATATATATATATATATATATATATATATATATATTGTGCAATAAAATATCTAGTTCAACTTACACAAAATATTCATAATCAATCTATAATAATCTATAATTCATAATAGATCCTAAAAATCACAATTAACAGGAAGCCATAGGCCCAAATAATCGTGAATTATTAGTCATTGGTATATACATATACCAATACCACGCGTGCTGTTGATTAAGAGGTACGCCCGAATAGACATCATCCTAATTTTCCGCTATATTTACACTATATCACTCGTCATATCACATATACATATATTATGTATGTTAAATATGTTCAAGGGAACTAATCTATAAGTTGTATATTTTTTGCTACTGGATAAATCTTTCACTGCCTTGATTATTTAGTGTGGTTTTATTTCTTTTAAGGGTTCCGTAACTGAAAAAAAAAAAAAGGATTTTTTTTGAAATTGACATTAATTTAAGTCTAAATCAACTCAATTAAAAAATATGCTTTGAATTTGTATGAAACTCGCCGCCCAATCAAAGCCGAATTAAGAAATATGGCAAAAAAGTGAACTTCGAAAAAACTGAAAATCGGTAATTATATGTGTATCGCAGATCATTTCAAAATTATATGTAATATATATATATATATATATATATATATATATATATATATATATATATATATATATATATATATATATATATATATATATATATATATATATATATATATATATATATATATATATATATATATATATATAGCGGGAGCTTGGCCGCTCAACGCTCAATCTATTATCTCTAGGTTGTTTTGGCCTACCCTCATTTGTGGAATAATGCGTGAAGCTTACTTAACTTACTAAATTTATGTTTCTTCTTAATATGGGTTTCCACGCTTAAATTATACAAATATACTTTAACTACTGATCAAATCTCTAAGACATATTCGAAAGGAACTCGAAATCACTTTATATGATTCAAAGATTGTAACTTGACCCAATGAAAGCATTTTTATTAAGTTTATTCATGTCTTAAACTTGTATTAGACCAGAAATATATTATTGCTGTATACCACGCAAGTTGAACACGCGACGTTTTAAGATAGTATCGTGTACAGTATACGTAGTAGTAGTAGTATCTATACGTAGGATTGACAGCTTATAGGAATATAGCCTCAAATCCACCATGGGAGTGTAATATTTCATAAATATTCTGTTTTACTAATAAGCGTTCTTTTGCTTAGCTTGATGATACCATATTATTGTATTGTCATATCTAAATTACCAAGTTTGATAAAGATAAAAAAAAACAAAATGTGAAGTTTAAATAGGTATATATTTAGTAGTGGCTAGCTAATAAAAAGGTTTAAAAAAAAATTAATATATATTGTTTGGGCCGTTCGCTAATTACATTTTAATTTTATTTAGTGTTCGGCTCAAATTAATTCAAAAATCAAATTGCCAGTCATAGACATGTAAGTATCAAAGTAATTACGATACTTTGTGAAGCGAGCCAACGAAACATATATGATGTAGACAGGCTTTGCACCCGCGATATGTACGTAGCCCCTATACATTTTAAATGTTTATATTTATTATTTGTCGCTTAAGAAACAGAGAGAAAATAGTTATCATGATCTAAATATTTTATTATTTTTAAAGTGTTAATTCATGCTAACGATAGAAAAATACTGAAAGAAAACATAAAAATTTAACGCAGCGGGATTTGAACCCGCGCTTCATGGAAACCGTCCAAGCGTCCTCTAACCACTATGTCATGTGTTCTTCCTGACGCTGCGTCGAAACTATTATATTCTTAACTACAAGTGTGCCACATTTCATCCTCCTCCGTCCGAATATTTTTTTGTTAAAAGGGGCCCAAAGGGTGCTCCAAAATCGAAATCAAACTCACAAATATCAATTTAACACATTTTATTTATTAACTAAAACTCTCCACCATGATGGACCGACTTTACCATGTAGTCTAGCTAGACGATTATGATCCTTATGATGTTCCAGATCTTTAATTTTTACATGGCAATGATTGCCCATAGCCTATTATGCTGAACAAGTTTTGCTGTGACCTCATTTTATTATTACTTATAATTTAACTGGATTATTATGGCTCTACATTAGATATTTCAAATTTAGAATTTTATATTAATGCTTCAAGCTTTCAAGCTTGTGACGATTAATAATTATTATTAAGGCATTTTATTATTTCTATAGCTTAAGTTGACTACTATTATTTCACGTCAGTATTTAGGGATACCAGTTTTGAAAATAAATTACCGTGCCAGCACCAATAATGAACGCCTTAAGGAAATTGTATATTGCTGTCAAAGATATTTAAAAAATAATCATGTTTAGAACAAAAATTATGAGAAAACATAATAAACTAAGCTTTTATTTACCATATTTAATATTTATTTGATGACTTGAAAATGTGTTTTATTTGCAAGAACGTATGTAACAAAAATAAAGGGAAAATCTTCAGCATTATCCATAAAACTGTTGTCCTGCACTGCACTTTAAGCAATTTACAGGAAGTTATTGGCAAATTGAAACCATTTATTGATATTTGTTATTTCAATTAAAATAAGCTAACCACAATTATTGTATAATAAAATTGGATAATTGATATCTATATCTATTCATAGAATAAGCATGCTACAATTTCATATAGCTGTCATGGTAAATAAATAACAAGTAATACCTTCAACCTAATTTCTTACCAATTAGCTTAATAAATGCGAATGTTTTTATTAAAACACTCACTCTTTCAATTATATATATAATTATAGCATTATCCTACCTACAAAGTTGTAGATGTATGTGATAATATTCTAAATATCAGTAGGAATAACACATGAGCACATAGCTATCTGTTGTCAACTTAAAAAAAAAACGTTCTACTTTCACCATCCAAGTGCAGCCCTCGTAACTTGTGTCACATTTTCATAATAATATTTTTGATGGAATGCAATTAATATTAACGAATATTTCTATCGAGAGGCTGTGGTGGTGTAGCGCCAAAGCGTCTGTATGTGAACGCGATAGTTGTAGATTGGATTCCAACTCGGGAAGATTAATTGTAATATTTTTTTGTTTATTTCTTCGCTCTGTTAACAAGATATAACGCGACGTTGAGTTCCGCTACTCAATAAACTTCTTAATACATTAAGTAAATAAAATAAAAACGTTATATTATATATTGTTATTATTATATATTATTTATATTAATTATACATTTAAATGTTAATTCAACGTATAAATATTTATCCTTGACTGCACAATTACACTTCATCCAAATAAGGACTGCCTGGAGTATGGAGTTAATAAGCATAAGCTGAATAGGTTAAAAAAAACTCTTTAAGATTCTTTGTAGTCTAATAGAAGTTAGGTCTGACTTAGCTAACTAAGCCAAACAAGTGAAATTCTACCTAAATATTAGTATCAATTCGATTATTTATCTATTTTACCGCAACGTCGAAATGCATGTAAGATTATAATTTTATTTTCAAATGTCTTTAGAAACATTTTGGCTAATTGTTTGACCTGCCGAATTGCTGACCTGACCTGCAATTTGAAATTGTGGTACGACCCTTATTAATTAATTTTGATGCCTCTCCAACAATTTACAAGGAAAAAAGCTTATACTGAGCTTTCAATAAAAACCTCGAGTCACTTTCGCAATTCTGATGAGTTGACGTTGAAATATGGCCAGGAGAAACCTTAACAAAAATACCTTAATTTAAAAAAAAAACTAAGGAAAATCTGATACATATATATTGCCTCGATTAATTTTGTGCTTCGTATGTGGACTGTCATTACAAAACTAGATAACGAACTTCTAATATAATTTTTTCTTCGTCTACCTCTGCTATGGTGGACATTCGTCGATGTCACGTGTCGCTATTATGCTTCGATTTTTGAGAATCATATCATCGAAGTGGAAACCCAACTTATTCATAATTGGTCATCTTTTCCATATAAATGTAATATAATGAAGTTATAATGAAGTTATAATGAAGTTAATATAATGAATTTTTCATCATATTTCGGTTTGTTTAACTAAAACAATTACATTCAGATACTTTTCAATATTAATAATTTGCTGCAGTACGCTAAGTAAATTGGGTAAAGTCTGATTGAAGAAACGATGATTCATTTGAGAAAGATTTTTCATATTTTCCCGAATGATTCGTCAAAATTTCATTCTGGAAATTGGACTTATCTAGCAGAACTGTTTGCACCCAGGCTTACGTAATGGTTAACAACTTAAAAATAGGGACCATGGGTTTTCAACATTAATCACTCATAACAAAAAAATAAAATGCAAAGGATCAGAAGACTCATCCTCTCATAAAGGGTTTACATATTCATTTATCAAGCTTATGGCTACGATTTGTGTGTATACATTAATTAATTTAATATTTAAATAAATATATACATTTTAGGACAGTGAAAAAGTTATAATTAAATAGAATGTATCTATAATTTTTAAAATCATTGCATATCTGTTTATATGTGAACATGTCCGGAACAAAAACGTATCGTATGCATTGTACTACTGAGCTGTGAGCAGAACATAGGCTATAATTTATTTTATCTTAGAGGCTGAAGACCCTTGATGCAGGACCATAATGCCCCACTCCTGGCGGGCGATCCGCCTTGGGAGTTGCAGAGGAGGGAATTGGAGAGGGTTTTCGCGTGTTTTTAGTGGGCAGTGTCGGGTTCTATGAGTCCCACAGTACCATCCGTCTGTAGGGCACAATTGTCCTACTCAGGGATAGTCTCCGTAAAAGCATTTCCCAGCGACAAAAAACAGGACCATAATTGCTCATCTAAACTATTAAATAATTAATGAATTAATAATGAAATTCTGAATTAACTAAAATTGTGCATATTATTTTCCCATGTGCAAAGTTTACTCGAAGCAAGTTGCAAGTGGCAACCAATCTTCAAATTAAGTCAAAAGATGGGTGCAGGTATTTGACGTGAAAAAACCGAATCACGTTCCGCTCTCTAAGATACCTTGTGTATATAACGGTGGAATGCAACGTACCACTTTAAAATGAATAATTAATATATAATAAATACATTAATATCCAAGCTGTGCCTTCACCAACCCAAAGTCTACATACGGTTCATGATCTAATAGTTAAGTGATAACCGTTAACTGAAACCACTATCGGTACCATGATAGAAGTATTAACATTTCACATGGAATAGTTTGACTGGCCAAGCTCAAATATTAGATAAGGTATCTTTTTCTGCCTTTGCTGATAAACCGATTTTGATACAGCAAAGCACAGCTATTTTCAAGAACTTATGGAATTGAGCCTAAAGTAGAGTAATTCCAAGTCCACATGGCCCATATAAAAGAGCAAGCACTTTGTTGGTGTTTAATCTTGGCTAGTTAATTGTGTATAAGAATATACTCACCTTTACTAAGACAAGAACAACTAAAGGCAATGTCATCTTTCATGATGTGTTTATGATAATTGCTATACAATTACTGTTTATTTATTTTTCGAGTAGGCTAAAGGGACCTAGTGTTAAGACACTCCGTTCTCTACTTTCCGCCTCAACTTTCCATTTAACGCCACGTTTCGGCTTTTTGTTGTCAAAGTATTAATTATTAATGATTTACTTTCATCATACAATATTGATGATATAAAGTTTTTTTGCCAGTCCAAATACTATCTGTCGTAGTAGCTTTTTAAAGACTTTCTACAATATTAAAGATTCGAAGAACTTCTAAACTATAAAAGTTAGTATAAAGTTACAACTGTACCGTACCTTAAATAATATAAACGGTTTCGAATTTTCCTCTATTAAGAAGGACTCAATTAAGCGCTCCCTTTCAAATATTTGTATGGACTGTTTGGTTTTTATCGCTCAGATCAATTTTAACTTTTATTTGATGTCGTTCCCAAATTTATAGTATTTTTCTGCAAGTAAGTTATCTCATAAAATATAGCCTGACTGCTGTAAGCATTGCAGTTGAAGGTTTTATTTCCACTGGGGAAGTAAATTCATATCATTGATCTGTTCGGTGTTAAACTTAAACGCCACCGCTTAAAATGCAAATATCTTGAAATAGGTCGGCAAGTACAAGTTCTCCCTGGCTAATATACTATAAACGAGATAAAGTGCGAAGACGAAAAAATCCTGATCACATGTACTATATACTATATATTTGATATTTTCCTTTTTACACGTGATATTGAGGCCACTCAGGAAAAAGAAATACTATAATTTCCTAAGCATTGCTTAGACAAATCTGGCGTTGAACTCTGCCACTCAACACGCTATGTCTCGAATTCTGCCCAGGATAGGCAGAAGTAAGTTATATGTAAGACCAAGCATAAAGCTATAGAACAAAACATAATAATATACATATATGATTAAATGTAGTTGTAAAAACGAGACATTAAAAATTTCAATTATAGCAACATTATTTCCCCCATACGTTACTACTACGTGTAGTTTTCATAACAATGTGTAAAGTAATTAAAAAGGCCCACAACGGAGGAAGCTGCTTTTAAATATTCTTTACTGGGCAAGTATGTTTTATGGCGGATGCTGTAAAATTGCTAAGACCTGCAAGCAAGGCGTTATGAAAAAATGGAAGACATACGTAAATAAATTTAATTACAATAAAGCATTATTCATGAAATTAAGTTAATTTATTTTATTTTCAATTACATACGTATAATTCATTTTTCTTTTTTTAAGTCGATGTGGTAATTGCTTGTGATAAAGAACATAAAACAGACTGGCAGTGACATAACGACGCACTTACAATATAAAATTCATGTCAACGTGACATTGGCGAATACATTTGAGGACACATGTGAGGACATGTGAGGACATGGCACATGACATTGAAACGCCGCCATTGTAAATTTTTTTTTTTTTTAATTTGGTGTAACGTTCTAAAATAACACACATCTATAATTAAAGATAATAGAAAAATCATTTCCAGCTATTTTATATTAAAGTATCGTAATAATGTGTAATTACGGTCAATTGCAAAGGAGGTGGGATTTATGAGGAATTTTCATCTAACCGGACTTTATTGTCGTTTTAACTGCAGCCTAGAAGTGATATTACATTTTATACTGTAGGTCAATTTCTTTAAGTCAGTTTCTTTATAGACTTAGCTAGCTTTATTAGCTTTATGGATTTTCATTTTTTTTTAAAGCTTCACGCTATGTTACATTCGGATTATCAGTGTACAATATGTAGAACTTATTATGATACTTATCTACTTACTAAAGCAATGACATGGAAATATGTTTTTGCAAGTGGGGGCTCCCTCTTACCGGCGTAAAGAGGTAGAGCTTATTTTTAATTTTTAAATAATAAAAAAATTATTACATTTAAGTTCAATTTTTAATACAAATTTTAAACCTTAAAACTAGCTTACCTTAGGAATAGAATAAAACTTTTTTAGAGTTTCTACGTGCCCAACTCACAGTTTTATATATAATGATGAATAGTTCTCGAAATAAATAAATATATAACATATATTTGTTCCAAATATATGCACCAAAGTTAAGAAAAAAGATAATTTATCAAAAGAGTGTTAATAATCTTTTATGACCTGTCATATGGTCATACCGTAAACAATGAAAATGAGGAACAAATTACTATTTTTGATTCATGAATATATCTCAATCCAATGTTCAAATTACATACATATAAACAAAACACCTATAGTTCTTACAGCCTCTATTAAAATGGTCTACGTCAATATTCCATTTATTATGTAAGTCTTCATCGTAACAGTGACGTTTCTTAATGAATCTAGCATCCCGCATTCCACCCTCATTATACAAATTACGAACAGATGTACAAAGGGACAGCTTCAATTTGCGAAGCTGAAGATTTTATTCTAAATATACATATTGTAATGGAATTCTAAAAATACAACTGAAATAAATCTACAATACAATGCTCTGAGCCAGGCGAGTAGACTTTTACTGTTTTTTAATGAAATGTAGTGATGATACTATGTGTTCTGAATATATAGTGTGATTATTGATTCGATACACTTTTGGGATAAAGAAGATTTTATACATAAATTTAATAATGTAGAGCTTAATTTTTAGTAATTGAATAGTGACTGACAGCTCGAAACTCGGGTGGGGTTGCACCCCAATCCCACATTGTTGTCATTTCTTCTCTCTGGTAAGTTCATGTGCGGTGGTAAAATTAAAATGAAGAACAGAGTGTCTTGTCAGTAGATACTTTCTGTGGTCTGCAATCTTGTTTGCCCTAGTCTACACTAGTACTGGTTGATTAGTAACTTGGCTTAACGCGCTATTCTTAGAAATTACCTGTTTAGGTTTATTACATTAAAAAATTACTTTCATTACGAGTCCATTTATTAAGAAAGGCTATAATTATTTACGATATGTAATAACTATAGCCTATAGGCTATATTTATTTTATAACGTGAATCGTTTCGATGTAACCCTCTATGTACGTGACACATGACACACATATGTCATATACAGCTCGTAGCTATTTCCATTTGACCATGCGAGCGAAACCGGTTCTATTTAATCAGCAAATATTTAATGGTGAAATAAAATTGATTTATATTCGGATTATTGGTAGTTAATAATTAATTGGTATTTACTATTTATAGCATTCATCTATTAAGATTTACAAAATGTTACCCGATGGTAATCTTATTATATTGACACTTCTGCCATGGTTACTACCAACGTTCAGCGAGCTTTTTGATTGGTACAGTTGTTCGAACGTTTTTACGAACTGTTGGACAGAATTTGAATGCGAGAGCGGCAAACCCTGGCGCTTAAATTACAGGAACTCAGTGGCAGGTGGCACGGCAGCTTGTCGACGCTTAGCTCTCTTTAAGTTCAGATGTGTAAATCAAGCATCATCGTGGAGTTTTCTTCCATCCGAAACGCAAACGCATGTGGAAGTTATTGAGTCGACGCTCGTGATTCCCGTATGATGTACAGGTTCAGTTCCGTATAAAATTATGCTCAAGGCACAGGTTTCATATACAATAATGTTGGTCCTGGTGTTCAGATGTTTGTTTTGCCATACTCTTGAACTAAGCCTGCAGAACATGGTCGCTGCTTTATCGATACGGGTTTCAATCGCCACGTCAGCGAGACATTTTTTGACACTTAGGCAACTGCAAGAGAAGTTTAGAGAACAGCGGACGCCTATGTTTGTTGCTTTCGTTGACCTTAACAAAGCTTTTGATACTGTGAGCAGGCAGGGTCTTTATACGGCCTTGGAGTGTATTGGGTGTCTATCAACTCTTTTAAGCATCATCAATTCCTTCCACGAGGAGATGAAGGGTGTAGTTTTCAATGATGAAACTTCAAATCCGTTTGAGATTCGCAGAGGCGTTCGTCAAGGGTGTACTGGCTCCTACCCTATTCGGCATCGTCTTCTCTTTTCTGCTGAATACAGCGTTTGGCAATGAGCAACAGTGTATCCACTTACATACTAGAAAGGATAGCAAGCTATACAACATCTCGCTCCTTTAGTCTAAGTGAAATCGCACTGACTTGTTCGTCGATAGCCTCCTATTCGCCCATGACGCTGCCTTTGTGGCAAGTAGCGAGAGTGCGCTCCTATACATGGTCGACCGATTCTCCCGGGCGTGCATTCTATTTTCTATGTCCATAAAACGCTAAAATACCATTGTATTAGCCCAAGGAAGCATTTCAAGATCTCCAGTTATACTGCTAAATGGTGTTCCGTTGGCAGTTGTGGATAAATTCTGTTACCTAGGGTCAACCGTGTCAATCAATATATATATATATATATATATATATATATATATATATATATATATATATATATATATATATATATATATATATATATATATATATATATATATATATATATATATATATATCCTAATTTCCATTACATATCATGTAATGGAAATTAGGAATAGATGTTTAAAATTTTTAATACATTTATTGTTTATTAATTGTTTATTAGAAATAGATATTTTTTTATCTTATTGTTTGTTTATTTTATACTTGCAGATTTTAAGCTGTAATTGATTTTTCCAAATGGCACATATGATGTGAAGTAGAAGTCCAGCTAAACTATGAGAAATAATGTCATATATAAATTATAGATCTAAAATATCGGACGGAGGATCATATTATTGCAACAGGACAGCGTTAGACTGTTCTAGCGCGATGCTTGTGATTCGATCCAAACTCCAGGAAATCGATGGTTTTGGAAGAAAATATAGAATTCTCTTTCTAGAATTCTCTTGTGCTACCCTGACAATATCTATAACAGATGGAGAGACAGACAATAAATTTTAACATGCCTATTTTATTAGTGCTTTACAAATCGGAATTACCTATTTTCTCTAAACGTATAATTTGAATCTATAATGTTACAATAAAATAAATCGTATCCAAACTTTTTTTGTCATATACCTACAGAGTACAATAATATAAATAGATTTTAGTATTTTATACGGTCTTTATTTAATAATATTGCGATATGTCCATAAAAAGTTATCGCTTATTGATATTACAAAATATTCGGTACATGTATCGGACATGCGTTTCAATTGTTATCATATTTGATTTTTTATATCATATCTATTTTCTGGCTCACATTTTCGTATAGCTATTAAAAAAGAAAAAACCTAATATCCAGTTTAAATTCATTAAATTGGTGTTTACCATTTTATTTAATTTAAACGCCGCTGCCATCTTTTGTGTAATCGAAGGGTTTTATTTTTTTAATGCCTTTTACCTTCACGCTGTATCCCGCACGTAGACAGGCTAGGCAGAGGAAATCATAGATAATTTCGTCTTCTTTTTTTCAATCTATTGGCTTTTTAGTTTCCCGTAGTACCGACGTCCGTTTTCACCTAGATTAGTCTTTAAAACAAACATCGACGACGAAAAAAAATTAAAGCAAAATAAAAGATACGTTTAATTCTTTACTATATTATTATGAACTATTTAAAATCTGTTATTTTTGGAGTCGGTGCAAATATGGATATTTAAAAAAAAAGCTTTTGTACGGTATATTTTGTAGTTATTTATTTGGCATGTGTTAAATGTAGAGTAATTTGTTGTAAGCCAAATATATACATGATAATCCATGCGAGTTATCCACGTTACGCCTACAAATGACGTCACAGCGTGAACATCCACCGCCCACCCATCTGAGAACCGTAATATAAATGTATGCTTATGACATTTAATCTACGAAATCCTACAATAGTGCATGCAATTTTCAAACAATTTTTGTAATACAAACTTCAATATTAAACTCAAGTAATAAAGAGTGATATATATTCTAAAGTTACGTCTACATTCCTTCGTCTGCCAAATTCCATATAATTTAAGTGCCTTAATATTTTTGATCATAGTATGGTTAAACAATCCCTAATAATTATAAATGCGAAAGTAACTCTGTCTGTCTGTTACGTTTTCACGTCTAAACAGGAACTGATTTTAATTAATTTTGGAAGAGATAGATGCAACCTTGGGCAAGGACATAGGTTACTTTTTATCCCGATCCTGAGACAAACTAATATACCACAGTTGATATTTCAAGTACTACACCTTTTCAGAGCCATTTTTACAGTTAGTTTCCTTGGTTAATAAGCCTGAAATTATAAGTAAATACTTTTCATCATGGCCGCGGGACAGCTTCTAAAGACGGTATTTTAATTTTATCCTTACTATGTATAATGTATCAAATTCGAGAAGATATCGGAAAATGAAGTATCTGGACACGTAGTTTTGTCTCTGTTTACTCTGACAAGTACGGGATAAAGCTGTAAATGCGACATTCACTCGGAGAGAATGGATTATTTTCATTTTCTGCGCCCCGGCAATAAGGCAAATCGCAGCGTTGAGTTCCGCCACTCAACATGAAATGCCTAGAAAGATGGAAAATGAGGAACGGAGGTGTCTTAACACTAGGTTCCATCTACCTCCGGTTACCCTGCTATCTGGAGATACCGGGCAAAGATTAAAAAAATCCTTTTATTACAATTATAGTACATACTCCTCAGTCCTTCTTTTGGGCCGTCAGAGCGCAGTAGGTCAATGATCATTGTGTTCGATCTTCACTTAGGGAAGAGATTTTATTAAATTTTTTTTTCTCTGATTTCATCAATCAGATTTCCAATTTTAATATATAAAAGTTGCAAAACAATTTATACTCGAACTGGTCTTGATAATTTTGGTCGCTATTACAGGTGTCTGCTGTTAGGTTTGGAACTTTTCATTATATCTAATATTTAAGGCACCCGACCTATATAACACGGCCCATTTGCCGTTTATCGGCCAATATTAAAGCAAAGGTCAGCCCTTATACTGACCTTCAATCTTTCCGGATTCAGTTAACACACGGTCAAAGTGTTGAATTTAACTATCATTAACGGGGATGATTATGAAATATAAAACGCTATAGTAGAGCAATTTGTAAGTGTCAAGTGTGTCTAACTTCACATACTTGACACTTACAAATTGCTCTACCAAAATCAGAGCGGAGAAATAAAAATAAAATAATATTTTCACTCTCCGAGTAATAATTACATCTACAATTGTTGAATCTGACATCGTTCCACTGCACTAAAACTATCTCTATGATATGAAAGACGACCTCTTAGACTCTATAACTATAATAGAGCAAATTTAATTACTAAATTAAAATTTTATAAAAATTTCTATAACAATTTTAGTAAATCAATTCGCACTTAGCTGAAATCAAATCGAACCTAAATTGCTGAAAACGACAGAAATAGGTGTAAGGGTTTGTACAAACGGTAAACCAATTCTCAATTTACTACTCAATTTCAATTGAACCCACTCTTGAATTAAACGTAGTTAAATATAACACCGTCGTGGCGTAGAGGCACAACGGCTGCCTGTAAACATGACGATTTGTGAGTTCGATTCCTACTCGGGAAAAATTAATTATTTTCATTTTCGATATATATATATATATATATATATATATATATATATATATATATATATATATATATATATATATATATATATATATATATATATATATATATATATATATATATATATATATATATATATATATATATATATATATATATATATATATATATATATATATATATATATATATATATATATATATATATATATATATATAAGGCTTCCGTAAAAGTGTTAATTGTGAGAAGTGGATATTGTTTGTATATACAAAATAGTAATGAAATAAAATTATTATGAAACTTTTTATAAAAAAGAGGAAGTTCACAAATGGCAATGTACCATATTACTGTATCTTCATAGTTAGGTTGATTCAGAATCGTCATCGTCATCGTCGTCATCGGTGTTGACATATATACAAATATACAAGTAACAAATATACAATATATATTTATATATTAGAAGTTAGTAAAATATTTATATATAATATATATCTAACACCTTTTAATTCCACAGAAACAATATTTGTTGTTTATGTTCATATAATAAATATAGTACTGAAAAAACTAAACATTATCCAAGTTAAATAGCTTTAGATAACTTGACAGGATCGTATTGAGAAAAAGGTACATATAAGTGTTTTATCAGATTTGAATCTAGAAATAAAATTTAAGGTGATTTATTATCGTCGAGTCTTAAAATATTTATATAAATATTTTACGTGTATGTAACGTATGCAAATAGAAGGCAATTGACTAAAATCATATACTTAAATATTTAAAAAAAAAAATTTACGCAGCGGGATATGAACCCGCGTTTCATGGAAATCTGCTATATTTTAATTTTATTTTGCGTTAATTTCCATCACTAAACAACCAATGTTTCGAATTTAGGGGGAAAGTGGAGATCATTGATCAGTGAATAGCACAAGATTTTTCATAAAAAAACAAATTATTGATATATTGATATAATGTGATAGATATAATGATTAAAATGTGATGAATCTCTCAAGAATAATTGAACATACGTTCATTGTCTAAATAAAATATCGATTTAAATTAAATTGAAAATTCTTTGTTTGAAAATTTCTCGTTTTAGCTTAATTTTATTAATGAATGTTTTCGATTTCAAATAGTTTAAAACGGACAACCGAAGCTTTCAAAACGAAGCTTAATTTAAAATAAAATGTTAGAAGCACATGGGTGGGTACATGAACGCTTTCCATTGAAAACTTCGTTTCGGAGAGGGTTTAACAAATACTAGACGAAGAATTTCTGTTGACACAGTTACCAAATCGACTTATCCGTAAAATAAGGTTATATTTGCAATATATCAAGTTTATAAAAGAGCGATTCTAATTTTATAATGCACAAATTTAGTTATAGCTTTTTTATATGGCTATTTAATAATATTTATTAATATTAAAAAAAAACCCCTTATTTTCTATTTAGCCTTATTTATGTACACAAATGATGCTTTACGATGGACATCTCATAGTTGTATATTCAGTTGTAACTTTGTAACAAGTGAAGATATGTAAAAATATAAGTTTATTTTTGGTATATTCTAGTTTCCAAATAGATATATGTGTAAAATCATTTATTATTAGTAAAAAAATATTAATAAAAAGGTTTTTTTTTTTTTGGTAAATATTTTTAATCATAATTTTAGCGATATTTGCATCAGATTATTTTTGGCAATCGTTCCAAAAGTAGATCAGTTACTTTCATAAACAATCAGGACAAAAATTAATATAGTCAGTAATTCCTATAATTTAACAATAACAAATAAAATGTAAAGACAGAAAACTCTTTAAAACGTTATTTAAAAAAAAAAAACAGTTTTAAAACTAAATAATAACAACAATAATTTGTATTAGATTCTCAAAGGTTATAAATGAATAAAAGCTAGTCGGTTCATAGCAATCAAAAATAAACGTTGATAATATTTCGATGATTATTCTTCATTTTCACTTCACTTTGTCATCATTGTTTCAGTAAGGCAGATATTTGAAATAATTCGTATATTGAAAAGAAATGATTACTAAATTAATAAGACTAAAGAGATATTTGTATTTATTATTTAGTAAACTAATTGATGCCTTGTAAGCCAATCGTAAATTAGGTAAGGAAGATATGGAATTGCTACGTGTTTTTGAGTTTAATAATACAGTTTTATAGTCCAAGTCACTAAGATTACATGTATACAATAGCTTGTTCGGTTCAGCTTTATATACAAGTCTTGGTATATAAAGCTGAATCGGACAAGCTAACGCTGCTCCACGATACCTTGACACTATCTGTGTTCTTGCATCAAATTTTGTTGACTACTGTGTTTGCAGTTCAAAAAACTTATTTTGTGTCATATTTTCTACATCATAAGGGTCACTAGCTATCGCCATACATCTTGAGTGCAAATAGTTTTTGTCGGCTGACAAAATTTGACGCAAGAACACAAATAGTGTCAAGGTATCGTGGAGCAGCGTTAGCTTGTTCGGTTTAGCTTTATATACCAAGACTTGTATATAAGCGAAAGGCTCTTTCGCTCTATAGGGGCATACACACTATCCTTTCGTATTGAGCGTGACCCTTTTCAAGTTCTCTCGTTTATCACGATTCTTTAAATAACGAGATTCGTCATTATTTGAAAGATGACTATTGTAAGTAATTTGTTCTTGTTCAGTATGATCACTTTTATTACGAAAAATGTGACAGACATCACACTGATATTTTTACGTAATAAAGAACTCTGCATTAAAATTCTGATTGACAATATATCTATACTGGCGTACTGTAACTGCCTTGCTATAATATAAAAAATCATCAAGCCCTTTGTTATCTTTGTATAACTGGAATATTTTCGATATGCTTAGACTTCTGTACAAGTAAAGTTTTGTCGAAGCTTTACGTATATAGTGGATACGAAGGATCGAACAGAAGGTATCATGACAATCTTTATGTGAATCTTTATGAAGATGGTAAAGGAGTTCATTATTAATGTGGCAAGTGAGCGCAAATCTGTATACCTAATTGCAGGTGAATTTTCAAAATATTGACGGTAAATAAAGTGATAAAGATGAGGCTAGAGGTGCATCTTTGCTGACTAGCTGCACCATTGCAGGTGCTGTAGTTTTACCGCAAACGTCCTTCCATAGTTCAGGCATAATTTATTAATATTTTCAGCACCTGGTGGTAGTAGTCATTGCGTAATAGCTTGACGATTGGTCGGAATGTTTTCCAAACATAGACATCGATTTAATTAATATTTTACCGAAATTATTAATGTAATAATGATCCAGATAGTTCTTAATAAGTATATATAATGTGTTAATACATAAATTAAAGTACTCTTTTTATTTTTTTATAGAAATATTGATGCAAAAGAATGCTTTATCTTAATAACAAACCCAAAAATAAAGTTATATATACACATACACCTCAAAGCCCTAAAATAATTTCAATTGAACAAAGTTACATGTAACATACATATAAAACCAGATATTTTACGTAATTTTGCATTAAAAAAATAATTTGTGTAGAAGTGCACATAAAATTTTACAATTTTTTACCATTTCTCAAGTCCTAAGTATATTTATATTTCACAGAAAAAAAGGTGAATGCATAATTAGTTAATATTTTATATAATATAAAAGAAACTAACACAAATATTATCCAACGTTATTGATTATCTAAACAAAAATAAAATTAACGAACGTAAGTTTTCCATGGTGATTATAATGTAAATTACTGGAATTAAAACATGATATTTGTTTTTAAAATATTAATTTAAAAAATCGTATTTACATAGGGATCTGAAACAGAATAACGCGACGGAGCTTAAAGGTACTTATGCGCTTGAGTCTCTACTCGATGGAGCGACAATTTCAGGCCACTAAAGATAATTTTTTTTATGTAACTAAATAAATATACGGATAAATTTTAACTCATTGATACAAAAAAAGTACTTTGGCTATATAATGACATATAACCTTGTTCTATATATATATTCTATATATATTCCGCTTATGGCAACATATGAAATGTAAAAAGATATTTCGAATATGGCTAACAGGTGTAGAAATATTTCGATAATATCGTGTAATCATAGGCATAACATATTTTTTTTATATGAAACATACTCTTATACAGCCTTTAAATACTTTGACCTTAAATCATTTGACGAGCTTTGAAATTTGAGACTATTGAGACTGAGTTTCATTCAATAGACGATGTGTTTAAAATTACTCTTTTTAGGGGAGAACACGTATATATATATATATATATATATATATATATATATATATATATATATATATATATATATATATATATATATATATATATATATATATATATATATATATATATATATATATATATATATATATATATATATATATATATAAACTTTAGCTATTTATCATATCACATATGACGTCACATTCTGTTTAACTGGATCAGGAATACGCAAATATGCTTAAAGTAAGTGAAAATTGAATTGCCCTTATATGCAAAAATATTTAAGAAAGGTGACTTAAAATTAAATATGGCTTTTTATGAAATTAATATTGACTACTCCATCTAATTGATTTCTTTGAGATGGCTCCTTACAACATCACAATAAATAATTTAAGTACGAGTCTAAAAGATGTTTTTTCCCTCGTAATCTATCTGTTATCAGTCTGTATAAAGACTATCATCACATTTGTTGTGATGAGATGTTTTTATTTGGAGCAAGAAGCCGGTGCCTCAGTGTTCACTCAGAGCATGTGGTTTCGTTTCAGGCTTCTGACCACGCTGGTGTTGCTCATCAAATCCGAGTCTAAAGGATTGGGATGCTGTTTTTGGCATTCCATATGCAGCTTCTTGTGGCGTATAATCTCTGAAGATATTGTTGGAACATTTAAATATTTATGAGAAAATACCCATTTTTGGTGTATATTATTTTGTACCCATTGAAAAGCTGGCGATGTTAGTACATAAGCAGTTTGCTGTCGATATTAAGAACAGACTTTCTCCCCATCATCTACTATAGGGCGCTGTATTTATGGTTTGCTTGGTATCTTTTTTTTAATATGAATCTTCCACGTTAGGTGTTTATCCAATTGAAAACCCACATATTTAACGTATTCTGATTGAGATAGCTTACTGTTGTCAAAGTGTCCTATAAGACGTGTCATATCGCCATATACTCGCCTGGATTCGCCACTTTTGAAACCAATCAGAGACTGAGTTTGTATTATTCTACTCAGAGTCTTGGCATTACTATCCACTGCTGATAAGGCTTATTAACTTCAGCATATTTTCATCAGCGTTTGTGGCAATTGTGATTTTATTATTAGAAGTTGGTAGGTTTTCTGTATAGATGCTATATAACAGGAGATTGGACATTACCACATCGTGCTTGACTTGGAATAACCTATTGGAGAGGTAGGACTCTCGAATAAATAATACGGAGTGACGTAGATTTGCTTTTATCGTTTCAAGGAATTCTTTATGCCAAATACGATTGAATGCTTGTTGGATATCCAAGAATGCCGCGGACCAATACCTTATTATATTATTATACCCGATGGATATATTCAAATTAATAATTCATTCTTTGGAAAGGCCGGCAGTACTATCCGTCTCCACGCACTCCTATTATGAGTGATCTTTTTATGCTCTCATTTGATTGCTCTTTCAGTACTAAGCACTTTTAGTTATTTTATTGTTCTGTTGAGTTTGGTTTTATCTAACCGACTGGCGTTTGCTGATCTTATTATGAAAATAACAAAAAAATTATATGGAGTAGTCTGTGTCTACAATTTCGTTAGCGTGGACCTTATCCTTTATGTTATATAGTTTTTAGTTTAGTTGTATTGTTTTTAGTTTTTCTTATTTCTCTTTTTTTTTTCAAGATTCTCGATTTTTATATGTCAAAATGTTAATGAAAATTATACATCGCGCTGAGCTTGTTTTGTTAAGGCATCATTTACTTATTTCACAAAGTTCAGCTGGAAATTATGGTTCATTATACTATACTATGATGTTCCAGATCTTAATTCTCATCATGCTCTATAACATTTAAGTAAGAACAATTTTCTTATTCCTAAAGTTTAACTGATCTACATCAGCTTTTCCAGATCCTTGATTTTTATTACAATTACTTAAATAAATAAATTGTTTTTATTATTGCTGCATTTCATTATTTCCTATAATTCAGTTAGACTACTATGGTTTGCATCAGGTGTGCCAATATTCAAAATCAATCGTACTGTATCAATTGTCCTTCCCAGACTTAATAGCTACATAACAAAAAACAATCATTTAACTCCATCCATCCATCCAATCAATCCAAAGATGTGCGCGTGCACAAACAGATAAATATAAATTCATAGTCTATTAATGTTTTTACGTCTTCCTGCATAATTTTTTCGAAACAATATTCAATGTACAGACACACTTGGTTTAATGTTTTAAAGTATAGATAATATAGATTTAACCAACCATTTTGTGAAATTAAATAACAAAACTTCAATCTGATTAATACAAATTCATAGACGCCAAGTATGTCGCTCAATTAAAACGACCATTACTGTACTAACATCATTTATATTAAACAATGGATATGAGTTGAAATTTGTAAATTTACCAATAGTATTTATAAAATAAGACTAAATCTTTATATAGGTACCGTAGCTTTTGGCATTTTGTACTCTCTGGCTACCCCGCTAGAGATAAAGCGTGGATCTACATCATAGCGTGGTGAAGTTAAACACTTTATATAGACACTCACTGTCAACCCGACGGGTGTAAGCTTTGAGAGTCACAATACTTTATCTTACCAGAGAAAGAGTATATAAATAACTTCCCTTTATTTAAGTGGGGATCGAATCACAACTACAGTGCTTACGGTCAGACGTCATTTTACAACAAGATGTATAGAAGGAAATTAGTAGTATTAATAATACTATAGAAGCTTCTTTCATCCTGATTTTACGAACGTCTCTAGCATGGCATAAAAATGAGATATACTTAGAACTGAGTGACGTCACAAAGTTTTATTCTAAATACTTCACTAAATACAAGAGAAGCGTATATATAAATATAGTTTTCCAAGAATCAAGAAAATGAAACATATGTATTATTAAAAGATCGACCTTATCGGGGTTTTGTTTATTTGATAGTTAGACGGGCGCTTGTTTATATTTATAGCGATTCTATTCACGTAATAAAGTTTTCAAATTGCCTATATCCAGTCAATATTGGTGAACTTGTATAAGATCTATTTGATAGTAAATAGACGAATCGTTGACAAACTTTAGTTGTGAAATACTTTTTTTTTTAATGTAAATTTATAATATATATTTACAACTGTGGTTAGCCAGTTAGAATTGAATCCAAAATCATCATTAATCACTTACGGTCAGACGATATCCCACTATGTCACGGACGCCTCTTTATATGATGCATTAATTTTTATTACCCCGTCCAAATATCGCCTCAATTACATTGTATTAAATCTATTAAATAACACATACATTCTACTCTATTTCAATAAGGCAGGCTGAAAGGAAATAGATGACATTCATAAATTTTTATCACAGCCGAAGTACAATATAGCCTGTGGGAAATTACTATAAACGCAACCTTCTCTATAATATACATGTTGAAGGTTAAAAGCGAACCAATTTAGAAAAACGATTTCATAATATCAAAAAGGAAGCTTTGCCATAAGTTTTTAAATGTTATCGTCCGTACGCGACGATTATGGGTTCGAATCCGTTTGTGGCAATTATATATTGACGCGGCATTGGATCTCAGGAAAGTTTAGTATATAAGGGAAATAAATAAGGATATTTGATATAAGGCACATTACAAATAATATATATGAACACATTTAAAGTGGGAAACGGAGTGTCTTAATAGGTTAGGTAGGTTCTAGGTTCCTTCTAGGTTCTAGGTTCCTTCTAGGTTCTAGGTTCCTTCTAGGTTCTAGGTTCCTTCTAGGTTCTAGGTTCCTTCTAGGTTCTAGGTTCCTTCTGCCTATGGTTTCCTCTGCCTACCCTGCTATATGCTGGATAAAAAAGAAAAATATACAATAATCTCTATTTATATATTTACTTATATAAAGTAGAAGAGTTTGTTGAAGTATTATCAGAATTTGCCTTATTTTAAGATAAACAAAGTTTATTGATATTTAGTGAGTTTAATTTCCGACACTGTTATTTCAGCTCTTTCAGCCCGTTTTTATTTCCGTTTCAAATCAAGATGATACAGCTGTAGCTGTAGCTGTGTTTTTTATTGCTTTGTTTGTGCTGTGCTGGCATATTTTTATTTCTATTATTGTTATTGTAAAATCAATACAATATAATTTTATAAATAAAATTATTTTGAACTTGGACTAAATTTACGCGCGATAAAAATGTTTGTTATATAAATATATAACAAACATTTTTATATGCATGCAAAATAATAAAAGGAATATAGAAAATAAATTTTTCTATATTCCTTTTATTATTTTGCAATTTTTTATAGACAGAAATGGATATCCTTTTTTTTGTTTACAAGCTACAGTTAGTTCGTTAAATATTAAAAAAATTGTCGTTAAATATTAAAAAAGTTTTGGTACTGTTGTCAAAATTGGAAAATTCTTTTTGTATGTGAATGCCACGTACATGAGGAAAGACACATAGGCCAAAGTAAACGATGTTATGCTAAAGGTCTCGGTTAGCTATCAACTGGTTACAAGAAGGGTAAGAGCGTATCGAACGATATACCGGGCGACACCTGCTTGTCGATTCTATTCTATTCTCTTGGCACATTATATCATTTAAAGAAATTCCCTTTTTCTTTGTTTATAAATGGTGTAAAAATTCATATAGGTTTTACTGTATAACAATTATTTAAATAAAATCAACGAACGCTTAATTATAAATGGTGTTTTGAATTTACATTTTAAATATTTTTATAGCCCATATAAAATCTATATATATATATATATATATATATATATATATATATATATATATATATATATATATATATATATATATATATATATATATACATATCTACATATAAAGGAGACATTATTTTGATTTGTTACATCGTAAAGGAAAAGGCCCGATAGATCGCACTTTAATATCTGTTAAGAGAACATCTGGCTTCAACGATCGGATCTAATCTGATCTGATCAAAGCATGTAAAAAACAGAAAATAAACGTAAGCGTAAACAAATTGTATGAACAAACAATATTGGACAGCCATGTGCTTGTAGCGATAGTGGCATCATCATGTTATTTTTTAATTTAATTCTAATACTAGTTATAGGAAAAGCTAAATTTATCTTTATTGAACTTTTCGTTGGAAGCTTTCGCGTGAATCATTCAGGTTTTCTTCGTGGAACATTTGCTTTTTCCTCAATTCGTCGATATTATATGTTTTTAGAGACTCGGTGGCTGGCGTTATGCTTTTTTGTTGTTTGTAAAGATCATTTTTCTTAAGAGTTGAATAAGATTTGATAAGACTTTCAATATGACGACGGTGATATGAAACGGAAGCGCAGAATTTCGTCAATTTGAGGCAACGAAAGCCAGCCAGCCAGCCATTTGCACGTGCAGTCCACGCAGGCATTCGGGTCAAGTATAATTTGCTAGGGGGGCTTCATTGCCATGCGTGGGCCATATGAGGCAACGATGAGTTTGATGCTAATATTCACACTCTTCTCAGCATGTCAAAAGAAAATTCCCTCTAGAAGAACCGGGACGTTTTTCATTTTAACAATAAACAATAATGTTACTAACATAGGTTATTTAAAGTAAATATATACTAATAATATATTTTTTTTGTATATTTTTTAATATGGACTAATAGTCTGAAATTACTTTAATATTATAATTATTAATTATTGATAAATATCCTTTGATAACAATAAAAATTAAAGTTCTTAATCAATTCTATCAAAAACTACGAGCGATTATTCTTACGCCGCATATTCTATATACAGAATAAACATAGAAATTGAAAAACATGTAAAGTGCATAAAGGACCTAGTGTCAAAGCACTCTCCCTTTACTTCTCCGTTTTCTATCGTATTGAGTGTTCTATTAAATGGTCTATTATACAAATGATTGCTCTTAAATAAAGTGTATCTTTAATCACAATGCTTATGATATTTTGTATTAAAACAATTGAGCAATGTGCAATACTGTATAAAAAAATAGGTAATTAAATGATTACTATAGCCAGATGAGGCAAAATTTTGGCTACAGTCACGGTTCTATTTAGACACTCTACCAGCTCCTCCTTTAATACTCCGCATAGAAATTACAGTGCATAAAAATTAAATAATTCATATTTTAGAGCAACTTACAATTATATAAAGAGTAAAAAAGAAAAAGCTCTTAAAATTTAAAGATCTTCTCATCTAACAAGCAAAGCTCAAATATTTACGTCTCGCTATCGTGCTTATGAAGAGCGATGGATATATAGTGACCTATTTATTATTGAGGATAAGCTACCCTACAAAAAGATACAACGACGACAAATTTCAAGCGACACGTTAAAAGGTTTTTTGTTGTATTATCTCTATTTGTATTATTTTCAGTTTGAAGGTGTATCCTGTATATAGTATACTACGCAGAGAGAACAGTGTCAAGTTACTCCGTTATGAGGCTGGACTAGACGCTACGCTTTGTCTTACCACACATCGTTTATTTAATAAATAATTAATTAAACAAACAGATCTACCACTGCACCACAATGGCCTCTAGCTACATATTCACAGATACATCAGTGGTGAAATGTCCATATGAAACGATTCCCATCGAATTAACTTTGAAGTAAATCTTATAAATAAATTAAAAATCCACTATAAACCAAATTTATTTCATGAAATGAAACCATAAATATTTGCTGAATAAAAATCGTCGTATACTAAGAAACATTTTTATATTATCCTCAATGTGTTTATTTTTCATACGTTTTTTCGACGCCGTTTACCTTTATAAAAATTATATTCTTCGCCATTGATATACATACATGTTCTTTCCATTAATATTAAAAAGCTTTTTATTTGCATATTTCTCTTTTATGTAAAACATAGTTTATAATACTTCAATACTTTCAATAGATAGTATTGGGTTCTCAAATAACTGTTAGTAAAAACTAATTGTTCCGGTTTGCTGCGCCCAATTTGGCGCTACGACTTTTGTTAAAAATATATAGTATTTCTTTATAATTCATACATTCTTTTGTATATTTTTCGTTTTTCTTTCTAAATACATTTAATAAATTTAATTTGCTTTACTGAGGATTTCTTGTTATATAAATTTAACAAGAAATCCTCAGTAACTTTGATAAAAAAAAAATTTTATCAAACTTACTGAGGATTTTTTGTTATTTTACCGAACTTTTTGGGAAACCGAGATGTATCGAAAACAACTAAGTGTTAAGACACTCCATTCTCTATATTCTGAATTCAATATATAGAACTCAACATAATTACTTATAGCTCAACTTTCCAATTTGGACTGACGCAATTCTTAAAATAAAATCAAAATCGACGCATCACAGAGGTCGTGAGTATGAATTAGTAAAATCCTTTCTATTCAGGAAGCTATCAGAATTTATTCAGGAAGCATAATTATTTGGAACGATCACGTGATGTATCATTTATATGGTGATATATTCAGCCTGCATAAAATATTAACTGGAATTGAATCTACTGTCTTGCGAAGTAATAAATTGTTATAATTTACGAGTAGGTGGCAACAGCAGCTGCTATGATACTACATTGGTTAAATATAAGCTGTATGAAAATATATGTGTTGCCAGCTTTTGTTACTCAATTTTCCTAAAAAATTTAATGAAAGTTTATTTTTAATCTTAAATAATGCTAATAGCGTGGTTTTTAGTTTGAGTTTGAATCAAGTCAAATGTAATAATTTTATTTATGTATAGCTTAACTTAAAATGGTAAGAAATTCAGATAGCGATGCACTCGAGCACCGATGGTTCCGTACCAATTCCATGATTATACGTCAAAGGAAAATACAACTTACAAAAGTTGACAAACTTAAAAAAAAATCAACTAATAATAACATTCTAAATGGCCTATAAAATAAAATACAAGGCAACAAACCACTAGATCGATATAACAAAACCGTAATACTTAAAGAGGCTCGGCATTAGTGTTTTATACGGCATTAATTGGAACCATATCTGGCGTAAAGCAAGTCACACCATAAGATCGGGTCAAACGGTTTCGTTATCGGCTATACCCAATTTTAGGTGGCGTAAAGTCCCCTTTCGATGAACACTTAAGAACCCTTGTAATGTTAGTGAGAGTATTAAGTAACAGGGTTTATGGTAAACTTTTGTAGCGGAAAATGGAAAATAATATTGTATACAAGTAATGCGTATTTGGAATGGATGGCTGCAAGTGAGTATTGATTATTTTGTTGAAATATTGTTGTTGTTAAGTATGAGAATTCGGGAAAACTATTTTTAGGATTCCGTAGAGGAGGTAAAGAAAAAAAGATGAGGATGACGTTGCTATCTGTCTGTCTGTCTGTCTGTTTGTCAAGATCATTTTTCTTATGGTAGTGGCAATCGAATTAAATATCAAATATCCAGGTCTCAGACCATTGGATAGTCCGAAAATACTACTCAAATAAAGGCTAGTATCCCGGAATTATGAGATAATCAGCTATGCATTTATATAAACTTTTATTGTGACACGCTGCGGAATATTTAATTTTTTATTGTTTTCAAGGCGTGAGTTTAGTTTATTTTAAGCAGTAGACTTACACTAGTTAACATTGAATGTCTCGAATTCGACACATCCAGTGTTGACTAGTGGAAGTCAACAACCCATTTTGTCTTATAAAAGCGAGAGAATAAAAATATTTCATGCTCAGTGAAGTTAAGCCTACAACCGGCTAGCTCACTGTCAGACGCGCTGTCCAACTGCGCGACCGTGGCTATGATGCATAATATAGTTATAGTTATAATATTAATTTTCCAGGTATTAAAAGATAAAACGTGACGTTGGTTAACGCCGTCCAAATTGCAATGGCATCGATATAGGAGGAAAATGGAATATGCTAAGAACAGGTTATCTATGCCAAAATCTCCTATAGGAGATGCATTGAACAAGAAGTAAAATAAATAAAAGAAAAAATATAAATTATAAGTTCCATTGAATAAAATATCTGAAATATATAACCAATATTACATACATAAGTGGTAGCTGAACTGAATAGTGAGGCGAAAGCTCGTGGCCTTTATTTGACTATTCAAATATTCTTTCTAGTACAAAGCAAACAAGATGCACTCTCAAGAACCTTTTAGAGTCACGTGACTAAAATAGTCTATAACGGCTTCAGTATCAATGGTCATAATATCTGGATTATAATTCACTTTATCTATATCTACTCTCGTATTTATATAGCGGGATAGGTAAAGTGAACTTAGTGAAATGACTCTTTGTTGATTTGTTGTTTGCTTGTCTATATATATTAAACTATTATTTAATATGTATATTAAACTATTTCGTTACTCAAGGACTGACTGACAGAAAACGTGCAGGCGAAATTATTCGGCGCAGAAAGCTCAAATTTAGTATGTAGTATGTACTTTGGAATCTTGGAATCTTGGAAAGGATTTCTTGAGATTCTTACTAGAACAGGATCAAATTCAATATTCTGCAGCGCAAGCAGAAAAAGTTGCAGGCCATGACTCCACGCGCTGCTATACACCATCGTGTAAACCCAGAAAATTACTAAAGAAGAAAACCAATGATATATTTAAGTTAACAAAGATTTCATGAAATTATGTATGAATAAACAAAAGATGATTCCACTCTCTTTATAGGACATGTTAATTGTATTATCAAAAAGTCAGTGTACAGCCACGCCTCTGTCAACGTGACAGGTGCGTAATTGTTTGCCCATTAGCACGATTAAGTGTTTTAGCAACATAGTGTATAGTTACAAGTAGCTACCAAGTTTTTTGGATCTCGTAAATCTTAGACGTTGTGCCGTGTTAGTAAATACACTTAAAAACCACTGTCGTATTGATAACGTATATGAATTATATATAGATGTGTAAAAGGGCAAAATTAATAATTGCATTATTGTAGGCTAATTATTATTTCATAAAAAACTAATTGTTGTCATACAGCTTTGCCTACGTGGGCTGTAAAAAGTAAAATCTTGTATCATCCCGCTCACGAAGAATTCTAAAATAGTCTCTCTGCTCCAATTAAATATTTAAGTAACCTACAACCATACTTAAGCTTTTTATCTCCAGGAGTTTTGCTAAGCAATGCTTGTACATCAGCCAGTCAGCAACGAATTACATAATAAAATATATACGTAATAATAATTATCTTATATATTAATATATACACACATATGTATATATATATATATATATATATATATATATAATATATATATTATATATATATATATATATATATATATATATATATATTTATATATATATATATATATATATATATATATATATATATATATTATATATATATATATATATATATATATATTATATATATATATATATATATATATATATATATACGAAAAAAGAGAAGGATTCTTGATAGCAATTTATATTGAAGGACGGAAAAAGTGACTGTCCGGTTAGAGAAAAACGTGCGAGCCTACTATGACATGAATAAGTAAATTTAAGTACATATTATGCAAATAATAAGTATAAGAATACCTATATGTATAGTTTACTCAACGGAGGCATTTCTCAGTACACCTGAAAAACTGTTTCCGCTTAAAAAAATACTCAAAAGCAAGATGTATAAACATTGAATAGGCTTTAATTGCAAATTTTCTTTATGCTCGTCCCGTATTTACCTATTGCGTGTACACGAAATTTTCAAGATGCAATGAATCGTGAAACCTAGATAGCTTTCTTTATATTTAAATCTCTTTGAAGTGTATTTATAGTTTTCCCTAAAGGCTATCACAATAACTCCATTCAGCGCTCGTTCGTTATCTATTGAAATAAAATCTTTTATAAAGTCAGTGTTTCTTGACTATATGTTTTCATTTAAAATATTTGTTTATATAAGTATTTATAGAATATTAATATAAGTACTTAAAATACGTAATTTAATTAGCGTATACGCAATTTTTTTCAATATGTGTATGTTTTATGATTGTTGTTTTTTTGTTTTGTCAACATCTCTCGTCAGCTTAAAGTTATGCCGAGATTATTCTGTTTCATTTAAGTCAAGTATATGCCAACTTAAGAAACAGTACAAGTTTTATCAAAATGATATACAGATAAAATATTTCACACATTCTACTAAATTATGTCGTTAATTAAAATAACGAATTTTAGTTAGCTTACCGTTTTTGTATTATCGATATTATGTTTTAATGATACTTTACCGTATATTTGTATGTATATTCACACACACACGCACACACACTATATCTCTTTCTCTCTCTCTCTCTCTCTCTCTCTCTCTCTCTCTCTCTCACACACACACCAAACATACACACATACACACACACACAAACACACAAACACACACACACGCACACACACTATATCTCGCTTACACAGGTTAATATCTACTAAAATCAATTTATTAAGATATACTTTATACTACTAAATTATTATTGTCAAGAAGATAGACGAGGAAACTTTAAATTTGACACTTAAGAACTTTCAAAAATTATTATTAGACTTATTTGTTCTGGAGTTGTAATTTGAAAGATTACTTGTAGCGCTTTCCCTACAACAAGCCTTTTAAAAGTTAAAAAAAAGCATAACAGCTTAACTAAAGTGAAAACTTTAAATACAGAGTTAATATGATTCATATAAAGCAGCGAGTTCATTTAACATTCATTTAAAAAAGATATTTGCCTAATAAATAAACAAAGAAATATTTTTTTTTAGTTTCATGTCCCGCATGAGTTTCATGTCCCGACTGCTGAGTAGGCGGAGGAATCCTAGTGCTAAGGTGACACAAGACGAGGTACTGTGCGTAAATAAATGCCGGAACTCAACGCGGCATTTTGTGTTATACTATAGCGCAGAATATTAAAATAGAATATTTCCTCGGGTAGAAATTGAACCTATATACACCGCGTTTACTGTTAGACTCTATCAGTGAGAACAATTTTTTTAATTCATTGTTTAATTCCTTCATTCAATTCAATTACTTGAAATATTTATGTTGTTCAAACAAAAATTTCATACACAATAGATTTCAACATCCTTCTATTTCTTCAAACAGGCTCAAGCGGCTTAACTTTACTTTCAAGCAAAACAGAAACATTATCTCAACAATTATTACTATTGAATCGTTTTACTCTAAAAATTAGAGCCGCTAAAAGAATTAACTCCACCTGCCGCTCTACAGAATGAATGAAGCAATCGTACCGTAAAATTTAATTAACATTTATTTTGTTTGTTATTTCACGTTGTTTGACTTGCTTCTTTCATTTGAACATGTTTTTGTAAATAAAACAGATGTATATATTACATCACTATTATATGGGATTTAGGAAAAACAGTTAACGAAACGTAGTTTTAGCTTCCGCTTGTGTTTATAGGGAAAAGCATAGCGTTAAAAGTCATATGATTTATGAGTCATATGATTACTGGTGGTCTTTTTCAAAAGCAGATGAAGATTGAAATTAAATTCATAACTGAATTTTAGGATTCCGTACCCAAAAAGGTATTGGAAAGAGAAAGCATATATTGAGTGCTAACTCAATAGCTCGAATTCCATCCGAAAGTGGACAAGGGAGCTTCTCGACGCTAGGTTATCTATACGTAAAGAAAACATATAAAAATTTTAACGCAGCGGGATTTTAGCCCGCTCTTTACTTAAACCAACCAAGCACTCTGACCACTAAGCCAAGCGTTCATCGTCACGCTATGTCAAAATTCTTATATGCTTTTTACAAGTTATTACGTTGTTAGCATCTCTGTTGGGAGATTTTGGCGCCGTAGCACCTCTGACTGTAAACGCGACGGATGTGGGTTCGATTTTCCTCGTTCTGGTGACAAGACAAAACGCGGCGTTTAGTTCCACCACTCAACACGTAAAATCTCGAAAAGAGGAGAGCGAGGGACGGAGCATCTTAACACAAGGCGCCCTTTACCTACACTGATATATGTAAGATATATCGTGAAGTAAATATTCTATATATCTACTAATACAATCATAGAAAACAATGAAGGTTAAATAAAGAATAGATTGTTGAATTTCACTTAAAAGTTCTTATCTATTTTACTTAAAAAACCTATTAAACAAAATTGTAATATATAAGTATACACATTCTATATTAACCCAATTTTCGTGTTTTACGGGACAGGTTATCTGTATTATGTTGTATTCGTGTTCGTTTACTTTGGATGGTGCATGCCATGGACAGCCAATGCTGCATACTTTCTGGCCAAATTCAAGAAGTTTAAAAATTACAACTTTTCCGCCAGCGAAATCGATTCCACAATCATCGCCTTACAAAATCTAGATACTGTTTATTTAGCTAGGCTTATAATGGATAAGCACTTTTGACAAATGTCAAGTTGCACAATATGTCAGGCATCTAAATTTATAATAATTTTTTAAATTGATATTTTATATTTCTAGCTTGGGAAAAGTAATTCGAATTAAAAATTCATTTCTGTTTTCTAAGCACCTCAAACAGATACGCTATTATCTTGAAGTATGAATTATAAAGCAATTAACTTACATTCGACGAACATTGTTTATATCACTTTTAAATGTTCTTTGAAGTGCCGTGGTGCTCTTAGGATCCATTAAGAAAGGAAAACGACTTTATTTCAACAATACAACTAGATTTTCCCGCTTCGTTACAACATAAAACTTGTGTTTTAAACGGAATGTAACGCAGAATGCTCAGTCTAAAGCTGGCTACCGTCCGCAAAGGGCGGGCGAGCTGACGGGAATCGCGCGGGAAAATTTCGACAGCAATTCGACAGTGACTTTAACTTTTTTTTTACTTTTTTGTGACCTGTGGTACTTGTTGTGTTGAAAAAGGTTTGTGATATATTGTGAACTTTTTGAGTGGCTGAATGGAATTTTAATTTTGGGGTGTATTTTTTCACCAACAGTGACTGTAAAGTAAGTTTATTATTTGTTTTTTACTTTTAAAGTTAAATATTTCGGGTGAATAATATTTATTTTGAAATAAATATACTTTTTAAGTTCCATTATTTTTAATTTTAAACAACTCCTTTTTGTATTTTTGATTGTTGGACTAATTTGATTTATTAATAAATATTTGATTAAACGTTTAAAAATGATTCATAGAAATACAAATAAGAGCTGTAATGTCTACGTTTTTCTTGGTAATTACCAAATATATCTCTACATATACAGCTTTCCTGTTCATATTAAGAGAGAATATTAAATCTATTCGTATCCACGTACTATAAATAAATATTTATAAATATAAAATACCTAACTAACATTCTAATTTCAAAAGAAGAGAGAAAAGAGTGTCATACAAATAAGAAATAGAATTTAGAAATAAGAAATTAAAAGAGAAAAGTCATATTTTTTAACACTTCATGTCAGTAATAAATTTATCGAAAGGCATACGCACATATTATGTTCATATATTATATAAAAATATTTAGTATTCAAATTTCTATTTTCGGTTCATGTTTTATCGTTACCGCTCATTCAAGTTATAACAGCTGAAGAGGTTTGAATGATTTTAGTACAAAGGAATAATGTATTCTGAAATATCGTAGATAGAGGCCACATCTTCATTGTAATGTTAAAAAAGTATCAGTAAATCATTATGTCTCAGAAGCTATCTTAAAATTGTAGCTCAGTGGAATAGCGTATTTGTAAACGTTGGTGGTCGTGGGTTCGATTTACATTGAGGAGTAGTATTTGAACTCCAATTTTATAGCTAAGCGCAGTCACACTGCGCCACGATGCCCCTAATTGTAAATATTACACATTACTTTTTCTAAATAAATAATACATAAAGAAGATTGACTTCTGAAATCAATTTATTTTGAAGTATTTTCATTTCTCCCATTTTGATTCTCTCTACTCTCTCTCTAAGACTTAAAATGGGATTAGTTTCCGCAACTCGACATATTATTATAATGTATCGAATTTAGGTATAAAATGAAGAAGTGACTAATTATTCTGCTATATACAAATATGCTTTATAAAACATTTTTTTTAGTTTCATTTTATTGTAAATCAAAACTTAATGCTTTGTGTTTTTAAATGGAGTGTCAACAGAAAATGTAAATTTGTTAAATTGTATACGTATGGTACTCATGATATAGGAATGCCTGGTGTGGGTACCATCAGATATAACATAAAATTGTACATACTGTTTTGTCAATAAACATATACATTTGTTTTGCAACCGAATATATTAACATTTATTTTAGTGATATTATTTATTACCGAATTTATTTCAATAATTCTACATTGAATTTCCCATTTATTGGAAAAACATATATATTCAAAATATGAATACGCTCATCGTCCTTTTATTAATTTGGCTGTATTTCTAAGTGTAGCCATATTGAGGATTTACCTTTTTTTGGTTTTATTTTTCAGCAGAGGGAACCTAGTGTCTTGACACTGTCTTCTCCACTTTTCATCCGAATTATTTGCGAGTGGTCGGTCGGTGGAAAGTTAAGTCAAGTTTAGAGAACTTTTATATTAATTTTAATTATTCGTCTAAAGGGGAATAGAACTCATTATAACCACGCTTACAATCTGAGCATGTAATTTCTAAAAATATATTCCTAATTGTAAGCAACTAACATTTTACTATGTGTGGAAAAACAAAATATTGGGCACACATTGAAGCAAAAGCTCACTAAGCTTTACAAGCTTACTGAGCGTATGCATCAGTAAGTCTAAATAGTCTCGCTACGAAATATCGATAGATATTGTGACGGTGTCAGTTTGCATTTAGGACTTTTTTGATGTTCATTTAGAAACTGGACTTTTATATTTATATTTATATATACAAATGAAAATAAACACGTACCACAGAGGAAGGTGAAAAAACAGTAGGCGTATTAAATTCTGTTTTATTATAACTTTTTATTAAAATTTTCATTGCTACTGAATGCTATAATATCCTAAGAGTGCGATTACATTGAAATACGAACTACATTCTGGTGTTAATTATATAGAAATGTGACTTAATCTCCATATTGATCTTGATTCACGTAAAGGATAAGGTCTGAGATAAAGATTATACATACATACGTCTTCAATCTTTTGGTATTGTAAAAATAAACTCATGTAATCCCATGAGATTATTGCCAAGAATATACGGTTCACAATTTTTTGTCCGTCTAGCAGATATATTCTCGCGCCCTTTTTGTTTGTCTTGAAATCGTGATAAATTACTTACTAAATATTGTATTCAGTTTTTGGTTTAACTTCTTTTTCATTTATATTAGAATTATTTCAAAGTATATTTTTACATATTGTTAGACGCCATCTTGGTGAGGTTAGTGCATACATATGTGAACTCAGTGTTTTTAAGTCCTGGATATATATACTGGATAAATAGTTTCATGAGCTAATGTGTAATGAAGCGACTATTTATAATATCATATTAATCATCAGATTATGTAACATCCCCTGGCCAGGGTCACTGGTACTAAAATATTCATCCCTGAACCCTGATGGATATCTATTTAGAGTCTTCTTAGTGGGGAAAAACATTTTAAATATTTTCCTACATGAATACATATAAAGTTGTAAAGCTATATTATAACAGAAAAAATATTGAATTTTACATTGAATTTACTTGGACATATACAAGAAATCGATATCTCGTAAATTTAACTCTTGCAGTGTTATATGTTCTATACCTAAATATAAAAGCAATGAATATATATATATATATATATATATATATATATATATAATATATATATATATATATATATATATATATATATATATATATATATATATATATATATATATATATGTATATATATATATATATATATATATATATATATATATATATATATATATATATATATATATATATATATATATATATATATATATATATATATATATATGTGGTAAGACAATGCGCGTTGAATTTCGCGACTCGAAATCAGTGGTGGTAAGAACTGGATTTTGACACAAGCTTTATGTGAGATGAAGCGTGAAACCAAAAAAAAAAGTAACTCTTGTGCTATCTACATAGAGTACATTACAACAGACGATATTATCTCACGATCTACATAACATGAAATTTATGTAAAT
Organism: Dione juno; assembly: GCA_037127375.1. Lineage (NCBI taxonomy): Eukaryota > Metazoa > Arthropoda > Insecta > Lepidoptera > Nymphalidae > Dione > Dione juno. Next base: position 1,389,505 of record JAXRJS010000065.1, read on the forward strand.
AATTACATACATACTCTTTAACCTATAAATAAAAAACCTTTGTGATTTCCATATAGATAGATAAGCATTCAGGATCCACTCGAATTTAATTTCACATTCGAGTAAGCAAGTTAACTTTGTGTAGAAATCTAAACAAGGGCTCATAAAGTACTAGTCAATTTCTGGCAATTATGTATGTGATATTATGTTTTATTTTTTTTCACAAATATTATTGACTATTACGTTATATAATGACTTATGAATATACAAGATGCATAATTACTTTTATAATTTAGTTAATTAAGACGTAAAAATAAAGTGGAAAAAGTCACAAATTCACAAATTATATGTACTACCTAAATTCACAAAAGTCACAAATTATATGTACTTTCTAAGTTCCCATTGGTCACATTGGCAAAAATAATGAAATTGAAGAATTGAACTGAACGTTGAACTTTACAGTGCAAATAAAAAAATCCAATAAATTGGAAATCTATTGGTATATCCTGGGATAATAACCAATATTAACTTATGGACAAAGTTTACCTAGTCAGTCTATTCTAAATTGTACTTTTATTGATCTACAGTGATGAAATTGATATGAAATACACTATTCGCACTTAATCGATTCGCACTTAATCGATTTTTTTCACTACAGCAAATGAAGCAAGTACAGTTCAAGAAAACCCATAAATATATAATACCTATGTAATTTATAATTTATATTTATTACATTATTTTTTATAAATAATCGTTATGTAGTTACATATGTACATAGGTTTTTGTTTTATATCGCATTTCTACCAATCCTTTACCTTACCTAACCCTTTAATTATACTCTAATTAATTTGAAAGTTTTAAGCTCCCAATCGAATTGTTTTAGAAATGCGTTGAATCTTCCGCATGGGGATTTGCGGTTTTGAATGTATGCATTTGATCTGTAGCTGATCTATTAATAAAGTGTTCGTCATTGTCCAACCGACCATTGTCAAACTAATGTTTGTGAGTTTCCAATCAATTGGTATTATTAATGTATAAATAGAAATAAAGTTGAAATGTCTGTTTGTGATTTCAAAAGATCCGCGTTGATTCAAGTGTATTTAGCTACACGTTAGTTTTAGCTACACGTTACACGTAATTTACACATACAAATTACATTCTTGAAATTTTTGGTTGTCTGTCTATCTTTTATTTATCCAGGTTAATCTCTGGAACAGCCAAACCGTTTTATGGAACTTAAATTTATGATAAAGGAGGTTGTGCGGCTACATATTTTTTATACTATGATTCCCGTGAGATCAGGATTTATGCGTTTGGCGCGCGTGAGAGAGCACCTTCCGCCCTGATAAAACATGGCATGTGAAATGATAATTTTCATTTATATTACATACAGTTACTTATATTTACAATACATGCATATTGAGAGATTTGGCAATTTAAAAATTGGCTTTCACAATTGGATTATAATGAAACAGAACTGTTATTTGGAGTGCTTACTCCCACGTATATGAACAATCACACTATTATCCACTAACGCAATATACATACTCACACACACACACATACACTACTGTACTTAGTTCATAATTAGTAATGTGCTGCTTATTCACTTATTGGATTTGTGTCAGCTCAGATATCAGGGACTTAATCATAGGAATATAATAGTTATAATATATTATAATAGTTATTATTATATTATATTAGGGTGAATCCGAGAATATCGATAAAGAGATTCGCGATTCCGCGAATGGGTTGCTACTAATAAATAAAAAAAAGCAAATATAAATCAAAATTACAGAAAAATAAAAAACGGAAGAACGAATACTGAAATAGCACTCTAGAGTAATAATAACAAAAATAAAAATATAATACATAAAAAGTAGAAAAAAAATTATATTTATATATATGGATATTGTGGAGAAGAATTATTAATTAATGTCACACTTTAATCAGACTCGGTAATCTAATCTAGCACTCACTGCTCTGTACTATCGTATCTTTCTATTATATAGAATAGTTTTGTGCGTCCGATTTTTACGCATGAGTACGACTGGATAGAAAACATTGACGCAAGTGTTCGCTCTATTATACAAATGGACATCGTTGTCCTTTAGTAACTTATTTTTTTTTATTATTACGGTGAACGAAGCGAACGGAGGCTGACGAGCGAAACGAACAAAAAGCGAAACTCTGGTACTACGTAGTTTTCCGATTTTTGCGACACAATAATGATTCTCTTAGTTTAAGAGCGTAATTGATCGAACTAGTAATAAACTGATTTATGTTATAATGACTAAGTGTTAAATGATGAATAAATTTTTGTTGTTGTCATTAGTCTTTAAACACAACATTTACACAACATATTTAGTAAGGGTCGATTCACACTATCACTGCTCGTTCCCGGTGATCTCAGGTTAGTCAAGTAGTTTTCATACTATCGTTACAATCAGTTCTTGTCTAGTCTCTCCATGGCAACGGTCCGTCTCAAAGAATATCTTACCGTACCGAGATCGAACTTGTCGTGACATGTACGGATAGTATGATTGCTATTACTTTCCCGTTACAGTCAATTACAGCGAAACCAAGGAAATTAATCGCTAAGAATTTTTTTAATAATTCTAGAATTTAATCATTAATATTTTATTTATTATTAATACTACAACAAGTATTCGATGTTATTAAAAATAATATTACTCATTATTAAAAGTATTAAAAATAATCGTATAAGAATATGATAAAATTTTACCGGACCGAGAACGAGCCGGGACCAGTTTTATGGTGTGTACAGTGCCTAAAAATCACAATTTACAGCCTCATGAATTTTGGAGAATGTGTTTTATCTATTCAAAGTGAGTTTTAGTAACGTTTTTGAAATTTAACCTCTAAAAGGGTGAATTTAAATAATTTATGTAAACAAAAAAATGTTACAAAATTATTCAATTGTTTTTCAGACATTTTCAGAATTATCTTTTGTATTTTTAAGCGAAGTAGCGTCCAGTGTCCAGTGTCCAAAGTGTCCAAAGTGTCTAGACACTAACTTTCCGGATATTTAAGAAATAATAATAAGCGCAAGGCGGAACTTTACATGAAATAATCTAACCAAACCGGAAATTAAACACATTTGGGCGGTAATCGAATACATACATATCATCATCGCAAGCTTATTAGAACAGTACTATGACTGCGTTAAAATTTTTAATACACCTACATTTGTACATTTCTTTTTCATTATCTACAGCATTATATTATTTATCCAGTGTATTATTAAACTAAAACTTTTACTTTTTTTAGTGGACCGTCGTGGCGCAGAGACATAGCCTCTGCTTGTGAACGCGAAGGTTTGTGGATTCGATTCCCACTCAAAGAGAATAAATGATTTTCATTTTCTTCGCTCTGGTAACAAGGCAAAAAGTGCGGCGTTGGCTTCCGCCAATCAACACGCAATGCCTCGAAAGGCGGAAAGCAGTAAACGGAGTGTATTAACACTAGGTTCATACGGTTTCCTCTGCCTATACTACCATACGAGATACAGCGTGAAGCTAAAAAAAATACTTTTACCTTTCATAAGAAATAAGTTTTGAAAGTGTATTAATAAAATAAAGTAGATAACCAAAGTAAAAGAAGAACAAAGCAAAGATGCTCTAAGATTTGCCACTCGAACCCTTATCGATTCATTTGTCGTACGTGACTGAGTTATTAGGAGCCTATCGAACGGCAACGAAAATTTTATATCTATATAGAGATGTATATTAATATAATTTAATTCAGTTCTTTACATTGTGGCGTTCTGAGCGTCTTAATTTAGCACAATTCACTTCGCCAATGTAACGATATATGGAGAACACATGAAGGTAAAAAATATATATATATATACATAAAAGATTACTTATAAAAAAATATAAAGTAAATTATATATATAACAAGAAAAAAATATATCTATATATATATATATATATATATATATATATATATATATATATATATATATATATATATATATATATATATATACATACATAATATAATTTACTTTACTTATAAAAAAATATAAAGTAAATTATATATATAACAAGAAAAAAATATATCTATGTTATAATCAAAAGTGTTGCACTACACAATTCTATTATATTTGATAAAAATAAACATTAACAAATATTGAACATTAAGAAGACGAGGAACTTTATAAGGGAGGACATTATATAAAAGATGGATTAACTTAGGACAGGTGAAAAGGCCTTCGACTAGGCCACATTCACACAATGAGTGGTTCCAGATCCTGATCTTGACCAGATTCACAGGAGTAAATGCATGTCCGAAGCGCAAGCGACAAATTGTAGTTATAATTCTTCATTCTACACTGTCGAAAGGTCACTCGAAGGTCCACCTTTGTCTCCCAGTTCTACAGCCTATGCATTTAATAATAAAACACAGTTGTTTTATTATTACATAAATACAATATAAAAATATGATTTTTCTGTCTCTCTCACACAGTCGTATTTACGTACAATAGAAGTCTTCAAACGAGTACGGCCTTGACAGAGTCGTCATAGCACATTTCTTCACATTCACATTTGAATATTCGGACGTGCCTAAGCTTTAATAATAGATAATTTCAATTTCGTGCCTATAAAAATTCACTGAAAGGCTTTTTAAGTACCTTGTTTGGTATTCGTGATTCTTTGGAGATAGTTGATTTTATCGTTATTTTCAGGTTTGTCGCAAAATTTTGAATATTAAAATGAATAAAAGGCAGGATTTTTCTTAATTTAAAGTTTTAAATCATGTGATTATTACATTGTTATACAAAAGCTTCGCTCTTGTCGTTTTATCTTCAAACATGTTTTCCTTTTTGAAGAATAAGTCCTTTATTTAACAAATAAAGTTCCGCGTCTAAATGAATAGCCCTATACAATCATATACTATAGTCATATACTTGACTTGTTCGTAGCCAATTATTTAGAGAAGTACGTAGGCCACCCTCGCTACCTTTTATTACTCTGTGTCAAGTGGCGCCATGGGATCCCTAAGGGCGGATATCACTGTGAAAGTTTCTCTCTATATTTACAATATTTCTCGTTATTTTAAGTAAAATTACATTTATTTACTGAAAAGTAAAAATATATATATATATATGTAAATAAATAAATAACTTCACGCATAGAACAAACCTTATACAGAGAAACTTTTTTGACGTATAATGAGTTACAATAATTTAAAAACCGACCGACTGTAATCATAATGTTGATGGTTGTAAGGTCAAAATCATATCAACAACAACCTAGGACATTAAATCTAGAACTTATAGGCTATTATATACACACACACATGTATATATATATATATATATATATATATATATATATATATATATATATATATATATATATATATATATATATATTTATATATATATATATATATATATATATATATATATATATATATATATATATATATATATATATATATATATATATATATATATATATATATATATATATATACATATATATATATATATATATATATATATATATATATATATATATATATATATATATATATATATATATATCTTATATATATATATATATATATATATATATATATATATATATATCTAATACGCAAACACAATATGCAGCTTTAATATTAGTATCCGGTCTCAATTCTCAACAGTAATATTTGAATGAAAATGGAATAATTATATATTTAAACAAGCTCCATTCCGCAAGTTTGTTTCCATGTATTATGAAACATAAATTTTCGTATTGTCCCGGTCCTCCGGAAATTTTGGAAAATTATCGTTGAATCAATCATCAATTCTATTTAAATTGCTCTTCTACGATGCCAAAGCTCCTGGAATAATTGCATGCCAAAATTTTGCCTTTTACGCTTAGTATTGTCGACTGTGTTTTGTCTGTCAGTTAGTCAGTCAGTAATTATTGTCATTTGGTGATAATGACCTCAGCCTGGTGTGAAAAAGCGGGGTGGTATCGCCAACGCATCATTTGCTTAAAATAAGGTGCAAAATGGTGAATTGATGTCTTAACACTAGATTTTATAATGATTTGTGAAACTAAAAAGATAACATATTAAAAACACATATTTTCCATTAGAAGAATAGGTTAAAAAAATTGTCACATGTTCCGCCACCCAACGTACATATATAACATAGTATGTAATTTGCTCCAGTAAAATATTTCTATTAATTATCTTAAAGCACATACTCTAGCAAATTTACTTTGTCAGCGTATTGATAATTTAAATATTTTAATAACTTTCAACATTTTTGGACAATTTTATATAAATTTAATTTTTCTCACACTTAGCTTGTACCTTTACCTAGAAGAAAATAATTTAGGCGTAGTGGTCGGCTCAAAGATTTATAGGGTCTTTAACATAAAGGATAACGCCTTAAGAATTTAATTCGCTACAATATACAAAGTGAAATATTTCTAGTAATGAACCGTCTGTGATCATTAATTTGAAATACACTTTTTTAATGAATCAAGTTATTTATGTAAGTCATTAGCTAAAGCTTTGCCTTTAAAGCTCTTTTACTAGTAAAAGAAACTTTCATAAAACGTCTACTTTTAAAGTTATTTCATTATTTTTGTAGAAATAATCGTGTTAACTTTTATATTATTAATAGCTATAGTATCACAACTCGGGGGAATATATTATTTTTACTTCTTCGCTCATAGTCGATGTCTCGCTTCAGGTGGAAAGAAGAATGGGGGGTCTTCTCTATATCTATTCTAGTATATGCAAGTTACAGTTTAAAGCTGGAAACAACGCAAAGATGAACCCAACAATGTATTATTATATTTTATGCCATTTTCCTATAAAAATGTCCAACCGAAAACTCAGTTACATTTATTATATGTATATGACAAATCACAATATTATTACGACTTAATAATATATACGAGTATTTCATACAAACATATCGTGAACACAAATCTCCACTAAGCTTTTATAACAATATTAAGATTACTCACAAATCCTTAGCTCCAGAAGTTCTTAAAAGTTAGTGATTCAATTATACCGCAGTTTTACGGGAATATTATATATTTTTATATTATATTATGTATGACGAAACTTTATCGTGTTTTGAACACATTTCTATGAAATAAAGATTCTGTTAATGTTGTTCGTTTGTTTTGCTTAATCATGTGTAAAAAAGGCTGAATATATATAAGTTATTTGGCGTATAGATAGAATATTGTCTGGATTTATCATATAGTGTTATATGTTATATGATTTATCATATAGTATTGTTTATTTTCATAAAAGCTCACTTGTACGCTTATGTAGATAAGACCAATGTATAAATATGTGGACATTTTCTAAATTACTACGAAAACAAGTACGATTAGTACTGGTTGCAAAATAACAGATTGCGGACAGACACATACCACAGCTATATTACATATATATTATGTTCTTTGCAATAAGCGTCAAGTGAGTCTTTATATGTTAATATTTATTACATAGTATTAACTACTAACAAAGATTTTGGTACAAAAATATGTATCGGTTTTCACTTATTCTAATGAGTTATCGTGGCGCAGAGTCATAGCCTCTGCCTGTAAACGCATAGGTTGGTTGGTTCGAATCCCACTCGGGGATAATGAATGATTTTCATTTTCTGCGCTCTGGTAACAAGGTAAAAAAATGCGGCGTTGAGTTCAACACGCAATGCCTCGAAAAGCGGTAAGCGAAGAACGGAGTGTCTTAACACTAGGTTCCTACAGGTCTTACGGTTCCCTGCCATGTGTGGGATACAGCGTGAAGCTAATTAGTTAGCTATATCCAGATATTGGCTTAAACTCTGCCATTGTATATATCGAGTATTATAAAAAGTCATATAGTAATCGAGGCTAAATACCGAATGTAATCAATCGCTTATGATAGTTGAATTTAAAACACTTTTTGCCTCGTCACCTATTAGCACTACGAGAAATGCATGATTAATAAAAAAATATATACAACTTGAAGTGAAAACGTACGTTATAAAAAAATATGGAAGTTCAATATCTTACAAGCAATATATTGAAAATTTTCGTCATAACAATAAAATCTTTTTTTGAAGCAAAATTTAATATATTCATTGAGATTTGACATTCTGTATACATTGTGTTTCTGTGTATTGTATCCTTAGAGAAGGAAGTAAATACAAGTAATTAGGTTTTTTTTTTTGGATGCGGACATACGTGAACCAACGCCGTAGTTTGAACTAAACAAAACAAATGAAATTTTTATTATAAAAACAGTGTGTTTGTTTATTATAAATATACTAGCGGTCTTATACTTATATATTATAATATATTATATTATACTTTTAATATGAAAATTTTCATGCTTATTATCATAGAAATTATTGTATATTTTGTAAATAAGATATACAACCTATAGCACTACTATATTATAACGTCAGTTTAATAGTTTTTGTTTTATACGTATATGTATGTATATAATTATTTTTTGTACATATATGTTACAACATTAGATTCCTTTTACCTATATATAAAATATACACATGCTTACAATTAGTCACTTTAACCCAGCATCGGTCAAGTACGAGGTCGGTCGGTCATCGGTCAAGTTCACACACCGAGGGTTCCGTAGCAATTTCATGATTGTAGGTCAACGAAAAATACACCGTATAAAAATCGACAAATTTAAATTCGCGGTCGTATAAATTGATTTAGTTTAAATTATCCAAATAAGTTTATTTTTTGCACCTAACGCTTTTTATAATGGTATGCTCCCTTCTACCCTTATAATTTGAGAATTTCCGCTATGTCATACCAGATCGGTGAAATAAAATGAATTCCTCTGAGTAGGAATCGAACCCAGAATCGTCACGTTTACAGTTCAAATTGGAATTCATAGCCATCGTGTATGCGTCGCGACGGCGCCGTATAATATCTACGTAACGTATATAAAAACTATCATTGGCTCAGTTCAAGCTTACTGGTTTATGTAAGCTGGTACCTCCTATTTTTATTTGGCACATCAATTCCTGAAAATGTTTACATAAATGAAGACTTAATGAGGGCTCAATATATGAATGTACAAAAAAATAAAAAAAAATATTTTATTGTAATTGAGTAACATTCTAGATAGCACATGAATTAATTCACGCTATATATTACATAAAACAGGATAGCCAGAGAAAACTTAGTATCCAGATACCCCATTTTTTGATTCCCACTCTAATTTAAGACATTGATCACTGAATGGCAGAATTTAAGGCTGCGTTCCGCTGCATGGAAATAAAATGATGTGTTTTCTATCTAACATGAATCAGACATACAATAGTCGTTTACCGTCAGACCCACTTCACCACTATGCTACAATGGCTTCAGTATTTTTTTCATGTGTAATGATAATAATTAATTGTTAATAATGATTTGGTATAATATATATATATATATATATATATATATATATATATATATATATATATATATATATATATATATATATATATATATATATATATATATATATATATATATATATATATATATATATATATATATATATATATATATATTTCAATAAAACTGTTGAAATTCATTATAAAAATTGATTTCGTGGCTTCATTTGCAAGTTTCAACACTCTGGCTAATTTAATTTAAGTATTCACATTATGCCTCATTGAAAGTTCTATACAGCTTTATCATTTAACTAAAAGACTAGAAGTCCTTCACTTCACTCGTGAATACAAAACGATTGAGAGACGATTTAATTTATTAATATTGAAGACCAGTGCCTCCTCATGTATCATATTCTTGTTAAGACAATAGTGTCTTTTCAGAAATATTATAATAGTATAGTATAGAATAGTATAGCAATAGTATACATAATAAACTTTTTATTAATATAATAATGGGATTGTGTATAAACTTTCACCATAATTTGTCATAATTTAAAATTTGATTTGTATGAAAGGAAGTATGTGAATCGTCGATCGAAACAAGCGGTAATCAGAGGTGCCTGGTGCCATTAATACCTGGTGCATAAGCATTTAGGTGTTTATAGGTAGATTTTAACCATAAAACCTACATTGGCGTGCTGCAAAATTACTCTGTCATGACTTTCACTGTAATGCGTTCTTTGTCCTTCAGGTATTAGTTCAAACGTATCATTTGATATTGATAATGATCTCCTGTAACGGTATTATTATGTTTCAGCATTATTGATATAGATTAATATGGAATAAAATGAAATTAATTTTGCATTTCATACCACAAATGTTGCAGGTTACAACTAGTTTAACATAATATATGAATTTCTTTTACACTCTCCCGCATTTATTCCATATTTTTGTTTTATTCAACTCAGATATAAGTTCTTCATTATAAAACTGAAGGAGATATTGTAAATATGAATATTTCGAATATTGTTAGAATATATACAATACCAAAACAATTTTCCATTGTGAGCAACACTCATTTATATGTTTTCTCAATATATAAAACGACGGGGTGACTGATTTTATCAAAGGAAAGTTGAAACCACTAGAAACCACTAAACTATACAAAGATAGAACTAAAATTTTCAAATGCCAACAAAGGCTTTTGGTTAACCGACCTTGTTGATTGTTGGCGATGAAATAAATAAAATTATTTAAATTGGAGATTGAAACTTTTCGACCAGATTCCTTTTATCTTGGTGATAATACAATTTAATTAATTAGTTTTAATAAGTTCCAGCTCCTCTGGTATATGATACAGTACATGATATGGAACCTTATATTTTTTTATGAAAGGCTAGTTATTGCATTTTCTTACATAATACAGATTTTCAAAGTCAAAAAAAAAAATATTTTAAAAAATTTAAAAATTTAATTAAAAAAAAATTACAATTAACAAATTTAATTTAAGCACATTTAACATAAAATAATTAATTTAAACGTTCAGAAAATAACATTTTAATATAAACTCATATCCTCCAAATAATTATCGATTCAGTGATATATTCAAATGGTCTCAGTTATTTTACACGGGCTCTATTTAAATAACCTCTATTGTTAGTATGTCGTGACCTTGAAGCCGTTTTATATAGCATTTAGCAGTTATTTTCTTTATCATGTATGCTGTTAAGTTAAATCTGAATGTCCATATTACATTGTATACATATGTAATATTATATTTTATTTTCGAGGACATCGTGGTGCAGCGGGGATTCCCACTCAGGCGAATAATAAATAATTTGTTATCCTTGCTCTCCTTAGACTAAATATTTTATGTCTGGTATCCGAGCCGAAAGTTGTACACGAAGGTTCTTCTGACTCTGAGTACTGCCATTCAGGATAATACGTGAAACTGAAAAAAAGGCTCGAAAAAGGTGTTTCAAGGGGTTAGATTCAAATGTATAATGTTATTGTAAACTAAACAACAGTTTTGGTTAGATGGCAGATACTTTAAGACGTAGGTTTATATGTACAGTTATCTAAGCGAGCCCAGCAGTATCATATTAAACATTTCAACATATCTATACAGTATGTAAAGATATATAAATATATATTTATGAACATACAAAAAAATCTCATCCATTTGAGTACATACTTAAAATTTAACGAACTCTATATCTTTTATTATAATTAAGAAATCAAAGTAACACCTTTTTCAGTATTTTTTTTAAAAACTTGTTGCGTTTAATTAAAAACACGTCTCATTATAAACTAAAACTCTTTCTATAAGAGAATGTAGGACGACGTGCTTCATATTTTCATAACAATAAATGTATTTATTTATTTATGTATTTATTTTTTTATTATTATTGTAAAATAAGTAAAAACTAGTGTAAAATGTATGTATTTATTTATTTTCTATTCAAATTTCACACTGTATTCCATTAAGCAGGGTACGCAGAGGGAACTTAGTATAAATGAACTCCGTCGTCCATTTTTCATAATTTTTTTGAAACAATTAGTGTAGAGTAGTGGAACTCAACTCCGCGATTTTTCATGTCAAATTATTAAGGGGGTGATTGTTTTTATTTTTTAATGTAATGGACTAAAACGTAGCCCAAATAATAAAATTTCTAACACTTTATAAATCTGGGAATATAATACAGGAACGCTTGTATTTTACTTTGGACCATGTGATAAATAAATCCGTTTTTCTAGCACTAGGTAATGAGTTAGTATCTATTGGCATTAGCTGTCCAAATAATGAAGACAGATAAAAAATATCTAAGCGCCTAAAAAATTCAAATCTTTAATGTGTTAATTTTCACGGTTACGCAAAATGAGTATGTCTGTCTTTACATACATAAGTAATCGCCATCGTAGCGCGGCGGAACATTACGTGTAAACGCTAGTAGGTAGGTAGCTTGAAGTATGAAAAAATTATAAATATCTAGCTACATCCATATACACATACATGCAATATATCTGTCTATATGTTACACTGTCACATTTAACTGCCAACTCGATTTAAAAAAAAAATAAACATATTATTATTATTAAATATAAGTTTAAATTGTTGCTGGTAACTATACTATCTATACTATATTTCTTCCCAGAAAGCCAGTTATCGGTGGTTCATTTATAAATAACTATTTCCCAAAATCGTCGCTACTGGTAAATGAATGTGAACGGAGTCTCTTCATTCTAAATTTTCTCTATTCTGCACTTTCCTCTACTTTACTCTACTGGTAAATGAATGTGAACGGAGTCTCTTCATTCTAAATTTTCTCTATTCTGCACTTTCCCTCCTCCCATATTTTTGACGATTTTTCACGTTAGGTGGCTATGTCAGTCTGTTAACGAGCAAAATTTTGAACACACTGCACCTGTCTTACTAGATCGAAGAAATGAAAAAAATTACATAAATAAATTGCACTGAGCAGCTGGAATTGAACCCAACCATCTGCTAAAGTCTAGACATCTCTTGGCCGCGTCACTCTCCACTCTGGCCTCTTATATTACGTACATTTAATTTACGAGTGTGACTGATGTCGTTGAATTTTGTCAAGTTCTAAATTTAATAGCTATACAAAAAAATTTCGTCATCATAACAACAAGTAATAAATTACGGGTTACAGCTAAAAGCGTTTTATCGAACAGGCTCAATTTCGTTAGGCGTTGGTTCTCGTCTATTCAATTATACCAATTATGATTTTGGTCTTTGTTCATTTTCTTGATGTTTATTTAGAAATATTATAAGAAAACCTAGAGGCGTCATAGAACGGTGGTTGTGGGTTTTATCCTCAATCGGGGTTAATAGGAAAATTTAACACAACACAAATTATCGCCATAAATTATCTCAAATTCAGACAGAAAACGGAGAACAGAGTGTCTAGATAGCAAATTAAATGAAAATAACAATTTCAATAAGAATTAAGTTGTAATTTACCTCTAAAAAATATTTGTAGAATTATTATTCTGTAAATTTTACTCGAGAGACGATTCATTTTTTATATATAGTGGGAATACTACTATAATTATAATATTTGTCCAGCATATAGCTAGACAGAGGGAAGCTAGTGTTAGAACCGTTCCCGACTTCTATCTTTTAAGACGTTGCGGGTTGAGTGGCAGAACTAAACGCCGCGCTTTATCTTGATACCTGAGCAAGAAAAATAAAAATAATTCACTCTGCTCGAGTGGGAATCAAACCTGCAACCCTACTGGGACGTACCCCGATGTGAAGTTAGCTGTTCCACACAAAAAGATATTCGTTTGAAGACGTAGTTCGTAAATCTTACGTAAGTAAAATAAACACTTCCGAAAAAAACAAATATAAAATACAAAGGAAAAAGCTGTCACTTACAGGAAACGACTTTTGTATTCATGTTTTAGGGAAGCAGAGCTGCGGAAATGATGTTATAATGTAAATAAAATATCGATTTCGATGAATAACAGTATTTTAATCATAAAATTCGTACCCCTTGACTACCCCGCTAGGGATAAAGCGTGAAGAAGCATCATGTATGTATGTATATAAATATGTAAATATATATATATATATATATATATATATATATATATATATATATATATATATATATATATATATATATATATATATATATATATATATATATATATATATATATATATGTATGTATGTATATAAATATGTAAATTCGTACCAAATATTTGAATTTAATTTTTTGAACCTACACCAGTCCGTTTACAGCCTGATGCTGTGCCACTGCGCCAAGACCTCAGCTGATAATAGCAATTAAATATTTAAATTCTATTATAGTACAATACAGCAATTATTAAAAATATGAAAAAATATATATGTAGGTTACTTACTACTCAGACTACCAACATACAAAAATAAAATTTTCTATTCTTGTTGACAAGCAATCAAACAAAAACTAGACGAATCGTATAGTTATGCTAACAAAATTTTTCCTTCATTTCCGTATGTCAAAACATTTTTACATCACATAGATAAAGTAGAGCTAGAAACAAAATATTGTTTTTTCACATGAAAGTAGTGTTATGACACTTTCTCGAATTTCGAGATATTGCGTGCTGAGTCGCAGTGTAGAAGTAGGTATGTGATAGAGGAAATTAAGATATTTTAATACATCCCCCACTATATGAAGCCAATAGCAATAGAACCCATTCCACTACACTGCCACGGTTCCAAATTTGAATTATATTTACATAAATACAATAGTATATTTAACTGACTGACACCTGAGGACTGTGGGTTTGATTCCCGCTCAGAGAACTTAAGTATATCATTTTAAGCATTTCATCGCTCTGGTAACAAGACAAAGCGCCGCGTCGAGTTCCGCTGCTCAGCACGCAAATTGGGCGGTAAATTGAGAACGGAGTATCTTGTTGCTGTGAAGCTGTTCGTTTATTTTATTTAACACTTCGTGACGTATATTAAAAACAAAATTTATAAATCAGTGAATACTTTTTTTTTTAAGTCACTGTAATGTTAAACCATTGTTATCTATTGTCTGTTGTCTTAAATATAGAAGCTCTCAAATATTCTATTGTATTTTTTGTGTGGAAAAAACATATATGATAGATGATAGCTTTCGTAATGCCTAAAGGGGTTTTGAGATCTGTCGTGAGTATTGGATATAGTAATATATGAAAACGAAACGGACAATTTGTTGGAAGAATCAAATTCTGCATAAAAAAAAAGTTTTTTTTTTTTAAGTACACGCAGTATCCCGCAGTAGTATATAACAGAGTAGGCAGGCATAAACCCAGTGGTAAGACACTCCGTTCCTCGCTTTCAAGCCATTGTTTATTGAGCATCCGACCTCGGCGACGCGTTTCTGAGAGGATTTTTTTCATTTACGTTTTTTTAATCACCACAGCCACCTTATCTGATAAAAGAGCTTTTGTTATAATTTTACTAGATAGTTTTTAGGTATTTTGTTATTTAACGGCCACTAAAACTAGGAATAAAACTAAATTGAAACATTGTTTGTTCCGATCTAGTTAGGACTACTAGAGTATTTCAGGCACCTTATGTGCTAGAAATAGCCAAAATGGCACCAAGTCTGAAATAACCCTTTGCAACGCTAAATACGTTCTGCTAAATAGCTTGCTATTTAGAATATCTGTGTCATATATTTATTATTTTTAGGGATTAGCTTACCAAAAAAGGTTGTATGATAAAAATATTTTTTTTAAAAGATGAATAATTGCTTATGCATTATGTTATCTGTATAATAATAAAGCTTACTCGATGTCTCGGATATCATGTCTAAGGAAGGTAGGATAATCGATTCATGAATAAATCTAAAAATCTAAATATCGACAAAATCTGACTAGACATCTCTGATCTCCATTTTCCATTTTGTGTATTTTATGTATTGTATTATAGGCTAAGGCTAAGCGTCTAACTGTGTCTATCTTGTACCTAATTATGAAATCTAATTAGATAGTGAAATATCCTAATAGAATCGTTGCTATTAAACATTCATATAAATTACGTTATAGAAATAAAAGTACAACAAATGCATAAATCAAATAGTTTTATTATTTTATAAATAATGGTAATACGACGAGGCTATTTTAGCACCGTCATAAAAGTGACGGTTTTATGTGATTCATAAAGGTATTATTTTTAAGGAGTTAAAAATATTGTGAGAAAATTGTATAAAATTTTACAACAAAAACTGTCAAGCTATACAATAAAAGCACACGTTACTTAGTATCGAATTATCCAATTCCCTCCGCCCATTTACATTCTACGTAGCTTTGTCCTAAATGAAACTAAATACTGTAGTAGCTTAGAAAATACTAAAATTCATGCAGCATGAGGTTGAAGAACTCATAAATCTTGCTTGATTTATGACTATGGACCACAGCCGTGTAGTATTTGTGTCTGTTGTTCACTTTTGTTTTACGTGAAAAATTATAATATAAAAGACCAGGTGTTCTTGCCATATAACAAAATGTAAGTAGAAGTCAAGGCATACAGTATAGGTATAGGTATATATAGGTATATAAAATCTCAGTCTAATCTGAGTCAAGAGTCTAGAAAAGTCAAATCAAGCTTAACACCAGGCTTGATGCGATCAAACGCAAGCCTATATTAGTATAAAAAAGGCTCTTACTGTCGGTCGTAGCTACATTTAGTTTAAGACCAACGTTCTCAAGCGTATCCTTATAGAAATTTAATTTATGCAGCAGCATCAATCAGTTGGCTCTTGACTTTGTGTCAAGTAAGAGATGGATATTGAGCTATAATTACTTCTTACATTGCTTCATTAGTTCAACGTGATGACATAAAATTTAAACGTTTACTTTGAATAATATTGTTTGTTTCTTAGTCGAGAATTAATAAGCCCGTTTAATCAAAATGCCTTTGTAGTCATTTTAATATTACAGTACTATACTATTTTCAAAGTCATTTCAATATGCCTTGTGGTCCCTACGATGCTTTATGAAATCAGTCACCCCTTCATCTTATATATTTAAACAAATAAATTTGCCTGTAAACACTATGGTTGTGGGTTCGATTCCCGCTTGGGGGGAATTAATTATTTTCATTTGTGTACACGCATTGTCTCGCATCGGGACTTATTTAAGATAGGATATTACATTCTGATAAATAAATAAGTGTGTGAAACTTCTAACATCACTGAAAACCATATTCTTTTCTTTTTCGAATTGATGAAATATATCGTCAAAGATCCTCGTACTTCACTTAATTGTATTCACCTCCTTGGTTGGGGATTGAACTCACTACATAATTCAAATTTGTAGTACATTTATTTTGATTTTTTACATATATATATATATATATATATATATATATATATATATATATAATATATATATATATATATATATATATATATATATATATATATATATATATATATATATATATATATATATATATATATATATATAAATGCAAAATAAAGGTTATACTCAAATTATGTTTTAAATAAAATCATTAGTATACTCGTATATAATAAGCAAGATGTGCTTTATAAAGTAAATACAAACGAGAGTCATTAAAAACTTCGAGGTAAAGTAAGTTTGCAAGTTTTCAATGTTTGTAGGTATTTTCTTTAACATATATGCGTAGATAAGTTTTCTAAGTTATTCGAAGTAGAAGTTAAAAACAAAAGTTATATCAAAGGATACTAAGCTTTTATGACAAGATTTGCTAGTAATCATTTTGTAGACGAGGTATTTTAATATTATATTAATTATTTACATTAATATATTAAATATATTCAGATACTAATTTTATTATGTTTTGAAGCATGATTCCAGCATATATGTATATGTAGATCAAATTGAAATTCGAATAATTTTATTCAAAGTAAAAATACATGATTCATTTTTTGAACGTCAAAAACGTTAGCACCGGTTCACTGAAATTAATGCCTCAGACTAATTTACAATTATACAATTATTAATTGTAGACAATGATACGCTTGAAATAGACTAGAGCGAGCATTTCATTCCCAAGGTGTCAGATCAGCAGAGGGAGCTTAGTGCTAAGACACTCCGTTACCCGCTTTCTACTTAGTTTTTGAGAGATCGTGTGTTGAGTGGCGGAACTAAACGCCGCACGTTGTCTTGTTACCAGAACGAGCTAATGTTTAACTTACTCTAAAACTATGTATTACTATCAACATACAATTTGTAGGTTACCTTGTATTCTATACTAGGTCTAACACAAATAAAATAAACAATATTTCTTACTAGTGGCGTTGTATATAAGGACAGTATATAGGAGCTTTATTTCTGACTTTATTTCTTAAAAAAAGACAACGTAGTAATTTTATACTATGGGAATTTATATACAAGCATTACATCACTCGAGTTCGCTTATATTGGGGCCACATTCCTTCCCTTCATAACTTACAGATCCTTTCTCATGAAACTTGTATTTATTAATTTCCAACAATTTCATCTAATAATTGCTAAATATCTAAATTCAACAACGGATATAAATATCAAACAATGTATAATTCTTATAATAAAATATTTAAAAAATCATTAAATTAGCTTCACGCTGTATCCCGCACATGGCAGAGTAGGCAGAGGGAACCGTAGGAACCTAGTGTTAAGACACTCCGTTCCCCTCTTTTCACCTTTCGAGGCATTGCATGTTGTGTGGCGGAAGTCAACGCCGCACTTTTGCCTTGTTACCAGAATGAAGAAAATGAAAATCATTCATTCATTCTCCCCAAGTGGGAATCGAACCCACAAACCGTCGCGTTTACAGTCAGAGGTTTTATTAATAGCTTAAACATTTAATTTGCTTAAGTTTATGCTCTCTACATTATTCAACTACAATAGAAGTTAGTGTCATTATATCTTTGTTATCCCATTTAGCAACAAAGCACAATCTATTACGTTAATAAACGGGCCTGTCAGTGTTTGAAGTGACGTAACGCGGACGAACAACGATCTAGGTAAATTATCATAGCCCAGCTATAATAAAATAAATAATTATAGGTTCACGCCTTTTTTCGTATGTAGCAGGGTATACAGAGGGAAAATAATGTTAAGATATTGGGTTCTAGTTGATCTAGTTTGTAATAAACCTGAGAACGTCGAAATTTTGTAATATAATGTGTAATTCAAGTAAGTGAAGCTGCGGACAGGTCCATATTATGTATACATATATGAATACTACTTAAATATACATCAACTTCTTTTTTTTAGCTTCACGTTTTGACCTTTCCTCTCTTAGTAAGAATCGAACCCACAAGCGTCTTGTTAACAATCACACTGTGCCGCTACGACGGCGGCTCCTATGTATAAAAATACTTGTTACATGTACATGTGCATGTACTAGTACATGTACAAACGTACATTAGTACCAAATCTATGCATTCTGTTTCTCATCCTCATAGACAAAGCTACAAAGGACTAATTCAATTATTTACTTGCTTTGTTCCAAACCGTGAATTCTGTCAAGGAAGCTTGAAATAGAGTCTGCTGTTTGATCTCCGGTGAATACATAAAGACTACACGTCTTCAGGAAATTTAATATTCCTCTAACATTTAGAAGGAAATAAAGGTAAATAAAAATTTGATGAAATTTGACATAAGATGAAATCTCTAGCGGTGTCAATCAATCAAAAAGCACAAACAAACGGAACGCCGAACGCTCCAGTTCTTGCTTATCTCTTCCGCCTCGTCCACCGACATTACCTGCCTTTTACTACTGATTCTTGCATAATATATATTTTTTACCATTCTCTCATCACTCTCTCGACATTCTCTCCACGTGCCCATTCAGAGTAATTGGCTAAATTAATTCTATATATTTTCCGAAGAGATCACATTTCCATAACAATCATTATTTCCTCATTTTTCTTTTGTAACATCCAAGTTTCTTTGTCGTCGGTACCGGTGCTGCCGTCAGAATCAGTACCTGCACTATTGTTTACAGCTAACTAAAAGTGCTGACTAAAAATATATATATATATATATATATATATATATATATATATATATATATATATATATATATATATATATATATATATATATATATATATATATTATATATATATATATATATATATATATATATATATATATATATATATATATATATATATATATATATATATATATATATATATATATATATATATATATATATATATACTTATATAGATATATAAACTAATTCAAGTATTTGAAGCCACAGGTAGGTCGATATTATTTTATAATAACAAATAAGTATTTTATATTTCTCACACAAAATCATATTTTTTCGATATCGTCATAGGGCAGTAGTAAACTGATGATACTGCCTCGAGTTTATTAAATATAATAAGCGACCTTTACCACAAATACAAATATAATAAAAAACATACTAAGCTGAATTAGAAAAAGATGAAAAGATTAAGAAAATTTTATTTGAGCTCTTTATATTAGTCTACGTGCCTGGAATAAGGGAGACGTTTTATTCCGACAAGTGGACGCATATAGAAATTGTGCAAACAAGAATATCAATGTTAATCTAAAGAAAAATAAAAATAAATAAAATAAAATAAAAAATATGACATACTAGCTGCGCTCCCAACTTTGTCTACGTGGTAAAGAGAATTTGATGTTTCAGCCAAATCAAAAACAAGTATTTTGTAACTATTATGCTGTCCAAAATACTTCAAATTGGTGTCATTTTTTATTTATCAATTATATATATATATATAAACTATACATATGAAAACTGTGAAAACTACATTCAAATTAGTTACACTGAGCTGACAGAATCAACAGAAGCTGGAAAGGCAGATCAGCTGTTTGTGTGCAACACACTACTTTTTCCTCTTCCTGTAAAACTATCGACATATTTTGTCTTCTTCTTCTTTTACTCAGCATTATCCCGGCCTATTGCCAGGGTCTGCTTTCCTACTTAATCTAATCCACTTTGCACGGTCTTTAACATCCTCAGTGGACAATCTATTGGCTCTCATGTCATGTTTCACGACATCCAGCCATCGCTTCCTTGGGCGTCCGGGTGGTCTTACTCCAAGGACAGACATATCAAGGCATTTTCTCCCGACGTAGGCCGGCGCAAAACGTGGTCATACCATCTCAGACGACGCTCTTGGAGCTTATCCGCTACGTCACGGACCCCAATGAATGTGCTGCGTATGCGGTCAACCCGAGTAACGCCACACATCCACCTCACCATCTTCATCTCCGTTACGTGAAGCTCCTGAATGTGCGAGATAGTGCTGGCCTACATTCGCTGCCGTATAAAATAACTGGTCGGACTTATTTTGTTTTAATAATTAACAATATATCTACATTTACAATGTTAACGTATGTATTCATTAGCAAATCATTAGTTAAAACAATAAAATTTAAGGGTATAGTTACTAATTTAATATACTTATTAGATAAAATACTTATTTATTTTATATACTTATTAAATACAATATGTAAATTAAATTTTTATACACGAAATAAGTAATACAGAATATAAAATATAATTTTATATACATTAATTTAATATACTGTGTTATTATACAACACGCTAATGCAATTTTGATTACACGGAATGATAGATCTAAAATATGTTGATTTACTAAAAAAAAAGTGTAAAGGTAAATTTCGTGGCTCAGCGTCTCACTGTAAGCGTGACGGTTGGGGGTTCAATTCCCACACGGGGAGAACGAATTAACTTTAATTTTCTTACGAATTACAAATCTTAATTTTCACTTGTTTTAAACTATGTGTTGTATGTGTTGTTAGCATCTCTGTAGGGAGATTTTCAGAAACTTCCGCTACACAAAGATTATTGCTTAAAATAACCAACCAGGAAAAGATTCTTATATATTTTTATTATTTTTTTTACAATGTTATTCCACACTAAGAAAATAAAAATACTTTTAGAAAAAGATAAAAAAGTTAACGTAACAGGTTTTGAACCCACGTCTCTTGGAATCTGTCCAAATGCTCGTAATTTAAGCTACTATATGTATGGATTAAAATTGCTTGTATAACCGTTCATTCTTATCTAATCTACGAATCTTCATCCTTATCCTCATAGTCGAAGCTACAAAAGACTAATGCTATTATTTAATAATTGCTTTGTTGCTTCGAGCCTTGAATTCAGTTTAGGAAGCTTCAATAGATTTTGCTCTTTGAAATCGGTCACTTTAAAGGTGATATAAAGGCAAAAGCAAGTGTTTTTGAGAAATCCGACATTTCTCTAACATTTAAAAGAAAATAAACGCTTAGGAGGTCTATCATGGATAAAATGTGTGAATTGTCTTGGTAAGGACTTGGTGCTGAGTTCAATAAGATTTACTCGACCTACTAAGTCATTCTAGGCTTACTTTCCTTAAAACCAAGATAAGGACTAGAACATAAATATAAGAGATTATGATTTATTTCTAATTATTGAATTAAAAAAATATATACAATAATAAAAATAGTATTTTAGGATTTCTATCTTGAATTTATTTATATGTGAATTGAATTTATTTATATGTGAAAGAAATTTTTGTCATAGTCATTGAAGCCCTCAAGGCACAGCGTTGAGTTCCGCTCAACTCAGCTCAATTTCATACCTATTTCGAAATCAGGTGGAAATTTAAGATCGGTGTGACTTGACACTAGGATTTCTTTGTATATGATAAAACTGAAATACTGACTGAAACTGAAAATATTTACATGAAAGTTAGTCAGTTTACGTTTATATTTTTAATAATTTACTCTTATGTATAAAATTCAAGATAAATATTTACTTAAATAAAATATAAATAATAAGAATTCTTGCAATCTGCTTCAAGTTATTTTCTTTAGAACTGGCCTTTGTAGACTCCTGACTTGAAAGGTCTTTCAAAGCTTATATGGGACTGTTGGTGTTGACTGTAGACAGTTGACTGTCAAAACACAAGACGCTCTGATTTTATTTTTACGGTTTTGAAATATTGTTAAAATAAATTCTTAGGCACATAGCGAGAATAAATAAGCTTGCTTTTATTTCATTTATGATATTTATAAATACTTATAAGTCTTTTGTGGTGTAATGGCACAATATCTGATGGTAGATGCTGTTTGTGGGTTTGATTTCTACTTGGGGGAATGAATTATTTAATATCCTCGCTCTGTTAAGAAGATAAAGTTCGGCGTTGTGTTCCGCCACTTAACACACAGTATTTCTAAAATGAGGCGGATCGTTTGGAATGGACTGTTTTGACTCCCTCTGTCTCTAATACCCTGCTATATGCGGGAAAATATGTTTCTTTATTAATAAGAGTTATATTTGAAACTACTTATTTTAAGCCTATATAAATACAAACATCAACTACAAAGAACTGCTAATTAGAAAACGTAACATTGACTTTCTTTTATTCGTTTATCTTGAGAACCAGCAATTATCCGACCTCACAGCTTCCACTTTAAGTAAGACCGGAAATAGTATCAACTATCTTATACAGACAAGAAGCTGCTCTGCTCTGGAACTGATCTCGAACAAAGTAAGTTCTAGGCAGAGTTAAGACATTAAACGTATGGTCAAATGATTGAGGGTCGAATTATTAAGTATTGCCATACTGTTTAGTGTAATGCTAAAACCTTAAAAAAACAATATTACAGAAATCTGAAATAGTCCAGTAACGGCAAATTAGGCTTAAGGAAAACTTGAAAGAATTTAATAAAAATGTAATTTGAAACGATCGATTTATTTATATCTAACTAATATTATACTCGTAAATGTGTAAGTGTGTGAGTGAGTTTGTGTGTTCGTGTGTTCTCAATCACGTCAAAATGCGTCACGGCTGAAGGGATCGGGATGTAATTTGGAATAGGGGTAGATTATGGTCTGGAATAAAACATACGCTAATTTTTATCCGTCGGATATTAACATTCGTGGAATTATCATATATATATATATCCTACTAATATATTATATTTTATATATAATGCGTAATACGATAAACGTGATAATATTATAAATGTGAAAATTTGTGAAGACGGATATTTGTTCTGGTTTCACACAAAACCTACTGAACAGATTCAAATTAAACTTAAATATATTTAATATATGGACTACAATTTATAATTGACTAATGTACTTCACTGTACTAATAAATAAATGATAGTGCATTTCAAGCGGGTGAAGCCACGAGCGGGCCGCTAGTGCTTACATAGTTTCTCCCATCCACTTATCAAGCACTTAATAAATATTTATTTCGATCTGAACATGTTTAATTATATCTAAATATAATACACGTAAACTGATTGTTTTAAAATTATCGTTTACTTGTACCAAATCAAGGTCAGTAAGGCAGTGCTTTTTGGGGTTCCATATTCCAAAAGGAGAAAACGGTATGCTTATATGATCTAGGATCAGGATGAAATTCGACTAGAAGTGAGAACTTATAGTATAAATAGAGGAACATATTTGAAAATTCGCACTAAACGCCGCGCTTTGTCATATTACCAGAACGAGTAAAATGAAAAATTGAACCCAAAACCGTCAAGATCATCTGAAGCTGTATCACTGCACCACGAGATACAGATAGTAATAAAGAAGGAGTTAATAAAATAATAATAACAAATCATAATAATAGAAATCCATCATACATAGGTACTACAGTAATTTTAGATTTTTTACGTACCAAACTGGTATTTACCTGTCGTAAAGCCAGTTCACGAATCAATATATATTTACTGCTTCATTGGATTTAATGCTCCATCATATCTGACTGCCATAAATATCGTAAACGCGAAGATTTTAGGGGCATATAAAAAAAAAGGAAATAGGTTACAATTTTTTTTCTCTGAATAATTCTACTCAATATGTGAAATCGACTTACAATACTTTCTTTCATTTCGTTGCTATGGCAACGCGTATGTTACGCATCAACGGGTCCTCTAGTAAATCTCTATAAATAAGTATATTACCAAAATTGCAGTTTTCAAGTCAGCTCAAAGAAGTATAAAATGATTGAGATTAATATCCTGTCACGTGTCATCTTAGCGAATATTAACTAACTTATATATATATATATATATATATATATATATATATATATATATATATATATATATATATATATATATATATATATATATATATATATATATATATATATATATAAATATATATATATATATATATATATATATATATATATATATATATATATATATATATATATATATATATATATATATATATATATATATATATATATATATATATATATATATATATATATATACTTATTTAAAATTAATATTGCCATGTAAAAAATTGTATCGTGTGGCTATAGTAAAAATGGCTACAGTGATAATTAGGGCGATGGCTGTAGGTTTGATTACCACTCGTACATTTCATGACAATATTAGACAAATTGCGGCGATAAATTACGCAATTCAACAGTCTCCGCAGTTTCCAATTCAGATGAAAAAAAGAATAGAGTGTTCTTACTGGGCTCTCTCCGCCTCTCTCTCTCTCTCTCTCTCTCTCTCCTGCTATACGTGATAATGATATATTAATAAAATTTGTTTGATTTAAAGTTAACATATTTAAAAAAAATATTCAAAAATAAAAGCTTTTATCGTACTTGCTACAAACCATATCTTAATACTACAGTCGAAACAATAAAAAGCTTTAGCACGCCTTTTGTAAACGTTATACGCTATATATAGTCAAGAGCCTTTTTCTAGGTTGTAAAACATGATTAAGCCACACGACTTCTTACCATTCTACCATATAACCTTCTAACAAACTTCAACGGACTTAAAAGATTACGTTTCTCTTTTATTACTTAAGCGAAATGAAAAATATCGGTCATTTCAAAAAATAATAGTTGAGAATTAAAGTAAAAATCTAAAAAAATGTGAACGTGGGATTATAGTCGTTTTTTTCTAGTATAGTATATATATATATATATATATATATATATATATATATATATATATATATATATATATATATATATATATATATATATATATATATATATATATATATATATATATATATACTTATTTAAAATTAATATTGCCATGTAAAAAATTGTATCGTGTGGCTATAGTAAAAATGGCTACAGTGATAATTAGGGCGATGGCTGTAGGTTTGATTACCACTCGTACATTTCATGACAATATTAGACAAATTGCGGCGATAAATTACGCAATTCAACAGTCTCCGCAGTTTCCAATTCAGATGAAAAAAAAGAATAGAGTGTTCTTACTGGGCTCTCTCCGCCTCTCTCTCTCTCTCTCTCTCTCCTGCTATACGTGATAATGATATATTAATAAAATTTGTTTGATTTAAAGTTAACATATTTAAAAAAAAATATTCAAAAATAAAAGCTTTTATCGTACTTGCTACAAACCATATCTTAATACTACAGTCGAAACAATAAAAAGCTTTAGCACGCCTTTTGTAAACGTTATACGCTATATATAGTCAAGAACCTTTTTCTAGGTTGTAAAACATGATTAAGCCACACGACTTCTTACCATTCTACCATATAACCTTCTAACAAACTTCAACGGACTTAAAAGATTACGTTTCTCTTTTATTACTAAAGCGAAATGAAAAATATCGGTCATTTCAAAAAATAATAGTTGAGAATTAAAGTAAAAATCTAAAAAAATGTGAACGTGGGATTATAGTCGTTTTTTTCTAGTATCACGCTGTATCCCGCACATAGCAGGGTAGGCAGAGGGAACCTAGTGTTAAGATATTCTGTATCCCGCTTTCCGCCTTTTAAGACAATGCGTGTTGAGTGGCGTAACTGAACACTGCGCTTTGCCTTGGTACCAGAGCGAAGAAAATGGAAATGATTCACTCTCCCCAAGGTTAAGGTTAAGTTTTTTTAAATATTAAGAATGCAAATTGTAATAACAAATAATAATATATCATCAAAAGCTCTCAACATACAGAAACGAACACGCGAACCGCTTCTAAATATTCTAGGTTTAGAACGTCTGGCAACACCTTAATTATTCCCAATGCTAACACTGAAATAGTATATAATTGTATACCTATATGAAAGCATTTAAGAACTTTTTTATGTAAGGTACTTTACATAAAAAAGTTCTTAAATGCTTTCATACATATATCTTGAGAATGTTATTAAAGAAATTCTAACAGACATTATATCACCAGTATTTTATAGTACTTTGCCCATCGTCGAATGAATTATTATATAATGAATGAAATATTATAAAAGAGCTCAACGTGACTTTTGTCAAGGTATATCAATATATATATATATATATATATATATATATATATATATATATATATATATATATATATATATATATATATATATATATATATATATATATATATATATAGCTTAGTGCTAAGACACTTCGTTTTTCGTTTACAGCTCAAAAGGAGACTACTTGCATAATCTTAATATTTATATATACTGTATATGTAGAAAAGCAACCTGATCAATGTATTGAATATACAAAAAAGATAGAAAATTATGAGAATACGGTCTCTGCAAAAGTTAGAGAGAGAGAGATCTTGAGATTCTTGAAAAAAAAATTTACTTAAACATATCAATATTTGTCGATCATAGACCTATTCGTTATTGAAGTCGGTTAAAAATAGTTGACAATAGAATGATATTATGTAACAGTATATGCTAATGTAACAATTCGATTCATTGAACAGAAAAACAGATATTGTCTGAGAAACGAAAATATATTTTTGAAATTAGGCACAATGTGCTCATTTCTCAGTCAAGCTATCCTTTTTATGGAGTAAAATATATAAAAACAAATTGAATTTTGTACAAAAATTGATCAAAACTTTCAACCTAAAATATGAATAAACTTGATGAAATAAATTTACAAAAAACACACTTTTTTCTCACAGTGCCTTAAGTATATTACTTTTGTTGAAAGAAAGTTTTTGTCCTAAGCAGAATTTCCATGGAAATAAATCAATTGTATTGCAAATTTACTGTGTACTCGTACGTAACGTGTCATCTATTGTTTTTATATGTAACAGTGAGTGGTAAGAACGGTAGAGGCCTACCTACTAAGCTGGGTTGGAGGACGTCGGAAATACAGTGTCGATGAAAATCATGTAAAAAGCATGAGGCCTCCAAGGGCATGATGAAATTGATGGCTGGGAATAAATTGTATGAGACATTTGGTATTCCCATATCAATTATAGATTATCAAACTCAAAAACATTTAATTTAAACATTTAGTTCTATTTAACGCTACTTCTTTAAATAAGCAGTATGTAGAGAATGGAAAATTATCTCAATAAAAATGGCGAGAGTATATCAAATAAAGTCTGTACAAAAAGCTTGTATTTTAATCAACACAAAGATACACGTATATATATATATATTATGAAGTGTTTAATCCGCCATATTTGTTAACATAACAGGTATAAAATAATCAAGTATTCACATAACCGCACATATTAATTAGCGAGAAGATGTTAATTGATAGCAGGAAACACATCGTGTCATATTATTTCGACATATTATACTGATGGTACAATGTTAGTTATTTCAATTTGTTCACTGATTAATGTATGTAATATGTATGAAGCTGTTATATGTTAGAAATGAGACTGAGTATAGGCAAGAGTAATTTAAGACTCCTTTCAGTACGATGGGCTGGATGGATTCAAAGGAGTAGACCTTCCGTAGTCCCGGTCTTCGATCAGCAGTGAAGCAATATGTTAAATACTTTATAATGCATAAACAGAGGAAGGGGATAAGGATTCAGTAACCATCGAGCTCTTTAAGAATCAATGTATTAAATTATTAGAAACGTCAATGTACTAAAAAAGTAATTTTATTACATAAAAAAAAATTACAAATTGCACAAATGATTCTCCATGGTCTTATAAAATAACAAAAATGAAATGATACCATTTCGTATAGAATGAATATTTGGTTTCAACTGACTGCGCCGCTAGTAATAAAGTGTGAAAAAATAATTAATTAGCCCTCTCAACCCCACTGTAAAATATTCACGTGGGTGTACAATGTAAGTATGCTTTAACTAGAACTTTTTTTTAAACTTCACGCTGTATCCCGCATATAGGCTGGGCAGAGGGAAACGCAGGCAGAAGGATGGTTCCTGGCTGGATGGTTCCGACGGTCCTCATAACTACTACTTAATAAGCCAAATTACGAGACTAATTGCGGTTTACCACAGATTATGTTTCATTCGCAGGTGAACTGTATAGAGCTTTACTTAGTATAGAGCTTTGGTAATTTGAATAATAATTAATAGATATTATTCAGACCGGAAGTCATAATCCTTACGCTTAGTAACGTAATTTACTTTTTATGAATATACACTTTAAAATCGATATTCTCGCACCGACGGCTCCGTATCAATTTCATGATGGTAGGTCAATGGGGAGTATCCTAAAGGTTTTGATTACGCGGCAAATTTAATACAAAAACGCAACATAAGCGGTCGTATCATTTGATTGGGTTGGCTTAGAAGTTTGATTTTTTCTGTGCCTGTGGTTCTATATATTTGATATTACTTTCAGGTTGACATTTTCATGTGTTTTTGAGTAAAATGGTCTTGAGAAACAAGCGGAGACATATAAACAGACAGACTTTTTCATTAGAGAACCCTGAAAACAATAAATACTAAAATAAAATTTAGAATAAAATTTTGAATAAAAATAATAAATGGAATAAAATGTCTTAACAATTCCTTCTTACCAATTTTTTATTCACAAACCAAATTTACATAAACAATAGACATAAACGATTCATCAAAGATTCAAATTGTTCACAATATAATTTGATTTTTTCAAATAAAATACATTATGATTGATAAATAGCTTTGCAGGATTTAAGCATATTGTTTTAAATGAAACAAAATATTTTTTTCCAGTCCACCAACTGTGACTGGTGAATGCTTACTTTAGTTTTATCCTAGAATATAATATGAAAATATAAAAACATTCTAGAATATCTTGTGAAATATCAAATAATGGGGCCAAAATGAGACCAGACCTGCCCTACAGTGAGGCTGAGTGTAAACGTGAAGGTTATGGGTCCCACATAACACGAGGGAATTAACTATTATCATTTCCGGCTTAACGAAGACGAAGTAGAGTTTTGCAGCTTAATACATAATATTCATCTTATCTGTGATACTTTCTACAGTCTAGACTATACAAAAACAGTAACAAAATTGTGTATGGACAAAGCATTTTTTTAAAAATGATACAGGGAGATTTAAAGACACTGATAGAATATGACATCACTGAATCTTTGAATCTATTATACGGATTTAAATGAAACTTTTTTATAGTATAGCTGAAGACCTGACGTAGAACCAAAGCAGATCAGCTGAATTATAAAAAATATGAAATGTTGCATAACAAAAACGATCAAACATAATAAGCACTTTCCATTGACATATGAAAATCCAAGATCTAGAATCTATATCCGAATGTCCATTGAACTAAAGAAAAGAGAATTTTTTAGCGTGATGGTCATGTTTATTCGTTTCTTATATATATAAAAGTTACAGATCTAGAACACTTGAATAAAATGAAACGTCCAGTGTTTTATTTGTGTTTGTTTTATTTGGCAATATTTTTTTCATGACAAAAAATTAAGTACATATATTCTCTTATTTAATTCGTGAGAAAAAATTAGGAGACTATACGAAAAAAATATATATATACTTGTTTGTACTTTCATTTATTCTATTTCAATATATATTTCAACAAAGCTTTCGAAGCTTCTTTTGAGCTTTTCAATTTAAGTGAACAAAGCCAATATAATATTATTTGTCCAAGTACAGGCCAAAACGCCAAGTGGCCGTCGCTAACAGATGAACACTTCAATGTTCCACCCACAAGCTGATATGATCAGATCAGCTTGTATTAGATAAGTCTTACTTAGCTTATATAACCCATGAAACTATTTGTTTTAATCTACGAAAACATGTTTAAAAATACACATTTTTTATAAAATCTAATATTTATTTCTAATAAACG
The DNA here is from genome assembly GCA_037127375.1 of Dione juno. Taxonomy (NCBI): domain Eukaryota; kingdom Metazoa; phylum Arthropoda; class Insecta; order Lepidoptera; family Nymphalidae; genus Dione; species Dione juno. The sequence goes on from JAXRJS010000065.1 coordinate 1,420,416, forward strand.
AAGATTTCCTGGCTTTGATGTTAATATAACGATAAATATCGTTTTATATCTAAGGCCATAAAAATTTGGAGTAACGTATACTACTCTACATCTACTCGTCTAGAAAAGCTCATTATTATGTAATTTACGTTTGATTTTCTAAAATTGTTTTGCAATATTTATAAAATTTCAACTTGTTTATAATAAAATAGGATTCCGCCTTCGCGAAACTCAATCTGATTAACTAAACTCAATCTATTAAACTATTTTCGTGGACTATGGAACATCTAAATATAAAATGCCTTTTTTTTCTCGTTTCTATTGGAATTTCAAGAAAACTTCTCTACTCTACATTTTCCAAGGACTGTTGGTGCAAAATTTTAGTTATATATCTATTTATAAGTCACTCGGTATCGAATGTTTTTGAAATATTTACACTAATTTTAACTTATTGACGTCTTAATAATTGAAATTAATAGAGTCAAGTAATGGATTATAGAACATAATGTATACAGTACGTACGCACTCTAGAATTAAAACATACTCTAGAATTACTTTAATTTTATTTATATTGACATTTTTCACAAATTTTTGAAGAAAAGCAAAATAGCAAGAACTTAAAGATCTATTATATTTCGTTGTCCACTTGTATAGTATATAATTTGTTTCAACTTAACTCTTCGTCTTATTAGACTAGTGTCTAGTGTTAAGACACTCCGTTTTCACTTGCCGTTCAAAATCGAAACATTGCTTGTTTAGTACAATTGCAATGAAATGAAAATTATACAGTAAAAACTCCTTGAAACGGACCACAATGGACCCAAACTCTCTATTATTTCAAAACCAATAATGTATTAAATATATTAAGTATAAGTCTTATTATTCGAACCCACAATTGCAAGCGTATTACATTCCAGAAGCACTACGATTTCATCATGGCTAAAATCGTAATAAAAGCTTAAAGTACTATTTTATTATTAAACGTCAAAGAGAAGTAGGCAATAAAAGTTCACTTCAGTAAAAATGTCAGTTCTTAACCTTTGCCCAAGATTAAGAGTTATCTAAGCCATCAATTTTACAGCAACAAGTACGTTCATTTTAAAGTACAATATGACTTACATGTGACCTGTCTGCGGCTTCACTCGCTTGAACTACACGATTATTTGTTAAGTAAGCTGAAATGAGTTCGATTTAAAAAATATGATAACATAACAAAGATTCAATGTTCTTGAATTTACTTTAATATAATATACAAATGTATAGGCTGTCGTGACGATACATTTTTGGTGTTTAGTTTATACTTGGCTCGGAAATATTTTAATTTCCTCACTCTAGGAACAAGACTAGACGCGGTGTAGAGTTCACGCAACATCTCAAAAAAAATGTATAAAATAAAAATATATACATGAAAATCCTTTTTTTTTCGATCGAGAAAGTTTTTGGTGGAAAAACGTTCTCAATTGCTAGTTTTGATTGAATTCATTTTGTTTTTTTTTACAACAATCTCCACAATTCAACGTAAGTACTCTATATACACCCAAGCATGAAGCCAGTTATAATTAATTATATGGAATATAACAATTAGATTACAACCTACCATAATGTTGAAATATGACAAATAGATTTAAACTGATAAGCTTAACTTACAACATAAAAGCTTTAAGCTTAATGAGCCTTAAATATATTCATATTCATGTCATCGAATTTGAATAATATATATTATAATATATTACGATTAGTCTTTGAACTTAGCCTAGTCAATATATACTTTTTCAGAATAATTTACGATACGAAAAAGCAGCCTACATAAACATAAAAACAATTGCATTGGGATCTCTGCCAAAACCGGCACATTTATACGTAGGCGTCATCACCCACACTTACACCTACCTACACTACCCTTTAGCTACAGTTCTGTTGAATACAATGAAAAACAAGTACTCTACACATATAATATATATATATATATATATATATATATATATATATATATATATATATATATATATATATATATATATATTATATATATATATATATATATATACTGTATGACTATGGCTACGGCTTCAAGGGCCACTTTTCAATACGTCAACTCGCATTTACTGATCGAGCTTTACATGTTTCATCAAATACAATCTTAACTATTTGCTTATTTTGGTATTTGTACATTTTATTGAATTGTGACACCATATCAAGTTAATAGAGGATATTTATTTATTGCTATCGCTGAATATATCGAGGCTTAAATAATAATATGAACTTAAATAATAATATTATTAAATAATTTAATTTAGCTTTGTGATCATATAATTTCACAAGCCCTTTTTCACGAATTCTGATAAGAAGCGGAGAACAGTGTCTCGGAAAGCAGGATACAGTATGAAGCTGAAAGTTATAAAAAATGAAGATTAAAAATAATTGAGAAGAGAGTTTCTCTTTAAGCTGTTTATGCTAAATAATAATAAATAGAGAGAAATAATTGTCCAAAACATAAGAAAAATGGAGGACGGATACTGCTCTAAACACTGTCAATATTATAACATTAACTTTATAATGGAACTAAACTATTAGAAACATTATTCAATCTATTTACACCTGAGAAGCTTTAAATTTGCTTTTAGTGAGTGGATCTTACTTAATAATGTTATTACAGCTTCTCTTAACACACATGTGTGTCGCTAAGTTAATTGAGAAAATATTATATGAAAACCTTTAGTACGCTTTTTTCTCCTTGTAATCGTATGAAAAATGTGAATAGGGTATTAGAATTGGTGAATTTTAATCGCTTAAGGTGTTCTTTCCACGTCCACTTGTGAGTGTTCAAAGCCTTAAAAGCTTTCAATATTTTAAAATTCTTACTATCAAATGTTTACTATTTAAAAGTTATATATATATATATATATATATATATATATATATATATATATATATATATATATATATATATATATATATATATATATTATAGTATATATATATATATATATATATATATATATATATATATATATATATATAATATATATATATATATATATATATATATATATATATATATATATATATATATATATATATATATATATATATATATATATATATATATATCTTCTTCTTCCTGGCATTAGTCCCGGCTTTTTGCCAGGGTCTGCCTTCCGACTAAGACCAATCGGTCCATATGAGTGGCGAAGTGGTTTTTGTGGAGCGATTGCCATCTGACCTCCAAACCCATTACTGGGAGGAAACCAAGAAAGGACAGGGAATAAGAGGCAGAAAGACTTGGAATATAGGGGAGGGACACCACTTACATGGATTGGATCGGGTTATGAAAGTGGTGGCTCGAGGTCCCGGGGTCGCGTACCCGTATGCCGGAAACCAAATATCGGACAGATAATTGGCTAGACACCCTCTGAGATGTTATATATATATATATATATATATATATATATATATATATATATATATATATATATATATATATATATATATATATATATATATATATATATATATATATATATATATATATATATATATATATATATATATATATATATCACGGTAATATTTTTTTTTTGGCTACCGTTAACAAATCTCCAGTATTATATTATTAAGTAACGATAGTCTGATGTTGCTTCACTATCCCAAGATAGCCTCACAGATTATTTGATTTGGTATATATAGCATATACAATATGGTATATAGACAGAAATATATATATTTTTTCATATTATATAAAAACCCTGATAACACGTCTATTAAGTATTCCTAGCACGTAACTTATAAAGACAGCCAGCCTAATTAATACTCGACGCTTTGACATATTTGACACATTACTGACTTCCGACGTAAATTTCTTTAGACGTTTTACGATTTCAAATTTTTTTTATATATTTTTGTCTTCAGCCTCATATCATCAAGTCATAAACTTTTATACAAACCTTTTCACCTTTTTAACCTTTTCTTTCTTTCTATTTTCAATTTGGTAATTTACAGATTTATAATTATTTATTAGTGACAATAATACCACTCCCAAGGTGTGTTATCATTTAAAGATACATTCATTTTTCTATTCAAGATTATTTTCAATTGTTGGATGTGATCGTGAACTTTCCATCCAAAAATAAACTGGGTTTTTACCTTTCACCGAAATTTATTATATTGAAATTTTAAGCTAACGCAGCTTAAAATATATAGTACAGTTATTTTGAAAATTCTTATACAGTACATTTTTTAACATGTTTTTTAATGGCTGTCAGTAAAATTCACAACAGTAAAAATCATAATATTTTACTATATTTTTCTCATTTACTCATAAATTAAGCTTATTGATACGTTAAAATTACACTAGGATAAAATTAAATAATGTCTGTTATCATTGAATTTAACCGCGTACCGTCTGCATGCAACAAGAATTTTTTACTAGATTCATACCACTATGCCATAATAGAGATAGGTTGTAAGCATAAGATGCTTTTAGCAAATTCTGAAATTTCAATTATAGAAGCTCGAAATACAGCTTATTTTCTATTTTCACTACTCACTACTAGAATTCAAGAAAAATGTATACAACAGTCTGAATTCGACGGTCAGGCAATACATTTTGTATAGAAACTTTAAATCAGCATTTTAAGAGTTGAATGTAGGTTCAGTATTGTCGCTGAAATATCAGAACATAATATAACAAAGAGAGAAGTGAAGAGCGGTCACGGTATTAAATATAGACAGATTTTTCAAGTATCGTAAATCAGGTCAGCGTATTTTCGTGTCTGCTGCAGCCACCTTTTAGCAAATTCTAAATGTCAATTCTGAAAGTCCATGTCCATGTATACTTGTATATATGTATACAAGCATACATGGACATGGACTTTGTGTATATGTAAATCTATAATAGGTCGTTATTTAATTTTTCAGAAAATCTAAGCCTATCCCAAAACTTGGTATTTCCGTTTATAGAAAACTTAGAAGCTAAGCTCACAGAATCAAAATTATTCACTATATATTACTACTAGTTTGATCTTCTGGTACTAGAATGTTTTTTAGCCTCACACTGTATCCCGCTGTATAGCAGGTAGGCAGCGCTACACGAGTAAGTAGAGGGGAACAAGTGTTAAGACACTTCATTCTCACTTTGTGCCTTTTGTGCCTTTGCATATTGGTGGCGAAACATATCGCCACGTTTTCTCTTGTTGCCAGTGCGATGAAAATGAAAATATTTAATTCTCTTCGAGAATCAAACCCAGAACCATAGCGCTTACAGTTGACGCTGATCGTTGCACCACAATGCCATATCTTATTGTTGGATATAAGCCACTATATTATTGTTGGATATAAACTTATATAGATCCTTCTGTTTAAGATATCTAGGGATTTTGGAATTATGCCCAGTTATTTCAAGAATTGATTTCTACATTCAATAATCTTTGACAGCTACCATTCATTAGTAATAATAGTACATGTATATTATATAGATTATAGTACAGAAATATTTTTCTATTATCTTAAAATATTTTTAGTTAGTTATTAGTTTATATAATATTATTTTAAACTCCTCATAACATATGATGATGTCAGTCGATGTCGAGTTCAAGCAATGTTGAAATCGTACTTTGTGTTATCATTTATGAGTAAAATGTGTCTAAATGTGTGTATATATATTTATAGCAGTAAAATAATATCGGTTAAGTGAGAGTCAAACTCGAGCACCCATGGTTCCGTAGCAATTTCATAATTATGGGTCAATATAAAAATGAAGCATCTAGTAAAAAATCTCATATCATTTGATTTTGTTGACATCGGAGTTAATTTTTTTCTGTGATATAATTTTGGAGATAAAAAACTGGGTATATAATATTCATTTCAGCTTGATTTCACCATGCTATCTTAAGGAAAGGTTAAGATTAATCGCGGCTAAAAAGCGGAGAACGGAGCGTTTTGACAATAGACTCTCTTTATCTCTAACCGATTCGGGTGAATTCTGTACGGTTATAAGTGTGAAGCCAAACGTTAATATGTAGGTAAGTACGCTTACAACTTACGTAACTAAGTTTATTTATGATGTATATCAAGGGTAACATATATTTTACAGTCGAAGTGAAGTTTAGTTTGGCATGAACACCTCCGTTAGCTCCCTGAAGAGTTCGGGTTAGACGTTGTCACTTAGTTTCTAACAACTTAATGTTTTGTGTTATGAAAACGTAATTTTGTCTCTTAAATATTACAATAATTGCCGTTTTTTTTTTCATTTTTATTATGAAAAGCTAATTAATTTGCTAACCGATTTATTTTGAACTTTTCCTCTATTTATATAACCATCGGATATTATCAGATTTCTGATAATGCTTGTTATTACATAAAACCAATTTGATTAAATATGTTTCTAATCACTCCCTATCACGTGTATATCGAAGACTAGTCAACTTCGTTACGACGGCTACTTCAAGCAATTAGAAAATCTATTGAATTATTACTTGATATCATAGTGTAGATATGAATTTTGGCATGCTCTACATGCGCTACGCTCCTTGGATAGTGTAGAGCAGGACTAACAGGGAATTTCCCGAAATTCCAATGAGAACGGATAAAAACGATATTTTATAATTTATACTACTTTCTGAGGTATACATTTTATATGATGAATAATATTATTAAAAAAGCGTAACGTACAAACAGACGGAATTACAGCCGACAACAATATTAGTATAATAATATAATCTAGTCTGACCACTTAGCAATGAAAATTAATAGAACCACCTACCAACAATCAGCACATCCATTAATTCCACATAAAGCTGGTTTCCAGCGGATATTAATAATCGTGCCATTGCGTTTCTCTGATAGGTCTATTTACATAGAGGTTTACCGCAAGTGCACGGCTATCTCCAGTTTAATAAGGTTGATTATGGGGTCATATTATGGCAATAAATAAGACAAAAGATTGAATATTGATGTATATTTTTAACATAGGCTATCGAATCGCAGTTGTAGGTTCAATTCCAACTAGGGAGAATGATTGCTTTTCCTCCTTCTAGTAAGAATACCCAGCGTAACGTTGAAACAAAGTGTGAAACACACTATGAAATACAAATTATTTTGTATTTGACATTAATCTAGTCGATTTGTACGCACTTATAAAATGCAAGTTGAAATTGAATGTTGACATCGGTTTTTTTTTTGTGTAATACATTAAAATAAAATAGAAATTAAATAATAATAATATTTTATAGCGGTGATTTACTTCTTCTTCTTTTTATTTATGGCGTTTCAGTGCGTGCCAGTTCACGGTGATCTTTCTATTTAAATCAATGACAGCTGTCAAATAAATTTAAAAAAGGCAACGTGGCAAATATATATATATATATATATATATATATATATATATATATATATATATATATATATATATATATATATATATATATATATATATATATATATATATATATATATATATATATATATATATATATATATATATATATATATATATATATATATATATATATATATATATATATATATATATATATATATATATATATATATATATATAATAAAATTATTTCGTTTAAAATCTACGTAATATGTACTTAATCATAATGTTACATAATTCCCCAACTTTGTTACTCTGTACTACTAGCGTTTATGACTTGAGATAAACTAACTATGAGATTATCTCTTGCATTTAACTGCAACATTAACATTATATTTAGTCATTTATTAGATGCATTAATTTAACATGCACTGTTTATGCTGTTTTATTTATTTAGATATCAACGAATATATAATTATATTACACATGATTATTACCTAAGTTAAGCTTCAAGCTGTATTCCACACTTGGCAGGGAAGGCAGAGGGAACCGTAGGCTGAAGGAACCTAGTGTTAAGACACACCGTTCCCCACTTTCTGTCTTTCGAGGCATTTATTGAGTTTCGAACAAATTATCTTATTATCTAAGCGTAATATTAATTAGTCTATACATCAATTACAAAAATGAATATTAAAAAAAATATGACTAATTTATCTTCCAGAATTTTATTTAATTATTCTAGATATTTTTTCACATTGCTATGAAAGACAGAGTGTACCTTTGTTCTTTATCTTGCCCTCGTCACGTTGGCCTCGCTGAAAAAATTCCACATAAAATGTTTGAACCCAACGAAATTTGAACCAGTATCATCTTTTAATCATTTTGAATTTATTTACATAATAATTTCAATAATAATTCTACATTCTATAGTTACTCAAGTTTCATTTACGAAACTAGCAATTAGTACATATTTGTGACTTCAATAAATTCCAATGTCAGATCCAATTAATTTTGTTATTGTCAAAATCAATATGTCAAATGTTAATAATTTTTTATACGAATAGTGCGAATTTATTATAAACGTCCCAATTAGAGTTTATTATATTATCAGTGGTTTGAGGTGATTTTATGATTTAAATATGTATCATAAAAAAAATAAAAACTTGCAGTGCTTTTTTATAAACTAAGTTAACTATTAGAAATATCAACCAGTAGATTTAGGCGTTTATGTATATTAACACGGAGCAAAATAAAGCTCGGCATCGTGAAGCAAACTTGATAAAGATGCTTTTTTATATAATGTCAATATACTGTATATTGACACTAATTTGGAATACGATCCGTGATTGAATTTTAACAGTGGGAACAGGTAAACTCGCCTGACCTTCTAATTCTGCTTAATGATACTTAAAAATTAAAAAAAAAAACAAAGTAACCCCAGAAGCTTATTTTCAGGGCATACACAACGATATTGATGTAGATGATAAAAAACCTTAGCGTTTTTTTATCGAATTTATTTGCAAAGAATGAAAAATGATATGCTTTAGTAAGACGTTTGATTCATATTGAACATTGTCATATATTCATATACATTGCTAATATTATACAGTGATACATTAGAATGATCGATCTTCTTATAGTCGAGCATTTTTACTCATATTATTAGTATATTAATGCCGCATTTCCGCAGTAGAAGAGCGTCTCTGTACTGTAATAACTATAAACGAGACTTGTGGGTTCGATTCCAACTCGGGGATAAAGAACGATGACGGCCTTGAATTCCGCCACTCAGCATGCATTGCCTCAAAATTGGGCACAATGTAGGAAACGGAGTGTCTTAACGCTGGGCCACCTCTGTCTACCCTGCTATATGGAGGATACAGCTAATTATAATAAACAAAGTAATATTTTCATATTCTTACTTAGCTCGTAAATACTTAAGTGTTTACAAACGTTTTCGTTTTTACATGGGACCAGCAGCTGTTCAGCTAATTAAAACATCCTGTTTGTACACTCACTGTATTTGCACTATTTATTTGTCGATCGTCCATTTTAAGTACTCTATATGCGCTAAATACAGGAAAAAATAATACGAATCGTTGAAGATTAGTTCTGTATAAATAACATGTGAAGATAGTATAGGACATATCCTGTAGGAAACATCCTGACATCCAAAATCTGTAGGTAGGCCATAGCCTGACTGTTCTGTAGCTATAGCTTTAATTATTCCAGTAGATTATTTTTTTTCTCTACGATTTGAATGCTTCCCCTGCTTCACCTCGTCCACTGTCATCAGCCTCTTCACACAAGACCTCTGAAGGACTTTCATTAAAAAAAGCAGTTCTAGATAATTCAGTTTATAATAATATAGATATTGGAGTTTAAATTAGAAATGAGAATGATTTAATACGAGTACTTGATAATTTAGAGAATATGCAAAGTACAATCCAAATATACTTGAAATCGTCAAAATTGTTTAAATTAGACGGGTTTTCTAAAATTCAGTAATAATAAGTGTTTTGTGATTGTGTTGAATATACAATTAATATTTGCTAGAAGGACAGGAAGAGATACATTTCACTAATTTTTTTTATATTTTTAGCCTTACGCTGTGTTAAGTCACTCCGTTCGCTGCTTTCCGCCTTTCAAAATATTACGTATTGTATAGCGAAACTCAACGCAGAGCCTTGTCTCGTTATCAGAGTGAATAAAATGAAAACAATCCATTCTCCATGAATAGGAATCTCGCCCACAACAAAGCTTTTTTTTTTTTGTTAATCTAAAACGATATATTAATTCAAGTTTAGTAGAAAAAAAAAAACTAAAATATATAATACAATTTTCATATACAAACTATACTTTTTATAGAATATACTTAAGGAAAGTTGATTCGGATAAAATTAAAGTGTTCCATGTAGAATTTTGAAAGATTACGATGAATAAGTAAAATTTGGTTATCATTGATTAATTGATTCAATACTAACATAAAACTTTCAATATCAAATAGTTAATAGCTAAAGATAAGTCTAGCCTTATTTTTTACTTTTATTGACGTAAGTAAAAACTGAAAGTCACTTGGTGTTGCTTTAGTATTGAAATATATTTTTTATATAAAATATTAAAGTAGCACTACTTCAATTTTGTTTTCAAAATCCGAAATACAATTTCAAATTTAACCAGCATATATAGTTGTATATTTTAAACTTATATAATTACATATATGATAATATAAATATAATATACAATTGTATACAACAAAACAGATTTGATATTTTATCACTGATATTTAAATGCATTCCTACTGCTACAGATATATAAAACTTTAGATTGGAATTTTGAAAACAAGCATATCTAGATTCATTTATTCATAGAATGGAAACAAAAAATACTAACTTGTCATATTATTGTGGCGTCTCGGTATTGTATTTTTAAATCTTTTCTGGTATCCGGTCCCTATTTTTAATAGCGGGACTAAGACTTGGTCCAACTTGACCTTTTTTTTTAAGAATTACTGAACGAATATTTTAAATAGTACAATGTATATGTTTGTCTTCTTTTATATTTAAATACTCGTACGTATACATTTATTTATGTATGTTATCAGCTAAACTATAAGACATAAGAAAATAATGTTGCTGAACATATTTTTATATGAAATATTGGCATATGAAAACTTAAGATCTGGAATATCTCATGATAAACCATAATGTCCAGCTAAACTATATTCGATAGTAATGATGCGTTTATATATATATATATATATATATATATATATATATATATATATATATATATATATATATATATATATGTGCTAAACCAATAAAGCTATAAATAATTACTATTGGAAATTATTCTCTTATTGTTTTGTTACAATGAATGATGACTGATCATTAGTACGCACGGACAAACAGACTCGTATTTGTACAAATAAATAAGCTTATACACATTGAAATTTGATTAAACCAAATTTCGCTTATTAGTACTATATTCTAATTATATAAAATAGAATTGACGTCAAAATAATGACGTACGTGAAATACGTGAAATACGTTGTACGTGAAAAACGTTGTACGAGTCCCAAGCGTGGAGGGTCCTGGCCTGAATAGATCTCCAGCAAAGAACTACGGGATCTCTGTTTTGAGATACCAATCGGTCTCCTATTAAGGCGCTTCAAATGGAATTGGTTTTGGCACACCCTAAGAAGAGCACTCAGTCACATTCCAAGACAAGCCTTAGAAAGGACAACTCAAAGAAAATAGAAACGTGGCCATCCAAAGCACACTTATTCAGGAAAATTGAAAGCTTTGGGCTGAGTGTGAAAGTAGTCTAAGATGAATCGAATTTTCCAGAACATATACCAATATATCTATATAATATGATTGTAAGTAGTGGAGAAAAATTTTAATTGTTGTCAATACTTTTTTTAATATAAAGTCAGAGTAAACAAAACGTAATAAACATCCACGATAAACTCCTATATATTGTTACATGATACTTTATTAGACAAAAATTAATATAAAAATTCAATTCAAAGACTTGGGGCCCTCGCTTGCGGGCTATATTCATGTCCTGCCACTGAACACACAAGGTATAAAAATTGGACGGAGAGTTAGTACCAGTGTGTCATAACACTAGATTCCCCCAGAATTATCAAATTAATGGGACTGACAAAATTTGAATTCTTTACATAATTTTTACAAGATTAAGTACAGTAACTAAATAGACACGGGTTAAATCTGTAGTGTACAACTAAAAAAAAACACTAAGTCCCTGTCTACTCTACAAAAACAACTAAACAAAAACTTTGTTCCTTAACCACATAGTTATAAGATTCAAAATACCTCAATCTTCGATCCTAAAAGTAATTACTCATTATAATATTTTGATGTGTATTACCATTTCAAATGTGGCCACAAAGTGAAGTATGTCCTAAAGTTAGTAATGTTGGCATAAAAACGATAATTACATTAGACATTCTTTATTAGCTTGCCTTTGCCATTGACCGATGTTTATGTATGACATGATTTATCGCTGTATTTATGTATACAAACAATATGCTTTATAAGCGTCAATAACTTTTTATGGTTAATTTAGCTTTTGCTTAGTACATTCATAGTAATCCGGAAACAAATGGAAAAGCTATCTTTTTTCGAATTTTAAGCTTTTTGTTGCCTAATAAAGTAGACTAACCTATTATTTGACCACTCCACTTGGTTATTTTTTTAGCCACCAATTGGAATTAAATATTGAGAGATCAAATCGAAAGAAATATGAAAATTGTACTCACAATAAGTTTTAATTCATTACTGTAGATAGATATCTATCTATCGATCCGTCACATATATATCATATATATATATATATATATATATATATATATATATATATATATATATATATATATATATATATATATATATATATATATATATATATATATATATATATATATATATATATATATATATATATATATATATATACTTTATACAAAATATGTCAATAACTTAACCCAAAATTACAGCTCTCGCAGTAATGAAATAAAAATGATTTTAGTACTTCCACTAGCACAGAGGAAAAATTATTAAAAAAACCTAGTAAATATATTTTATGTAGTACAAACTAGTAAGTATTACACATATTACTTGTTTCAATATCAACAATTGAAAACAAGATAAGTGTTAAATTGAAATTTACACTGAAATCGTATACCTTGCACTTAAAACTTTCAAACTTGGAAGTATTAAGCGAAGCTTCTGAAAGAAAACTGCTGAAATCTTTTATATAATATAATTGAACAAGTACGGTTGTTTTCAACTTCACAATATTGCCGGTTAGACATAAGTGCCTATAAAAGCCTTGGGTTAAGACACCCCGTTCCCCAATTTTCGTCGAGTTGTGTGTGTTGTGTGGCAGAACTCTACGTCGCGCTTTATCAGCCAGAGAAAATGAAAAATGAAAATAATTTATTTTATATTAATTTTATTTAATATTCAGTATTAATATAAAATAAAAAAAAAAAATAAGTAATATAAAATATGATAAATATTAACACTTAAACTTACAGCTTTTCCTACTAGTAAATTATGCACACATACACACACACACACATATATATATATATATATATATATATATATATATATATATATATATATATATATATATATATATATATTATATATATATATATATATATATATATATATATATATATATATATATATATATGGAATTTTACGTAATGGATAAACTTTAAGTCTGCAAATAATAGTGAGTACTAAACTGCTAAATTAACGTTGCAAAAAATATTGACTAAATTATAATATAAAAAAAACGAAAGAAATCGTCTCTTGATAGATGATAAATGAACTCAATAATGTTCCAGATAATAACAAATGGCGTTCCATCTTTTCGGAATATCTAATTCTAACAACATTATCCTTAAATTTTTCTTTAAATCATAATTTAAGTATTAGACAAATAAATATATGTGAATTACAATTACTCAAATACATCTGTGTTTATTTTTAACCGTCCAACCAACCCAAACATACACGCACATACACACACACACATACACACACACACAAAATAAAGAAACACATCACATTCACTCACCTAAATATCATAATTATAAATAAGTACAGTATTATGTTACGACTTGTTAACAGTATAATAAAATAGCAAAAAAAAAAGTGTACCTAGTGATATTTTTTTTTTATTTACAATGTAATGTCTATCATATAGTACTACAGCACGTTTATGAAATAAGACATTATTATTATTAATATTAAAATACTCCTTTCTCCATTTTCAACTCTAATTAATTATTAATAATTTAAATAATAATTATTAATCAAGATATTGCATATCGAGTGGCGCGATCTTAACGCCGCGTTTTATTTTGCCAAAGAAATGATAATAGATCATTCTGAATAGTGATCGCACCCGCTATCATCATGTTTTCACAAATTATCCCACTACACCAATAAAAATGAAGTTTACGAAGTAAAATTGTATTTATATTGTATTTCTGCTTATTCACTTTTTTAAGTTGGTATAATTAATTGAAGCTTTGACAGAGTAATGTACGTTCTTAATATAGAGTTTTGTAAAAAAAATAATGAAATAGAAAAGGTAGAGAATCAAAAATTGCATCCTTATAAGGAATTTTCCAGCTTCATTGGCACTTTTTTTACCCTTATACTGTCTCCACTTGGGCAACGATTTGAGTCAGCACTTAAAATTCCTTCTAAATCCGGAAATACAAAAAGCTCCAGAAGTAAAATGGAATTTTTTCTTGAAAAAGCTTCGTATTAGAATTTTGACTAGAGATTAGAAGTTTCACTTGTTTTCATATAACTATAGGATACAAAACCCGTAATATTAATTTACTTTAAACATTTTAATTTATATTGAAACTAGAGGTTTTCTTCTGATATTCTGTTTAATCTCTGTAATAATTTAAAAAAATATATTATAAATTATAAAATTCATTCACGCCAAATTTTTTTATACAATAGAGCTCAATAGCTGTTAGTTTTGCTCGGGAGAATAAATAATGGTTATTTCCCTTCTATGGTAAGAAATCTCCGCCACTTATCACGGATAGCTGCAAATTTTGGCGGAATTTCATGACACTATTTTGTCACTACTATTTTGTTATGAGCTAAAACATCTCTTACTTACTCCACAACCACTCCACTCCTCTTACTTACAATTAATTAATATTTGTTTATAGTATCAAAGTAATTAATTAATATTTGTTTATAGTATCAAAGTTACGAATTTTGTCGATGAAGTTATTATTTTTCCCCCCAATTACATAAAATAATATTTACTGTTACGAGATATGAAATACAATTATAAAAAATAATTTGTTATAGATACAAGACAAATTCCTAATGAGAAATAACGTAAGTAGAGCTAAGTAGGCAACGCTGTATATAATTGAAGTGGATCCTCCTTTAAATTATAGTATTGAAGTAATTTTATAGAAGTAAGAGATAGAGAGCTTGTTTTCATCAAAGTAATTATATTACCTTTAGCAAGGTGAAGTGAAGGTTTATTAAAATGGCTAAACTAATTTGAAGCACTTGATCCAATTAATCTGTATTGCTAACAAATTTTATTAATTTGTTGGCTTTCTTTTTTTTACTATAAAAAAAATACCAATAACACATTTTATTGAAAGCTTTTGAATTTTTTTTGTCAGTAAATGTTTTTATATTTTTAATATAACCATGTTATGATAAGTTATAGGTATGTAACTTCATTAGTGTTAATATGACACAGTCGGAGGCAAAAGCACAGCCTCCATCTGAAGACAAAAGAATAACAGTCGGCAATGGGTTATGGGTTATAAATTCAATTTTCTTTCGAGGGAATGAACACAATATCACCAAAATTAGGCGAAAAATTGGTAACGAGTATGTACCCACTGCACGAGAGATTAGATTCCCAACTTTAGCTATAGAAACAAATACATTTCAAAAGTAAATTATGTTATAAATTAAAACAAACTCAGAGTAATCAGTCATATACCGTCTCTACATAAATAATAGGTAGCTGCCTAAAATAATAAAATTATTTAATACAAATATAAAATCTATTATTTTCTCGAACAAACATTAACTTAAGAACCCACGCATAATCATAGAACGCGTCCTTATTTCATATTTTTTTATTTATTTATTAAGGGAAACATACAGTACAGTAAAATAATTTCAATATAAAACATACAAAATAGAACAAAGTTCAATAAAGTTTCCACAAATTACCAAACACGTACACTTCTTAAACACTAGTTATTTATAAAGAACAAAATATATTCCATAATGTATAATAATATAAGTACTTTGGTAATTACACTACAAATATTAAACAACATATGACATTTGGCCGGTTTATAGCCAGATCGTGTTATACATGGTGGTCTCGATAAAAGTGATTGAAATAATATATGGTACAAGTATATATTTTTTTATTATTCGATTATTTAAGGAAACTACACAGTTGAGTAGGGCTCAACTAACCGTGATATTGTAAGGGTACACGCGGCCCGTGTCCTGGGTTACTGAACTCAGGAACTAGAGACTCTGATGGTATGGCCCTCAAATGGTAATAACTCAATATTTATAATAATGACCAAAGTTGTGACCAAGGTCTTCTAAATTCTTTACTTTCAAAATACGCCCGCGGCGAAATCTACGAGCCATTCAATGTAATATTTCAATCTCAATACTAATGGTGACTTGCTATAATGCAAATTTTCACTTATTACAATTTTTTTGGCCATCATAGCGTAGTTGCACTGCAACTGTAAGTGCCAAGCTTGTGGGTTTGATTCCTACTCTGAGGAATGAATTATTTTCATATCTATACTCTGTCAGTTCAAAAAAAAATGCAAAGCGTGGCGTTGGGTCTCTAAAATTGAGCAGAAAGAAGTTTTCCATCCGCCCACATACTCGTAGCTTACAATCTACTAAAAAAAATCACATTTTTTATTATACGTAAAGTATTATTATATTTGTAACTTTTATAAACTAAATATACAAACATTATTTGAATGGAACTCGAGGGACAGACTCGTATAATGTTTTTCGTATGTATGCAGTAGGTATTCGTAGTTTACGTAGCATTTGACTTTAATTTATTATTTTACTTTAGTAATATAAAGCATTGTTCAAAATTTATCATATTCATATACATCAGAAACAAATATATTAGAAACATGGGCCAAGTGCGCGTCGGACTTGCGCATTCAGGGTTCTATACCAAGTTCCAGATTGTTGGTCAACGGGAAGTTATAACATATAAGTTAAATTTACGTATGCACTAATTTGGTATCAAAACAAGCTATTTTTGTGAAATATATATATATATATATATATATATATATATATATATATATATATATATATATATATATATATATATATATATATATATATATATTTTTTGATTGCTTGGACTTAGAAGTATTGTGTTTCTATGCTTCCATAAATTATAGACCCGTATATTTAATACTAATTGCAACTTGAGAAAAATTATGTTGATAAAAGGACAGACAGACAAACGGACATCTACCTAGATCTTGTAAGAGCTACCTTTTTTCTTTTAAAATTAGAGCACTCTAAACTTGGCAGGTAAAGCCCAATTAATGGACAGATATCTTCGCTATCTTCAAAGTTTTTGTAGCCTTGAAAAGATATTTTACAATTAGATTTTTTTTTATTTTAAATAAGGAGTTTTACTTTCATTTTAAATAGGGAGGGAAACTCAATAAAATAATCAATCAAAAAAAATCAAAATATTCTTTATTCAAATAAGTATTGTCAGTCCTACTAGAAGCTACCACCAGCTCGGAGGGCAGTTCTGCTGAGAAGAGCTGGCGTGAAACTCAACAGTTGCACTTTTTAATGTAAATTAATAATAATATATTTACATTTAATAATATATTTACAACTGTGGTTAGCCTGCCGAATGAGCATCAACAGTACTTAACTCCACACACTAACATCCGTATAATATTCTTGGAGTGTATAATATACTTTCCCCAATAATAAGTTTTTAATCTTGACTTTAAATTATTCAAAGGGTAAGTCTGTAAGTATTTGTGGAATTTTATTAATAAATCGTATATAATAAATCGTTTATGTCCCAAGGTATACGCATATATAATATTATATATGCTTATACCTTGGGACATAAACCGTGCTTACCGTGCCGTACCGTGCTTATTACTGTTCTTTAGATAATTGTTAATATTTTTACGTACAAGCAAACATTATTGTATATGTATTGTGACAGAACCGTAAGAATACCCGCTTTATTAAAAGCTTCTCGCAAAGAATCCCGAGCTCTCATGCTGTAAATAGCCCGCACTGCTCTTTTTGAATTATAAATATTGATTCAATATCTGCAACATTGCCCCAAAGCAATATTCCATAGGATAAAATGTTATAAAAATAGCTAATATAAACGATTGCATAAACTGTAAGCTGTCTCACTTTTCTAACAGCTTAAGCAGCACAGCTCAGTCTACTCGCAAGGGTGCCCCATTGGAGTCTCGAATCCAGAGTTATTCCTAAAAACACTGCAGAGTCAGTGAAATTAAGAATTTCATTATTGAGACTTAAGTTAAGCTTAACATTTGGTATAGTTAATTCTATACATTTTGTTGTTTTTGCGTTCAATAAACCAAGTAAAGAATCTGCGCCAGTGCACTATTTGCTTCGTCCAAATTATCTTTTTTACGGTCTACTTTAAAGATCACAGAAGTATCATCAGAAAATAATACAAAATCGTATAAATTCTCCGCAAAAAAAGGAAGATCGTTTACATATATCAAAAATAGGAAAGGCCCCAAAATCGATCCTGGCACACCCATCCGTAAATAACTACCAGACGACTTTACAATATTTACAGTAACTTCCTCAATCCTTTTAGTGAGATTTGAAGCAATTAGATTACGAACGTTTTTGTGGACTCCAAAATGACTAAGTTTGAGTAATGATGTATTGTGGTCTACGCACTCAAAAGCCTTAGGCAAATCACAAAATACTGCGATTGCGTTACTACTTTCACTACTTTCTCCACTTTTAAATAACGGAACTACTTTAGTGTTTTTCATAAGGTCAGGGAAAATACCTTTGTCAACTTCTTAATTAAAAGTCTTTACTTATAATTTTATTATAATTATATCTTATTATAAGTTTTCCATTTCCCAGTTGTACTAGTTATAATATTCCACGTAGTACATATTTTATTTTTAGAGTTTAATATTCTATTTCTTATATATATATATATATATATATATATATATATATATATATATATATATATATATATATATATATATATATATATATATATATACATATATATATATATATATATATATATATATATATATATATATATATATATATATATATATATATATATATATATATATATATATATATATATCTCAGAGGGTGTCTAGCCAATTATCTGTCCGATATTTGGTTTCCGGCATACGGGTACGCGACCCCGGGACCTCGAGCCACCACTTTCATAACCCGATCCAATCCATGTAAGTGGTGTCCCTCCCCTATATTCCAAGTCTTTCTGCCTCTTATTCCCTTTCCTTTCTTGGTTTTCTCCCAGTAATGGGTTTGGAGGTCAGATGGCAATCGCTCCACAAAAAACCACTTCGCCACTCATATGGACCGATTGGTCTTAGTCGGAAGGCAGACCCTGGCAAAAAGCCGGGACTAATGCCAGGAAGAAGAAGAAGAAGATATATATATATATATATATATATATATATATATATATATATATATATATATATATATATATATATATATATATATATATATATATACATATATATTGCTTGAATGCAAACTTTTTAAAGAAATGTATAATTTAAATCAATATAGCTATTAATAATTTCTATAATGGGCCTTTAGTTAACTGAAAATAGAGCTCGGGAAGGCTTGAAATGGTTACAAAATGAAGGTGCGAGTCTCTCTATTATAAAAATATATTTTACTTAAGTGACAATTATACGAGATTATTTTGTTCCCACAGAGTATGCAGAAAGATATTGTGCTAAAGCAGAGTCACCGATCTCAGAGTTTTCCGAGTCTCAAAAAAAATTGGACTTAACTTTTTTTCACTTCTTCAACAACAGAAGTTAAGTCCCAATTTTTGTTTACACTAAGTAGAAATATTTTAATTCCAGAAGCTGAAACATTAGATAAGTAGGCGAAATACCTTACAATTTTTAAAAGAATGCCTCATATTTTAATATTTAATCAATCAACTGACTGACTGTATGATGACAGATATCAATCCTATTCAAAATTGGATTAGATCTCAACTTTTAGCAATTAGCATTTAAAAGCAGCTTAAAGCAATATGCTTTAAAACAGTTTACTTCGTGTGATTGTTAACACAAATTAATAGATACTAATGCTAAAACACATTTAGAGTAAAATATACGCGCATTCTGCTAGAATATAATTAATAAAGTGTGTGTAATATAAATGATAACCTAATTACACCATTAAATGTGTTACAATTATGAATGAAATTATTGTTTAATAATTGTAATTAAAAAACAACAATGATTAAACTCCCGTTTCAATTGGACCTAATTTGATTGCCTTTCATTTGTTGGCTTATTTTTGTAATGGATGTTTATATGATGTGCAGTATATATGTATGTTATAAATTACATAATATATAATTAGATATATTAATGATTGTTTGTGAGTGTCCTAATACTAGGTTGCCTCTGTCTATCCTATATGCGGGAAAAACATGAAGCTATTTATATGTTTGCTTTTGTTGATTTCCGGTTTCATAATTTGTATTATTTTAATAAGTAAAATGAGGGTAAGTTTTTGTAAGCTTCTCCCATTACTTTCAATGATACAAAGCCACAAACCATATATGGTACAAAGGTCTGGATGTAAATATTATTAATTTAAATAAAAATCATGAATAAAAAATTCGTACTATCTAACAAAAGATACGGTTCATATGTCTGTAGTGTATATGTAATAATAATAAAAAAAAATTAAATTAGCTTCACGCTGCATCCTACACATTGCAGAGAAGGCATAGGGAACCGTAGGAACCTAGTGTTTCCGCGTGTTGAGTGGCGGAATGCAACGCAGCGCTTTGCCTTGTTACTAGACCGAAAATGGAAATCATTACTTCTTAATATAATATTACTTATATATATATATATATATATATATATATATATATATATATATATATATATATATATATATATATATATATATATATATATATATATATATATATATATATATATATACACAAATAATAAATAATTTAATAAAAATTTGATAGTTGGCGTGGCTGATATTGAAGGCACGCGCGTTTTATTAGATAATGATTTGAATAACAGACTACGTGTTATCTTGTGGAATTTGGTGAAGTAGATAGAGGAGTTAGGACTGTAGAGGCGAGTTTAAGCGGACTGTAATGGGGCTATAACTATACATATTGTAAATTATTAATTCATTCGAGACCTCATCAAATATAATAAAGTGGAAGTGGAGTTAATGAAATCTGTTCATAAACCTCAAATCAATTTTGCGGACTAATATTCCATAATTGACTTATAAAATTGTATATGTTTTGTACCCATTTATGATTTGTCCTTATATAGGATCAAAATTAATTTAAATATTTTTAGTCCTACCTAGAAACGTCGCCTATACCATATCCGGTTACGACTCCTATGCATGTATTTGTTTATAGGCTTTATTGTGGTGGGCTCTGATGTGGCTTGGAGCTCCGAATTTAGTTTTAAAATTCGGTCACACGGTTCACAGTAAAACTGGCCAGCCGAATTATATATGTAGGTGTAAGAGAGCTTTGGTTTTATCTTCCATATTTGACGTTTTGCATCTAAATTTTCTGTGCTTTTTTTAAAAAGGTTAACACTTTTATGAATAGTTCGTCACTATTCCGATCTAAGACGTGCAAGTTCCACTAGTTGGTAAATGCCACAAGATTGCGCTTGATCAGGTCTTTGCAGCAAAGGTGCTGTTCTCCTGCTTGCAAGTTCAGAATGAAAGGCAGCCTTTGGCAGTCTGCTGTCATCCATACCTAGAAAAGATAATATAGTGCTAACACACTCTGTTCTCGATTTTTCACCAACTTTCAGAATATGATTTATTTATTTTGTACAGTCTATACAATTAATTTTTAAGCTTAAAATATCATACCTCCACATCTACATACAAGTATAAAATTATACACCCATTTAGACTGGATAAATACATAATGACTTTGCAGTACAATAAAAATTTTGCACTTTAGTCGCTTTCTTGGCGGTACTGAAAAGGACCGCGAGAAGGGACTGAAAATCGTCAATTTGATAGAATTCTTTGATCTTGAATATTTCTTGAACGACAACATACTAATGTCATTTTTTCTTATTAAAATAAGTTCTTAGTTGCGGGTAGATACAAAAGTTGATAGACGTTTTTTTTTAAAGCTGTTTAATTATTTTATTTATAATTTCTTAAAAGTATATATATATATATATATATATATATATATATATATATATATATATATATATATATATATATATATATATATATATATATATATATATATATATATATATATATATATATATATATATATATATATGGAGGGCGAAAATCATCTTAAAAGGCACCAAAATTACTGTGACGGAATTCCTAACAAAGTCCCGCCAGGATGTCTTTAATGCAGTCCGGCATTAGGAAATGTTGGTCAGCGGACGGAATGATTGTTATTTTATTAAGAAATAAATCAAGAGTGAAGATATCTACGCATTCCGAACTCAAACAACTAATTGAACAAAGTTCCACCGGCAAGAATTGATTTTTGTTTATTTTATTTTATTATGCTTCTTTAAATATAAACCAAATATAAACCAAAATTCAAATGTCTTATACTTTTGTGAAGTGTGATACTTATTTTTCTTTACTTTTAAGTTACATAAGTATCAATTTTTTGACATGTGTCACTTATATCGAATGTCACATTCATATGGTTTCATGTTCCGTTTTATGTCAATCTTTTTATTTTTGTTTTGCATAATTTTAATTTTAATGTAAATTGTAAGTTTAATCAACTAGCACAGGTAAAATCAAGCTGTATATTTTATAGGTTGTATATAAGTTGCTAGATTTGTATTTAGTATATATATTTATATATATATTGTACATATATCTTTATATTTAATATATTTTTATATTTATTTATTTTTTATATATATATATGTTTTATTTCTAAGATAGTGCAGACAGTGATGATAACTCTGACTCTGAACCACTATTTGATAAACTGTTGCATATTTTTGCTAATAATTGTTCCACAAGCATCTCCTTGGTGCATATCAATGCGCAGAGTGTCCCAGCGCACTATACTGACCTTCTCACATCCTTTAGCTCCGGCGTGGTTGACGGCATATTTATATCCGAGACCTGGTTAAAACCCTCACTTTCATCTGCTTGTTACTCTCTACCAGGTTACCAGCTATTTCGCAATGACCGCACTGGACGAGGTGGTGGAGGCGTGGCTATTTGTCTCCGTGACAACATTCCTGCCAGTGTCGTTTCTTGCTCTCCTCATGAAACTAATGGATCTCTTGAATACTTTTTTTAGAGCTAACATTGCGTCATTCAAAAATTCTTGTAGGAGTCCTGTACTCCCCTAACGACCATGTCAATTATTTTAGTGCTCTAGATGGTGTTCTGGAGAATCTACGCCCTCAATATGAACATGTGATTTACATGGGCGATTTAAACACGTGTCTTTTAAAGAATGATCGTAGAACTCATTTGTTAAAGGAATTACACGAGTCTTATGAGTAAACCTTTTACCTTTGTTTTCCCCACTCATTACTTTCCTAACTGTAGGCCTTCACTGATTGATATAATTTCTGTCTCTAACCCTAATCTCGTTAATTCACACGGTCAAACGACCGCTCCGTTTTCCTTTCATGATCTTATTTTTATATCTTATTAGTTAGGCCCCCCTCCTAAGGTTAGAGGCAAAATTCTTTTTCAGCGCAATTTTAAGCATATGGTTCTTGGACGCTTAAGGGATGATGTGAGGAATATAGACTGGTCTCTCATAATGTCAACGTCTAGTATTGACACTATGGTAGAATCTTTAACTTCTGAACTGATTCGAATTTATGATATCCACGCCCCTGTGAGACCAGTCCGTATGAAACATGCGCATGCTCCCTGGTTAACACAAGTAATTAGGAACACTATGGCAAAACGTGACAGGGCTGAGGTTAAAAACAAAAAATCTCCCTCTCCCGAAAACCTTGCTACATATAAAAAACTGCGTAACATCTGCAACAGATTATGTAGGGATGCCAAGCGTCGCTATTTCCACAATACCATTAAGAATCTTAGTCAAGCACAAGTTTGGAGATTCTTGGAGTCGTTTGGTGTACGCAAAACCACCGAAACTCGTCAAGTCTCAGTGGGTCTTCACTCGCTCAATTCTTTCTTTGCAACTCCTTCATTTAATATAAATCCCCAAATCAAATCTGAAACAATAGCTATCTTATCTCAATGTGTCCTACCAGACTCTATTTCATTTTCATTTAAAGCTGTATCAGAAGGATGATTTCAAGGAGTACGTTCATTCCATTTCCACAAAAGCCTATGGAATTGACAATCTCAGCCTGGAGAAGATTCTTCCGGTGTTGGAGAGCATTAAACCAGTGTTCACCCACCCACAACTTTTCTCTGTCAAGTAATGTCTTTCCTTCACAATGGAAGAGTGCTTATGTCATTCCACTTCCCAAAACCAACAACCCTTCCAATGTCGCTGATTACCGTCCCATATCTATCCTCCCTGTTCTATCCAAGGTCCTAGAATCTATAGTCAATAATCAACTGTACTCTTTTCTTTCTGCCAACGACCTACTCTGTCCTTTCCAATCCGATTTCTGTCCCTACCATAGCACAGTTTGAGTGTTGTTGAATATTGCGGAGGACATTCGGTGCGCTATGGATAACAACAAGCTCACCGTTATGGTACTCTTGGATTTTAGCAGCGCTTTCAGCTCTGTTGACTTTGATATACTTCTTGGCATTCTTCGAGTCAATATTTCTTCAGCAGCTATAAGCTGGTTCCGTTCTTATCTCTTCAGTCACCGGCAATGTGTAAAAGCAAACGATATAACTTCGTCTTGGCTTGATCTCACAGCTGGCGTTTCCCAAGGCGGCGTTCTTTCTCCATTTCTTTTCTCTATTTTTATCAATAATATCTCAAGAGCCATTACTTCTCCTTTCCAACTGTATGCGGATGATTTACAACTTTACCGTCACATTAATTTAAATGAATTGCCTGCAGTCATCGACACCTTAAAACACGATCTCGGTGCCATCAAAACTTGGGCCGAATCTTTTGATCTTTTGGTTAATCCAAAAAAATCACAGGCTATAATTATTGGTAGCAATAGACTTAAATGCAAAGCCAACTGGGATTCTGTGCCTGCAATACGATACTCGGGTGTGTCAATTCCTTACTGTGACGAAGTTACGAATTTGGGTCTAATAATTGACTGTAACATGTCTTGGATACCTCACATCAATGCAATTAGCAAGCGCATGTTTTTCTCTTTCCATTGCCTTAAGCGTCTCCAATACTTCCTACCTCACAAAATCAAAATTCTGCTAGCGCAATGTCTTCTCCTTTCCATTCGCGACTACGCCGATGTCTGCTATTTGGATGTGACCGAGGAGCTGCTTAACAAATCGGAGCGACTTCAAAATCTGGCCATACGCTTTGTTTATGGACTACGTAAGTATGACCATTTCGCAATTTCGCGCTAAACTCAATTGGCTCCCAATCCGTCTTCGCCGTAATATGCACATCGTTGTATTTCTTTTTAAGATTCTTAATTACCACAACTTCCCTACTTATCTACGTTCCCGCTTCACCGTGCATCCCACTCCCTCACGCTCTAGACGGTCATTCGTGGTTCCGTCGCTTGATGTACCTATGAGCAACACGAAATTTTTACAAAATTCCTTTTCTGTATACGCTGCATCCCTCTGGAACAAACTTCCTATTCCTATCCAAAAAAGCCCATTCCTTTTTTCCATATATATATATATATATATATATATATATATATATATATATATATATATATATATATATATATATATAAATATATATATATATATATATATATATATATATATATATATATATATATATATATATATATATATATATATATATATATATATATATATATATATATATATCTATAGAGGGTGTCTAGCCAATTATCTGTCCGATATTTGGTTTCCGGCATACGGGTACGCGACCCCGGGACCTCGAGCCACCACTTTCATAACCCGATCCAATCCATGTAAGTGGTGTCCCTCCCCTATATTCCAAGTCTTTCTGCCTCTTATTCCCTTTCCTTTCCTGGTTTCTCCCAGTAATGGGTTTGGAGGTCAGATGGCAATCGCTCCACAAAAAAACCACTTCGCCACTCATATGGACCGATTGGTCTTAGTCGGAAGGCAGACCCTGGCAAAAAGCCGGGACTAATGCCAGGAAGAAGAAGAAGATATATATATATATATATATATATATATATATATATATATATATATATATATATATATATATATATATATATATATATATATATATATATATATATATATATATATATATATATATATATATATATATATATATATATATATATATATATATATATATATATATATATATATTGTTACGGGTTCTTACCGAAATAAAGAAAACAAAATGAAAAGAAACTTATATTAAAATTAAACTTATATTACAATAATGCTAAAATACATTTAATATAAAAAACTAACTAAGTAACTAACTAACTAATTAAAACTAAATAACTAATCTAGATCCTTAATTCTACTTGGACGCCAGGAGTGTTTTTTTTTATATGCTACAGCTCGACAATGCGTATGTACGCGGAACTCTGCCAAAACCAGGCCACGACTATTCCAGGGCTTTCTTTCAAAATCTGGCGGCTGCATAAAGTAGCAGACAGCCACTGGGCATAAAGGGCGTTTCAATAGGCCCTACTACATAAGAATAAACACCAAAACTAAAAAGTAAACCGCTACTCTTAATAAACAAATTAAATTTCCAAAACTCAATATATTTCTTTGTACATTAAGCGGTCAGTTTAACGGTCCTTTCTCTCGGCATGACACACGTTATCTCCGTTCAACTTCATTTTAGTTAAAATCTCCCTACCCGCTCGTTACACATGTAATTTAACAATCGATAATTATTATTAAACCAAACAAAAAAACAGCTACGCGGAAAGGAAGATTTGAACTCGGGTCGCCCGTACAATATGTGCTTATAGCTAATGCGACAAACAAACAAACGTCACTGAGGTTTTTTAAAATTACTTAATTATATATATATATATATATATATATATATATATATATATATATATATATATATATATATATATATATATATATATATATATATATATATATATATATATATATATATATATATATATATATATATATATATATATATATATATATATATATATATATATATATATATATATATATATATATATATATATATATATAAATATATATATATATATATATATATATATATATATATATATATATATATATAGATATATATATATATATATATATATATAAAAAAAAAGGGTAACAAAAAACTTACTGGTATGTTACTGGAATATTATTACATAATATATAAAACTAATAAGCCCAGTCATTTTTTACTTTCAAAATCTGTTGTATGATTTTATAATACAGAAATTCATTCAATCAAAACTCATTAAGCTTCTCATATTGCCCTATTTCCTTATTCATTTTGTCAAGGGCCACTCAGAATATGCTACAGTGGCGGAAATATTATATTACGATCATGATATTGCGCTTGTACCAATTTCTAAAAATTGTATCATGCCTTAATAGCTCTATATTGGCTGGAGAAGTTACTCTACTGAATTTGTGAGTTCAATTTTTCATAAGGATATGTACTGTCATAACCCCATCCAGCATAGCACGATATTCTTTAAACTAATTTCATTCACTGTATACTTAGGAATATACTTACTAAATAAGAATTTTATATTATATACTTTAAACATCTTGAAAATAATTTTTTTATTATATCTTTGCATATATTCATCAAATATATTTTCAGCTATTTTGTCTAAACGAATGTCCCGAAAATCTCTTCATAAATAGCTTAGGTTTCAATGTAACATGATCGTACGTACTAATCTTAGTATAATGTACATTTAAATATAGAAGGGTCAAGAGGGGGTTAATGAATAATTAATAATCAGTAAAGATTTGATTTTGTATTAAAAATCTACATTTGTGTAAGTAAATTAGGTTTTAGTAATTAATGCTTGTAGTAGTCTATATAACTTTCAAGATCTCAGTATAATATACATTGTTTTTGGTTCACGCTGTATCCCATGTATAGCAGGATAGACAGAGTAATTCATCAATTCCTGTATGGGAATCTAACCTGTAACCATCGCGTTTATAGTGGACGCTGTACTACTGCGCCACTCTGGTAACAAGATGAGGCACGACGTTGAGTTCAATACACATTGTCTCAAAAAAGGCAGAAAGCGGAAAATGTAGTATATTAATTCTAGGTTGAATCCTAGTAACTTACCCTGATATGTATGGGATACAGCGTAAAACAAAAATAAAAATTATAATAAAAATAAATATTTGCTCTATAATATTACTTACGTCTCAACAATCTGCCTGTAAGTAAATATAATTATTATAAACAATAAAGAAAGAATCAGGTGACGGCATTTTGACATCCAACTAAATAGTGATAAAAAGCGTTCAGTAATAGAATATATAAGCTAAAAAATATACAAATACAAATTTCACTATAACTTATTAAGTGTTACGTTCCAGACATAACGTGTCGACTGGTTAAACTTAACGCAGTGGCTTGTCTACTAGAACAAGAAAATTAAAATAATTTTACTCATCCGATTAGTACCCGAACCCACACCCATCATGTCTACAAGCAGGCGATGTCCCACTGCGCTACAATAGTCTTCGTAATAAAATATTTCCAGTAAGAACTGAAATAAATACCATATCCAATAAAACAACCTCATCTTGAAAACGTATAGTGGATTAATTTAAAACATGCGCTTTTACGACCGTGTAAATTGAATTTTAGTTTACAATATAAACTTTGTGGTCAGTATCCATAAAAAGCTTTTTAAATAAAGCTGTACTGTACAGATTGAATTTTATATATCTTTATTTGTATTATATTTCCTTTGAAATCTAATATAAAAAAAAAATTTGTAACTAGTGATAAATTATATATTATAGTGTGAAATATAAATTAAAAAGTATTATATATATATAACAAGAATTATATGTTTAATGAAAATTATAAGCTTTTGTAAGCTCATCAAGAGTCTTACTATCCCCACCTATTGTGGGAAAATCGTGACGTAGTTTTGACATCTTGTTCATATTGCTAGCTACGTAATTTTGAGATTGAATTTCTATAAAGTCATGACTATTTCAACAGATACAATATTTATATAAATTGTGTTATTGTAAAACCTTCTATTAACCACTATAACTGTCCCATTAATTGTTGTGTTAATTAATATTTTATGGTGTGTTGAAAAGTTAGAGTTAAGGCCTTAGTTGTAATAAATACAATATATGTATGTTTTATTAAATTTTGATTGGTTACTCTCTATAAAATAAATAATGGTAAGATAAAACAGTAGGGAATTGAAAAGAAAATTGACAAAGAAAGGATGTTGGATATTTGTTTAATTTTTTGTTGTCACAGCGAGCTATATTACCGTAGATGTTAACGGTAATAATTTGTTATCATGTTACACTTTACTATGTCGTATATGGCTATAGATATATATATATATATATATATATATATATATATATATATATATATATATATATATATATATATATATATATATATATATATATATATATATATATATATATATATATATATATAAAAGCGTAAAATGAACCCACACCCATCACGAAAATCTATATTATTTTCCTCTACGACACAAAAATATCTAAATATTTACCAAACCAATAAAATGATCGAAAAGAGCAATAAATTCCACACGATCATTTGGCAGAAGTTTTTATAAACGTGACGTGACGTCCATTTGTGTAAGATGATTGCTCATAAAACGATACTTCACGCCTTTATACGAGTACATAATGAAGTCAAATGAGATTTGCTTTTACGGTCTTGGCTCAAGATGTTGTGGTTGAGTTAAGAAGCTTTACGGAGCTTTTAATTAGACTTTTGATAAAGAACTATGAATAATATTTATCTAAAGATAATTTTCCTAAGAATCGTTGGTATCACTGAATTCCTTTAAAAATGTCGTATTAGAGAGAACTTTTTATGTTATTCAACTTTAATACCCTTTAGAACTTTATTCTGTAAATTTGTTGAGTTGAATTTATATTTTTTTACTTCCTGGTAGGGATATATCCCCCAGGTAGCAGGGTAGGCAGAGAAATCCTAGTACACCCCGCTACTGAATTTTCGCAAAATTTTTGATATATTGCATGTTGCTTAGTGTTCTTCTTGATCGAGAAAAATGAAAATATTGAAGAGTTAAGAATTATTTTCACTATAAATTATTCTATCCGGCAAGATTTAACCCATAATTAATATTATAACTTATAAGCTTAACACATAAAGCAACTATTAGAAACTTAAACCTGTAGTTCCTTTCATACAAAAATCTACTCAATCTACTACAAAATCAAGTTGGTATTTTCGTAAGCGGAAATCCGGAAAGCGGAAAAAACAATCATGAAATTTGTACGGAACTGACGGTGCGTGAGTACTACTCGCACTTAAACGATATTTTTTAAAACAATATTTTGGCATATTGACATAGTATGCTCGAAAACTATAACGTAGAGAGTAAAAATATAGTCAATCATTAACATGTATATGTTATATATTCCATTGCATTATATTGATATTCGAACCGTTTCTTTCAAAAGTTGTATAAGCCCATTTTCAGTTATTCCGAAAAAAAAAACCCTTTTAAAAGATTTTTTATTGTAGAAAAGATTTTGTAGGAAATTTAAAATTAACTAGATATATATAAATAAATTACATTAAATGGGGCATGAATTACAAATTGTATAATTTTTTATTAAAAATGGACATACACTTGCAAAATATTTAGAACAAATAGAAATTTGAAGTATCGGCCAAGTAGTATTTGTAGCGGAATAATACCATTATGTACTTATCTCCGGCAGAACAAAGTTATCTCTTCCGACGTGGTGAACGTTATAAGGAAAATCTTTTCATTAGTACAAATTAGTCCTGGTATACTCATATATATATGATGAACAATTATTATGTATATGTACAATAGCTATGATTTTGGATTTTAAATATTAGTTTTTTAAAGTGAAAACTTGTATTTCCTCTTCGTGAAAGGAAAATCTTATAGGTTCTCGTCACCGACGTATTTATGTTAATTATATATCTATAGCCATTTGTATATAAAATAAAATCGCTACTCTTAGACGCTTTTCGGTTGTGGTAAATTAAGTTGTAGTAAATTGTAAATATTACAACTATATATATATACATATATATATATATATATATATATATATATATATATATATATATATATATATATATATATATATATATATATATATATATATATATATATATATATATATATATATATATATATGTGTATATACTTGTTGATAATTTTAATTAAAAATTCTATTTATTTTTACTTTTTAGTTGTGCTACATCACATACTTTGGTTGTTCGTGCGATTTTTGGTAAATTTCTCGGTATTGTTGTCATATCTTTCGGTAAAAATTAAAGTCTTGTCGGTTATTACAAATTCCAAGTTATAAGTGTTCACTTCTGTAAGCAGTAAAATAAAGCTCAAAGCTACAGAAATCAGACTTAATTTTACTGTTTTGGAAATTTCAATAAAGTTGTATAATACAAAACATTCTACTCGGTACGACATTTTCAAATTTACTCAACCTATTAATTATTCTTAGTAACACTATCTTTAGACAAAGATTATTAGTAGTTCCTACTCAAAAGCCGTTCATTTCATAAAGTCTAATTAAAAGCTCCGTAAAGCTACAACATTTTGACCCAAGAGCGTGAAGGCAAATCTCATTTGACTTCATTATGTACTCATATAATGGCGTGAAGTATCGTTTTATGAGCAATAATCTTACACAAATGGACGTCACGTCACGTTTATAAAAACATCTGCCAAATGATCGTGTGGAATTTATTGCTCTTTTTGATCATTTTATTGATTTAGTAAATATTTTGATAATTTATGTCGTAGATGGTGAAATTTCGGATGTGGGCGATTGGTTTGGGATTATTTAAAACTCACTTTTTAGAATTCCGTACCTACATAAAAATGGGACCCTATTCCTAAGCTTCCCTTGTCTGTCTGTCCGTCTGTCGCCAGGCTCTATCTCATAAGCGTGTGATTGCTAGAAAGCTGAAATTTTCAGGAAGTATGTACTTCCGTTGTCGCAAATTAAAATATTTCTTCAGCGGAATATATCATGAATAACATGAACCAATCATGAAATAAGTACGAAACCCTCGGTATGCGAGTACTTCACTTAGCCACTTGTTTACATTTTTTTCAGTTCACTTTTTTATTCCAATAGAGTAGTCGGAGGGAATATAGCTTGCATGGTTCCTGTGATCATTTTTGGTTCATTCACTGTCATCTTCACATATGTCTTCCTCATGGTGTGTCTGTTTGTATCATCGAGACTGTATTCCAGAACACCTTCGAGAATGTCAACTGAGGTCTGCCTTTGCCTCTCTTACCATATATCTTTTCTGTACTTCTGTACCATATATCTTTTTTTCCTTTCTTTCATCAATTATCGTCAGGATTATGTGTATAGTTAAAATATTTTTTCCAAGCGCTCGGTTAAACAAGCCTTTCCATGTTCCACTAGTCTAAGTAATTTAGGTAAATTTTTAATAATTTTAACATTTAAAATCTTTATTATTATGCTTCTTATTTTAATTAATAAAATATATATAATATTCACATACATATATTCACATTCAGTACCGTTGTGGCGCAGAGGCACAGCGTCTGCCTTTAAGCGCGACGAGGAGGCTTGTGAGTTCGATTCCCACTCAGTGACAATTAGTTATTTCCATTTTTTTCTCTCTGGCAACAAGCCAAAGCGCGGCGTTGAGTTCCGCCACTCACCACGCAATGTATCTAGTTCAGTTCAGATCAGTTTTTTAAGTATGTCGT
Source organism: Dione juno (assembly GCA_037127375.1). Taxonomy (NCBI): domain Eukaryota; kingdom Metazoa; phylum Arthropoda; class Insecta; order Lepidoptera; family Nymphalidae; genus Dione; species Dione juno. The sequence continues at coordinate 1,453,658 of JAXRJS010000065.1, forward strand.
TTCGAGCGTGTCAGTAGAACACAAATCATTTCGCCAATGTCACGTTGAGTGGAAAACACACGAAGGAGGTTGTACCAGAAATCCAGTAAAAAGTCTGCATCTACAACAAAACAACACAATATAGAACCAATTAACAAACTATACACGAAATTCGATAATAAGCAAGGAATATTTTACTGCAATGCATCTAATGGCAGAAAGTGGGGAAAATGTCTTGTGTTGTCGTGAAGCTGTCATATTATAAAAAAATGCGTTTATAAATAAGTCGACATAAGTATATTTTATTTAAAAAAAAAGATAAATTGTTTGAAGTTGTATTCTTGTTATCAACTTTGATGAATGAGTAACACAAAAGCCAATATACAATATAATCCGCCGCACAATAAGCTGTAACTAGATAACAAATTGTTTCCGTTGACATTTACGAGATTATCACTCAGCTCGCTTTGACAACAAAAAATTGCAACTTTTTTTGCAACTTTTTTCAAAACAATTTGCAACTTTTTTGAAAATAATTTTACAACAAAAAACAAAAAATGTAAATTTATATATATATATATATATATATATATATATATATATATATATATATATATATATATATATATATATATATATATATATATATATATATATATATATATATATATATATATATACATAAATAAACTGATTGTAGCAAAGATACGTTATAGGAAAAATCTTCACATGCCCATTCCTATGCCCTTCACAGCGGTTTTTAATTAAATATAGAAATAATAATTTAAAAAATTATATATTAATATAATTTTCCTTCTTTAATTAATAATTTTAACATAAAAAGCATAAATATTTCTAAATATTTACATACAACTTAATACACTGCGTAATTTACACACCACTTAATTTGTAAGAACAAATTATAGCGAAAAACCTCTGAATCTTCCGAACCTCACTCATCACCGAAATTTCTATACACATGATGTTATTTACTGATGATGCCAAACTTTATTTAAAGCTAGTATTATATTAGACTACACAAAAAAAATCGCGAAAATAATCAAAAATGTATTTAACACGACATTTTACTGACCAATTATAAAACTCTCATGTTGTTTCGTAGTAAGGAATTGTTGAGTGGAGAGAGAGTATATATATATATATATATATATATATATATATATATATATATATATATATATATATATATATATATATATATATATATATATATATATATATATATATATATATATATATATATATATATATATATATATATATATATATATATATATATATATATATATATATATATATATATATATATATATATATATATATATATATATATATATATATATATATATATATATATATGGATGAAATAATTAAAATACAATGTGGTACACATAAAATATAAATTTACTAGACCTTAACTGTAACTTTTGCTTGGCTAAATTGTTTTTCAACACATCATAAAATATTAATTTACACTACAACAATAAATGGGTTAGTTATAGCATTTTAATAGTAGCTGTTTCCATATATGAAGTGGCAATTAAATGAATTTATACTATAAAGATAATATTTTAGCTCAAAAGCTACTTAAATTTAAAATTTGAAATTAAACACAGTAGGATAGTCATTTATAGTATAAAAATTATACAGTGAAAGCTGTTAAAAAGGCAATTAAAAAATAAGGACATATGTGAACTCTAATATTTTGTAGCGAGGAATTCGAACAAGATCTTTTTATTCATCTAGTGTCAAGAAAGTCCTAATGTCAGAAAATCCAAATAAGCGACAGTGCATGGTAAAAATTAAATTCATATCAATTTACATTAAATTAACTTTTAGAAAAGCTTCACATGTAATCAGTTTATTTACTTTTTATTATATTAATATATAATAGATATAATGTTTGGAAAAGAAAAAGAATTAAATTTATTCATAAGGAGCTTACAATTAATTTCTATAAGTATATATTTGTTGTATATATGATATTTCAGTATTCAGTATATAAAACATACAATATATATTAAATCACAAGTTTAAAAATTTATCGCAATTTAATTTGGTCTAACCAGTCGATTAAATAAAAGCACGAAGAGAACAGCTATACGACGCAACACGTATATATAAAGATTAATCCAAAGTGTAAATAAGCTTTATTTAAAAAGTTTTTTATGGGTACTGATCACAAAGTTTATATTGTAAACTGAAATTCAATTTACACGGTCGTAAAAGCGCATGTTATAAAATAATCCTCTATATCCTTTCAAGATAATGTTGTTTTATTATATGTGGTATTTATTTCAGTTGTTAATGGAAATATTTTATTATGAAGACTGTTGTAGCGCAGTGGGACATCGTCTGTTTGTAAACATGACAGCTGTGGGTTCGGGTACTAATCGGATGAATGAAATTGATTTACTTTTCTTAATTCTTCTACTTAATAGACAAGCCACGGTGTTAGGTTCTACCAATCCGCACGTCGTCTCTGAACGTAAAGCTATAAATAATATATATGACTGGTAAATAAGTACAAATCTTAATAGGAATATGAAAAGCTTAAATGAGCTTTGATCATATGCAACAGATTCTGAATGTAAAAAAGACTGGGCTAGTTAATTTTAAGTTTAATTTAAGTGATAGGGTGATTTTTATATCTACCTTCATAATGATATTTAACTGTCTAGTATGGTACTGTCCAATATTTTTTTTGTCTCATTATTTATTTATAAAACATATATGGCATTTTACTAAAACATTTAGTATTTATTCTCGTTTCCCTAAGTCCGTTTTTATACAGCAAAGAAGTTCCAAAATTTAAATTTTGTTGTAAATCTATTATGTGTTCACAGTTTATATAGATTAGCAATGTATATGAATAAGAAAAAGTAAACAAATCCTCCAAGTAGATTAAGAATGGAAAACTGAGTGTGTTAGCACTAAATATAGTGCCTTATTTATACGTAGACAAAGGAATCTTTGTCTATGGAAAGCTAAACCGAAAATTCTTAATTAACTTTATTCTAATATACGTACAGATTCTTCTGTAATATAAATAAATTGGTATATATAATTGTAACCTGCGGCAAGGCCAATAAGTGAAATATTAATCCGGAAATTGAATTGAGGTTTGGTAAATTTATAAACGGAATTCATTCATTAAATCATTTCCTTCAAACTTCTTATATTTATTGAGGTCTCGAGATGAATTACTTATTTTATTATAAAATAACTAGATAAGGGGTGACCTCTGTTGACCTTTGAGAATACAGTATCAACGATAATGGAATAATGTCACGTAAAAATCAAAAATCATCAATCTTTAATTTTTTATTATTGTGGTGGATTACTCACACACACACGCCCTCACATACACACATTGTCAATTCTTCACTTGTTTTGTTCATAGTTGATTTGAGGGATTTGAAACCGCGCCTCATGGAAACGGCATCAAGCAATGTCGAAACTTTTATATGCCACTTGTTTATATTGTTAAAATGTTATATGTTTTTTTTTTTAATATTTCATCCCTTAAAATTGTTTTGTATATTTTATTTAAATGGAATCAACATATATGATAATAATGCTATTTAAAAGCTAAGTAACTACTAAAAGAACTGAAATACAGTACTTTTGAGCTTTGAAGATCAATCACCGTAACGCAGTGATGAATACGAGGCAATTGATATCCTATTTATCAAGAGTCGTCCAATAGAAGCGACGCTATAATTAAATGTCCATACAAATTGTATTGTAGTATACAATTTCTGTACATTCTTTAAGCTGTAAATAACTCTAGTACTTGTTAATTGTGATAATCGTTATCGATGTTGTTGTCATCTATACTAATAAATAAAATTAAAGTGTGTGTTTGTAATATCAAAATAAATATATATAGTACATATAATACCAGAATAATATTTTTTACAATTTTCGTCTGTCTGTCTGTTGGTTCCGGCTAATCTCTGAAACGGCTGGATCGATTTTGACAGGACTTTCAGTAACCTGATGTAATAAAGTGTAACTTAGGCTACTTTTATTTTAGAAAAAATAAATTACTAGTCAATGAAGGGTACTTGGTTTATAACGAGAATATCAACCAACTGTCCTTCATCAACAGGATAAATTTATTTGAAATACTCTAAACTGTTCACACCTCTTAACGACCATAAGCCAAGAACTGTTCAGAAGCACGACAGCATATTTTGTTGCATTAATAAGACACACTAAAGGATGTATCAACTACTCTGACGCCGAAGAAGACGAAATTTAGGACGAAATTGTATGCACTAGTATCTTTATATATAAATTGCTACAATCAAATATAAAGATTATCAGATAGATATTTTTAATACTTTACAACTATAAATCTTGTAGAAAACATATGATGTTGAAATGAATGTTCTGAAACACGTGTCCAGGCTAGAAATTGCTGCTAAAGCGCTGAGATATAAATCTTTGTAATTTATATGTTATATTTTTGCACAATCTCAACTTTTAACGTAATATTATATATTAAGCAGATTTTTTAGTAAACAGATAGATATTGTGTGGTTTTTCTTTTTTAGTACTCTACCTAGTACCTAGGTATTTTTTTTTTAGTTTGAATTTATTTACAAGTACTTTTGAATAACTCATAATCATAACTCCTACTAACTACTCTTACGAATATAATCCTACTAATTTACCACTGGTTCGAAAGTGAAAAGTATCTATTGTCAATAAAAATAATATTTCCAGAAAACAAGAACGCACCACGCAATACACGGCAAATGCGCGCTTTTGAAACTGTATATGATTTTTATCGCATACCAGAGTGAAAAAAAGACCGTTATATTTATATTATTTTTAAATTATTTTCAATTACCCCACATGGGGATCGAGACCCTCAGCCATCGCGTTTACAGTCAGTCAGTCAGTCGTTATCCTTATTCACTTATTTCACATTCAATTAAACTTACAAAACGTAAACGTTTACGTATCGTAATTTTACTATACAAGAAAAATAAGAATATAGTCAATAGTAAATAAAACTGGTATTCTCTCTCATTATAAATAAAAATTCTCTCAGGAAACACTAAGAAAACACAAAGGCCGTCTGTTACAGAGACTGACTTGGCTTAATTAGCCTGTAAAGAACACACAGCTTGTGGGAAGACACTGACGTTCTAATACCGCCGCTTCATCGTGGAAAACTGTATATTAAAAAGACTCGATTAATTATTGAAGTAATGGACAGTACTAACAGATATATATTGAGTACACATATATACATATATATATATATATATATATATATATATATATATATATATATATATATATATATATATATATATATATATATATATATATATATATATATATATATATATATATATATATATATATGTATATATATATATATATATATATATATATATATATATATAGTATTATATATATATATATGTATAACAACGTCTACGTTGTCGCCACGGCAACGTATGTCGCCAACGTCCATACCACGTTGAACACACCGGTTTCTCGTCCGATCACCGAAGTTAAGCAACGTCGGGCGCGTTCAGTACTTGGATGGGTGACCGCCTGGGAACACCGTGTGGCGTTGGCATCTCAGAGGGTGTCCAGCCAATTATCTGTCCGATATTTGGTTTCCGGCATACGGGTACGCGACCCCGGGACCTCGAGCCACCACTTTCATAACCGATCCAATCCATGTAAGTGGTGTCCCTCCCCTATATTCTAAGTCTTTCTGCCTCTTATTCCCTTTCCTTCTTGGTTCTCCCAGTAATGGTTTGGAGGTCAGATGGCAATCGCTCCACAAAAAACCACTTCGCCACTCATATGGACCGATTGGTCTTAGTCGGAAGGCAGACCCTGGCAAAAGCCGGGACTAATGCCAGGAAGAAGAAGATATATATATATATATATATATATGTGTACTCCATATATATCTGTTAGTACTGTCCATTCTTCAATAATTCATCGAGTGACACTGGTGACAACAATAGTTGTTATAATAAAGACCATTTTTTTTTGAAGATAATAGAGTAACTTTTTTCTTGCTGTATCTCGCACATAGTACGGGAGGACCTGTAAAGAGAATTTTCTCCCTTTCGAGACATTGACATATATATATATATATATATATATATATATATATATATATATATATATATATATATATATATATATATATATATATATATATATATATATATATATATATATATATATATATACTACACTAATGATAAGTTTTAAAAGTAAAAATCTCCGCATATGTTGCTCAGTTCACTAAAGTACTCGACACGGTTTCCAACTTAAAAGCTCTCGGCGCTTCTCGACTTTGGCAACGGACTGAAGTCTGAACGGTTAATTGGTGTTCGCCTTTTGTAAAATTGCGACCAAACTTTCAGTTTATTAACTCACGTATGTACGAGTGCACATTGTTCTCGTCTATACTATAATAATGAATAAGGCTTTTTTTAATTGTACGTTACGTAATTGCCGATTTAAATATGCCTTTTCTGTAATAAATTTCCTTTTTATATACAGAGCAAACATTTTTGTTGGTCAGTACATTTTTGTCATAAGTGTTATAAATAAATTTCTAATAGATAAGCTTATAATATAATTAATTACTCGATTATATAATTTTCTCCATATATTGTAGAATTAATTATGTGCTGCAGCACAGCGTCTGATTGTATAAAGTACGAGAGGGTTGTGGTTGTGTTCAATTGCCACCTTGAGATTAAATACACAATATGCAATGGTTCAAAAATTTTAGGGGAAATTTTATTGTAATCTTAATACTAGGTTCCCTCTGTCTACTCTGCCCATGTCTGCCTAGAATCAGGTTTTATTTTAGACTAACATGGCACAATGGAACGGCATCTGACTGTAAATGATAATGGCTGATGGCCGTGGGTTCGATCCCCATTCGGTTATATTATCTTAAGTTCTTCGCTCTAACAGTCACCAGTCTGGCCAGAAAGCGCAAAGCTAACTAATTTCCAGAGGAACATGTACCGTGCTTTATACCGGCAGGGTAGACAGAGGCCTACCCTGCCGGTATATAGCGTGAATCTGAATTAAACACATGTTACTCTTGAATTACGCAATGCGTCTATTTAACATTTTAAGTTAATTCTCTATATAGACATAGAAGAGGATATTCACAATTACTTAGTCACTAGCTGTTTTCATAAACATTACAATATAATAATAATAATAATATTAATAAAATTCTTTATTATAAAATTGTACTTGAACCTCTTCACTTTATTCAATTTAAATATATATTAGAAATATGAAGAAAATATATATTCAATTTAATAAATCTTATTAAATTTGTATCTCACTTCAGTAGTAAATACGATACAGTTGGCAAGTTCGGAGCTCTTTATTAGATTTCAATATTAATATTGTTAGCTGAAATATAAACACTTCTAGAGGACGTTATTAAAGTATTATGAAAACATTTGACAGAAATATATATATATATATATATATATATATATATATATATATATATATATATATATATATATATATATATATATATATATATATATATATATATATATATATATATATATATGTATATATATTGTATTAAGTTATTTATTTACACATTCTTTATTGAACCTGGGCGTAACGCTAAAAAACATTCTCTATTTTTCAATAATATAACCTTTTTAAGTTTGTATATTTTATTGATAAAACTTCATTGCAGCTAGTAAGAATATCTAATTTAAAGTATAAACTTTATATATATAAATAATTATCTTTATAAATAACCTGACTCCGTAAAACAATTATAAGTAAATGAAAGTCTTTCAAGCTCAATGTAATCTTAATATACTTTAAGTTTACCAACAGCGTTTTTGCTTTGTAATCAAAGTATTACTTATATTTTACAAAAAAAAATATTAATAATCTTTACATCATCTGTCAAAAATTCGCTACTGCTCTTGAGAAACTTATGGGTGCGAGGGCGGTTACGTTGGAAATTTTGTTTCTAAATATTTATTTTCTTTTCTTAGTGCACAAAAAATATTTTAAACAATAAAAAAGTTCCAAAGATATTATTGTTTTAAATAAATCACAGAGAATTGTTGTGTGAGTTTTCACATGACTCCCTAGAGCTTATCGAAGACATTGCATTATCTCAGGTGAATGTTTTATTCATACGGCTTCTTATTATAAGATGCCAACATGAATATTGCATACAGTATACGCGATAATTCATTTTTTTTTTTTTTATGAATTTCAAACAGGTCCAGCTCGACATAATTTGTAATATTTTTTTTTAATTAACATAAACACATAATTCAACAGTAATATTTTAAATAAAAAGCTTTTGCTTAAATAAAAAGTTTTCAAAATTATTTTATACATACGAGTAATTCACTTGAATCGATAAAATTATTATATGTATAAGTTAGAGGATTGATTTTCACCAAATAGTAGAACAGTATATATATATATAATTATATATATATATATATATATAATTATATATATATATATATATATATAATATATATATATATATATATATATATATTATATATATATATATATATATATATATATATATATATATATATATATAATATATATATATATATATATATATAAGATTATATATATATATATATTATACTGTTCTACTATTTTCGGAAGCTTTTGAAATTCCAGTGAAAATGTAACTTACATAATTAATTGCAAAACACGTAGCTGTAAAGCCAATTACTTTACTTGACTTAATGAAAATATTTCTAATATCAATTAATTTAATAAGCTTTGCTGATCTATTTGAGAGCAATTTTCACTTATATATTTACATTTAGCTGTCAAACACAAATAAGTCTGGTTTTATATATATCTGTACAAACTGGGATTATGGACCTCCTCCATCGCCTGTCTCGATTTCTACTAAAATGACTGTAAACATTTAACATTTGCCGTATCAATTCAAACTAGAATAAAAAATTCCGATATATGATGTTGTGGGAATGCCATGTCAGGTTTTAGAACGGCTGTATCTCATAGAGAAAGTTGGTTTGGTCGTGAAAGTTACGATATTGAAACTGGAATGGTGCAATTGGGACCCGATATGTCTATCTTGAACGATAATATTAAACTAAAGTTTTACATTCGTCATATGTTTAAATTAGTAATATAAGCATTAAACTTGGTCTGTCTGTTTCTAAACCGGTAAAAAGAAGAATATAGGATGATGAGTTAGTGGTATTGCTTGATTTGTATATAGAGAAAAGTAAAAATGCAAAGAATACGTTTCATTACTATAATTTCAATCATTTATAATACGTTTATTGTATTTATCACATAATTTATTATTAAATATTTATCAAATATTTAATAATAAATTATGAGATAATAAGATTCAAACCTAGGCAGTGTTAGCTACACTGCCTAGGTTTGAATCCCAATTAGGGATATTCCCCAATTAGCCCCCACTTAGAGAGAAAGTCGGGTGCAAGGTTTTGCAGCTCAATACAATATATATATATATATATATATATATATATATATATATATATATATATATATATATATATATATATATATATATATATATATATATATATATATATATATAAGACTAAAAGAAAAGTATCACTTGGAAAACTTTTTAAGTAGAGCAAGGCAATCTAAAAAAAGTATGTAAATTAAGCAGTATAGTTAATTATCGATCTCAAAATTGTATTATGTAAACAATCCTAAAGTGTTTGAGACAAATTTAAGGAAATTAATATATTGACAGTTTCGTCTCAATATATCCTCGAAAATGTTTTATATGTAAGAAAAATATTAATAATTTTACTAAAATCGGCGATGTACACAATATTAATACTAGAAATAGGTTGAAACTTACCTCGCCTGTAACTCGATTGCATCGAGTCCGCAATCCTTCATGGGACAGTGTGTGCCCTTTTACAATAGGATCTAAGAAAACGTCCGAGAATTTTATATATCACAATTAAAAATAATTGTGAAAAGACGTTTATGTTATTACCTAATTAATGATTTTATAGATGATAACACACCTTGGGGACGAAATGCTCGCTCCAGTCTATTTCGAGCGTATCATAGTCAACAATGAATAATTGTAAAATTGTGAACGGCTATATAAAAAAAAATGTCCCGCTGAGTTTCTTGCGCCGATTTACTTTAGTTGTGGTATGTTTTTGACGTTCAAAAAATTAATCATATATTCCTACTTTGAATAAAATTATTTGAATTTGCTTAAAGTTTACATAATATACTCGTATATAGTAAGTAAGTAAATATATTTATATAAGTAAAATGAATTAAAAAGTTTTAAATAAAAACTTTTTAATTCACTTTACTTGCTCACTTCATCTTCTAGATAGCATTAGCATAAATATACTCTTTCATTGTAGCGGATTTGTAACGAACTATTGAAATTTTAAAATGGGTTCCAGCTGTCTTAATCTGGTTTAAGAATGTTTCTACTTTCTTCAAAAAAAAAAATTACAACTGGTTACTTTTGTAAGTGGCATTTCCAGTATCGAACACGCTATATGGACAAAAGAAGAAGTCGATTTATCACTTTGTCCTATATTTTCTATATGTTTATACTGTAAGATTTATGAGTTACAATGAAGTTAAGCATGTAATATAAAGGATATATTTTTTTTAGTTTTACGCTTCCTGTCTTAGCATGTTAGTATTAATGCCGAGACGTGCGAGAGGGTTCTCTCTCTCTGCTCTTCACTAGAATAGAGTGGAGAAATTTAACTTTTTGCATTTTATCATTACAAATCGTGGAAATGAATTCAATTCATTCATAATATATTATGTCAATGTGTAATTAATTAACATAGTACGATATAATAGAATAGTATTTATTTATGTGTACGCAATTTTTTGCAATTTAATTACAGTAAAGTGAAGTAGTAGAAGTAGTGAAGTAGTTGATTAATGGAAAAATAGGGGGCTTCTCATTTTTAATAATTTAAGGGCGAAATTAAATAATATATTTAAAATAAGTCGTTTCAAACTGCTGGTTCAGAGAGAAAAGTCCTTTTATGCTATGTAGATTCTAAGTGAATTTGAACTTACACTATACAAAATAATATATTAATTATACAAAAATATCAGAAATATCAGAAAAATACCTTGACTAATAAAAAATCTATATATTTTACAGTAAAAACTATTTTCAAATGGATATAAAACCAAATAACTAAAAAGATGAGCTGTCTATGCAGTTTAGAATATTAACTTGCATTCATCCCTAATAAATGTTATATTGTGAATTAAATCGAGCATCGAGTTTTCATCGATTTCATTTACGAGTCGCGTTCGTGTTCCTAAGTACATACTTAGCGTTCATATCTTCTCTTTTTGTTCCATTTACTTCAGTTGTAATCATTTAATTCGCTTAAACTTTTCGCCTAATTTAATATGACATTTATATAACGGCATACAATTTTTGGAAGTCGTGAAAAATTTTAAATATCAACTCAAAAATCATGATTAATTATTGTTTTTATTATATTTACTTATACTTTGTATAAGTAAATATACTTTGTATATATATTTTTAACACTACTCATATAAAATGATAACATATAAAAATTTGAACGTAGCTGGATTTGAACCCGCGCCTCATGGAAACCGTCCATACGCTCGGACCACTAACTAAGCCGTTCTTTCTGACGCGGCGTCGAAATTCTTATATGCTTTTAACATCTTATTACGTTGTTAAGATCTCTGTAGGGTGATTTTTACAAATTTTCGCGGACGGTTTCCATGAGGCGCTGGTTCATATCCCGCTGCGTTCACAATTTTATATGTTTTCTTTAAGTGTTTTTATATCGTTGGTGTAGATTAACATTTTAAAAACAATAAAATATGACGAACTGATTTAATACATTAGATATATGTACAGATATAATATAATATATATATTTAATACATTAGACATATGTACAGATATAATATAGATATAATATCTATATTATATCTGTATAATACATTAGATACCAGCTACAGTTGTATCAAATTAGAATCGTTGAAGACTCACGAACTACTCCTTTGAATATTGTGTCATGTGTCATGCTTGTAATAGATATGCCCCAATAATTTGACATAAGAAAATTCCAAAGTGACAGCTCATTATAAATTCAAATTTCAGTAATTTAATAAACTGCTGAAATTTTATTGAAGACGCCATGTTTATATCATGCAATTTGCATTCACAGCGATGTGTCTCATTTTAGTTTGACCTGGTTAAGTGTATGAAAGGGGTTTTATATGGATATAAAAAATATTTTATTTTATACTTATAAAAATACTTTATATATATATATATATATATATATATATATATATATATATATATATATATATATATATATATATATATATATATATATATATATATATATATATATATATATATATATATATATATTTAGAACCTCCTCCTTCATCAAGTCTTTTAAAAAATTACGCAATGGTTAAGTAGCGAAGCAAGAAATTATGTTCAGAGTAATTGCAATATATTCTCTAGAGCCGGGGATAGTATATACCGTATCTTGTGTTGTAGAGAGATGCGTTTATATTACCAGTTTTTTTTGCTTACTTTATTAAACCGTAAAGCAAATTGACGTACATGCTTTACTTCATGTTTTATCTTGTATATAGAACCCAATGTCGAGACACTACGTTAATCACTATACGCCCGAAGTCAAATAATACATTTAGAGTGTTGGAACTCAACTAACTCAATAAAACGGCTTAAATAAAATATTTAGAAAAAGTTAGGAAGCAGGTCCACACTAGATAAAAGGAAATAAAATAATATGAGATAATTTTATCTATCTATGTATAAAAAGAAATACATAACGTATAATTGGTATAATACTAATTTATAATAAAAAAAATTACGTTTTAAATATATTATATAACATTACAAGGCGCAATAACTTTACCGTAAAAATTGTTATAAATATTCATTTACATTTTGAATACAAAATAAATATATAAACAAATATTTCGATAACAAATTCAATTACAGATATATCGGTTTTCAGTGACAGCTATGGTAGTTGTATAATAAATCAATTGTAGGCTCGTCGGTAGCCATCATATTGTCAAGTCGACGCGGTCAACTGATAAATTGCCTCCGGTCCATGTTACTTTTAATATGTATATGGCAACATTTTACTTCTATATTATTATTTTATATTTAATTTAATGAGGAAATGTAGTCTAATTGGGTTAAAGTGACGTTTATAATGACTTTTGAGTTGGGTTATATTAAGTTGTCTCAGCTTGTGGTGTAAACCTTAATAGGCGAGTCATTGTCGACTAACTATATAAAAAAATCTTATAAAATATAAGAAATAAGCAAATTAATATATTATACAAGTTTTCCACGGTAGTGTGGGAATTTCGAGAAATACTCTCTATGTGCTTCCCTCCCCTAGGCTCCCCTAAGATACATATCAAATTTCAGCCTTCTATTTTCAATAATTCAAGCTGTACATTGTCTATTAGTTAGTCACTCGGTAGCAGAAGAGTTTTAAAAATATATACATATATAAAAAATCTTCCTAATATTCCAAATTGTATATAAAACAATTGCTTAGCTACTTCTCCTTACAAGAATGAAGTAAAGATTATGGTTAATACTTTTTAATACTCATAGCAAATTGTAGCTCGTAAATGCTATGCGTAGACTATAAAATATTAAAAAAAAATTTGGGAATGGCTGTTAGTGCCTCACCGTTGCAAAAGCAATTGAATGTTAAATGAAGCTGATATAATAAGCTTTTTTTTGCTAAGCGAAAATAGTGTAAGTTCGTATAAGAGTAAGCTACTTACAAAAAATTTAAGAACATTATAATATCTTAACAGACGTATTAAGCCAAAGAATTAAAAGTAAACAATAATAAAAATATAAATAACTTTCGACATATTTAATAATATTACTTCTAACCAAAGACAGTATAAAATTCAACGAAGCCGGATCCGAACTCGCGCCTCTTGCATACTGCCCAAGCGCTCTATCCACGTAAAAATTTGTATACGCTTTTTTCGTTTTATTTTTGTTACTAGCATCTCTACAGGGAGATTTCTAGAATTTCTCTCTCTCTCTCTCTCTGCACTTTCCTAGACACACACACATAAACTATAAGTGTGCCAAATATATATATATATATATATATATATATATATATATATATATATATATATATATATATATATATATATATATATATATATATATATATATATATATATATATATATATATATATATATATATGGAAACAAGGTCATTTATATTTTCATATCATTAATTTTGTACTCAAAATAAACATTCCATATGCGATTAAAGAATGATAATACATTATTAAAATTGTATTAAATATTTAATTTTTCAATATATTATCATGTCAATAAAGAGTTCGTGACTGTAATTGGTTTGGTGAAAGCGGCCTTGCGTTTCTCATATCAAACATATGAGTGATTAATTTTACATTAACTATCATAGTTTAATAGCAAATTTATGTTTTTTTTACAAATATACGTCAAAATGTCAAATGCTTACAAAAAAAATGTATTGGTAAATAGGTCTTATTTATATTGTCTAAGATATTCTGATTCATATGTCTAGGATGATATTATACAAAATTTGAATTAAGATCAAGTTTTATTTAACATTTTCTCATATGCAACGTATTGCAAAAAAAAATTAAAAGTAACTAAGATGAGGTAGGTAATAATTTTCCAGCTATGTCCTTACCTTGATATTATGATTGATATAAATGACTTGCAACTTGGGCTATTTTGTAAGCTGGTACTGCTGGATGCAAAAAAATGCATATTTTTTCAAGCTATTCAAGGTTTTAAATTTTATAATATTTTTTACAAATAATCTATATGAATACTTTATATTATTACACTACAGCTTCACGCTGTATCTCGCATTAAGCGTAGTAGACCGATCGACCCTCGTATACCCTCCATTCCCCAATCTCCGGTTAATTTTCGAGACTTTCTTGTTCTAGTAAAAAGTAGTGAGTATAAAATTAATTAATATTTTCAAATATAAATCGATGTCGCTGCGCCACGACAGCGATCTACACAAATCAGTTAAAATTATCCTATACTTTTATTTATAGCATAATACAATATATACACTGAAAGTTATAACTATTTTACAAATTTATATTACAACTGGTCAATGTGCTGGTCCATATGTAAGGTCCGTAGATCATAAATATACATTTATTATAGTTGGAAATCCCTTGGCGAAACAAACGGCATTTTGGGGCGAATTTATGCTTAGTTCGCCTCATCTAAAAACAATATATGGACAGACAATTTACTTAAGTTAATAACCTTATTATGGTAATATATCTGTATAAACTATTATAAATTAGACTAGAATAAACTTATATCTGTACTAAATTTGGTATAAAATTAGTTGATACCCTCGCAAATTTAAGTTTGTTAACTTGAACAAGTTGTACTTCCCGGTGACGTACAATTATGAAAATGGCGCGTAACCCTCATCGCGCGAGACCGAATCGCACTTGACTGACATTTATTAAATAATAGTCAAATTTGGTGTAAGTACTTTAGAAAGTAGTTATATTCTATTAGAATAATGAAAATTTCTAACATTAAATTTTGCTTTCAGATAATATGAACAATGGATTACAACGACACACTCAACGTCTCAGAGCCCTACAAGCCCTACTATGAACGTCCTGAAACTTACATAGTACCGTTGATATTCGCCTTAATATTTATTATAGGCGTGGTGGGTAACGGCACTCTAGTCGCCGTGTTTGTGAGGCACAAGGCTATGAGAAATGTACCTAATACGTAAGTTATACATGGTTTTTTTATATAATATTTATCTTTACTTACATTGTTTATTGATAAGTTATATTATATATATATTAGTTATATATTAATGTATTGGAATTGTACTGGCGACTATAATGTGGATATGTCCACATAGAACTTAAAAAATGATTTTTTAAAATCATTCTTATATAAGATGTGATTAGAGACCTCTCATACCTAAAAGAAGCGTGGCGTTGAGTTCCGCTAGGCAACAAAGAATATTAATTCGTGTTTAATTGTAAAAGGTTCCAGAAGGATTTTCGTGTCCATTTGGGGGAATTTATTTTTATTCATTTTCTTCGCTCTGGTGTCAAGACAAAGCGCAGCGTTGAGTTCTATCAAGCAAGCAAGCAAGCAATGTCTCTCTCGACTTTGCCTACTCTACTATACTGCGTAAACCTGAAAACTTATGGCGATATGATTCAAAATCCAATTTTTTTAAAACGTTTTTATTTTTACTTAATCAATGAATGTTATTTTTAATAAAAAATATATCCATAACTAAAATTAAAAAATTAACTTGTCATTTATATTCAAATTTTATAATAGCAAGCTTTTTTATTCACAATAAAGAATATTTCAATCTATTTTAAAGAGCTTTTTAACATAATTAATGAATTTGCAAAATGTCAGTCACGTCAGATCGTTATTATGCTGGCTAGTATAGAGTTTACCGATATGAATGGGTATATGATATTTTAAAACAGAATCGATAGCAACAATGGAAAAATGCAAAAGAACTGGAAAGCAGATTTTATATTTTTTTACTTTAAAATTGAACCTTATTATAGTTACTTTTAAAAAAATATATAATATGCCGTCGCAGTGCATTGGAACATTTGACGGGCGGCAAGTGGATTTCGAAGTGTCTGAACATTATATTCTCTTTGCCTAGGGAAGGAATGTTATTATTCTTTATGTAGTATTATATTTTTATCCATTTTTGACAAGTGGAGATCCTAGATGATTCGATTATACTCTTGTTCTCAGCAAAACAGTTTGGTTCGATAGACCCCCATTTTGAATTCTGTTTAGTTATTAATATTCAAATTATTAAAAGCTCCACACTAAAGTTCACCTCTGATTAAAATCAAACATAATCTGTGGTTATTATATTAATTGCTCGATCCGTAATTCGGCTTATTAAGTACTAGTTAAAAATCCACTTGAACATTTTATAGTGAAGCTGAATCCTGAGCTTATTATATTATACTGTATCCTGCATATAAGAACCTAGTGTTAAGATACTCAACTTTCCTGTAGAATTCGTGATGGAAAGTGGAGAATGGAATTGCGAAACTTAACACCGTATTTTATTTTGCTACAGAGAGTTATTTATTATCCCGAATGGTGATTTGAACCCATAACTATAGCGTTTACAGCCAGTCACCAAAACTGTCCTTATCATTCATAAAATTCTTATTATTAGATAAACGAAAAGTAAGTAGTAAAATTTTAATCTGTCAAAAAATAATATTAAATATACGAACAATAAATTATAAGAAAGTACTATATCTTAAAATTAGGGGTGGTTTTCTGTAGTTTTGTCCATTGTCACGCCAAATGCTTATTTTATATTTAAATGTATTACTTTCTACAAGTCTAAATTCTGTAATAGTGGAAAAATATATAATATAAAACATAATATAGCAGGTAATACAGTAATAAAGTTTGCAAAGGTGGATTTATCTCTAACAGAGATTTATATATAGGTGCATGGAAAAAAAATCCAAAAAATCATAACTTAATATCCATCATATCAATCCATCATATCCAAATTAGTAATGAACTGACCAGGAATAGGTTTATAAGTAATTTGTACGCGGTAGAAGTAGGAGCAAAAGTTATATCAACAAAAAAGCTTAAAAGCTCAAAGTTAATGCAATCAAAAGATAAGAGCGTTAACGATTCATTTTACTGCATATATAGAAAAAATATCTAAAATAATATAATATATCAAAGCATTCTTATTATAAATTCTACAACACAATAATTTTATACTCCAGTTTATATAAAGACAATGTGATCAGATTCAAAAAACTAAAATAACTTCTCTATATATAGTATCGGAAAAATTCACATTTTATGTAATAAATTTTACGTCAATATAAAATCGACTTCACTCAAGTACTACTTACAAGTTTACTCGTATGTCCAAGCTGCGATTGAACGCGGCGTTTTCTAGGTAGTTCATGTAAAAGAAGTTTAAATTTTTATTATGGCAGTACTCATTTTGACTGGATATTTAAATGTCATCATTTTATTGTAAGAAATATGTTATTAAAAACCATCTGATTATAAACGAGACGGTTTTGCGTTTGATTCTCACTTGAGGTAATTAATCATTTCAATTTCCCCAATCCAGTAACAAGGCAAAGCGCGGCGTTGAACTCTACTACTTAGCACGCAAATGCACGCAGATTAAGTGGAAAGCGTGCGTGTGTTTGAAATTCTAGGATATAGCGTCAAGCTATTACAATTAATTTATTATTTTAAACTTAACAAAATGCTACGTTCATCTATCTATTATAACTAACTTACTAACTTAATTATTTTCAATATTCTTAATTTTACTTTGCTATATAAAAATCACTTACATATACGTTTGATTATAATAATAATAATATACTTTATTGCACAAAAACATAATATAGCAGGTAACTATAAATGCAATAAGAAAGTTTGCAAAGGTGGACTTATCTTTAACAGAGATTTCTACCAGTCAAACTGTGGAAGTGGGGGAAGGCGATAAAAATAGCGAGGCGACAATAATGTGCAATACATATCCATATACATACATACACACAAATACATACATATACACAAAAATTAATAATAATAATAATAGAAACGTTAACGTTTAATAGGAACAAAAAAGATTATTATAAAAAAAAACTATTTTACATTTAATAAAACCACGTAATCTCGGAATTTTATTTTAAAATCGGAGATTATATCGTTCAGAAATTAAGCACTTACATTCGCCATTTCAGAAGAGCCACAACCAACTGGAAAGTAATTAAAGTAGCACTTTATGTAACATCTACAATAGCAGCTTTCATGCACTTTAGTGTGACTATTAAAAAAGATATCTAAAGAGTCATAATTTAAAATATATAAAAGTAGAAAGAAGATAAGTAGAATAGTCAAGGTTTAATATCATAGTGCAATCAGCTAATGTCAATATTTTCGAAAGCTTTTTTTTAATTCATTGATATTTTTTATTTTTAAATATCACTCAAGATCATTTATTGTATGTTTATTTGTAAAAAAAATCGTGTTAAGTGACTCTCCCTTAGTGGCAAACGGAATAATTTGTCACTAAACTCTATAAGAAAAAGCATTTCCGTATAGTATATACGAGGTATGAAGCTAAATGCGAAAACATTAACCTAGCTAGCCGTTCTTCATTACATCCTGTCTTTCACACCCTTGTCACATTTAAATCTTATTTACATAAAAAACTAAAGTAAAACTTTATATATTAAGGATCTCCTTTTTTATAGAGATTCGATTTCTTTCAAACATTCCAACATTCGAAATTCAAGCTCTTTTAACGAATATTTCTGCATAAAATATTTTCACCAAAAGCTGCAGTTTCACTTTTTATAGTATCGGGGACAATTACAAGCGCTGGCGTACTGGACCACAACGGCTCAAAATTTCAACTTAATACAATTTACAATATACTATCCTATACTTTAACGCTAATATTACAAAGCGCTAATCTCAGTAACTAATGGTTTTAATAGTTTTATTTTGTTAAATAGTCCATTTGTTGAGAACCGTAGGCTTAACTATACGCTAAACTATAGGATACACATGTGCCTGCAGTCCGAGTTATCTCGGGCACTTAAAATGCCCTCAATTCTACTCTCAATTTGCATTTATTGCATCTATGTCCCTTTCACCACGCTGGCGAAGTTACATGTTTTTACATGTACATGTTTTTACAAGCACATGCACTTAGCATACTAACTTATGAAGCTGAAGAGTTTATTTCGTTGAACATGCTTAAATGTATAAAAAAATATTAACATTTTCACATTTGTATCGCATACACTAGCGCGAATTACATGACCTTTCATACTTTTACTTATACAAGAATGAGAAAAGATTTTTCTTTTTATTACTCACTTAAATCTGCAAAACTTTCAAAACGACAGCTTTTTGTTTCTAAAAACTTCTATACTTCGCAAACAGATTTAACATGAAATATTTTAAGAGTTCTGTACGACTATGCCTATATGACTCGTTATTTCGTTCAGGTTCAGGACTTTGCTAGATATTAAAAATTAAATAATTACGATAATATAATATATGTGGGGCCGTCACTACGCAATGACACAGCATCTGACTGCAAAAGCGACGGGTGTGGGTTCGATTCCCACTCGGCTAATAATTATTTAATTTCCTCGCTCTGGTACAAGACAAAGCGTGACGTCGACGTCGTCTCAATAGGTGGAAAGTGAGGAGGAGTGTCTTAACACTAGGTCCCCTCGATACTGTTATAAGTAGGATACCACGTGAAAAAGCTTTAAGATAATATACAACTTCTTAATTGCTTTTTAAAATCTATTGCGTTGTTTGTACCTCATCATCATCTGTAGCGAGATTTTTACCTCTACCCAAAGAAAATCCCATGCGCACCATGGCATTTGTAATCCCTGACAAAAAAGAGGTATTATAAGTTTGACGTGTCTGTCTGTCAACAATGACAATCTTCCATATAAACTTACATCCCCTCTTTTAACCCCTTTAACCTATTCTTCCGCGATAAAAATTAGCCTATGCATCCTTTCCTTTCTTATTAAGTGTCCAAATACCAAGTTTCGTTTTTCTTTAACAATGACGAAATGCAAAATGCATATAAGAATTTCAACACAGCTTAACGAGAACTCATGGCGTAGTGATCAGAGCGCTTGGACGGATTCCATGAAGCGCGGGTTCAAATCCTGCTTTTTACTCTACTTTAAAAATAATAAAAATATAAAATTATTTTTTCAATAAGTTAACAAGACATCGAATATATAGATGGAGTTGACAAAAAATATTTATAAAAAAAAAAAAAGAAGAGTAATATTAAATAACACTTTTTACAATTTCGACGTAGCTTGATAAGAACGTATGACTTAGCAGTCAGAGCGCTTGGATAGTTTCCAAGAGACGTGGGATCAAATACTGCTATTTTCAAAGTTTTATATTGATTTATAATAAGGTTTTTTTTTTTCTGTGTGGAACAACACTTAAGAACTGATAAAAATATTAGATCATTTTCATTTTAAATGAAACTTCCTGAATCACAAGCGAAGAGAATATTACAAGCTTCATTCAAATTCAGTGTATGAAAATATTTTAAGGCAATATCGGTCCGTATCTTAAAATGATTGCTCGATTCTTAATCAAAAGGAGATGTCGCTAAGTTAGACGATATTGGAGTTCCACGAGGAAATTGCAAAAGTTAAACAGTTTCTTTACCTAATGTTTGATCATTGTTAATTAGTACAAACTGTTTTACCGCCAGGTCATCATTGGATACGCTACAGATTTGAGATAATTTCATTTATATGTATATATATATATATATATATATATATATATATATATATATATATATATATATATATCGTATTCCTTTTGGTTGAACAGCAAAATGAGGCTGCGTTATGTAATAAATAAGAATTTATTGGTATTTTTTCTGTCTTCAATCTTTTTCCCGCATACCAGGCACTACATTGACGACCTAGTGTCATAATGTCAAGACTTTCCATGTTTTATATTCCACCTGAATTCGAGACGCTGAGTTCAGTGGCAAACTCTCCGTCGCACTTTGCGTTAAGTTAAAAAAATATCGGTCATCTGTGAGTAAAACTCGCGCATCGAGGGTTTCGTACTAATATCATTATTGTAAGTTTGTGGATTTTTTTTTACAAAAATAGACAATCTTAACTTTGCGAACTTAACGATACGATCTATGCACTCAATTTGTTTGAAATTAACTACATATATATAATTTTGTAATAGTTTATTACTATGACGTACCAAGTTACTTTATTTTATCCTTTATTAATAGTATAAGATCTAACTTCACGGCACAGCACTTCAACAGAAACTCCCAAGTATAGGCTTTTATCACGCGAAGATTTTCATATAAATAGCGACATAAACAAAGTATAAGCTTTCATATCTTTTGATTATGTTAGCTTATAAGTTTTATTTTTTAGCTTTGAGCAACTCAATAGTCCTATAGTTCTTAAAGCGCAGAAAATTAATACCAAATATTAATTTGGTAGTAAGCTGAAATTCTTCAAAGTGATTCCATAAGCGTTTTGTTTTATCCTTTTGACATACGGAACCCCAAAAAGTTATTAAACACACAATTTTAATAACTTCTAATAACTTCAAAAGTTTCTTCGATTAATGCTTTAACATTGCCAATTATTAGTAACGAATTGTCTTCTAAGAAAATAATCAATGACTATGGAGTTTCAAATTCGAGAGAAATGAACTTCATTTGTATTTGTTTCTTGTAAGAAATATTTTTTCAATACGTTTCTGCCTTATAAAATAAAACCTTGCTTGCATAATGTGATATTCATTTTTGCCTTCTTCATCACCTTTATGCTTCATCTCGCATAACGGGCTCCATTTCATGAAATTTCATGAACAGTACGATGAGCTTTGTCTGGCCAAAACGTTTATTTCCTATAAAACTTACTCATTCCCTTGAGTGGAGATCAAAGCCACAATCTTTAATTTTACAGGTAAATACTGTCCCATTGTACGGTGTACCACGATGATCATAGTTATATTAATCTATCTATTTATTTATCTATCTATAGCTTCACGTTTTATCCCTAGCGGAGCATCCAAAGACAACGGATCAACACCCGCTACGATCGCCATATACCTCTTTTGCCTCGTTCATTGTTATTAACCTTTTCATACATGCCCTCCGGGGAATCCTCATAATCCGTGGAGGACGGAACTTAATCATATGCGATTAAAATTCGGAATTTATTCTTAGAATAACTTTTAAGTGCTTAACTAAACAATTTATATTCTTAATAAATAAATTAAATGATATTTGCTTTTTGATATTATATTTTAAAGCAACTGTACTTTCAATCAAAAACGTCGTGAAAAAATATTGAAAAATTTTTTTTTAGGTCTAAATAACTTACTGTGTAACTTAGTTGAAAAATAAAATAAAAAAAACGAATTTGTAGTTGTCACGACAAGCAGTACTTTTTGATATTCAAATATATTACGAATAGATAATTATTTATTGAGTTCTTCGTGCCACAGCGGCATAGCGTCTGACTGAAAATGCGTCGGTAGTGGATTCGATTCCCACTCGGACATTTAGCTTCACGCTTTATCCTTCGGGGTAATCAGAGAGAACGAAGCGCCAAAGGCACGATCGCCTCGCTTTGTCCACTGTAATTGAACTCTCCATAAATACCCTCCGGGGATTCCTCGTGGGACCTTCCTCCAGTCTCTTCTACACTGTGTTGTGTGAAGGTCAACCGAGGTCTCCGCTTACCTCTATTACCACTTTTGCTTCATATATCATCTTTACCATTTTTGCATAAGTCTAAGAATTTATTTAATTTTCCTTGCTTTGCTTACAAGACAGAATAGCAAGGTAGGCAGTTACCGTTGGCTTAAGGAACCTAGTGTTAAGACATTCCGTTCTCCACTTTCCGCCTTTCGAGGCACAGTGTTAAGGTATTAAAATATTATTCAATTTAATTATAGAGCTCTGTATGTGTTTAACAGATATATTGGATACATGTTTTTATTTTCAAAATGCTATGTAGTAAATGTTAAAAAAAATATCTACTGTGGCCTAAAGTACGAATTTTAAGGTGAAATCTACAGACTTCTAACTCATTTTTTTATAGTATTTTTTTTATTTTTTATGTCATTTATATAGTTTTTCCTCCTACGCTCAGGTTATTGGACCTTGAGAGTACGGTAAAGTTTATCGCATGTTGTGACAAGAAAGTTTACGTTCGCGTCGTAAGTTTAATTAAAGTAAAATTATACTGTCATTACTAAAATTTGATCTAAATCATGTGGTACAAGTTAATTTTGAAGTATATTATTGTGAATTTCTATACAGTAAGTAATAAATTGACTATATAATACCACAATTGGCATGTATCTGATTATGTCACATATTATTTTTCTAAAAATAACTTTCTTACTACAGTGTGGAATAACATTTAAAAATAAAAATAAATATTTTTGATAAATAGCCTACTTTTAGCCATAATCTTAAAATAAGTATGTTGAAAAGGGTATGAGTAAGTAATAATAATAATTTCACACTAGTTAGATGTGAACTAATGAACGAAGAGGCTTAGTGTTCAGAGCGCTTGGGCGGTTTCAAATCACCGAGACCTCGCTAGAGAACGTTTAAATTTTTATACATTTTCTAAAACCACATTAGATGTTGGTTTAAATCCTAAATTTACTTTATAATGTATAATATTTTCTTACTTCTATATATTCATACAATACAAATAGATATTTTGTTTATGAGTCTCGAATTGAGATCCCAACTGTTTCAGCATGCTTTGATTCGCTAGAGTGAAGTACTCAAAAGCATTATTGCGAAGCTTGAAATAACTTTTATTTTTCTCAAGCTTTAACCGTCTAATGGTATATCCGGCATAGAGAGCTTTCTGACCAATTTTAAGAGATACAAGGTCATATAAGTCGGGAATAGAATTTACGACCATCTTGCTTATACATTTACCCTGTTGACAATGCACCCTATCATAATAGTTACAACTTTTCTATTGTACAAGTTATAGCATTGCTTAGGTAATGTAGACCGTGTCTAATGCCTGGACTGTTTCTATATTCGGCTCAAACTGAAGAAAAATCTGTTTTCAAATTATAATGAATATATCGCCTATATATCGCCATGAATATATCCACAATCATCATATGAACGAAGGTGGTACAAATATAATTCAGTAGTTAACATAACTTAAATAAACATAAATAATGTTAAGATTTGACTTACAGAAAATATAAATGATAACAATAAAATACATTTTTCCACAGGTATATACTCTCCCTGGCTCTAGCTGACCTGCTGGTTATCATCACATGCGTCCCATTCACGTCACTGGTATACACGCTGGAGTCCTGGCCGTGGGGCGTCACCGTATGTAGAGTGTCGGAAGCAGCTAAGGATGTCAGTATTGGGGTGTCGGTGTTCACATTGACTGCGCTGTCAGCTGACCGATACTTTGCAATTGTGGATCCTCTGAGAAAACTTCATGCTACAGGTTAGTGCTTAGAATACCATTTAGGCACCTTTGAAACAAAACTTTGAAAACGGTTCATCCGTTTACGAGCTATGATGTCACAGACAGACATACAGATGAACACATACATTTATATAAGCAAACAATTTGAAAATTTATCTCCGCAAGCCGAGGTCCGAGTCTCGCAGGACACCTTTGCCGCCGTCGACTCCTGTCAGCCACGTAGTGATCCCTCCCAGGAAGGAGGAGGAGGACCCGTAAAGAGTACTCACGATACCATTACTACTAAACTGAAACAAAAAAAACTTCTTTCTTTATGCCGAAAGGTTAAATTTTATCTTGATACAACTCGACTATTTAATTTACTACATGCAGCTATAATTTAATTGATATCCTGTAGTATAAATGTATTTAGCATTGTATAATGACTTAGAACAAGACACTCCGTTATTTCCTTTCCACCAATATAAAAGATTTACATGTTAAGTGGCAGAAAGTAAAGCCGTTTTTATTTTTCTAAAGTAAGAAAATTAAAATAATTTAATTTTTGCCAGTGGGGCTCGAACCCACAACTCAACCGCTCACGCTTAGTCTACCGCTGTCCTTCTGTACTTACATTACATTATAAAGAAAAATAAACAATAAAAAATACTAATTTGAAGTTGTTACATTCAATAAAACACATGACAAAGACTTGCCCAATACAAGTTGTATTCACTAACATATTCTATATTTCAAAATATTATATTTGATACAAAACAAAAGATCGTCCACACGGTGCAGCGTCGATTATAAAAGCGATGGTTATAGGTTCAATTTACACTCAAGGGAATTCATTAATTTTATTTCCTCGCTTTAGTGAGGCAGGCGGGGCGTTGAGCTCCGCCACTCAACGTGCAATGTCTCGACCTGTTTTCAAGAAAGTGGAGAATAAAGCATCTTAACGCTAAGTTATCTAATACTTTAAATTTTATGACACTTTATTACTGACAACCTATTTAACTATGTATTTTATGCATACTTAATGTGTATATCAAGTAATTTGGCAACCGTTTATACCTCATGTCGAACTAAGTTTGTCACCCACTTATCTGGCACTTGGCCAATGTGAGATATTAAAAAAAATCCTACCCATTTCACACTTAAAGCTTAAAATGGGAATGTGAACAATTAAAATGATTTATGCAACGATAATTGCTTTTAAAATTGTATAAAAAAATGTAGCCTTTGTTACTGTGCGATATCTTTATATTCACATACAGTACGTATGAAGTCATAATGGCGTATATGACGTATATGTATAAATCTTACCACAAGAATATTGAACGGGATGGTTACAGGTTTGATTTGTATAGCGTTTGCTATATTTTGATTTTTTCTTGCTGTTATGTTGTTTTTGATAACACGTGTCTTTGGTGGACTTAGATGAAAAACACACTGTTTTACTCTACTTTTAACTGGCACTTTAAGTAACGGCTTCACGCTTTATCCCGCAGATAGCAAACAAAATTAAGTATCAACACATTCCACTCTCCTCCTTCCATCCAAATTCCAAGTGTTATGTGTTTAGTAGCAGAACTTACACACACACACAACTCAGACTCGCCACAAAATTTCAGTCTTAGATTTTAGTGAGGTTGAAATAATATTACTTTAGAAACATTTATGTTTGAGGAAACTCAAGTAAACGTTATCCTCTTGAAGGCTCATCTTGCTCCATTAAGTTATCTGAACCACTTGCTTAACTAATCTATTTTAGCCCGTCTATGATACGAGGCTGAGTGTTTAAGTCCAGGCTAAGCAAACTAAATCCATACCTTCAAAGTAATTCGATAAGAAAATGTGTGGAAAGCTAACAATCTTATATTGTTTGAGATCCTTGGAACAGTTTTAAAGTAAATAATTGTTAGAGCACATATTGAAGACATTACATAGAGATTAGAACCTAGTGTGTGTATATATATATATATATATATATATATATATATATATATATATATATATATATATATATATATATATATATATATATATATATATATATATATATACATCCATATAAAGACATAAATTATGTAATTATAATATTTGGAATTAGTTAGCAATTCTTTCTCAAAGAGTCAAAAGTTCAATATTAATTCAATTAATTCAATATTAATATTAGTTAGACACATTTGTGTGCGGCTATAAAATAAACATATTATAAGCTGATATAAACATATTTTATTAAAGGAAAAATATAAAAATGAGAGCAAATTTTTCCTTCATAAATATTATAGACGATTTCACCTTTTCGAATTTCTTGCGACAGTACTGTTATAATATCAATGTTATGTAAAAGAAGTGTAACGAACCGACGACACTTCGAACGGTCCTCTTTTCCACATGACTAATGTGGAAAAGAGGACCGTTCGAATCTTAAGAGATAGTTATATTTCAACAGATATTGTTTTTTTTAGCCTCACGCTGTTTCCCGCACATTGCAGGGTAGGCAGAGGGAGCCGTAGGCTCATGGAACCTAGTGTTAAGGCACTCATGTTCACCGCCATCCAAGGCATTGCGTGTTGAGAAACGGAACTCAACGCTTTTGCCTTGTTGCTAGAGCGAAGAAAATGAAATTATTTTATTCTCCCCGATTGGGAATCGAACCCATGAACTATCGCGTTTACAGGCAGAGGCTATGCCTCTGCTCCACGACTGTCCTCATTGATTTTCATTCATTAATGATTTCCTAAAGTTTTATTTACAAACCAAGGAAAGATATTTTTTTAATTTGTATTATATTTTCAATGTAACTTGACTAGAACCCGTGCCTCTTGGAAACTGAAGAAGCTATACACTGTCTTCATTATAAAATTTAAATTGAATTTAAAATATTTGATAAGTAGCATTCACTCTTGTTTATAATCTTTCCTAGCATTATTTGAGTAACAGAAACTTATAAAATATCTTCCTACAGAAATGATTACAACTGAAATAAGTTGAAATAAACGTAGAATGCGACTTTAAAGAAGAAGTCACAGGTTGTCATATACATTTGCAATACAAAAAAAAGACCTACGGGTACTAATTGACTTAAAGCCATAAATAAGCTTCAAACTGTATTTCAATATCACAAAATCTAACAAAGATTTTAAAATATTCGGAAGCCGTTTTACAAAAGCTCTTATAATTGGATGGAAATGAAAATATTTCTGTAGTCTTCAACAATTGCCACTCAATCGGTTGACGTTTTCTTTTAACAAAGCTTTTACTTTTTTAAATTACCCAAAAAGGGTAAAGGTAAACTTCTTTATTTATTATTAAAGGTCGTCTATATCGCCAATCGAAAAGGTAAGTTCAATGTAGATGTTTTTCTTAAAATGTGAATCAGCTTATTTTATTTTTAACAAAGAACTCCCATTTTGGCATATTTAAAAATTTTAAGTACTTTTTTTAATATTGATTATTAAAATAAAAAGTTTAAAGTCTTATTATGATCAAAAGAAGCCATTAAAACAGAAAGATAATTCTCTTAACTTTCTAAAATATTAAATTTCATCTCTGTTATAATAATTACCATTATGGAGAATATATTAATAATAGTTTAAAAAAAAGACTGCATTTGATTTGAACTTTACGTTTTATATCGCATAGGGCTGTAGGAAGCCCATATAATTGTTTATAGGTCAAATTAATTAATTAAACTATATAGGTCAATTATTACAGACCGCGTACATAGCATGCATTTACTCTCATAATTAATCGATCATTAGTTCAGTATAGCAAAGTGGCTCATTTATGGAATCACGTGAAGGTTGTGAGTTCAATTATTACCTGTTATGTAAAGGTTGTAAAGACAAGACTTAGTGGGCGATTGCTTTACGGTTGAAGTATACGAGCGAATTATAAGAAGAGAATCATTAATTATTTTGTTTGAGGTTTTGGTTAATTAGTTTGAGATATTTTGTGTTGAGTGGTGATACTCAACACTCCGCTTTATTTTCTTATCAGAGCGAGAAAATGAAAATAATTCATTCACCCGTGTCGGAATCGAATCCACAACCGTCGCTTTTACTATCAGACGCTGTTCCCCTGCGTCACGGGGTACCGTCCAAGCGTCCAAGATAATTCTCAAATAATAATCGAAAATAAACATTTCCTCGTATGGAAAGCGAACTGTAGGTATTTCGAACGTACAAAAGCTCTCTTAGTCATGTAAGATTTTTTTTTAACGCTATGTCCCGAATAGCAAGGTACACTAGGTTGGCACTTTGTTTCTCACATTCCAACCAATTTGCGCCGCGCTTTATCTTTATACCAGAACGAAGAAATGAAAAAAAATCAATTTTCAGAGTGTGGTAACAAACGGTTATTTAAATTTTCGAACATCATATACTTGCTGTTCATCCAGAACTTACCCAAGGCGTCTAAGAAACTGTGACACAAAGATAGTCATAACACTTACGGCGAGAAGTTCCATGCATAAGTTAGCAACCTGTCTTTAACACTGATTGCTATGCACGTAGTTCCGTTCAAGAATGTCTTCGTCTCAGCACTCAAAATATTTAAATATACGTTTATGTACGTAACTTGATGAAGGATAATATTAGAATTGGGACTGCGTTAGTAGTTAAGGAATATACCTACATCTTATATATTAATTACGTAAGCTGATTTTTGTTACAGCGGTTATTAGATAAAAGCTGCACATAAAAAATCGATTATAGTATAATTTTTTAGGTTTTTTAAATTAAATTGTTAAAATTTAGCAAATAATTAATTTTACAGAGAGGTAAGTTACTCTACGGTTAGAGAGCGGTGCTACGGTTATGTAAAAAACAAATGTAAAACGTTCGAACGAAGTTCGAAGTGCGTCTTTTTGCGGGCGACCCACTAGTATATATAGTATTGTTAAGATGTACAAATACATTTTAATTAATTTTATGACTACATTACTGATTGAATATCAGATTGATTTTGGTAAATCGATACAGCATGACAGTAGCATATTTGGGATTTAGCTTATATATCAGAGTCGATACAAAAAATGTAATGTCAATATTAGAGTTAGTCGTAATTAGTTTATAGCGATTGAAGACCACAATCATCGTGCCACAATGATCTTGTAAGTACTATTTACGAGCAAATCAATTCCCATACTAATATTCCATATAAAATATCCACATAAGAGACCCACCCGTCGTAGGCTTGTCGTACACAAGGCTACTGCGTAATAATGCTGTAACAAACTAAATTGCCTGCGAGAATATAATAAAATTTAGCATAATATATGTTCAAATTCGAATAACGCCAAAGGATTCTATAAAGGGCTATTCAAAAAGGTCGGGGATAAAAAAGATTGACTATCTTCGTTCATTTGATTGACCATCCCTTTACTAGCATGGATAGTTCTACCCAAATATAGATTAATATGAAAATTAAATAATATGGTCAAAATGAAAAACTAATCCAGCTTTAAAATAATAATAATTATTATTATTACTTTATTTGTACAAAATAATAAACAATATATATATATATATATATATATATATATATATATATATATATATATATATATATATATATATATATATATATATATATATATATATATATATATATATATATATATATATATCAATGTCCGAAAGGCGATCTTATGGCTTTGTAGCCATCTCCAGCCACCATAATTTGTACTTAAAATTCAACCATACCTTCTTTCTCACATACCTTATACCATTTTTCTTCTTCTTCTTTTTTATATGCCTTCTTCCTTCTCATAATTCTCTAAACATTTAACTTCCTCTTGTAATAAACATTTAGTTGTATGGCTTGCTGATTGACCGTTCGCTAGAAATGACTTCATTAGAGTCTCAAATAGGGGCCAATTCTGGTTAACGAAATACCAGGCAATATATGTGTATAGCATGAAGTACTATAGTCTTGTTGAAACGACATTGGCCAAATCAATAGCATTCAATTTTGTCTAAGATAATTGTCGCAATTGCTTGCAAGAGTAATGGTTGCTACTTGATTAGCCTCCTTTTTATATACCCCAGTCCAAGTCTCCAGTCCAAAATCAGCACCAAATACATCCAGGTTCTGGATGTATCTATAGTTCAATAGTTGCATGTGAATTCTCCGAAAC